>OU342744.1:128090212-128690212 GCA_910589775.1 Avena eriantha | reverse complement strand
GAAGATCCACATAGAACCAACTCTTCTCACAGAAGAGTGCGGTGGCCGAGGCCACTTTGTTGGAGTGCATGGTATGACACCGCGAAGATATATCTTGGGTTCATGACCAATACTCATCAATAAGCTCACATATCACAAAATGGTATTAAGAGAAATGATTTTACTTGCTTTCGGCATTATGGAGGGAGGGTTAGCCCAATTAATTAGGATCACACTCCCCCAATATCCATGCCCACACCTAAACCAAATAAGGAGGAGATATAAGAGTGTGTGCATGGGTAATCAAGACAAACTCCTTGAATCAACAATATTTAGCTCATTCCTCAAGTAACAAAACCTTACTTCATCAAGTGGCTTCATGAAAATATCAGCAAGTTGATTCTTTATGCTCACAAAAGATAGATCAATATCACCACGAGCGACATGGTCCTGAATAAAATGATTCTGAATCTCAATATGCTTTGTCCTTGTGTGCTGCACCGGATTGTACGCAATTTTGATTGCACTTTCATTATCACATAAAATAGGCACTTTGTCACAATTGACACCGTATTCCTTTAAAGTTTGCCTCATCCATAAAAGTTGAGTACATGCACTTGCAGCAGACACATATTCAGCCTCGGCGGTGGAGAGACATATACAATTCTGATTTTTAGAAGACCAACATACCAAGGACCTTCCCAAGAATTGACAAGCTCCATAAGTTGATTTCCTATCATCCTTGTCACCAGCCCAATCTGAATTAGTATAACCACATAGAGAGAAATTGGACCCCTTGGGATACCATAAACCAAAATTAGGGGAATGAACCAAATATCGGAAGATTCTCTTGACCACCACTAAGTGGCTTTCTTTAGGAGCTGCTTGATACCTTGCACACACACATACACTCAACACAATATCGGGTCTAGATGCACAAAGGTAAAGAAGAGAGCCAATCATGGACCGTACCTTTTGGTCCACATCTTTACCATTTGGATTAAGTTCAAGATGACATTTAGTTTGCATCAGTGTGGCGACGCCATTAAGATCCGTCATCTTGAATCTCTTGAGCATGTCTTGGATGTATTTTGCTTGATTTATGAAGGTTCGTTCTCTAAGTTGCTTGATCTCAAATCCGAGAAAGAACCGTAGTTCCCCCATCATAGACATCTCAAACGTGTCAGTCATAAGCTTTGAAAATTCATCATTAAAAGCTTTATTAGTAGAGCCAAAGATAATATCGTCTACATATAGTTGGCATACGAACAGCTCCCCCTTAACCTTCTTGTTGGGGATATACTTTTCGGGTATCCTCACAGTTCCTCACTAACCAGGGTGGCCCACTTAGGGTTAGAGCTTTGCTTCACAGGTGGCCCAGTCAAGGAGAAAAGACGGAGTCCAATCCGGCTACGGGAAGGCCTAGAAGACTTACCGACTTAGGCCCATAGTGTTACTTGTAGTTCAAGATGTACTCTATAACCGACTCTTAGTCGTAGCCAGATAGATCTCTCCTGTGAACCCTAGGCCGGATGTCTATATAAACCGTCCTAGGGAGAGCCTTTAGGGCACCCTCAATAGTCTACAATCTCAACTCGCACAGGCGAACCCTTGTAACCCATATTCCGGCTCTGCCGTATTACTGGATTGCTAGCAGGAGTAGGCTCTGTCCAAAGCCGGCGGATTCGAACCTAGGTAAACTTGTGTGCTCACTGTCCCGGAACACCATATGTCTCACACCCCTCTCTTCCGCACGCCTCGAGGACCCCCTCATCGCGTACTTGTCATCAATCCGATGACAGTTGGCACCCACCGTGGGGAAAGTGAGCTTCGGATCTGCGTTCCGAGCAGAATCTATAAGAATCGGAATCGGCGAGACTATCGCCGTCGGTCGCATCCTCTACGCCAGCGATGTCCCTCTCATCGTTCTCGACCAGACCTGCATTCTGGCTAGGGAGGCTGTGACTGCCTACACCATCATGTCTTTTGGCGAGATCGATGTTTACATCAGTTTTGCTGAACCTGTCCCACCCACCCCAGTGGTGATGATAGAGGCAGAAGAATCTTCTGGGTCCCCTTTGTCTGCGGAGGCAGAAGAGTTCCGGATCTTAGAAAACGCTAATCCCACCTAGCCCGCACCAGTTGTGAAGATAGTGGAGAAATCCGAGCCTGAAGCAGACCTAGCGTCCAAGTCGAATCTGAAGTGGATCTCCTTGGAGAGACTGAATCCCAGATCGACCCACCCGCTGAAGTTGAAATCCAGGAGGAGCATAGCAACGACACTGATTCCGGCTCTGATGACGCCGGGATAGATAGGCCTTTCCTAAGGTACACGCTGTCACGTATGAAAATGCAAAACTCGGGAATAGATGCAATTCTCGAGACCATTAAAAACTTTGACGAAGCTGATCGCGAGAGCCGCAGGTACCTCAGGAAGCACGCGTCGCACTTCGTCGGATATGTGGGATCCGGATCCGGCTCTGCCGATGCTGGAGACAACACCGACTCTAAGCTAGAGGCAATTGGAACAAACACCGACGTACCCGCATCCTCGGATGAATCGATGACGTCGGCAGATTTCTGAAAGTTCTCCGCGGAATATGAAGAGGAGTATAACTCCAAAACTGCAGAAGAAGGAGAAGCCATGGATGAAGGATCCGGGGAACACTCTCCCAAAGCGCAGGATGACATGGAAGTAGAAGATAATCCCGAAGTCTAGATGTCCGAAAGTACCGATCAGAGCTTGACTCCAGGAAACGGACCCAAAGCCGTCTTTGCTACCGGCGCAGCCAAGAAGGCGAAGAAGAAGAACAAGAAGAACAAGACCCCGGCAAAAGACCCTCTAGCAGAGGAGGTGATTGTCGAGGAATATGAGGAAGACTCGGATGGAGCACTTATCCCAGACGAGCCCAAAAAAGAAGAATCGCTTGATGGACACGTGATCACTGAAGGTGCGCGTAAACTCATCGATGTTGCATTAACCACACCTATTCCTACAGCTGCAGAACTTACTGCTGAAGAACTCGACGAGAGGGCGCATGCCCTAGAAGCGCGTCGTCAAGTACTCCTCGATGAAGCCAAAAACATTGAGGAGGAAAAGAAACGCATAGCATCTGCGGAGAAGTACAACTCCAGGCAATACCAGAAGACCAGGAAGCGTCATACCAATGACAATCAATTCTCGCAGATTCACGCCGTCCTTTTTGGAGAAGAAATGGGGAAGCCTCGGAAAGATAGCAAAGGGGATTGGGTGTATCCAACCCCACTACAGAACACCGTGGTGGCCCTAGAAATTTTATCGGCTAATCCAGGCCTAGAGGAGATCCGGTTGGGAATCAAACTACTCAACAAGGGACTGGAGTAGCAAAAGGTCACCATGTCTGGAAGTCAAAAACTGGTCTCTGATTCCGACCAATGTCGCATAGATCCGGCATGGGCTGACGTAAGACCCCAACGCGTACTGGAGCAGCACCACCGCCCCGATCGCCGGGAAGACAATTACTCAAGAACCGGATCTTCGGGACATCACCACGAAGCTGCCCGTAACTTGCGTGACGTTAACCCAGTTGCGGAGCAAGAAGAAATTGTTGCACTAAATCCGAGGAACCCGCCCCGGCGAGAGTTGAAAGACCGTAGGGATGATGATAAAGAGAAACGTCAGGAGGAGGACCGACAAAGAATGCCACCTCCTAGACATGAAAGCCGCCTGGATGACGGACAAAGGAACGACGGACACTGTGCTGGGACAAGCCAGCAGGGGGCTCGTCATGATGAAGGCCCTCCCCGGAACCGGAATAATGACGCTCCGGACAGAGGCCGGCGATCAGCCGGAAATAATCCAGCTGCTCCACCCTCTCCACCATGTAGCCATCACAACGGTTCTCAAGGAGGCCAGGGAGGGCGTCGCGGTGGAGGAGGTGGTGGCAGAAGCCGAAGTCTGGCTCCAAGGCACCGCAGCCACAGCCGACACTCGGGACGATCTCTATCCCCGAATGACGCAAGGCACAGGATCAACTCCAATATAGAGGCGCAACACTACGAAAATGATGATATATACGTGGGCCCAAAGTGCTTCGGACCACGCATCCGAGCTACAAAATTCCCAGAAGGATTTTCTATCTCACGACATATCCAAGCTTACGACGGCATTGCTCGGCCAGATACCTGGTTACAGGATTTCTTCCAAGCTTGCTGCATTGCCAAAGGCGGAAACATCCTGGTCGCAACCCGATATCTCCCACTCATGTTGCGGAAGACGGCACGATTGTGGCTTAATGAACTTCCGGACAACACCATCCACAACTAGTATGACATGCAAAGCGCGTTCTTTCGGAATTTCGAAGGCACATACCGGAGGCCCTGTATGGTTAGAGACCTACAGCGTTGCACCAAGAAGGCCGGAGAAACTTGCCAGGATTACCTCGGACGATGGATCGACACCAAGAACTCTTGTGAAGGAGTAAACGACCAAACTGCGATTGAAGCTTTCATTGTGGTCTCCCAATTGGTCTACTGCGTCATCACTTGAAGTGTGAGAAGGTCACTGATTTGGGAGAAATGATAGAAACAGCGAGCAAGTATGCAGATGCTGATGACAATGCAGCGGGATTACTCAACGCCCTGGTTGTGCCACAGTCAGCAAAACAACCAAAGCAACAAGCTCAGAAGTGCAAGAATACCTTGGAAGAGAAACCCAACGCGGAAACGGCAGTGGTAACTGCTACTTTTGGGTCTGGAGGACGAGGAGGACGCGGCGGAGGCCGCGGGCATGGCCGTGGGACTTCGAGAGTTCAAGGTAGAGGAGACCAGCAACCAGGCAAAACCTACTCTTGGGCCGACATTGCCAATAACCCATGTGTGCATCACTTAGATGCCAATGGGGGCTCGTCCCACACCAACGCCGAGTGTCATTTCAATGACGACATCAAAAGAGAAGACACCGCTGGCTACAAAGCTAAGCGGAAGAAGGGAAAGAAGAATCCCGAAAAAGATAAAGAGACCAAGGAAGATTCTGACATGGAGGAAGCTGATGCTTCAAATCCCAAGCCGGAAGGGAAGAAAAAATTTCCGACCAAGAAAGACACTTATGTCACCTTCCTCGGATCTCAACCAGCAAAGGTCAACAAAGCAGTTCTACATGAGCTCAATGCAACAGTTCCGGCTGTCCCCCAATTCTTGGACTGGTCGGAAGTGGCAATCACATTTGACCGCACTGATCATCTGCCTAAGTTGCACAGGCAAGGAAAATACGCCTTAATCGTCAATCCACTTATTGACGGTTATGGTTTCTCCAAGACCCTCATGGACGGCGGCATCAGTATCAATATTCTGTATGTCGAAATGCTACGCCGGATGAAGATCTCGGAGACCCAGTTGAACCATAGCTCTGTGATCTTTCACGGAGTTGTCCCAGGAAGACAAGCCAATTCCCTGGGAGAAATCACTTTGGATGTTACCTTCGGAACTCCAAAGAACTATCAGATGGAGGCACTTTCCTTCGAAGTGGTCCCGTTCAAGAGCGCGTATCACGCTATATTCGGACGTCCGGCTTACTAGGCTTTTATGGCTCGTCCGTGTTACATTTACAATATGATGAAAATTCTAGGTCCCAACGGCGTAATCACCATCAGGGGAGACCCGAAGAAAGTGCGAGAGTGCAAGGATGGAAATGCAGCCTTTGCTGAAGCCGTGCTACACGCCCAGGAGTACCAGGATATCAAGAAGAGCATAGATCTGTCCGAGATGCCCGCAACGAAGAAGGAGGTGACAAAGTCGAATCCGGAGTTCAAGGCATCAGAAGAGACGAAGAAAACACCGTTGAAGGATGATGACCCCTCCAAGGTGACTCGGATAGGTGTAGGCCTAGATAGCGCATAGGAAAGCGCGCTCGTCAAGTTCCTCAAAGCAAATCAAGATATCTTTGCATGTCAGCCATCTGACATGACCGGAGTACCTAGGGAACTTGCTGAGCACTCTTTAAATGTAAACCCGAACGCTAAACCCGTCAAACAGTCCTTACGACGTTTCGGCGATGAAAACCGTAAGGCAATAGCTAAGGAACTAGCACGGCTCGAGTTAGCCGGATTCATAGAAGAGGTCATCCACACTGAGTGGTCAGCCAATCCTGTAATGGTCCCTAAAAAGGACACCACTGATTTAAGGATGTGTGTTGATTATACTGCCTTGAACAAGGCTTGTCCAAAAAATCCGTTCGCTCTGCCTAGTATTGATCAAGTTATCGATTCTACGGCAGGCTCGGAACTCCTCTGTTTTCTCGACGCATATTCCGGTTATCACCAAATCCGGATGAAGGAATCTGACAAAGTCAAAACTTCATTCATAACCCCCTTCAGAACCTTCTGTTTTGTTACGATGCCCTTTGGGTTGAAGAACACAGGAGCTACGTACCAGTGCACAATGCAGTGTTGCCTCCACGACCAACTCAGACGCAATGTACATGCATACGTGGATGATATTGTGGTGATGTCAAAAAAGAAGGAAACGCTGATTTCTGACTTGGAGGAAATGTTCTCCAATCTACGAAAATACATCATCATGCTTAATCCGAAGAAATGCTTCTTTGAAATCCCAGCCAGAAAATATTTAGGTTTCATCGTGTCTCAAAGAGGCACAGAGGTGAACCGGGACAAAATCAAGGCTATACTCAATATTTCCAGGCCAACTCGCCTGAAGGACGTACAAGGACTAACTGGTTGCATTGCCGCAGTCAGTCGATTTATAAGCCGGCTTGGTGAAAGAGCCGCACCATTATACAAACTCCTGAAAAAGACCAAGGATTTTGTATGGACCGATGAAGCTGAAGCTGCGTTACATGACCTTAAGAAAGTACTCTCATCTGCTCCTATCCTTGCTGCACCGGAACCACAGGAACCGATGTTGCTTTATCTTGCTACAAACAAAGTCGTTAGTACCGTCATGGTGGTGGAGAGACCTGAGGAAAATCAGGAACACCTCGTGCAGCGTCCGACTTACTTTGTCAGCGAGGTCCTGACAGAATCAAAACAGCGGTATCTACACTATCAAAAGTTGGCTTACGGTGTTTTCCTAGCATCTCGTAAGCTACGACACTATTTCCAAGAGCATCCAATTACCATGGTGAGCACAGCTCCCATGAGAGACATAATTAACAACAGTGACGCCACAGGACGCGTCGCTAAATGGGGCATAGAGCTTTCAGCTTTCAATATTGAGTACAAACCCCGGACATCAATCAAATCCCAAATTCTTGCCGACTTTGTTGCTGATTGGACAGAGACGAAGGAGAACATGATCCTCCCTCAGTCAGAATATTGGACCCTATATTTTGATGGGTCTAAGGCTCATGGGGGCTCGGGGGCTAGCGTGGTGCTCAAATCACCCCAAGGAGATAAACTTCTATACGTATTGCAGATCCACTTCACAGCGACAAATAATATTGCCGAGTATGAAGCACCGCTGCATGGAATCCGGATTGCTAAGGATATCGGCATCCGACGTTTGATGTGTTATGGAGATTCGGATCTTGTTGATCAGCAAGTGTCGGATATTTGTAATGCAAATAAACACATGGCAGCATATAAAGCTGCCGTGGATGATTTATCTAAATCGTTCGAAGGGTTTGAGGTTCAACACATCCCTCGAGTAGAAAACGAGGAAGCAGATGCACTATCTCGGATAGGCTCTGCACAGAAAGAGGTCCCGGATAGCGCTTTTTTAGAGCACCTCAAAGTTCCCTCAATAAAGGGAGTGGATGAGGAATATCCGACCAAATCCGACTCACCTCTAATAGCAGTTCTGGCTGTAATTCCCAGCTGGACCCAACCCTACCTTGATTATCTGGTAGATGGCAAATTACCCGAAGACGAGGTTCTGAGCCGGCAGAACATCCGACGAGCGAAAGCCTATACTATAGTTAAAGGTGAGCTCTATAAGCGGAGTGTTTCTGGGGTTTTTCAGCGCTGCGTATCTCTGGAAGGAGTGGAAATCTTAAGAGAAATCCACGAAGGCGAGTGTGGTCACCATGCTGCAGCCAAACCTTTAGTGGCATAAGCTTTCAGACACGGTTTTTTCTGGCTTACAGCCAAGGCTGATCAGCTACGAACAATACCTATAATATGGCCTTTTGCGGTCTAGGGGCTTGACATGGTAGGACCGTTTAGACGGGCTCCAAGTGGATTTACTCACCTCTTAGTGATGGTGGATAAGTTCACAAAATGGATTGAGGCCAAACCCGTCACTAGTTGTGATGGACCATCAGCCAAAAGATTTGTCGAGGATGTTATAATCTGGTATGGTTATCTGCATAGCATTATCATGGACAACGGGAGTAATTTCTCTATGGGAGAATTGGCCAAATTCTGCAACAAAAAAAATATACGGCTTGACATTGCGTCAGTTGCACATCCACAGGCTAATGGACAAGTGGAAAGAGCAAATGGTTTAATATTACAAGGCCTAAAACCGAGACTCGAAGCACCATTATGACGTGCTGCGGAGGCTTGGGTAGAGGAATTACCCTCTGTAATATGGAGTTTACGAACAACTTCGAAGAGGTCAATAGGATACACACATTTCTTCTTGGTTTATGGCGCAGAAGCAGTTCTTCCTAGTGATTTGATTCACACTTCTCCTAGAGTGGCCGCGTATATCGAAGAGGATGCCGAGATTTCTCGGCAAAATGATCTCGACTTAGTCTAAGAAGTTTGTGTCGTTGCCGAAATGAGATCAATAGCCTATCAACAGAAATTACGCAAGTATCATAGCCAAAGAGTCAGAAACAGATCTTTCAATAAAGGCAATTTGGTTCTCCGGCTTGTGCAACAAAGAAAGCACAAACTTTCCCCAGTATGGGAAGGGCCCTTCTTAGTTAGTCGAGTATTGCACAATGGTTCGTACTACTTAACTGACATGAGGCCAGTCAAAGAAAGACCTGCTACTAAGAAGAGAAAGAGAGCTAGAGACAGTACAAATCTAGATGAGTTAGACAGACCATGGAATATTGCTCAGCTACGTCCCTTTTATTCTTAGTTTATCCTTCTTTGTAATCATACATATGTACATGTTCTGTGAGAAATAAAAGTCTTGGTTGCCTCAAATTTTTTCTGAGAAGTTTTTACCATCTTATTTCCGAATGATCATGTCATAGTCGAAAATCCCAGAATACTTGAAAGTACTTTATGCTCATGTTTGTTCTGGTTTAGATTTCCGATTCTAAAAATGTTACCTTTGGGTATAACTCTAAAGTTTCTAGTATACACTTTGGTTATTTGTCGGATTGCCAGATGCGGGTATTTTCCGAGTAGTGAATTGTTGGTACTGGAAGCCGGCTTTGTTTCCGAGTTTAAACTGGTTTAGCAATTGAGCTCTGTTGCTCGGCAAAGTTTCCGTGCAGAAGGTTTAGCCGGCTCACGAAAGGGACAAGGCGGAAAGCCAGATAAACGATAAGTATAGACGAAAAAGTATAAGTGCTTATGAAAACATTTCAGGCACACAAAAATTTAAAGCCAAAAGTGTTGAATAGATTAAAAGCTTAGCACTAGCAAAATTATAGTACTGCATATTTACAGACCCATAATGTTTCTCGGAATAAATCATTTGTTTCTGGTAATCTATGGTGCAGGAGAAGAGGATGCAGGAGCTGCCGGCTCGCTGGATGCATCGGCCTCGGTTTGGTAACGCTCCGAGATGTTCATATCCGATACGGTCTGTTCATTGTCGGAGACTTCAGCTGCTTCTTCTGGAGGCGGAGGCGGTGTATCCACGCGGGTGAAGAAAGGAGTTTCGTAGCTGGTTAAGTCAGCCACGTGACACCCATATCCGGCGCAGGAGTCCATGATGGCCTTGATATCCTGCTCCTGGCCGTCTTCATCCACCTTGCAGTACCCTCTGGTCACTTGCCATATCTCCATGTTTCCATGATGGCTCATGACCATGGTGAGAGCGTTTTGCGCAGCAGATCACGCATAGGACATGTTCCAGTCCTGAACGAGTTGCGGCATATCCTTCGCCTTGTCTCGCACCTGAAAATCTGACATGCTATGCATGTCCGGAATCTTGAGAGCTTCGCCAATATCCTCAAGGGATTGGCGGAAGTCATGAAGCAGATCACCGACTTGGGTAAGCCGATGGGTGCGAGGCTCGGCAGAGGTGGAGTCCGTCAAGTTCAGAGGACCTATACACATAACACAAAACAGTTAAGACAAATCCGACATTGAAAAAGTCGAAGCATAAAGACAAGTCAGAAAGATGGAAACTTACCGAAGATGACATCGTCAACTTTGGTCTTCTCCTCTCGAAGACTCCGGAGTTTAGCCCGGAGCGCCTTAGAAAGATCCTTATCTCTGCAAAGTTCATTATTGAGATCCGAGATTCTCTGATCTTGAGCCGCAATCTTACGATCACGCTCGTTAGTAGCCATGGAGGAGGATTCGAGAACTTGAGAGATGCTCTTCTCATATCCACGTTGAGCTTATCCAGCTCTTGGCGAAGTTCTTTATTCTCCACCACCAAGGTTTTGAGGTTCTCGGCCTCTTCAATCATAGCGCATGATTGTTTTACCAGTGCTGTAAGTCAAAAAGACCAACAATTCAACGAAAATATTCGACTATGAAAACACAAAAGACAAGGTTTGAGTCTCGGAATGTTTACCTTCGGCCTCATCCTTGGAGACCTTCAGCTCAGCATTTTCAAGTCGGAGAGCTCGGATCTCTCTCCACTTGTTGCAGATGTTCTTCAACTAATCCTGGTTATATGAATTAACTTTCTGTAAGTCAGAATACCCAGAGTCAGAAGTCTACTAAAGACTCGGGCTAATATTGTTACTAATATCAGCACGAGCCTTGGGGGCTACACTAGTTCATTCTTTGGCATCCTAAGGAAGCATAAACCCGGATTATATATCCTACATCATGTTTGGGGGCTAGAGGATATGATATGAAATGCAATAAAAAATCGTGAGTTGGAATTCTGACTTACATGATGTTCATGTGTGAGCTTGCTTAGACACATGTTCACCTCGGTGGTAACTGCTGACTCGTAGTTGATGTAGAGCTCGTTGGGAACCCCAAGTGGAAGGTATGATGAGCACAACAGTAAGTTTTCCCTCAGTTATGAAACCAAGGTTTAATCGAACCAGTAGGAGCAAGGAAACACCCCAAAGGTGTTACTAGCTGAGCTTTGGCAGGGCGCACTACCGGTGCTAGTAACAACGTGGAGACCTGCACAACACAACCACAGAACTTTGTCCCCAACTTGCGATGAGGTTGTCAATCTCACCGTGTTTTGCGGAAAACAAAGGATTAAACGTATCGAATGGAAAGAAGTAAACGTTTGCAGAAAGTAAACACAAAGCAGTAAAAGATTATAGATTGTATGTAAAGTAAAAGGACCGGGATCCATAGTTCCCTAGAGGTGGCTCTCCTTAGATAGATAACATGTTGGGTGAACAAATTACAGCGGGGCAATTGACAAACACTGAGAAAGCAATACATGCATATACTAATCATCTTGACTCCCTTGAGACTTGATTTGGCATTACAACATAATACATAGACCGCCATCCAACTGCATCTATGACTAATAATCCACCTTCAGGTTATCATCCGAACCCCCTCCAGTATTAAGTTGCAAGCAACAGATTATTGCTTTACAAACTGCATGTAAAGTAAACAATACGATTGTTCTATGAACAAAGGATTGTTGTTTTCTCCCTAGTAGCAACAGCACATCTAGTACCTTAGAGATTTTTGTCACTTCCCTAGATTACCAGAGGCATGAACCCACTATCGAGCATAAATACTAACTCTTGGAGTTGCTAGCATCTACTTGGCCAAGATAGCTACTAACAACGAAAAGCATGCAAGATCTCAAATAACAAAGACATGATAGAATCAATAATCAATCTGAAATAGCATATCAATATCCATCGGATCCCCGCAAACACAACATGTATGAATTACAAATAGATGATCTTGATCATGAACGGAGCTCACAAGATCTAAACATGAAAGCACAAAGGAGGAGAAACCAGCCATCTAGCTACTACATGGATCCGTAGTCCAAGGATGAACTACTCACACATCACACCGGAGGCTTGCATGGTGATGAAGAAGGCCTCCAGGGTGAATTCCCCTCTCCGGCAGGGTGCCGGGAAGAGCTTCTGATCCCTCCCGATCTAGGGATGGAGATGATAGCGGCTACAGACTCTTTCGTGGATTTTTGATCGGGTACTTAGGGTTTTCGTCCCGAGGGCAATATATAGGCGGAAGGAGAGGCCGAGGGGGTGCCGGGAGCGGCCACACCACCCTCTGGCGCGGGCCAGGCCTGGCCGCGCGGCCAGGTGGTGTGGTGGCTCCCCGGCCCTTCTCCGTCTCGTATTCTGGCACTTGATCCCTTCCGGAAAAATAGGCACTTTGGCTTTTGTCCCGTCCAATTCCGAGAATATTCATTTTCTGACTTTCCTGGAACCAAAAACAGAAGAAAACAAGCAGCTGGCACTGTGGCTCTTGTTAACAGGTTAGTCCAAGAAATCATATGAAAAGTACTCCAAAGTTGGAACAAAACACAAGAAAGTGGATAAAACCAAGCATGGAACATCAAAAATTATAGATACATTTGCAATGTATCAGTAACCTTCTCGACGAGGGTGAGTGGAATAACCGGAGGTGGTGGAAGTACACCAGCTCTAAGTCCGTCGTCGCGAAGGCGAACTTGTTCAAGAAGGTCGGAGTACTTGATGTCTTCCGCCTCTTGTGCTTCTTCTTCGGCAGAGAGATTTCTCTTCTCCAGGCATTGCTGGGCCAGCCGCTGGATCTCCTCCGCAGATTTCCGGGACAAGCCAAGTTTGGCAAGCCTCGGATTGTTAAGGAGGTTTTCGGCGAAGGCCTCTGCTGAGGGATCATTACCCGAAGAGGGTTCACCCTTATCAAAACCTGACTCACTCATGGTGACGTCAGTCTGCGATTCAAGGATCGCTAGCTCCGGTGAAGGAGCTGGATCTTCTGCGACAACTGGTGATGGAATAACCACCGGCGTTGCAGAGGGTTGTGGGGCAGGAGTCGGAGGAGCCACGGCAGGAGAAGCTATAGTCAGCTTCGTCTGGTGCAAGGGCTTCAAAGAAGTTCCCTTCCCCTTGCCCTTGATGAGCTGCTGAGCTCTGAGAATGTAATAAGAATGGAAAGCATTACATCTCGGAAGTAAAATTCGAGTAGAGAACAAAGGAGGAAGTTGTGTTGAAAGTTACCTCTTCACAACTGGCACCTCCTTTGTGCCAACGGCTACTATCGGAGCCTTGCGCTTCTTGGGCACAATGTCCGGCAGTGGGACCAGTTCTGCCTCCTGAGAAAACTCTGGAGGATATCCCTCGAGGGGAGCTAGCTCCAACTCGGGGAGGTCATCAAGCTGAAAAGAAGAAGATATCTCAGTATTGTAAAATAAAAGGTGAAACACATAAAAGGATTTATTATTGAAGATTACCGAAACTACAGGGTCTTCCGCTGTATGCATATCTGGAGACAAGTCCGGAATTTTCCTTTCAATCCGCTCCTTGATCAGCCATTTGATCTGGCTTATGTAATCATGTGGCTTTAAAGCCTTAGGACTAATGCGGAGGGAATCATTCTTCGACGCCGTGATGGAGTGCATCAGACAGTCGCCGTGGTATTGGAGAGGCTGGATCCGGCGTGCGACCCAGCATTGGACTAGGTCGGATCCTTTCAAGCCCTTGTGTTTTATCAGATATTCGATCCGCCTCTTAGCGAGGATCATATCGTCACTGAGAGCCGGAGGGGCCTCGTCCCAAGACGATTGGTCCGTGGCGGCTCCATCGATGAAAGCCGGCAAAGCAGTAGCTTTGCCGGGAGCAGGAATATCCTTATGGTAAAAGAAAGTGGCCGGCCATTGTTTGACCGACTCACTGGCAAAAATGCGAGGATAGCTATGCTCGCGTCTAAGAGAAAGGCTAATAGTGTCGGCAATGTAGGGATTACCGGTAGTGATGGAGTTTCTACGAACATGGAAGTAGAAACGAAACAAAGTGAGACTCGGCCTAATGCCGAGATACCCCTCGCACAAAGCTGCGTAAGAACTCATCTGTAAGATGGAGTTCGGGCGAAGATGGTGGAGTTGTACACCGTAGTGATCAATCACCTCGAAAAATAATTCTGAGGAAGGAAAGGACAAACCTCTGTCGAGGTGGGTGCCGAAGTGGACCCGCTCGCCGGCGCGCGGGTGGGGGATGGTTTCCCCGAAACCGCTCCGCCAGTCGCCGGCGCGGAGGAGACCTTCATTCTCCACAGCTTGAAGCTTCTCGTCGTTGAGGAGGCACGGGATCCAGACTCCCCGGTTGCTTTCCTTCTCTGCCGCAGCCATCGCCGCCACTGCCGCTGTTGCTGCTAAGCCAGAAGAGGAAGAAGAAGCCATTTCTCCGGTGCGCCGGTGACCTTAGATGGGCGGAGCTAGGAAATATGGGAGGCGGGGGAGCTCTGTGCGCTAGGGATATGTGGAGGAGAAGAAACGGCAAAGGGAATAGGTGAAGAGAGGAGAAGGAAAATCCTCACCCCTTATAATCACCTACCTGCGCCAAGATTCGTGCAAATCGCACTGTGTAAACGCCACGTGTCGTGGAAGGAATTGGGAAGGACCCACGCGATGATTACGTCGCCTCGATCTCCATGTGCGCATTGAAACGGCGCCTCGGTTCCGCAAACGGCGCACCCACCAATGGTCGTGCTGACAGGATGTTTGTCAGATGACGTGACTTGACCATGACTAGTGTCAGGTGACATCAGAGACCAAGTTCCGTCTTAGTTTGAAAATCAAGCTTGGAAATCCGAGTAATGTGTTGATAGGTCTGACTTATGTTTAAGACCTGGATAGTATTTGTTGTTGTGAAGTTTCAGGAACCCTTCAAGATTCTGCAAGCCGAAGATCAAGCTAGACGATGATGAATCCAACTTTGGATCTTGGAGACTTCTGGGGGCTGCTGTTGGGGATATACTTTCCGGGTATCCTCATAGTTCCTCACTGACCAGGGTGGCCCACTTTGGGTTAGAGCTTTGCTTCATGGGCGGCCCAGTCAGGGAGAAAATACGGAGTCCAATCCGGCTACGGGAAGGTCCAGAAGACTTACCGACTTAGGCCCATAGTGTTACTTGTAGTTCAAGATGTACTCTGTAACCGACTCTTAGTCGTAGCTAGATAGATCTCTCCTGTGAACCCTAGGCCGGATGTCTATATAAGTCGTCCTAGGGAGAGCCTTTAGGGCACCCTCAATAGTCTACAATATCAACTCGCACAGGCGAACCCTTGTAACCCATATTACGGCTTTGTCGTATTACTGGATTGCTAGCAGGAGTAGGATCTGTCCAAAGCCGGGGGATTCGAACCTGGGTAAACTTGTGTGCTCACCGTCCCGGAACACTGTACGTCTCACACCCCTCTCTTCCGCACGCCTCGAGGACCCCCTCATTGCGTACTTGTCAGCAATCCGACGACACTTCTTAGTAAAAACAGTGGGATCAATTTGCCCAACTTCATAGCCACGGTCTAGCAAAAGCTCTTTAAGGTGCTCATACCATGCACGTGGGGCTTGTTTAAGGCCATAGAGTGCCTTATCGAGTTTGTAGACATGGTTCGGAAAGTTAGGATCCTCAAATCGCAGGGGTTGATTTACATATACCAACTCATGTAGAGGATCATTAAGAAAAGCACTCTTAACGTCCATTTGCTGTAATTTGGAATTATTATGAGCAGCATAAGCAAGAAGGATAAAGATGTACTCAAGACGAGCCACTGGAGCATAAGTCTCGCCGAAGTCGATGCCTTCAACTTGGGAATAGCCTTGTGTCACGAGTCTTGCCTTATTCCTTACAATAATGCCATTCTCATCTTGCTTATTCTTGAAAATCCACTTTGTGCCGATAACATTGTGGCAATCCTTGGGCTTCTCTACTAATTTCCAGACCTTGTTACGCTCGAAATTATTTAACTCTTCATGCATAGCAGCAACCTAGTCCGGATCTTCAAGAGCTTCAAACACTTTCTTGGGTTCCACCATGGATATGTGAGCTTGGTGCTCCCCGAAGCTTGCTAGCTCCCTTCTTATGGACACCCTCCATCTGAGATCACCTACAACTTTATCAAGAGTGTGACCTCTCAATTCAAGATTCCTTTCTGCACGAGCTTTGCGACGAAGTTCAATCAACTTGTTGTTTCTTGGAGGAATATCTTCATCATTTGAGTCTTCAATGGAATTACTAGCTTGGCCTTGATCTACAGCTTGATCAGCAGGAATTGGAGATGATGAATGTTGCCCTTGATGTTGATCAGCATCCATAACAAGAGGCTGCCGCTGTTCTGAAGTTTCAGGGCCGGATAATCCGGCCGAGGGAGTGGCCGGATAATCCGGCGTAGGAGAACTTGGTCCATCTTGACAGTCTTGTAGGCTTTTGGCTCGAGTTGGAGAAGGGCCGGATAATGCGGTGTCACCGGAAAATCTGGCCTAGGAGTTGCATCAGTTCCTTCGTCAATGTTTTCTGTTCTCATAGTCAAGGTAGGTTGACCGGATAATCTGGTGTCCACCGGATAATCCGGCCTAGAGCTTCCTGGAGCAGATGAAGGATGATCTTCAGCAGTTGGAGGTGTTGGTGTAGAAGTTTCTCCAGCTATTGGAGCATGTTGAGCTTGTGTCGATGAGGGCTCTACTAGAGTAGAGCATTGTCCTTCCCGGTCCGCCACAAGGGGTTCCTCAATGGGGCATAAAAATCCTACGCCCATTCTTCTTATGGCATCTTGGGGTATTTCAACATCTGCATCACAAACATCAACATGCCCCGCACGGGAGCCATCATTTTCCTCGAACACCACACTAAAAGATTCTACAACAGTTCCGGAGATCTTATTGTAGCCTCTATAAGTGTGGGATTCGTCACCATAACCAACAAAAATACCTTCTAAATCCTTAGACTTGAATTTAGATAGACGAACTCCTTTGATGAGAAAGAAACACTTACAACCAAATACCCAGAAGTAGGAGATGTTTGGCTTGTTACCAGTAAGTATTTCATAAGGTGTCTTTTCCAAGATTTTGTGGAGGTAGAGCTGGTTGGATGAGTGGCATGTGGTAGAAATTGCTTCAGCCTAGAAGTTATATGGTGACTTGAATTCAGCCAACATAGATCTTGCCATATCCATTAAAGTCCGGTTCTTCCTCTCGGCTACACCATTTTGTTGAGGGGTGTACGTAGCGGAAAATTGGTGTCTTATCCCCTCTTCACTTAGGAATTCATTCAGAGTGTAGTTCCTGAACTCAGAGCCGTTATCTCTTCTAAGTGCCAAAATAGGGACATTGTGTTGACGTTGAACCTCGTTGGTGAAATTGATGACAATTTGTTGAGTCTCGCTCTTCAACTTGAAGAAATAGACCCATGTATATCTTGAATAATCATCAACGATTATGAGGCAATATTTCTTCCCACCGAGGCTTGCATCTCCGAGATGATCTCCTTGCTTCCGATCCTATGACTAGTGCACCCGCTATCGAGCACCCATTTGGACCCACCAGAAGCATAGCCCTGCAATAAAATTACTTCTTGGTTTTAGGTACCCATTTTTCAATGGGTCCTCTCATGTTAGTAACAAGGGTCTTGGGAACCTAGATAGACCAAGAAATGTACTTACCAAATGGACCAACATACCTAGCATAGACATCACCATAGTAATCACAAAATAATTCATAATTAGGATTATTATACCCTACAAAACCAATGTAGTTAGTCATATCATTTGTGACATTGTTTGTCTTTGCTTGAGCAGTTTTGCTTTTCTTCTTGTTGTTGTTCTTCTTCTTGGTCTTGGGAACATAGCCAAGTCCCTCTTTTACATTGCTTGTCCTTCGCTTACCAAGAATCTCATCAAGGACTTCCTTTCCTTTGGGTTGAGATCCCTTGACAAGTTCTTCTTTCAATCTAGTGTTTTCTTCAATAACCTCTCCATGTCCACAAGATGTTGTGGAGGTGCTAGGCATATCATACTTGTTCAGTTGAGTTTGGAGCTGATCACGAGACTCATTTAAAGCAGAGTGTTCACTCTCCAATGCCCTGTAGGCAGTGTCAAGTTTCTATAATTCCTCCGAGAGTCTAGCATGAGCAGCCCCAAATCAATCTTCTCCTTCTTTAATTTATTTACCTTAGCAAGAGCATTGTCATGTTCCTTTATGAGCTGGGAAACAACCTCTTCATGAGACTCATCAATTGACTCAAGCTTCTCCTCTAGAGAGACTCGAGCCTCTTGTTCTTCTTCTAGAGCATTCTTCAAAGAGGCTATCTCCATGGCATCTTCTCTTTCAATTCTCCCCTTTTCTTCGAGGAGTTCTTCAAAGTTGGCAAGTTGACTCATAAGAGCATCAAAATGAAGTTTGTGCTCACCTTGCAAGTTAGTGAAAAAAAAATCCAAATCAATAACTTCTTGTTTTGTCCTAAGACTTGTATGATCATCCATATCAACATTCATAGTAGTTTTAGTAAATGAAGAGATAGACAATGATACCTTAGACCCTCTTGCCATAAGGCAAGTGACATTGTTGTTGATGACATTTTTGTTGGGAGAGTCGAAGAACGATATGGGGCTAGATGTGGTGGCTATAGCAGCCACCTCTCGAGAGCTATCTTTATCCTCTTCATCTTCACTTGCAGATGAATATTCCTCTTGTGCCACCAAGACAATCTTAGGTTGCTTCTTGTAAGGACCATTTTTCTTAACACTTCTTTCAAGGTGCCGGTGCCTTAGACTTTTCTTTGAGGATGAGTCTGCCCCCATTGTCTTCTCTACTTTGGTAGGGACACTCAGCCACAAAGTGCAAACGCTCTCCACAATTGTAGCAAGTCCATAGTTTTGGGCCATTCTCCTTTCGTCCACTTGACCCATTCTTGCGCTCAAGTTCAGATTTATCCTTAGCTGGGTCCTTCCAAAAGTTTCTTGCGTAGAAGGCCATGTACTCACCATGAGCATGCTTGACCTCCTCGGAATAGCTCATGGAGACAACATCGTACCCTCTATCATCCTCATCTTGTTCAACAACATTTGCCTTTAGTGCAGCATTAACTCCCTTTTGCATCCCAATTGCCCGAGCGCGAGCATCTTCGGTGTTCTTAGCTGCTACCTTGAAGGTCGCCATTTCTTGCATGACTTCATTGGAAGTCATTTGGTGGTATTTGTGTCTACCTTGTAAAATCTTCAAGTCCGTTGGGCTCAAAAGGCATGATGGCACTCACATATTTTCTTTTGATCCAAGCATCATCAATGTGAGTGGCTCCATGCTTTCTAAACGTTGTTGCAATGCTCTTGAGCCTTCTATACATGTCCTCACGGTCCTCACCATCCAACATGTAGAATCCTTTAGCTTCATTGCTTAGAGCATCATACTTATTTCTTCTCATGCTTTCATTTCCGATGAACAAGTCGGTGAGAGCATCCCAAGCTTCTTTGGTGGTGTTAAAGTGCTCAATATGTGGCATGTCCTTGGGGCCCACACCAAGCTGAATCATGTGAAGAGTCGTTGCATTTAGTTGAATGTCCACCACTTCTCTTCTTGTCAAGTTGGTGGAGTCTCCAATATGAAGGCCATCTTCAATGATCCTCCAAAGCTCAATCGACGAACTGCACACATGAGATTTCATTAAGAATCCCCGTTGATTAAATGAAGATGCAGTAAGCTTGGGTGGATCACCCCTATTGTTTATATGAGAGTGAGGGATAGGTGGGTCAGGAGAATATAGGTGAGAGACCTCACTATAATCCTCCTTACCATTTCCCTTCTTGGAAGCGGAGCCATTATTTTTCTCACCCACCACCTCATCTTCCTTGGAGTCAGCACGAGCCTTATCCTTATATAGAGGAGTGGTGGCCTCAGAGAAAGATGGAGGTGGGGATGTAGATGAGGTGAGACGAGCAATCATTTGCTGCATCTCTTCCATTTTAGTCTCAAAGGGTGTCAACAAGGTTGTTTCCACTATCTTGAGGTGATCCATTGTGACCTTGTCCACAGCCTCACTCCTATTTTCCTTCGTACCCATACTTCTCTTAGGCTATTAATCCTGAATAAAGAGTCATGGCTCCGATACCAATTGAAATGGATCGTATGGGCACCTAGAGGGGGGTGAATAGGCGCTACTTCAAATTTTAATGCTTTTTCAATTTTAGGCTTGACACGAAAGGTAAATTCTCTAGATATGGAACTACGAAGAATTTCCATATATGAAAACCTAACTACTAGCGAGTAAAGGCGAGTATGAGTGAGGAACAAGGAAACCGTAGTGGAGCATGTCGAGACACATGATTTGTTTTACCGCAGTTCCTTCCTTGTTAAGCGAAGTACATCTGCATTGAAGGGGTGGGCGGTACTAAGACCACCATGCCACAATAGGCCTCACCCTATTCTCCGATGAATGTCGCCACCAAAGGCCTGATCCACGTTTCCACTATTGGTACCCTTTGAGGCGAGAACCGATGCCTTTACACAACTAGCGGGGCACAACTCTACAACCGAATTGGAGGCTCTCGTAATGACAACAAGCTTCCATAAGAACAAATGTTATCAATATCGAAACACTAGATCAAGATATTAACAAGAATACTAGATCGAGAAATCTCCAAGTGAATGGAGAGGAAGTGAAGCACTTGATTCGTGATGTCGATGAATGAAGTCTCCTCCTTCAATTCCCCCAAAGATCAAAACCTTCAGGTGGTTGAAGTGGGAGACCTTGAATGAGAGCTTTTGCAACATACTAGTAGTTTTTTGAATGAATCAAGAGATCTGACAGGAGGGGTGATTGGGGATTTTATACCCCCTATCTAAACAGAGCCATTGGTGAAGTCTGGGGCCGGATTATCCGGCCCAAGTGAAGCCGGATTATCCGGCTGGGGGTAAAACTCCGCCCTAGCCTCGAATTATTTCGGGGATATTCCACCCCCACACATAAGGTAGCGTCGTGGCTCCATTAGCAACTTCTCCCGGGGACAGATTATCTGGCCCCCATTTTGGGGCGAATTATCCGGCCCAGGCAAAAACATCGACCCTGGCTAGACAATCCGAAGGAAAGTCCGCCCCTCTCTGAGCGACGCGCTTGCCAACTTCTTGGGGCGGGGCAGATTATCCGGCCCTGTAGGGGTGGATTATCCAACCCGGGCAAACTCTCCGGCCCTGGCTGGATAATACGATAGATTATCCGCTCCCACACAGAGACTCACACCGCATCCACCTTTGGCAAAAAGGGTTAGGCCGGATTATCCGACCCTTGATAAGGGCAGATTATCCGCCCCCCAACAACAGGTTTTCCAGCTTTTCATGAGAACACTTATTTGCAGCACTTAGCACACATGAGATACTCCAAGGTATTGTTATCTAACACACAAAACACTAGAGATCATGAAATGTTCTTTCACTTAATCGAAACGTTATGATCATGATCAGTAGTTTCACCTCCTTTTGTAGAGTTTCGTTTCACGGAACATATTCCATTGCACTACTCAACATTCGGGGTAAGATTGAGTATCTTGATTTCGAACTTTCACTTTGTTTCATCAAAATTTCATTAAGAAACCCTTCTTAACAACAATGCCCCTAACAACAGCTAGTTTGTCCTTTGGTTATGAAAGAGAATATTCATAGTTGCCTATGAATTACAAAGACTTGTATTATTCGTAACAAGTTTATCAAAGTAAACTCGAACGTGCAATAACTCTTATGGTATTATTTCCACAAATCTAATGATTCCCTATTTCTTAAGTGTTTGCTACTATAACCTTATAATTCTATCCTTTTCGATAAGCTCCTTTTCTAAGTGCTAAACTATTAACTTAGTTACAAGTGGCATTGATCTAATCATAAGACTTGTTACTTCTATTAATTTTAACGGTCCTTTGAACATTTCAAATAGTCTTAGAACCATGTGTATTTGAGTAAATACTATTATTTACTTAAAACCACAATTATACTAATATAATAATTATACCTACTATACTTCTGAACCGTAATACGTTACTTGTGTATAGTATTCAACAATTTAGTATATACATTTAGTTTGTTTTACCAGAACACATTCTGTTTTTAGTTATATTTTCCAAACGAGGCACGGTGTTGCATGTGTCCATAGATCAAGTATCTGATGATTTCCACTTATTGATCAATATGAATACATTGCATGTGTACGACGTATTTATGACTTAAACCACTAGTGTCATATACACTAATGCATTATTAAGTTGGATATCCTTTTAGCTTTTATTGTATTATAATTGCACACACATTATCATCAAGATCACAATAAGAACAAAACATTTATAACCGAAAATGTGACCATAATAGAAATCATTCATATTAATAGAACAACTGATTTGTCACTTATATATATATGAATAACTGTCTCATGAAATGCAAGACACACTAATAGGTCCACAAACTCAAATCGATTACAAATAGTTCCAATTCTAATAAGTCTAGAAGATAAATGTAGAAGGAGAAGTATTATCGTCCATCAGCATCTAGGATGCCTCCAACACGCCATGTCTCCTTGTCTCCTCCATGCAACGCTCAAGAAGACGATCATGTTTTCATAAAACAAGAACAAGTATTAATATACTTGATGAAATGACAATAAGTGTTTTGTGAGAACCACATTTATAAACTGTATATCATATATACCTGCTTCATTGATGATCTCGCCAGCAATGGGTTCTACCTAAACAGTTCTCAACTTTTGCATGAACTGATGAAAGTTGAGCGAGTCTCCTCTCATCACATAGCCATGGATGACCTCTTTTTGGTGGGGGAAGCGGGCGCAACACCCCATCTATCGCAAATTGGTATTCCATCCAATAGTCAGCCTCATACACAAGTCGTGCATGAAGCCTATGCGTGATCTCCAAGTGGCTAAACAGGCACATGTTTTCTTCCATCTTCTGGGTACGAAACTTATCCAACACATCAAACTTCAAAAGTATGACTTGTTCTATGAACATTGTGTTAAATCCAATGATCATATCATATGGCTCGATCTATGGAAAGTGCACTTGTAGATCAGGTACCATTATCCATAGTATGATGCATGAGATGTAGATGAACAAGTCATGACCATCACGAAACTCATCTTCTTCATCCTTAGTCGTGTCAACACCCGGATTTTTAATCCCAGATGCCCGTTATGCCATACCTCGCAATCCCAGGATTACCATTTTTGCGAGACATAACGGATTGGATATCACAGTACATCATCCATTACAAACCATACATAAGGTCTTACAGAAATAAGGATCTCATGATCCAGTCTTCATACAACAAGCAGCGGAAATAAAAGATAAGCATAGCGGTGGGGTCCATCTTCAGGGGCACAGGCAATGCTGACGAATGCAGATAGTCCTAGTTATCATCGTCCTGTTGGCCATCATCTTGATAGTCTCCTTCATAGTCTGGCCATGATAATAGCCAGGGACAAAAGTCATGAGTACTCTTTAAGTACTCGCAAACTACCCCTAATAAGTACTATAGTTCTAGTTTAAAGTGCTAAAACTAAGTTTAACTATAAAGTTAAGTTTGAAACCTAAGCTGAGTTCAGAAGCAAAGAAAGATAAAATAAAGTTCTAGAATCACTTAAGTGGGAAGCTAATGTCATAAGCACAACCCTGTTGTGGTCAAGTCAAGATTCATCATTCATATCAACTTATTTGGAAAACATCTGACAACGAAACAGTATGGCCATTCCAACTGTCCATAACCGCGGACGTGGCTATTCGAATAGTTTGACACTCTGCAGAGGTGGTACACTTTCACCACAAGATTCGATACATCTGTCAGGGATAACCCTGAATCATCATACTTAGTATGCAGATAATCAAACATAACCTTCCCTTTACACACCCTAGTATAAGCACCTCTCCTATGAGCATGGCCTCCCAACCATGACCATCAGTCATCTTGGGCACTGCATAGGTGGACAACATTGAGAGGTAGCCTCAGCTCAAACCTCTCCCGCGAGGGAACAAATACTAATGCATATAAATTTCCAGCTAAGCCTTACCCAATTCAGGTAGTGTGGATGTACGATAAATTTGGAATGGTATCGCATCCGAATCCAACCATCAGTTTTATAAAAGAGTTAAGGCTCATGCCTCAACATTTTCATTATCATCAACCATTTGTGTTTCTCAACACATGTCAAAACATCTCAATAGAATGACTCATCATTCCAAGGTTTTCATAATTCATTTGCATCAAGTGTTCCCATCTAAAGTGACCTCAAGTTTTTGATCTACTCTAAACTACTAAGTTAAGAGTGTTCACTAAGGTGGAAAAGATGGGTTCAATCTCATGCCATAGAATGACATCTAAAGGGTTCTAATTAGTTCAAGTTTTATATTTTTGATGCTACCTTCAAAACAAGTAAAGAACTTTGTGTAACTAAGAGAGTAAAGCTTGTAAATAAGACTTGGGGTATTACTAGTCAAAGGGGTGTGATCAAAGCATGCTTAAGGCATCTTTGCTAAACCATCTAGTTTGATCCTAACTTTCTAAGCACTAAACTTACAAGTGTTAGCTTGCACTGTTAATTGTGGCTTGCCTTCGTTGGTGTAGTGGTTGAAGTTTTCTTCTTCTTCTTCTTGGTAGAACTCCTCCTCCTCGAAAGCTTGGTCGGTACTATCGTCTATAAATACATACGGAGTACATAATCACCAAATAATACTTAACTAGGCTAAGTAGCATTCTAAATCACCATTTGATGATCTATTATCATCACAAGCATCACAAGTGTAATTCAATAGTTTCATCCTTTTTAGTGTAGAAAAGTAATTTCTACTCATTGAAAAATTAACTAAAATTTAATATTCACAACTTAAAATATGGGATCATGTTGACACATGTCATCACCACATATCCTAACATGTGGGAATGAGAATTAAAGGTTGGATCAATATTACTTTGGTTTAAGTTCATTATTTAATGATTTAAAGTGACTAGAAATGCCTATATAGCATTATTTTGGTACTAGTCCAAAGTCACTGCATGTAAACCTTAATATTATTACATAGTTAGATAGATATGATGAAATGTGATTTTTGAGAGTTGGAATCAACTCCAAAGCTAACTTGGTTGATTTTATAAAAATGTTGCAAGTTGCAAATACTTCTGTTTTGTTATTTTTATTAGGAGAGATCTATAACTCTAATTGAATTAAATCCAACGGGCTTGTATAGATCATCTTACTACCTTTCAGGAAAAATTAGTTTCATGCCATTTGTATTTGTGAAACTCCCAAAAATTTGAATTTTAAACTAGTGGACAGAAACTAGATTTAACGAAAAAGAAAAAATCCAGATTTGAATGGCTGGGCTAGCGCGGGAAAGAACTTGGGCCGACCCAGTGGCGCTCCGCGGCACGGGGCTCAACTGACAAGGGGGTCCCGCTTGTCATTGGGTCTTAACACGCGAAACGGTATGCGCGCTGTGGGCCGTAGGATTAGAAGGGAGATCTACGGCTGAGGGTCGTCGTCGATGACGAACAGGTCGTCGGCGAGCTCAAACCCTAGCGGCTCGGTGGGGGTCGGCTGGGGACGTACCAGGGCTCCAGCGATGGCGGCGAGGTGGGCAAACGAACTGGAAGACGACGACGAGGCGAGGCGCGGTTGCGGCGGTGCTTGGGGTGCCCTAAATCGCAGGCGCCCTTCTCCTCTAGAGGCGGCCTGCTCCGATGAAATTCCGGCGAGCTGCTGCTCCCCATGCTCCGGCTAGATGTGGGTGAGGTTCAGTGAGGTGAGGGGAGTGGAGTGGTGTGCTTCAAACGGTTGGGGGTGGTCTCCTTTTATAGGCCCGATGGTGAGACCGAAGGGTATGGGCGGGCGACTCCAGCGACACGGCTACGGGTGGCTAGTGGCATGGCGGAGGATGGTGATCGACAGGTGGTCTCCTGGCGATGCCCTAGGAAGTGAATGCGACCGTAGGGGCGGTGGTATGCGGTCTGGGCGAGGTGGCGCTCTGAGCGGCAGAGGCGGCGGTGTCCACGGCGAGCGGTGGCTGTGAGGCGTTGGGCGACCAGCGGTGTCTGGGGTGTTCCCCGGGTCGTGGCGGAGCGGTGGGCGCGGGCTGTGGCCAAGGGGCAGTCTGTGCGAGTGGGGACAGAGTGTGCTCTTCGGGCGGCGTCGGCATGGTCGACCAGCTCCGGGCGCGGCGGTTCCTGGCCGCTCTGCCCTCTGTCTCTGGCCTGGGGCTGGTTGGACAGTGGAGGTGGACCACTGGCGACGTGCTAGACATGGCGAGAGAGGGGGAGATGGTCTGCTGCAGCGGGGCAAGGTTTGCCGACGAGCATGTCATCGGGTTGGCATGGCATGGCTGCTAGGGGGTAAGGGATGGGTGCTAATGGCCTGGTTAGATCAAGAGGGGACAAAGAGATCAAATGGGGGCAAAACCTTGTTCAAAACAGTGAGCTATGATTTAGAGTTTAAACCTGCCTGCCAAGTGTTTGCTTAAATGGCCACAAGAAATAAACTTTTGAATTTTGGTTTCAAAATTTTTGGGTGATCTCCACTGGTGCTAGGTAGTCTCTGGTTGCAAGGGTTTTGAAAGTGGAGCTCAAAAAGATGGTTTTTGAAATAGGGGTGATCTATGCATATGCATTGGATTCAATTTTCAATTGCCATTTAAAATAAGGAAAAGAATGTTTTTAGCAGACCGAAAGGTGGGCCTTGGTACCTCGGTATGTGTACTATCAAGGGGTACAAAGATCATGAATTGTTTCTGTTAAGAAATGAGTGCTAGGAACACTCAAAGTAGTGTAGTGGATTAAAATGGCCAAAATGACCATTCCTCCTTTTTAATTCTTTTTGATTTGATTTCCTTTAGGAAAAGTTTGGGAATGATGTAGATGATGTTTAAATCACTTAAGAAACATTTTAGAAGCAAAGGATCACATAATCATGGCAATTCAAAACAACTCCTATTTTAAATGCATACATATATGGATGCTTTCATTTTAAATTTGGAAAAGTTTTTGTTAACCCCACTTTTGATGATTTAGATCTTGATAAGCTTGGATTGAAGTTTTGGGATGTTACAAACCTTCCCCCCTTAAACAAAATCTTGTCCCGAGATTTACAAAGAAAACTAGGAACTAAAGAGATCTAGGAACTCTGTCCTAATGTAATCTTCGCGCTCCTAAGTAGCTTCCTCCTCGGTATGGTTGCTCCACTGAATCTTGAGAAACTTGATACTCCTGGTCTTGGTGGTTCTGTAGGCTTCTTCTAAGATACGGATGGGTACTTCTCTGTAGGTCAAGTCATTGTTGATTTCTACAGCTCTGTGATCGATGTTCTTGAAAACTTCAGTCTTCTCGGGCACTTCCAAACATTTGCGTAGTAACGAGATATGGAACACATTGTGGATGGCTGACATCTCTTCAGGCAGATCTAGCTGATACGATACTTCTCCTCGACGGTTCAGAATCTTGAAAGGTCCGATATATCTGGGGGCTAACTTTCTCTTCAGACTAAAGCGTTGAGTTCCTTTCAATGGTGAAACCTTGAGATATACAAAATCTCTGACATTGAAAGTCAGGTCTCTCCTTCTCTTGTCAGCATAACTCTTCTATCTGGATTGGGCGGTCTTGAGGTGCTCACAGACTTTGTGAACTTTCTCTTCTGCTTCTCGGAGAATCTAGGGTCTGAAGATCTGACTCTCTCCTACTTGCGACCAATTCAAAGGGGTACGGCACTTTCTTCCATATAGGAATTCAAATGGTGCCATCTGCAAACTAGCTTGATAACTGTTGTTATATGAGAATTCTGCGAAAGGCAGGCAGTCTTCCCATTTTGCTCCATATTCCAACACACAAGCTCTAAGCATATCCTCTAGGGTCTGATTGACTCTCTCAGTCTGCCCATCTGTTTGCGGGTGATACGCTGTGCTGAAGTTCAACTTGGTTCCAAATCCTTCTTGGACTTTCTGCCAAAATCTCGAGGTAAACTGAGTTCCTCGATCTGATACTATGGTCTTGGGGGGTCCATGCAGACTAACAATCCTAGCAATGTACAGCTCCGCTAACTTTGCACTCTGGTAAGTTGTCTTGACAGGTATAAAGTGGGCTACCTTGGACAGTCTATCAACTATGACCCAGATTGAGTCATTTCCCCTACTAGAAGTAGGCAAACCGGCGATAAAGTCCATTCCGACGGAATCCCATTTCCATTCTGGAATCTGCAATGGTTGCAACAGTCCTGCAGGTCTCTGATGCTCTGCCTTGACTCTTTGACAGATGTCACATTTGGCGATGTAGCTTACGATCTCTCTCTTCATCCCGTGCCACCAAAATTGCTCTTTCAAATCCTGATACATCTTTGTTCCTCCGGGGTGGATGGAATACAGAGTATCATGAGATTCCTTCATGATAACTTCCTTCAGCTCCGAATCTGCTGGAACACAGATACGTCCTTTGTACCACAGTACTCCTTCTGCGTCTTCGGTAAATCCAGGTACTTTTCCTGTACCAATGCGACATTTGATTCCCTCGATACTTTCATTTCCCTTCTGGGCTTCCTTGATTTGGCTAATCAAAGTAGGTTGAAGTTCAATGCTAGCTAGGAATCCTTTGCTAACTAACTCAGTCCTGAATTGCTCCAACTCTTCATACAAACTTGGTTGCTTCTCCTTGATCATGGTGTTAAGCCTACACGACAATCGGCTAAGAGCATCCGCGACCACATTGGCTTTGCCGGGGTGATAGTGAATGTCAAGGTCGTAATCCTTGATTAACTCTATCCATCTTCTTTGCCTCATATTCAGCTCCTTCTGAGTGAAGATATATTTCAAGCTTTTATGATCTGAGTAAATCTCACAGCGATTACCCATCAAATAATGACGCCATGTCTTCAATGCTAGAACCACAGCTGCTAGCTCAAGATCATGGGTCGGATAGTTCTGCTCATGCTGCTTCAGTTGTCGAGACAGATACGCGATGACTTTGCCTTCTTGCATCAATACACATCCTAGACCAATCTTGGATGCGTCACAATACACATCAAATGGCTTCTTGATATCAGGCATGACTAATATTGGAGCTGATATCAATCTCTTCTTCAGCTCTTGGAAACTGGCTTCACATTTGTCTGTCCATTCAAACTTCTTGTCCTTCTTCAACAATTGGGTCATTGGTCAAGCTATGCTCGAGAATCCTTCTAAGAACTTGTGGTAATATCCCGCTAATCCGAGAAATGCACGGACTTGGGTTTGAGTGGTTGGGGCTTCCCATTCTTCGACATCTTTGATCTTGGCGGGATCAATAGAGACGCCTCTGGCAGACACAATATGTCCTAGGAATCCTACTTCTTTCAACCAAAACTCACACTTGCTGAACTTGGCATATAACTGATGCTCTCTCAGGGTTTCTAGTATAACTCTCAGATGTTGCTCATGCTCTTCTTCTGACTTGGAGTAGATAAGGATGTTGTCGATAAACACAACTACAAACTTATCTAGGAAATTCATAAAGATCTTATTCATGAGATTCATGAAATAAGCAGGGGCATTGGTTAATCCAAAAGACATAACCGTATACTCGTATAAACCATAGCGAGTAGTAAAGGCGGTCTTCGGAATAGCCGTTGCACGAATCTTAAGTTGGTGATAACCAGTCCTAAGATCAATCTTTGAGAATACCTGGGCTCTAGTCAACTGATCAAATAGATCCTCTATCTTTGGCAAGGGGTACTTGTTATTGATGATGACATCATTCAACTTTCTGTAATCTGTGCACCGACGGTTGCCTCCATATTTCTTGTCGACGAATAACACGGGTGATCTCCATGGCGATGCACTTGGTTGAATCAAGCCTTTTGCTAGCATAGCATCCAACTGCTTCTTCAGTTCCACTAACTCTGAGGGGTTCATGCTATAGGGTCTCTGGGCTATAGGTCCGGTTCCAGGGATTAGTTCAATAATGAACTCAATATCCCTATCCGGGGGCATACCTGGCAATTCATCTGGGAATACGTCTGGGTATTCACAGACTACTCTGACTTGGTCTATGGTGGGCAAGGCTACACTTTGGTTGCACTTGAATTGACGGGGTAAGGTTTTAGAGATATGCTCTACTGTTACTCCAGAACTACTGGTCATGGTGATGGCTTTCTTAGCACAGTCTATCAATCCTTTATGCCTTGACATCCAGTCCATACCTAGTAGTACTTTGAATCCTTTGGTTCCAAGTACAATTAGGTTGGCATAAAAAACTATCCCATGTATTCTGATAGGTACAACTTTGCAAATTTTTCTAGCTTTGGTTGTTGAACCGGGGATTTGAACTATCATGACATGCTTCAGGTTGGTTGGACGAATCTTACTAGTGCATGCAAATTCTTCGGTGAAAAATGAATGCGATGCTCCGAATCAAACAATACTCTTGCTAAAACTGAGTTGACAGAAAACATACCCAACACTACATCTGGCGCCTCCTGGGCTTCTTCTGCATTCATGTGGAAGAGACGGCCATTGCGGTTGTGAGGGTTCCCTGGGGCAAATCTCCTTCCTGGTTGAACACGACGCTGTTGCTGAGCTGGGGCATTCACATTGGCATTGGCTGCAGTCTTCTCGGGACACTCATTTCAGTAGTGACCCTTCACTCCACACTCGAAACAAGTAATCTGGGACTTGTCCTTGACTGCGATAGGCACAGCATTGCTGCCAGTTCTGGGTGCAGTGTTGTTGTTGTTATGGTTCTTAGGAGGGGCCTAGTTGAAATTGTTGGCATTACCAGAGTTGTGATTGTTTCCTCCGGACTTCACATTGCCCCCGCTACAGTTAGGGTAGCTTGGGCGAGATGTTGGGGGTCGGTTGTTCCTTGGTGCATATCCTGGTGAAGGGTTGGGACGGTACTTCTGGTGACTGTTGGATCCAGACTGCTGCATCATACGACGCTTGCGGTTGTCGTTTGCCTGGTTAATCTTCCCTTCCATCTGAATGGCAGAGTCGACTAGCTCTTCGAGATCCTGGAAACGGATGTTGACGAGGACAGTCTGCATCTCATCATGCAGTCCGTTCAAGAATCTCTCCTTCTTCTTGGCCTCCGTGTTGATCTCATCAGGTGCATATCTGGCAAGTGACAGGAATCTGTCACGGTACTCCACCACAGTCATTCTTCCTTGCTTCAATTCGCGGAACTCATCTCTCATTCTGTTGACTAGTCCCTGCGGCACGTGAGTGCGGCTGAACTTGACTTTGAATGCTTCCCATGTCATCACTTGACCATGGTTCATATTGCGGATGCTATTCCACCAAGCTCTTGCATCTCCTACCAGATAGTGGGTGGCGAAGAGAACTTTCTCATTTTCATCAACTCTGGCAACTTCTAAGTTGTTTTCCATGGTCTGTAACCAGTCATCAGCATCTAATGGGTTCTCGAATTGATTGAAGATTGGGGGATTGGTGTTCTGAATTTTTTTGAGTTTGGATCCCTGGTGATCCTGGTTTCCCTGCCCTTGGTTGTTGAGAGCCATCTGGGCGATCTGTTGAAGTGTTGCTAAGTTGGCTTGACGTTCTGCCCAGCTTGCTTCACGGTTTGCTATGAGATTCTGCAGTATCTGCAGCATTGGGTCTTGCGACGAGTTGCTCCCTCCTTGGTTTCCACGAGTCATCTAAAGATTGAGATATAGGGGTAAGAGGGAAATTCTAAGGTTCATGGTTTTGGGTTTTCAAAGCTAAAACTTTGAGTTAGACTCAGGTTTTTCAACTAACTTCACTTTCATTCATGCAAGCAAGCACACGATACAACACACACCAAAACAATCAAAGGGAAAATAGATGGTTTGAAGAACCATTATGTAAGCTACGATACAGTGAGATCGATACATCTCCTGCTACGACAGTGCTCTAGTGCATCTACTCATCGTCGATGAAGTCAGAGTCCTCATCATCAGTGTAGAAGTCCACGGCATCCTCCTCCAGAAAGTCATCATCGTTCTTGAGGTAAGAATCCATGTCTCCCTGGATGTCTTCACCCTCCTCTTCTTCCTCCTTTGCGGCAAGCTGAGCTTCCTGCTCCTTGACGGTCTTCTCGAGGTCGGCCACCTTCTTGCGAAGACGGGCAATGGTGCGATCCTTCTTTGCACGCTGGCGGCAAAGGTACTAGCGATCCTGGACGAGCAGTGTGAAAGTCTGGGCCTTCTGGTCAGCAATGGCACGCTTCTGGTTGGCTAACTCCCTGGCATTGTCCAGTTCCTGCTGTCTGTCGTGAAGCAAGAAGTCAAGGTTCTCCACTTGACGCCTCAACTCGGGGTGACCCGGCATCTCCATTGGCATTCCCATGAAGTCACGTCTTGCATAGTGGGCAAAACAGGTTCCTTGGACCTTGTTGATGCTGAGGGCACATAGACGTGCGAGAGCTTCATGCATGGCCCTGGCTAAGCCATCTAACCAGTTGTTCTCTCTCACGGAGAACTAAATTCTCCCAGAAGTTGGTGCTTCAATGCTTCCTCTAAGATCTGCGGTGACTAGCCACTGTAAGTCTCCTCCTGGGGGTCCTGGAAGTTGAGCTCCAAGAAACTCCGGGTGCGGGCGTCCCAGTAACTCTGACAGTGAATCCAGATCCCTCTCGAAGATCAACTGACCTTCGTTTCCCAATTGGTAAAACTTGCTGAACTACGTCTCCATCTACAAGAATTAAGGATGAGGAAGTTAGTGAAGTGATCAAGTGTGTCAAATTTTAAGTAGTAGTGTAAGAATTTTGAGTATCATGAATTTTTTGAGAAAGAATCCACAAGGGTAAGAGAGGAGATAGTTTTTCATAAATACTTCCTTTGGTTTTGAAACTAAGTTTTTGTTTGAACGTCCATTCTAACTAGGGTCTCCTATGGTCAGGATGGCTCTACTACCAACTTGTCAACACCCGGATTTTTAATCCCAGATGCCCGTTATGCCATACCTCGCAATCCCAGGATTACCATTTTTGCGAGACATAACGGATTGGATATCACAGTACATTATCCATTACAAACCATACATAAGGTCTTACAGAAATAAGGATCTCATGATCCAGTCTTCATACAACAAGCAGCGGAAATAAAAGATAAGCGTAGCGGTGGGGTCCATCTTCAGGGGCACAGGCAATGCTGACGAATGCAGATAGTCCTAGTTATCATAGCTGTCCTGTTGGCCATCATCTTGATAGTCTCCTTCATAGTCTGGCCATGATAATAGCCAGGGACAAAAGTCATGAGTACTCTTTAAGTACTCGCAAACTACCCCTAATAAGTACTATAGTTCTAGTTTAAAGTGCTAAAACTAAGTTTAACTATAAAGTTAAGTTTGAAACCTAAGCTGAGTTCAGAAGCAAAGAAAGATAAAATAAAGTTCTAGAATCACTTAAGTGGGAAGCTAATGTCATAAGCACAACCCTGTTGTGGTCAAGTCAAGATTCATCATTCATATCAACTTATTTGGAAAACATCTGACAACGAAACAGTATGGCCATTCCAACTGTCCATAACCGCGGACGCGGCTATTCGAATAGTTTGACACTCTGCAGAGGTGGTACACTTTCACCACAAGATTCGATACATCTGTCAGGGATAACCCTGAATCATCATACTTAGTATGCAGATAATCAAACATAACCTTCCCTTTACACACCCTAGTATAAGCACCTCTCCTATGAGCATGGCCTCCCAACCATGACCATCAGTCATCTTGGGCACTGCATAGGTGGACAACATTGAGAGGTAGCCTCGGCTGCTCCGGTGAAATTCCGGCGAGCTGCTGCTCCCTTTGCTCTGGCTAGAGGTGGGTGAGGTTCAGTGAGGTGAGGGGAGTGGAGTGGTGCACTTCAAGCGGCTGGGGGTGGCCTCCTTTTATAGGCCCGACAGTGAGACCGAAGGGTATGGGCGGGCGACTCCGGCGACACGGTTACGGGTGACTAGCGGCATGGCGGAGGATGGCGATCGACAGGTGGTCTCTTGGCAGTGCCCTAGGAAGTGAATGCGACTGTAGGGGCGGTGGTATGCGGTCTGGGCAAGGTGGCGCTCTGAGCGGCAGAGGCGGCGGTGTCAACGACGAGCGGTGGCTGTGAGGCGTTGGGCGGCCAGCGGAGGTGTCTGGGGTGTTCCCCAGGTTGTGGCGGAGCGGTGGGCGCGGCTGTGGCCAAGGGGCGGTTTGTGCGAGCGGGGACAGAACGTGCTCTACAGGTGGCGTCGGCATGGTCGACCAGCTCCGGGCGCTGCGGTTCCTGGCCGCTCTGCCCTATGTCTCTGGCCTGGGGCTGGTTGGACGGTGCAGGTGGACCACTGACGACATGCTAGACATGGCGAGGGAGGGGGATATGGTCTGTTGCAGCGGGGCAAGGTTTGGCCGGCGAGCATGTCCTCGGGTTGGCATGGCATGGCTGCTAGGGGGTAGGGGATGGGTGCTAAGGGCCTGGTTAGATCAAGAGGGGACAAAGAGATTAAATGGAGATCAAATGGGGGCAAAACCCTGTTCAAAATAGTGAGCTATGATTTAGAGTTTAAACCTGCCTGCCAAGTGTTTGCTTAAATGGCCGCAAGAAATAAACTTTTGAATTTTGGTTTCAAAATTTTTGGGTGATCTCCACTGGTGCTAGGTAGTCTCTGGTTGCAAGGGTTTTGAAAGTGGAGCTCAAAAAGATGGTTTTTGAAATAGGGGTGATCTATGCATATGCATTGGATTCAATTTTCAATTGCCATTTAAAATAAGGAAAAGAATGTTTTTAGCAGACCAAAAGGTGGGCCTTGGTACCTCAGTATGTGTACTATCAAGGGGTACAAAGATCATGAATTGTTTCTATTAAGAAATGAGTGCTAGGAACACTCAAAGTAGTGTAGTGGATTAAAATGGCCAAAATGACCATTCCTCCTTTTTAATTCTTTTTGATTTGATTTCCTTTAGGAAAAGTTTGGGAATGATGTAGATGATGTTTAAATCACTTAAGAAACATTTTAGAAGCAAAGGATCACATAATCATGGCAATTCAAAACAACTCCTATTTTAAATGCACACATATATGGATGCTTTCATTTTAAATTTGGAAAAGTTTTTGTTAACCCCACTTTTGATGATTTAGATCTTGATAAGCTTGGATTGAAGTTTTGGGATGTTACAAGTCGCATCATCATCTAGAAGCTCTCCTAGTGGTTCCGAAATGGTGAAGAGTAGGTCACTAGAGATGAGAATTTCCCTTAAGCGTAGATACCAGTCTATGAAGTTGGACCCATCTAATTTAAGCTTGTCTTCTAGCGACATCACTCCATGCATTTTATATGCCGACTAAAGCGACATGAGCTACAAACACATTTGCAAGACATAAGACTAAGTTCATAACATGAATTCTAGTTTTATAATCACATTATCACAAGAACTCCCACTAAAACCATCATCCCTAAGATTGTTTTAGCGATCACGTGATCCCTTTACACTGTATCATCCCCAATCATCACGGCCTTTGATACATCTACTAGAGTGGATTATATCCGTCGATCACATCATTCATGTGACTCGTGCTTGATCTTTCGATCTTTCCATGTTCTGAGGCCATGTTTGTACATGATAGGCTCGCCAATTCAACCTAAGTGTATTCCCAGTGCATACACGGCTTGCACCCACCGTATGCGAACGTTGATATGTCTAGCATCCGATCATCATGGCCTACTTCATAATGACGCACTTTCATGGTGGTCCACACTTTAGGGAGAACACTAGTATTGGTATTATATTAGGGATCATCTTATTAATGCTACCGTCGCGTATCTAATACAACTAAGCAAAACAAGATGCACACAAAATAACACCACATGCAATTTGTAATGTGTGATATGATATGGTCCTTCATGTCTTGCGCCTTGATCTCCATCATGCACTGCACCTCGATCACAATCATGCGCCACCAGCATGACGCCAAGACCATGTAGCCATCAATTGGTCATCCATAAAGTGTATTCATACAATTGACAATATCACATCACATACCCCATTTGTCGTGTTCGAACAATAAACTATGTGTCATATTCCCTTTGTCTCTTCGATACATGACTATAGTCGTGGTCATTGCCACACCTCTTCTATCCTCCACACTTGCCGCAGATCTTCTTGAGCTCGTGGTAATCCTTAGTGTTGTGGGAGTGCATCTTGTAGAAGACGTAGAAGGGGCGATCATCCCGCTTCTCGTCATCGTCTCCGTGCTGGTGTTTCTGCTCAGGTTCTATCGTGAGCACGGTCGATGTCTTGCGCTTGGAGCTTGAGTCATTGTTCTTGTTCTTGGCTGGCGTGGGTGTGGGAGTCGTGTCGGGGTCATTGTGCTTGAACAAACTACCTTCTTCGGCCTTAGCGCGCCGGCCAGCCAGCTCAAAGAGCCTGACTGTGGAGGTGAGATCGTTGTTCATGGTGAGCTTCTCAAGCATCTTGACATCGGTGATGCCCGAGAAGATGGAGGTGATCGATGTGTCGGTGAAATCCAGGATCTTGTTGCGAACCTGGCTAAAGCGCTGGATGTAGTTACGGAGCGTCTCGCCAGGCTGCTGGCACACAACTTGGAGGTCACTGAGCGTGAGGGGGCACTCGTACGTGCCCTTGAAGTTGGCGATGAACTTTTTGCACAGATAGGCCCACAAGGAGATGGATTCCTCTAGGAGATTGTTCATTAGCCAGGCGCGAGCTGCATCCTTGAGGGCCATGGGGAACCAGTTGGCCATGACCTTGTCTTCGCCGCCTATGGTCTGGATACCCACGATGTAGAGCTGTAGAAACCCAACAGGGTTGATGTTACTGTCGTAGAGAGGAGGTAGCTCTGGCTTGAACTTGATGGGCCCCCCCACATGACACGACTCCTTCATGAAGTGAGGCAACCGATGTTGTACGAGGGGGTGATACGGGAGAGAGCGACGCGTTTGTTGTCGCCCGCTACGGCAGCCTCTTGGACATCATGAGCTTGACCCTTGCGTTGGCGCTCGAGGACCACACGCGCGTCCTCAGGCTCTCGCTAGATGATCTAGCAGCTGGGCGGGTTGGGGTCGACGTGCGGTGATACCTTCAATCCGGATTACGGATGTAGTATAGATTCTGTTTCCCTAGTAGACCTAGGTTATCAAATCCTCAGGAAGCAAATGCGTAGTGAAGTTACTTTAACGGACCTTCGAGAGTTTTAGAATTCTTTTTGTGTTTTCACTGGACCACTAGTTTGTGTCTTTTTGTTGTTGTCAATGATGGAGAGAGAGAGAGAGCCTAGGGCATTCGGCTTCACCTGTAGCTATTGCAAAACATCTGATGGAAATAAAATATAGAAATAAAGTATGCGTGTACTTGTTAGAGCAAGATAAATTATATGTGAGCAGTGCATCCATAATTGCTATTGCCTCCGCAACCGCTTGTAGCAATAACCTACTAGTCTCATTCATAGAAGAAAGAGAACTAATGATATGCATAGGGATGTCACCGTTAATCCCAAGCAAATCCCTCACATACAGCCGTACTATCCCTTCTGTCACTGGGGTTCCCAACCTACAGATCAGTCATCACTCATACTCCCTATACCTGGATCAACCCTCAGGGTCTTGGGTACCTGACAAGTCCTTGGATTGAGGCAAGAGAGGATACAATAATCATCATGTTATACAAACTAATACACGATCCCATCTATGATAATTCACATGCACAATTGTTAGATGGCTAGGCCAAAGCCCTTAGCCCAAGGAGAATTACTCACACATAGAGATGAGATCAACAATCGCAAACATTGTAATAAAAATCATAAGATTGATAGCAATAGTCTTACAATGTCGCCAATAGGAGAAAAGATCTACTATTACAAGTGGTGGAATATGGCTATAGAGATGGAGAAGGGTTTGGAGATCTGGAGGCGGCTGGTGATCTGTGGCAGAGACTTCTGGATGGTGTAAACTCTGTTTTTCTCGTCGCTCGAGGCTTCTTTATATAGGGGTCCCTTCACGAAAGTTGTTCTGTTTGACCTAACGGCGGCGGCGCCAACTATATGACCGGAGCTATACGGTCGGAATTTTTGCTCCGGCCGTATAGTTGGTCGTTAAGGCGCCAGACTCCGTTGTAAGGCTCCTGGTTTCTTCTGGTAGTTGGAAATCTCGTATCTGACTTTAATATAGTGATTCCCTCCTTTAGACGACATTATGTGCGCATGAAAAATATAAAACAAAAGGATTGCATACCCCTCTGAATATTAGCATTAGTGGTAGGGTTTAGATAGATATTTCAGCAAAGATGTGATTAATATCCAGTTTAAATGTGGACATTAGATGGCTATATTTCAGAGCCATCATGCGGCAAGGAAGCAACATGGGAGAGAGGCGGAGCTCCTTCCGGCACGTGTGTGCCATAGTTGTACCCCGCGTCTCCGCCAGCTGGCGGTGGTGGTGGAGGAGGAGGAGGAGGCAGCGGTGGAGAGCCATGAGAGACTTGCCCCACTCGTGCGCCCAACAAAATAGAAGGCACCAAGGAGTGGGACGGTGCGGGTGCGGTGACGATGGTGTTGACGAGCTCAGTGATGTGCTTGAGCCAGACATCATGGCCGTTCTTAGTAGAACGTTAGTGCAGAAGCTCTTGCTCCATGAGTAGAATGGCCTTTGGTGTTGGATGGCTATGGCGCCTGCTCCTAGATGCGGTGGCGCCAGCCGAGCGTTGTGACGCCTTGGACGGTGGAGGAGAGGAAACCGCTCCCTCCTCTTCCGCCACATGGTGCACGCGGACAGGGTCATCACAAGCGTGGCGGGGGTTAGTGCTGGGCGCGAGCTTCGTCCGCGCTTGTCTCATGGTCGCGTGGTGGCGAGCACGGTCGCTGCGAGTGTCGCCATGTTCCGCCATGTCGATGAAGGAGTGGAAGATGGGCCTCAGCCCCCTACTTGGTACGCAAAATGTTAGAGATTTGTGTCTACAAGGGAACTAGGGTATGTCATGATGTAGGATGGGTATCGAAATATACGGGCTGAACACGGAAGCTTTGGACCCTTGATGACCTTGGCATGGACAAGAGCACACACACACAACACAACACACAAGGATCTTACCTAGTTTTAGGCCACCGTGCGGTGTAAAACCCTAATCCTGTTGGTCTTGATTGCTTATACTGCTTGGCGAGGTTCATAGTACAAGTGTGTTGATCAAGCGATTAGATCTAGGGTTTGAAAGCTAGGGTTCCAAGTGGAAACTCTAGGAGATCTCCGAATCGGATACCCTTCTAAGGTTGTGGCTCTGCCCCTCTTATAGCTTCACTGGTCCTCTTCCCCAAGTAATTAGTGGGAAGAGTTGCCACAATGCGATGAGAGAGGGTATAAGCACACATGATACTTTTAACCATTGACTTGGTCCATGGTAGATAAAGCATTACAGTAGGGACGTGGGTCACGTTGATGACATCCTCCTCTTGTTGCACCGCACTAGCCACGGTCTCCTTGCACCAAAGAGGCAAGTCTCAGGATCCTCCTTGGTGGTAGCAGCTGTCTGTCACACTTTGATCCTGAGAGAGGCATGTGCCAATTTTAGCATAAAGGGGAGGAAGATTCCTCCTGCCGCGCTAGATGTGGCACAACTTATCCTCAACATCATGATTTGACTGGTCATAGAGTCGTTGGCGCACTCTATGCTTCTCCCCGCGAGGGTGATCCTTCCCTAAATGAGGCTTCAGGAGGTATTTCCTCACGAGGGAGGCCTCATGAGGCTTGTACCCCACAAAAGGGGGCACCACGAGGGTCGCTCCCTGAGGAGCACCTCTCCACGAGGGTGGCCTCCCGCGGTGCTGTAGAAGTTCTTGTCGTTAGGGCCTAGTAGCAGATGGGCCATGGTACCCTGGTTGCCATTGGACCGACAAAATTGACAAGTGTAATTCATTATGTTTTATTTCCATGAGCTTGTTCAATTGGTTAGTTTGTATCCTTGGGCATATTTGGTTACTTGAGGGTTTATCTTAGCATGATCTTCGAACTACCCAATGTTCACTTGGTTCTTTAAAAGAACCCAAAGGTTTGAGGTGTGTTAACTTGCTCTTGTGATTTATTTATAAGTGTTCTTTTACTATTATTTGATCACCAAGTCTAAGATTTGGGTCTGGTTCCTACTATTCTAAGTTGTTCTTGCTACTGTCATTTCCTAGAGATCAATTGATCATGATCTAGTGTACTTCTAGTTGCCCTTGTTTTCTTTTCAATACAGTGATCCTTTGTTGCTATCATTATTGCCATTTTATTTGCTCAAAACCTCAAACTTTTGAGGTTCAATACATGCTTCTGGACTTCTAATTTGGATTCCAAATTAAATGGTCTCAACTATGGCGGGACCAACATTTTAACTATGACAAAATGATTTGTCTTTGTTGTTTGTTTTGCATGTCGGAAGGTCAAAACGAGAAGATAAAAAATAGATAGGTCTAGATAGGGTTTATTTTCATTTTTTGTAGTTTCTAATAGAATCGGATCCACATTTGTAATTTTCATTTGTGAATCACTTTATAAAGAATTATATATCCATTTTTACATGAATAAGGACTTGATTATGAATCTGGTGTTATTTTTCTTGTATTATTGTAAATTTTATTCCATCTATTATAGTTGTTTGAATTTGAACTCAAGTTTGAATAATTCAGACCTCAAATTTGAATTCAAATACTTGTCTTATATGTATTCTTGTATATTGTATATTATGTGTCTTGGACTCACTTTTTTAAAGTCAATTTAAATCCCAAAATTTGAAATATACAAGATCATGTTTGAATTTAAATTCAAATCCTACTGTTAATCTAAGTCAAACTCATGAATAGAATTCATCTCCAATTACTTTGTTACTTCAAACCAAAACTACAAAATTTCCCACATTTTTAAATGCATGCAATGCAAATGCACATATCTAAGATCTGCCCTTCCTTGAGACCAATTCTTCGGGACGTTACACGTTTACATGGGAAGAAGCACACAATTTATGAACACAATTTATCAGTGCCAATAGTTCCCCGTGTATCAATGACGCCATTGAGATATACATCAGAACCTGTCAAACAATATTATCCATTGTCTATATAAAGGAAATGTGCCTACCATCCATGGTGTCACATGGGTCGTGGGCCACCCAGTTTAGAAGGCCTCTTTGGCCATGTGCATTTTTTTATCGTGGGCTTTCGTCGTTATCATAGGGGGTGTATTTAGAGTTGCTATGTGCTAGTGGTGTATTATCGCCTCTTCTTCCTGTTCTTCTCGTTGAGAGGATTAGACTTCAACTTTGGTCTTCTTTCCTTGTAATACTTGGGCTTGTCCTCTCTCTTATCATATGGACACTTATGAGAAGTGTACCGGTACTTTATTGCAATCATAGCAAGTTCTTCATTTCACCTTTGAAAAAATTCCTCCTTTTTTCATAGAAAACTTCCCATACTTCTTGGAAAAGAAAGCAAGATACACATCAAGTTCGCTTGCTGACTTCATGTCACCTTCTTCATCTTGTGTTTCTTCCTCTTCACTTGATTGAGTAACATATCCTGGCCTTTAAAGCAAGATTAGACTTGTCTTGTACGACCCTTCGGCGAACATGCGGACGTGCCAACAGTCGTGGCCTAAAATGATGCCACATTCACACTACCGTATCGACGAGGAATCAAAGAAAAAGAGTGAGAAAATCGCAATGACGGATCATGTTCCATCTGGAGACATTTTCAATCGAGCTAAGCATCCCATCACGTCGATCTCGTCGTGTCACAGATACAACGCTAAAATACAAAAGACAAAGAAGATATTAGCGGTTGATGATGTCATAGCGGAGACATCGAAGTGGTGGCGACTCCTGGAAGAGTTGGAAATGGAAAAAACATACCAAAGAGGGCTCGAGCTGGCACGATGATGAATGGACTAAAATACCGAGTGTTAACCTTACCCACTTCGTTTTCTTCTTTTTGATTGTTTTAGGAGGTTGCTAGTTCACATCAGCCGCCTACTTGGACAAGGAGGATTATGGCTCAAGTCTAGAAGCTGGATGACGGTCCTAGATATGCTCAGGGGCTAATGATGAGATGACCCACATAACCAGGATGGCCCGTGGTACTAAGGAGGGCGATAGGAAACTAACGACTACCATCCTTAGTGGGCTTATACGAGAAGACATGGGCGGGATTACGCATAAGTTGGTCTGTAAGTCGTAGTCTTGGAGAGATACGAAGTCGAACATTGGCGTACAAGATTAGTAGACACTCTCTGATTCCAACAGGGACACTCCCTCCCGAATCGACAAGGACAAATCTATAAACCCTAAGCCGCCAAGTATATAGGTCCTACTTGGGGCACCATAGAGAGCACACAATCAATAGTAGAGAACTCGCCTCCTGACTAGCGACTTTAGTCGAAGAATCCTTGTAATCGACTTACAATCATCAATACAACAAAGCATGGGTATGTCATTACCTCCAAGAGAGAGGGGCTAAACATGGGTAACCTGAGCGTGCAAATCTCGTCCCTGGAATCCTCCATTTCGCTCCACCCTTCGTGAGCCACTCCCGATGGCTAGTGTGGCGACTTTCACATGACATAACATGCAGCACGTGCCACGATGAATGTACTTACGAACTATTATTTGCAATGACCAATGTACCCCTTCACAACCTATATGAATGATTAACGCGTGGAAGACACCGTGACATAGCGTAGCGCGTAGCCCACACTTCGATACAAATTATGCAGGAAATTTCTGATATTTTTATTTATACCGACATGGTCCTTTTGCACTATCTTTTTATTGTGTTCTAGATTTTAGCTGCACAACTTTTTAAAATTTATAGTAGAAAACTAAAAGTATAGAACACATCTAGAGAAAAGAGAGAGAAAAGTCTAACCACACGAGGTAGTGCACCACCCGTGCAAAAAAGGGAAAATAAGCGAGCCCTCCTCGTAGCAAAATCCACACGAGCCTCCCCTGCCGCCATGTGCCATGCACATAACATCTTTAGCACCATCTTCTTTGCCCTCTGAAGGCCATGCTTACCTAAGTCGTGCTCTTTTTATTATACTCTACAACAATACATGGTTAAAAATAAAAAATGATATAGTAACTAATATTTGTGATGATGCTTTGGAAGATAAAACAATTTTAAATTTATTTTTTGCTAGTTTATCCGTTTCGGTTTACAACTATATTAAATAATATAGTCATTTCTTCTAATACTATCTTCGATCCATAATAAGTGTCGTTGTTTTAGTACAATTTTATACTAAATTAACGATACTTATTAGTCACATCGGCGAGTATCATATAGTCTTTCATCATTAATACAAGGACATAAGTATTTTGCATGCATGTACTGCATGATATCACTTACGATAACCACCATTGGGGTAGTCTTATGGATCCGAGGAAGTAGAACATATGACACCCACATCTTTATACGACGACATGCCTTTATTAACACACAAAAGCACAAATAAACAATGTAAAGTTGCATCTACTCTCAAGATTTCGTGACACGAAAATGACACCACGACCTTGGAGGAATCAAAATAGAGCACAACGCACATGTTGCGAAGTCTCATTAGGGAACACTCATGCCAAGTGGCACAAAAATCAATTTTAGAAACATAGAAAAAGGGCAACTCAAACCCACAATCCGATTTTGCTTCACCACACAAAAATACTAGTACCGTTCAACTTCAACGAAAAGGAAAAAGCGGCAGAAGCTATGTATTTTCTTCTGAGATTTTTTTCTTATCAAGAAAAAAGTCCATACACATTGGCTTTGAGCCTTTGACCGATAAAAAAAAGTAAAATAGAGAGAAAAGAAACGAATTTAAAAGGCAGGAAAAAAAACTAAAACCAGCAGCACCCACCGAACTCTTTTTTTTCCATCTTCCTCTCCTACCCCGCTTACCTTTTTCTCTACTCTATATCTTCCTCCATTCCCCTCACACGCAAAAGCTTCCCCCCATGGGCGCCCTCCCATTCCCCTCATCCTCCTCTACCTCCCTCCACTTCCCCTTCGACTTCTCCGCCACCGACGCTTCCCTCCTGCAGCAGCTACTGGACTGGAGAGCCTCGAGCCATGCTGCCGCCTTCTTGCGCGCTACATGCTCGAGAAAATGCCTTGGATGCACAGATCCCAAGAAACGCTAGGATTAGGCTCTTTGTGGGGTCCCTTTTAGCTCCCCTCTGACGATTTGTGTAGCTCTTGGCTTGGTGTGGTGGTTGTTGTTGTTTTTCTGTGATTTGTGGGTGTGTATTCGGGTACAGAGTCGTTACTGAGAAATCAGAAGTGCTAGGTTTGGGTCCCGTCCGGCAGTTGGTTTTTGTGGTTTTGCTGCTTGTATGGGAGTTCCCGTCGTGCGGAAGTCCGATTCTTGGATTACTGACCTTGCGATGACGGACTGCAGCGGCAGCGAACACGGCGACCTCGGCGGCCGGCCTATTAACGGTGGCCGAGGTGGCGCCATGGAGCAGCGTGGTGAAGGGTCGGCCGGGCCTCCGATTTCCCCACCGGAGCGCGTCCCGACACCGTCTTCGGCGAGGTCGGCTGGGTGGCGGCGGTTCTCCTCGCCTGGTCCTCTCCGATGCTCAACGCCAGGGTGAGGGTTTGACTTAGTTAAATGCCTTGAAGCGCATAACTTGTTATTCTAAATGAATAAAGTTTGTTGGATGTAGGAGTATTGGTTACGAAGATGGTGAGGACTCGGACCGAGATCGGTATTTCTCCCCGGGTAGTGAGTTTTCTCAAGATACCTCTGATACGGACTCCATGAGCACAAGTATTAGTAGGCAGTACACATTCAGACTGGCTTCAAGCCCGGTACATAGTCCAATGAAACAATTGGGACTAGGCGACACAAGCCCTCCCTCGGGGATAAGTGGTCACTCCAGCCGAAATTCTCCTATATATGCCTTGAATTCTGGCCATGGCTATGATGATGCTGATTTTTCTAGCTCAATGGATTCACCCAATGGTGATGATGAACAGCATGACAGTATCATACATCCAATTGATTTTGAGAGTAATGGAATATGGTATCCTCCTTCACCTCAGAATGGGGGTGATGACCTTGAAAATGGTTTCTTTGAATACGATGATGATGACTATGACTATGCTGATGGGAGGACCTTTGGACATGGTAACCATGATAGTGGCAGTGGTGATGATTTATTGGGGATCGAAGGAAAACATAATATAGCTCATAAGGAGTTCCTGAGGAATGCTTTACATGGGCATTTCAGGGCTCTCGTGTCCCAATTGCTCCAAGGTCATGGAGTTGATCTCGTGGATGGATGGTCGGACATTGTATCCTCATTAGCATGGCAGGCAGCTACCTTTGTGCGGCCAGACACAAGCAAAGGTGGTAGCATGGATCCCACCAACTATGTCAAAGTTAAATGTGTAGCGTCAGGGGATCCCAATGATAGGTATGCACTATATCGGCATTGAACAATTATTTGATCCTTGTCATGATATTGCTGGAGCTAAATGATTATTTATCTGTTTGTAGTACTTTTATTAAAGGCGTTGTTTGCTCTAAGAATGTTAAACATAAACGCATGGTGTCAGAGCATGAGAACCCTAGAATTCTTCTTTTGGGAGGAGCTCTGGAACACCAAAGGGTTACAAACAAATTAGCATCCATAAACAGCATTCTTGAACAGGTAATGCCTATCATTTTTCCGTTACAGTATGTTTATCCCAATAGCCTTTGGTATGTTCATAGTTGACTTGGAAAGTGTGACATGTACAGGAAAAAGAGTATCTTAAAAATGCTGTTGCAAAGATAGAGGCCCAAAGACCTAATGTCTTACTGGTTGAAAAAAGTGTTCCAATGTATGCTCAAGAGCTTCTTGCAAAAGATATCTCTTTAGTACTGAATGTCAAGCGATCACTTCTAGAAAGGATATCACGCTGCACAGGTGGTCAAATTGCTTCATCCATTGACAATGTCACTTCAGCTAGACTTGGACATTGCCAAGCTTTCTGGATTGAGAGAGTTTCGGAATCTTTGGCTCCAAAGGACTCAAACAGAAAATCTGTCAAGACACTGATGTTTTTTGATGGTTGTCCAAGACGCTTGGGCTGCACGGTAATGCATAAAACTGTCCATTGCCTTTCAAAGATCATCATTATTCTATGTCATGATAAATTAAGGGTCATTCTCATCATATTGTTTGTTTCCTAAATCTTATACACCCGTGCTTCAGTTATATTCCCCCTGCTCTGTTGCCCTATCTGCTGAGTATTGCAAAGCACTTTGTGTTTTAGGTTCTCAAATCTTCTACTACTCTTTGGGACCTATTTTTTAGTCAGTTTTCATATTGTGTATGACTTATCTAATAAACCTGTATGATTAATATCTAATAAAACCAATATGTTTCTGCCTAGGTCCTTCTAAGAGGCACATCATATGAAGAGTTAAGGAAGGTCAAACTTGCTTTGCAGTTTGCTGTATTTGCAGCATATCAACTATCACTTGAGACCTCATATCTTGCGGATGAGGGTGCAATACTACCGAAGATCCCTTCAGATCTTCCAGTTCTTCCACTTGAGAATCATATGAATGGTGGGAATATTTCCTCAAGCCATCGTCCCCATGCTTCAAATGATATTCAGATCATTGGTAACAGAACTTCTGAAAATGGGTGCATCGTGCCTCTAAGTTTCCTTGATGGTTCTTCAAAATTGTTATCTACCAATCAATCTCCTTCGGGAAGTAACTTTAATCAGGAAGAATACATTGGTGGAGCTAATGGCACATCCTCTCATTCCCCAAGATTGTCTCTTGATAATGGTTGTGTAGCACCTCTAGGCATAACTGTTCATAGGGATGAGATGGTTAGTGGGGCTTGTAGAGTAGAAAATGACTTGGACAATGGTTGGCATCATACATCAGATGAAGAACATGCAGGAGTAGCCATACATGATCGTAATGAGAACCCAGCTGAGTATTTCCCAACATCTGATAATGCACGGAGCATTTTGGTTTCCTTATCAATTGCATGCCCTCGGAGGCGAATTGTATGCAAGCAATCTCAGCTCTTACGCATTAAGTTCTATGGTAATTTTGACAAGCCGCTTGGGAGATACTTCCGTGAAGATTTATTTAATCAAGTATTGCATTCTCAAACTTAACCCAATTTTCTATTTGCTTGCAAGCAGGTATGCGTGCCACTTTATTAATATGTTTGGTCTTTGTTGCCAGATTTCATGCTGTGCGTCTTGCAAGGAGCCTGCAGAATCTCATGTACAATGTTATACTCATCAACAAGGAAGTCTTACAATCAGTGTAAAAAACCTTTCATCTGAGAAGTTACCTTGGCGGAATGATGGGAAGATATGGATGTGGCACAGGTGCCTCCGGTGCAAACCAAAAGATGGGATCCCTCCTCCGACACAAAGAGTAGTGATGTCTGATGCGGCATGTGGACTTTCTTTTGGAAAATTTCTGGAGCTTAGCTTTTCAAATCATAAAACAGCCAATCGAGTTGCCTGCTGCGGACATTCCCTCCAGAGAGACTGTCTTCGTTTTTACGGGTATGTGGTTTATTGTTGTATTCTATCTTTTCAATTTTAGGGCCAATGTAAATGTTGGCATTCTCCATGAACAGGTCTGGAAGCATGGTTGCTGTCTTCCGCTATTCTCCGGTAGACATCCTGTCTGTCAACTTGCCACCCTCAGTATTAGACTTTGCTTATCCAATAGCTCAAGATTGGCTCATCGAGGAGGCTGGTGATGTATGTTCATTTAAATATAAGTTTGTTGAATTACTGCCTGTTTGTCCTAGCTTAAAGTTGAAGCTGAGCGATACACCCAGCTTTAAAAAAAGCTGAAGCTCACCTAAAGATATGAGTTATGGTGGAGTTTCCTCTCAACCTTTCACTGTCTCATCTACTCAACTCGCTCTGTCTCACTAATGCAACGGCTTCTTTGGCCTCTCTAAGCTGGTTTTGTGGGGTTCTCCGCCCAAGCTAGCTTTGTGGAGCAAAGTTAAGCTGATACAAACTGCCCTTAGATGGATGCTGGCAGTTGCCCTTTTGACATATTTTTCTGTAAAATCTATTGCACTATTTAAATGGTTGGCTTATTTTGCAGGTAGCCAATAGGAAGGATAACCTTTACAGGGTGATTTCTGATAAACTTGACTGCATTGAAAAGACTGTCTCAGCCCAAGAAGACGTGAGCATGAAGGCAGGCTTGTATAAACATGTTGTTGATCTTAAGGATTTGATTAAAGTTGAGTGGAAGAAGTATGATGTAAGTTAACCGTTCCATGGTTTTGTTAATGGCAGTTAAATTGTGCAGTACGCTACATGATGTGCTGATTCATTGATTCCTTTTGCATGAACACCATTTACAGGTTTCAGTTGAAGAAACTATAGATGTTCTAGAGCTCAACCACCTGAGACGAGAGCTTGTACTTGATGCACACGTATGGGATCGCCGACTGCACATGATGCACTCACTCACCAAGGAAAATTATCACACTACGGCAACTGATGCACATTGTCCTAGGAAGCTTCCTGAAAGCTTGTTAGAAGATTCGAAGGCTGAGATTTCTAGTAAGCAGGAGAATATGCAGAATTCACTAGAATATACTCAGTCAAGTTCGTCCATCGCAGATACTGGGAAACCGTTGCTTAGAAGAGAACAGTGTGACACAACTGTGTCACGTGTTGAGCTGGAAAGCAATATAGACGAAGTATACCACCAGTCTGTTGAAGGATCTACTGGTTCCGCTAGTCTTCACTTTGTCTTGGGCCCATGCGAAATACGGAGTGATGGGGTGGTGGCTGATGAACTTAAGCTGGAGAAAACATTGGACAAGTCAGAATCTTCTTCATCAAATCTGTCTGATAGAATTGACTTGGCATGGACTGGCTCTAGCGTGGAGACACTTCCAGTCTTACCTACTGCTCTGATGAATGGCTCCTCATTCCAGAATGTCATGGCTCCAATTAGAATCAAATCATTTGATTCTGGAACCAATTTCAGAAATAGATTATCATCTGTTGACGATCCAAGTGTCAGCATAAGAAGAGCGTATTCCCAGAGGCCTCCAAGGGCGCTTGAGAGGACAGGCAGGGGTTTGTCCCCGACATTCTCAAATAAGTTATCACTTTCTGGTATGATGGATGGCGAGGGTCGTATGCTTCTATCTCAAAGTGTTTCGGATGTCGTCGTTCCAGTTTATGATGATGAGCCATCCAGTATGATAGCCCATGCCATGACTGTTCCGGAATATCATAGTTTCATGTTGCCACTGCTGAATCTGCATAATGAATTGGACAGATCTAGTGTTTTGAACTCTGTGGATCAGAGTTCTACTTCTAGAAGCTATGGTTCTGACCAACCTCAACCTAGAACTGGAAATGATTCCAAGGATATTCATTTGACGGTTTCTTTTGAGGATGAAGATTCATGTACTGTGGACAAGGCGAAATTTTCTGTAACATGTTATTTTGCAAAGCAGTTTGATGCAATCAGAAAAAAGTGCTGTGCAGATGAACTGGACTACATCCGTTCTTTGAGTCGTTGCAAGAGATGGAGTGCTCAGGGTGGCAAGAGTAATGCATACTTCGCCAAGACACTGGATGACAGATTTGTCATAAAGCAAGTGACCCGGACGGAGTTAGATTCATTCGAGGACTATGCAGCTGAGTACTTCAAGTATTTAACAGAGTCTGTATCTTCCGGAAGCCCATTTTGCCTTGCTAAAGTCCTTGGTCTTTACCAGGTTTGTAACGCTCTAGCTTATCGTCGTGCATTTTTAGGGTCTTGATTGAAACATGCTAACTTAGCTCTGACCCATCAATTGCATTAGGTCATTGGCAAGAGCATGAAAGATGGTAAGGAACTGAAGATGGAGTTAATGGTCATGGAGAACATATTCTTCAAGAGGAAGGTATCGAGAATATATGACCTGAAAGGATCATTGCGTTCCCGTTACAACCCTGATACATCAGGACACAACAAGGTTCTCTTAGATCTCAATCTGTTGGAGACACTTCATACAAAGCCCATTTTTCTCGGAAGCAAAGCAAAAAGAAGGTTGGAGCGAGCTGTCTGGAATGATACTTCTTTTCTGGCAGTAAGTTACTCTACTCACTATGTTATGTACGTTGGAAGTTGCATACTTGCGTTCTAGGTTTAACATCGTTGCCAGATTGGTTGATGATTTTGGAAAGTGTCAACTATCAGTTAAGGTATTCTTTATTTTGGCTGCTCACATGATGGATCTGGCTTGGCCAAGTCAGCAGCCAGCCTAAGCTTGGCTTGACATTTTGATGTTTTCCATTTCTGTTTGACAACATCGATCTGAATGATTAGTTGGCAGGCACCTAAAGTTCTAGTTAACTTTTGCAACGATGGCATAGGTCTGCAAATATTGAACTACTATGTATGTATTATTATACTGTAAGGAGCAAATGTCTTGGTGTAGAGGCAAACTATCCATATCATTGTACCTCTCTCATTGCATGCACGATCTGTACTCATTAGTGCTGCACATTTCCTTTTTTTTCCTTCCCCAGTCGGTGGGTGTGATGGACTATTCCCTCTTGGTTGGCATTGACGAAGAAAGCAACGAGCTGGTGATCGGAATCATTGACTATCTTCGGCAGTACACCTGGGACAAACAGCTGGAGACCTGGGTGAAGGCATCGGGGATCCTAGGGGGCTCCAAGGACGTGCTCCCAACCATCATATCCCCAGATCAGTACAAGAAGAGGTTCAGGAAGGCCATGTCAAAGTACTTCCTGACCGTCCCTGACCAATGGTCACCTTGAATCACTTGATGCTATTATTACCTATTGGAGTGCATAATGGCTGGGTGATGGGGACACATTGTTTGCTACCCCTTGTTTTCTTCTTCTTTGGTTTTTCGTAGGACGATAGCCGATCGATCTCGTGCCTTTTGTATGTTATTTTTGTTCACAACAAGGCAGGATCACCGGAGAAAGGACTTACGGTCTTGCCAGGCAGGCCTGGGGGGGATCGATACATGTACTTATATATATTACCATCAACATTGTAACAGACACTGTAACATGAAATGCAAAGGAATTAAAATACCATATGTGCTCCTTACAAGTGGGATCAAACTACTATTTCATAGGTGTCTCTTTCGGATGGATTATTCTTTTTCTGCCAGATGCTCGAAAAAAGAGGAGCAGTGAAAACCGACCATCCGTTTTTCCTTTCCCTAGCATTTTTGTGGGCCTCTTCTTTTCTTTTGACTACAACAGTTTGGATTGCGAACTAATGGCTCACGTTTTGTGATAGTTTCATGTTGCAAGTAAAAAATACATGAGATGAAATCTAAAGTTGTGCTATAGATGGGACTGGACATGGATCAACCTGTGGACATGATAAGGTCAAAAAGCATAGTGTTGCCGACATAAACAATCATGGACTGGACCGTTCACAGTAGAACATGTAAACGAGTTGTAACCAATACACATGGGATGGCTCGGATCAAGCACTGCGATTTCATTTTATTATTGCTGAAGCAAATCCACCATGGTTTTATTGCGGAACTAGTTCAAGCAGTTCGGCATTACATACAAGCTCAGCAGCATCGCTAAGCTGATATAGAATAGCCATGCAACCCCCTTAATGGTGGAGTGTTGCTGGCTTCAGTTTTAACGGTGGCACATTCAGGCTTTCCCTGCAGATCCGAAGAGGCGTATTTTCTCTGCTACAACAGCTTTCATTGCTTCCTTAGCAGACGCCATGACCTGAATCAGGTCTTTCTCTGGCTTCTTGAGGGATTCCAGGTAACTGTTGCGGACCTCCGTGTTCACGTTGAATTTCCTCACCCCCAAATCTATGCACTCCTGCTCAGGAAGTTGAAATTTTAGAAACCAGTAGTTTGAGATTATTATTACTTATGGTTGCAGTTCAGAAATCTATGCACTATACTGTCGTATTTTCAGGGTATAGTTTTTCCACGGTGAATAACCAAACAAGCCTTGAACACAACAACTATAAAATAAAGTAGTTTTAACCTTATGGTTGAAAGTTTTATGCACTGCAAGTCTGCAACAATGAATTGCCTTACGGTCGGCAATGATAAGCCTCACCATTGCCAGTTTATTTAAACCCTTTCAAGATAAGTTGGTGCAGGAAACTTGAGAACAACTATTGCAAGCTACAAATTTCACTGATCTTAATAAGGAATGAAACAGTATATCGAACCTTTACAAGTTCATGAGGGAGACCAGATGCTCCATGAAGAACCAAACTAACTCCTTTCTTCATGGTTAACTGACGAAGATCCTGTCATCGTTTCAAACATACCGAGTTAGGAAGTCACATGCAACACCACAAATCTGCTCGGTCTTCACAAAATACTTCACAAATGTTGGAAATATTCGCACTTTTCACCCCTGAACTACTAAAGAAGTTCAGTTTCAACCTCTGGCTATGAAACCGTCTTCTTTTTAACCCTGAACAACGAACTCAGATGACACATGGCAGGAAGGTGGCGTCAAATATACACTTATCCACCTTGCCATGTCAGCAGATTAAGTAAAAAATATCAGGAAAATCATATTTTTTGAGAAAATCTTTAACTTCTGAGAAAGAAAAAGGAAAGGCAGAAGGTCGGGTAGGTCTGGTAACACAAATAATATGTGGGGATTTACCCAATATTCGGATTTCCTTGTTTTGATTTTCTAGATAGTGTAATTCTTTTCAATAAAATTAAGATTTTTCTTATCCCAATTTTCTTGATTTTTTTACTTAAGCTGATTACATTGCAAAGTGATGACATAGAAATGTGATGTCACATGTCGTCTGAGTCAGGTAAAAAACACTTGGGTTTGAGCTGAAAAACAACGGGTTTCAGAGTTCAAGGTTGAAAAGTGAATTCTGCAATAGTCCAGGGATGAAAAGTGGACATTTTTCCAAGATGTGGGTACAACTACAAGAGGGTGTTACTATACAAACAGCGATTTACTAGCGAAATGTTCTGCGCTATGATACTTTCTTCGAAAAATCTTTTAGTCTGCCACTAAGATCACATATTGGTTTTCATAGTTTGATTGCTGCCTGACCTTTAGCAAGTCAAGTCTGAGGTTTGGTCCACTGGGAGGATATTTTCCGTGAACATTTCCAATGCATACTGCTAAAGCATCAATACCAGTTTCATCAATGAATTGCTCAGCCTGAAAATATGTACCATATAAGTTAAGGCTGATACAAGGAATAGAAGCCCATGGAGTTGAAATTAGTTGGGGAAGAGAAAATCACCTGAGCAATATCAGTAAATCTTGCCTCATATTCTTCAACTGTCAGGCCATCTTCAGTTCCTGATAGTCTCCCAAGTTCAGCTTCCACAAGTATGCCTTTTGCATGAGCCAATGAAGATATGTTCTTTGTGTATAAGATGTTCTCCCCCAAAGGTAGGTGGGAACCATCCACCATGATTGAGTCAAATCCCTGGAAAATTACGATTCAAAGTATAAAGTCAGGAGAAAAGTCAAGATTGAGATTTAGAAAATTATCAGTCTCACTCACGATTGGGAAAAGGAATGATATGCCATTTTAGTACTCTACAGCTTGAGAAAATAACTCTCTTTTTTTCATACCATCTCAAGAGCTTCAAGCAAATCATGCTTGGAAGTCCCGTGATCATAATGAATGGTGATAGGAACCTGAGTGAGAGAATCACAGAATGATCACCTTTAGAGAAAATAAATCAAGGATGGCTGAATGTATATAATAATATGGGAGAACGCAAGTTATATAAACATTTGTCAACTATTTTATACACATCATTGGATGTCCACGTATACTCTTTAAGCATGCTATATTCTCTAGTTTCTCTTACACTGGCTTGTTCTGCTGCAGCAATGCAGCATGCTACCAATGGAACTCCACCTTGCTTCAGGGCACTGGGATGAACCTAAACAACCACAATAACCATGGTCAGAAATCAAGATAATACATATAATCTACAAAACAATTAGATATGAGATGTCTGCAATAAAATTTGACTGAGAAAATTGCACTTATGGTGCTCCCTCAACTTTAAGATGGAAAATCTGAAGCCATGATCCCAAAACTTGTCACCGTTTCTAACCGGACTCCCTTTCAGCATTTGCACAGAGCAAGATGGCATGGCAACTTTGCTGACGAGTACTAATACTTTTGCCTGGTGGTCACTCAGACTAAACTATGGAAGTACAGGCAGCTAGCTCATGCGGTCCAACTTGTTACATGCAAATTGCTCTCTGTGGGACCAGGAGCTGGGGAACGGGGTGAAGGAGGCGACGGACAATGCGACCTTGCTGCAATCTATCTACGCCGCCGCTATCGCCCTGCTCACCATGTATCCAGCGAAATGCTGTTAACCGGCGCATCACTCGAGGTCACAGCACTTCGTGAGCACCAAACTTGTCCTCGGTGGACATGGTTGCTGCATGGAGGCAGGGTGCTCCAGAGCCCTCGGTGACAGAGGAACTACAGCATGGCTGGACTGAAAGTGTGGGATGAAACAGAATAGAACGTGACAGCGCGCCGGACGCTAACAATCCCGTGGCTGGAGTAATTATCGCTGAATGACTTTGAGCCTTCCATGGTGACTGGGTGAGCATCGCGCACCAGTAGACAGTCCATGTCATCGTCAACAGCCGCATGGAGTCAGATGGCAAACAGTAACAAGTTCAGGGAGCATGGGTATAGATTCTCCAGTTGAGGGAGAAAAGTGAGAATAGCTTACAAGTTCAGGGACAGGGAGAACCAATGCAATTCTGTCTATACAAAAAGCACTGGTACAAATCCATGTTAGCTATGCGGTATTGTGTCTATTTCGCTAGAGCTAGTTGTTGCAAACTATTTACTACTCAACTCCTATCATGGATACTCCAGTATGGTATCAAAGGACACCTGACATGATAAACTATGTAATTTGTACCATAATTTGCACAAGAAAACATCCTATGGAAGAATTCCTAACCTGCAGGATGGCAGGACTTTCTTCAGCCTCTGCAGCTGCAATGACAGCTTCAATTCCCTCAAGGTTATATACATTGAAAGCACCAACTGCATATCCACTCTTCTCCGCATTCTTCACAATAAGAACAATAATTAATGAAGTATTTGAAGCAATAAACAATGACGTATGTCCTCAACTAGAAGTTAACATGGTGGATAAAATCTTACAAGGAGAAGTTCTTTTGTTGAACTTTTAGGAGGGCAAGCCCAATTCTGGACCACTTTTGCCAGAGCACTGTTATCCCCAACATTACCTGTCGTTAGGGGAGAGACAAGACATTTCATTGAGTAAAAAGGTAATGTTATCTATCTGCTAGTATGAAAATGAGATAAAATAATTATGACCAGGAAAAACGATGTAAGGAACACCAGGATGTCTACTCTCAGGGCCAAGCTGCCACAGAGGTACACCAGCTAAAGCTTGTCCCATCACTTTGGCACGCTGAGCTTCCAAAGCTTTCGTGGCAAGATCGGATGAAGTGATACCTCCCTATATGAAAAAATCATATTAGACCAACTCCAGAAGTCTATCTCATGCACAACTTGTGGAATCAGTCATTTTGTTTGAGATAGCTAGCACGGTTGAGTTTAGACACTGTATTTTTTTCTGAAGGAAACATGCGGCCATGTAGGTATTATACTATCTTAAAGTATGTGGCTAAGATCCAAGAGAACAGAACAGACATTTTGACCGGATGATAACAGTTTCAGAAATTGGCAATTTTTGCAGGATATAACTAAGATATATCTTATGCATCTTATGCATAAAGTTTGATAGAGTGAACTAAGTAACCATATAATTCCTTCAGAAGGAAAAAAACAGCTGTTTATTTGTTACCTTTGCAAGGATGTAACGGGGTCGAGTATCAATTCTTCTCACAATCTCTACTAGTGCTGAGCTCACTTTGTAATTAATTTCTAAACTTTCTTCAGGAGCTGCAACATGACAGGTACAATCTTGTTAGGTGATCAAACTGCTTTTAGACAAATATCCAAGAAAGAAAATACTTGTTTGGCATAAAAATGTAGCAATACGTCAGTTCTCTCGTACTGCTAATACTTACCAGAAGAGAACATCAGTTGTTCTTAAAAGTACATTTTTTTAAAGCTGGGTTAGGTATATAGAATCACAGACTCTAGCACATAATTTCCAGGAACATACATTGAAGCAAATTTGGTTAAGTTTTGGTCATTGCAAAAAATTATGATGCAAACTAGAAATGTTCAGTTTAAATGATTGGGATAATCCACTCGTATTGCGAATGGTTAAATGCAGAGCTTCATGGCTCTAGCAGAGCATTTTTGGGCTTGACTTGGGCAATAATAAGCAATTCCATTTGATCTATCCTCCCCTTTTAACAAGTTTTGGCATGTCTTCCAATGCAGTTAGTCTCAGTGCGTGCCTGGATTTTGACAAAAGAAAATAAAGTATCCCCCAAGCTAGGTCCCATGCTTGGGAATGATGGCAGACTGGTGGCAACAGATTGGATCTGAATTGAGTTCAGGAATTAGGATTAAGCTCTGGGCCTGTGGTACAACGTAGATTTTTGGGGATAATTGTGTGCTTCCCTTGGGATCTCCACACCCTGCACTTGTGAACAGTCATTTACCAGCACAACTTTCTCATTAATTTAGCTGATAAGATGTGGCTCAAGGAATTGATGGCATTAAGAAGCTAGAAATCAAAATTGACTCAGCTTTTTAGACTGTATTGATAATGGAACAAACAATACAATTGCCCATAATTATAATCAGAGAGATGCTAACTTTTTCCTGTAATGAGCTGGCGGCTGGTGACGACTAGAGTGTCTCTCCTGGATCGTATGTAAGCATTTCCCAATTCAACAACTCTGCTGATTTCTTGGTCTCTGTCCTCAGTTGATCTCAGTGAGACCATCTCAACTGACACCTGCAGTGAGTAAAGAAGAGAACATGATACTAACAACTCAAAATGATCTCAAACAAAAAATCTAACTTGAAATAGTACTGGAACTGTTCACGTCTTATCCAAGTGATGTATATAATGTTTAACAGTTCATGTTTAGCCACGACGGCCAAGATATAAATTACCTCTATCACTCGAAGGGATTGCGCGCATTGTGACCGAAGCTCATCAACCTAACAAATGTGAAAGAACATGCAAATGAGATAAATATGAATACGAGAATCTTAAAGTGTTATAGGGCTAACCTGCTTCGTAGTCTTTGGCACATAAGAACCAACAACTATGAGACCTCCAGCTAAAGTTCTTTTTAACCCAAGGTCATTCGGACGAATCGGTGGCTTAGGCTCGATCCCAATTCTAGCACTCACAAAACTTGCAGCCGTGCGGCACAGAAATCGCTTTCCTTGCAATTCAGCCTGATGAGTTAATATACAAAGAGAAGAAGAATAGAATATCAAATCAGAGCATCCATCCTATGAATAAGACATATTATCACACTATCAACAAATGCTTCTTGTAGAAATGGAGCGTTATATCATGCCTTGATCATTCCAGTAGCAAAGACATTCATGTCCCTCTCACTGGCAGCATTGACAATACACACAGAGCCCTAAAAAGAGTTAAACTACCTGTCAGGAAATTTTCGAGGTAAATCAAGAAGAGAAGAAATCAGGAAAGGGGGTTTATGATAGTATATGGTCGAGTTTGATGGTCAGTACAATTCTCAAGTCCCTAAATTACCTGTAGTATTTTACTATCTACTAATATTGCATTTTAGCATGTATACTGCCATGACTGCATACAGAAATGAGAAAGTGAAAGATCCATAAAAATCTAGAATTTAGGATAATTCTATCCTCCAAAAAAAGTTCGCAGAGACTTTAAAATAACTGTTCATACGGTACATGTTTATTATCAAATACCTTCTCCAACCTACAGAGATGCTGGCAGACTGCATTTGGTCCTTCTTTCCGCAAAAGACTTATGGAAATTGTTGAAACTTGGTTCGCCGAAATCCTTCCTCTAGTTTTTTCTTCAACCCACTATACATTCAAGTAAAAGCAAATTCTAAGATCTTGCTCTTCACTTTACCAAGCAAACAATTCTACAATAATACCTGTTTGAGATTGGAAGATGTATAGCCAAAAGATGCATCCTTGGCGAACTCAGTCTCTCCAGCAGGAACCAATCTGTAAGATATTGTTGGACATCAATAGTGTTATGTATTATTTTGTATTTAAATACATTGCATAGTGAACCTGCATAGATTACCTGTCAGACTCTGCAACATAATGAATGTCATCAATAGTGTACCGCCCACCTTGAAGGAAGAATGGGCAGATTATCCAAGCATCCATGTCACCTAATACTGACACAACTGCATCAGCTTCCTGGAAAGTGGAAGGATGTGGTGTATGGTCAGAAGAATGAAATGAAAAAGGGGGGGGGGGGGGGGGGGGGGGGGGGGGGAGGGAGGGAGGGAGAGCTGCATATATTAACCTCCGGGAAATGGCCACGTAGAGTGGAATCGCCTCTCAAGACCACTGTATAACTAATACCAGGGACAGTCTTTGCTGCAGCTTCAAGATTTTTGCAGATATCTTTTACTAACAGTGCGGCCTACAGAAGTGAAAAGGCTTCAACATATATTTAACGACACCGAAGCTAAAATTGTTTTTGCGAGAGCATAAAAAATGAACTGTTTAAGACTCATTTTCCAACCTTGTCAGCAATCATTGAACGAGAGTTTGTCAAAATAAAAAAGCAAGTTGGCAGTTTCAAAAACTGCTCTGTGAGGGCTTCAACAGGCCTGCAGTTTAGAGTTACAAGTGAGGCTTATGAATTTATGCAAGGAGCATGGGTAAACATAAAAATAAATACTGTAGTAATGGGGTAAATGAAAATGCTAGCAGAAACATATGCAAGCTAAGATGAAAAATATGCTTTGGTTTACCATTCAGTTAAGACCTCTATATCATGAACTGTTTGAGTTCCAGTTGGATCATCATCTAAAACTACAAGAACTTTTTTGCTATCATGAGATGCAGAGGAAACAAGATCATCCATTGGAACTTCAGGCCACTCAGCAGGAAGAGAACGCAGGACATCGTCTTTATTTAGCATGGGTGGCATTCCTTCTACTTTTACTCCAGTTAATGTCTCGTAGACCTGTGCTAGATGCAATTGCCACGCAAGTTTAGAAAAGAGAAATTACATTAGGGTTATGAATTTATCATATTTTGTCTCAACTTTTGTCTACTGAGAGGTGCAAGCTGCTGAAACATAGGGTAGCTTCTCACCTTGACAACAGCAGCATCATCACATCGACCCCACCCAGAAGAAGAACCTGTTGGAAATACATCACACGAATAAAACAATAGCTATCCTGTTTTAGGACTGTTATAAAAAATGACCTGTAAATATAGCAGTATTACAAAAGAAGGGGGTGAAATGCCATGCAACGTTCCGTTATTTTCGGTCATTCTCATTGTAGAATAAGAAATATGGCATAACTTGTTGAACAATTGGAACAAAGTTCAGTTAAAAAACATTTGGAACAAAAGCATAGAATGATTGCTCCTTGCTTTTATTACAGATAATTACCTGAAACAAACAGTTGATGAGCAACACTAGAGACATGCAATGGGATCCGCAAGTTGGAGCTTTCACGAGAAACTATACCCTGAAATAGACAAGACACACACATTATGATATTTTATTAGTAGTTCATATAATGCATAAGTCATAGATCGGTTATCCATACAAGATCCTTGACGAATATGTCCACTGCAGAATAAGGTGTGTAATCATTATCAAGCATGTGTGGCACACGATTTCCAAACATCCTGCAATACATTAAATGTATCGATTATCAGATAGCAACCTTCACTCATTCTAAAACGTACCACTAGATATCTGAAAGATTGACCTACAGGGAGCTGATAGTTAGTTAGCAAAAACTACTAGAACCAATTGTTTCCGTTTCTTTTTTGAAACACTTTATTACTCCGGCAACATACATTCAGAAGTATAAACACTGAAGAGTCAAGAAACAAGAGTGATTACAGCGAGGGGGTTAAACAATGGAAACATACCACGAGTAACCTCTTGCATGTTGAATAATTTCAAAAACTCTTCGTGTTCGCAAATTTAATCGAGCACCAAATGCCATTGCTTCAGCTGCTGAGGCTATATGGACCCCAGCAAGAAGTTGGTTGACCATTTTAACAGAACTGGGAACAATAGAAGAAGAGATATGTTGATTCACGCACACACAAAAGTATTCAGCTATCTTTAATATATATGTAAACAACCGCAGTAACAAAAAATAGTAAATCTATATGGGCAAGGCACATGATTAGAAAATATGTGTATCACCTCGAAGCTCCACATCCTCCTTTAATGACATATAGCTTCTCACTTAGTGCTGTCATTCAAAAAAAAAGATCACACTGTGTCCATATTTTTTCTAAAGCATAGGATGGTCTTCAGAGAACCCTTTTTTACCTGACAAAACTTTACCGGCACAATGAAGAGCTTCATCAGTTCCCGAAGCCATTACCTTCAAAATAAGTGCAAATCTTTATATCAATTAAGGTTACATCTTCACTTTCCTATTAAACTAATGTGTTGCTAATCATACAGTTAGTGTCCCATCTGCTGCCCTCTTGACACCACCAGATACTGGAGCATCAACCAACTTTATCTCTCGGCATTCGGCTGTACAGAAGTAGTTAATGATTTCCAAATAAAATCATCAAAAAAAATCAGTAAATAACATTGCCGACATATCTAAAATGTAGAGGAAAGTTCTACACTTCTATTGCTACAAGCTTTATAAGGCTTTCGGGTACTACTGTGCCATCAATGCATATAAGATGATATAAAAATGACAAAACACTGGAGGTTCTCTTGAAACAATGCATATACAGGCTGTCACTTGAAGTAATTGTCACTTCTGCAAATGATTATAAGTGAATCTGTTGTTTTAAGTGAGAAAAGTAAATGAACATTTCTTTCTAATATTTTAGATAGAAGAAACAGACTGAACTCTCATCCGGAATCACAGACAACAGATTTGGATTTCCATGAGTTGGTTTTAAGATTTACACAGCATAGTTTCGGCTTGATGATCTTGTTTCATCTTTAATGCAGGGATGTCCAAGAGAGAAATAAAAGAACTGATACCTTCCAATCTTTTCTTAAGTTGAGTCACAAATCCAGGAGAAACTGTAGAAGACAGAATAATGGATGTTCCCGCAGACAACGCTGGAAGACAAAGATATCAACAACCATGAAACTAGAGATCAACAAATAGTAAACCTACCTGGGAGATGCAAATAGTCAGGAAAACCAGAACGAAAAGGATTTATACTTTATAATAAACTTTACCTGGCACAGCACCAGCATTTCCATACAGAACACTTTCAGCTTGAACTTCATTTGCAACCATGATAATAAGTATTTCCACATCTGAAACCAATTTCTGGTTAATAATTCAGAGGTGTTATCATCATTGATACATAGTACATGGTATTTCTGTTGGCATGGTATCGTGAATAGATGGGGCCAGGCCCACACGTAATTGACAGTTTGACTCAATAAAATGAGAAAACATGCCAGTTTTGAGGAACAAAATGAGAATTATGAGGTCTGCGCTGACCTCATGAAGTCAGAAAATTATAAAAATGCTGACATACTTTTATAGGCAATAAAATGCGATCTTAAGATGTGAGAATTATACTTCACACTACAAGGTTTTAATGTACCTTTTGATACTTGCTCAGGAGAATCTTTAGTCAATCCACCTAAATCAGTAAATCTGACGAGTGTTGGCTTGTACACCTAAATGGGAAAAGGAGATACGATTATTCGTGTGGAATCAGAAGAACATCTTTTATTTAGCATCATGTACAAACAACGATATGTAAGGGTGAGAAGGGTATCCTATTTCCTCAGCTCTAAGAGCACATACGCTTGTATAAGCCCAGAGTGCCCAATGGATTACCGAAAAGAGGAGAGTTCAGGATCTATTCGTGTGTTATTCAGATTACTGCTGCCCTTTCTGATTCCTTGAGATTAATCTAGGCTATAAATGGTATAGTCTATTAAAATGAAAGGCTTATAACCATAGTGGTCAAATATATCATCCATTGTAAGATAGTCTAGATTATTTGAAATGCAACAATATACAGCACTACTAATACAACTGGAAAGAACGAATCATATTTTAATTCCTTGTACTTGAACTGCAGCAATTCAAATGGAAAATTATGAAGTAGGGAGTTCCTACATCATAAGCAGTTACGGAGAACCCTGATTTTAGCAAATGAGATGCCATTCCAAAGCCCATAGCTCCAAGACCAATAAAGCCAACCCTCTTTACTGCTTTAGAGGCCATAACAAGATGATCAGCTAATTTGCTCGCGTCATAGATTTCTTGATTGGTAGCATCTATGATGTTTACTCCAAATAATTGTTCCCAAACCTGCAAAACGATCTTCCAAATTTTAAGATAGATCTGATAAACTGAACAACTATGTGCAGCTTGAGAAAGCTGACGATAATTCCAAACCTTCAACGGCGAAGCAGATTCACCTCCAATTACTGCTGACGAACCTGAAGATAAGTACAAAAACCATGTGTTAATGAAAAGGCATAAATAACTTTAAGCTTCGGCTGCCTGTTCAGGCTAGCTGGAGAATTGCAAATGTGTTGATATAAGGAAGCTTTAACAGCATACCATGTATTAACTGTTGATAGGCAACAGATAGAAGTGGCAGAGGGAACGTTACTGCTTTAGCCATATCCATCACGTAGTTCTATATTGTTTAAGAGAGTGAAAAACTGTCTTAGTGATTCCGAAGCAGAAGCATTCAGGAAACCAGCCATGCATTAGCTTAAGTCCTTGCAACATCAGATACAAACTAATCTTTTAATTCTCTCTCCAAGATGGGGTTGATTTACGAGATTAAAAGCACGAGACCAGATACAAATTTACAATGCAAATTTCGTGCCTCCCAGCCTGGCTAGGTGCTTGGAAATTGGTGAAGCCAAGAAGTTTGTGAAGATTTGGAAATCACCTCAAGATCTACCACGAGTGATTGAGCATGATCTTTGTGACCCAAGCTCAAGGATAAAATGTGAGGTCTTTGCGACTGTAGGACTTGGTATGTGAGTCTCTCCAACAGAAACATAGGATCGCGCCAATGATCTGAACTTCCGGAAAAAACCATCGTGTTATCAATGCTTCAGTTTGGAAGTGTGTAGCTCACCTTTCCTATGGGAAATCGCTTTGTGTTCATCAACATATTCTTCCTTTCTTACTTTTCAATCTGTTACTAATTCACACATGTGAAAAAATATGACGTCTCATTGCAAGAATTATCTGCGTCCGATTGAATTGTTTCGCGTTATAATATTTGTTGTGTCCAACCAAACATATTGTGAGGTTACAAGATTATTATCTTTCCTGGTCAAATAAATAGGTTATTGTTTGATAATACATATAGCAAGATGCTTCACCTTATGATAAAAATGTTTTTGCACATAACTCTTTCTCGTTATAATGCGCAGCAGAGCTCCTGCCTTTCACATAAAAAAAGTAAAATGTTGTCCATGTTATAAGTTAATCATTTTGGAATGTTTCTTTTATCGGCAATGTTGATTGACCATTGCCAAGCTTGTTCTCCCATAACTGCTAAAACTATAGGAATGTATAGCAATTACTTCCCTATCACCAATAGTGTAACTAACCAAATATATAGTCTCCATTTATGCTTAGTCACTAAATAAAAAAATGAATTTATGGTCCAAAATAGTTGGCAGCATCTCTGTACTAAGTGTTTCCTTAAGTAATGTAATGTTGTTGTTTGCAGCGTAAAGTATGGGGAGCAACAGTAGGACCACATGGAGTCTACGAGCAGCAGTAAGGCACATAAGATTAAAGGAGGAGAATTAGGAAGATTAAGAAAGGGTCCAGAAGAGAATCAGGCCAGTTAGAGATATCATAATAGCTAGACTTCATAGAGAGAATTAGGAAGATTAAGAAAGGGTCCAGAAGAGGATCAGGCCAGTTAGAGATATCGTAACAGTTAGACTTCACAGAATGTCAAGTCCATGGACATAGTAATAGTTGAATTCATATAATGTTACGAGTCCACAGATATAGTAATGGTGAGTTCATCATGTTAGCAGCCATATTAGGGAGCTCTGCTACCTCGGACAGAGGACTGGAGGGTCAAGGTCAGTCCCTCTAGCAAGATATACATCTCCTCTCTTGCAATTACTAACCCCAGTCCCTTCAATTTCTCTATCACATCCCAGCTACCGTACTATGACAGCCGGTCATGGGCTCCTGTATGCAGAAGTAACTTTGTTCATTGCCCATACAACCTTCACGGCAGTAAGTGTCCGCAGCCTATTTATATCCTTCTATTTTTAATGACACTGAGGGTACAAAGGAAATTTGCAGTGCTACCAAAAGGAAGTCAAATGCGATAATTTATAATCTGTATCGTTCATTTATCCCACAAGTTATCCTGGGAATCCTCTAACATGCTCTGAAGAAGAAGAAATTAAACTTACTGCATGTTTCTTTAGAGACTTCAGAGATTCGGTAAGCAAAGGATCTTCACTGAGAAGTTTTGGGACCACCTCCACAAATATCCTGTCAATATAGTGTGTTCATAAGTTGACATGTATACCTACAAGCATTACATGTTCACAAAAAAACACAAAAACCCAATGATCCTTACAACCTTGAGCTTCCTGCAGCATTTGATATTATGTCATAGATAATAGATGGATGGATCCCAGCTCGAACACCCAGAAACATTGCTTCAGTAGAAGCAACAAAATGGATGCTCTCCAGCAAATCATTAACCAGCCTCATTTTGCTGTAAAATTAAATTGCAAGTGGTTCAAATAGTGAAACTAATAGTTTCAGCAGTTAGTACGGTAAATATATTGGAAGGGGTAAAAAATTGATATCTCTTTTATCTGGCATTTGATATTTTCAGAAAAAAAAGGCAACCTGCTGCAGCCCAATTCACCTTCGACAAAGTAAATGGTTTTGTCAAGACCTGAAAATATCAGATAGCTTAGAATTTCAGCATCATAGGTAAGGACCAGGAATAAAATATTAGTAAAAAGTAAACAAATTTGGAACTACCAGAGAAGAATTTCCCAGCTCTTTCTGCTGCATCCTTTCTCCCAGATGCAACGACCTGACATTGAGAAGGTAAATAATGGAAACATACATGCACACAGTTCAGATTCTCAGATAGTGTGTTACTTACGATAGTATTTTGCTTCAATTCGTCAGATAGACCACTAAAAAAGTAACCATCAAGAAGAAAGACATCCTTCTTCTCGTCTGCAGAATGTAATTTGGATTAAGTAATGTAGTCATTTATCACCAACATCGGTGCACTCTGTTTGTTCGAATGGGAATACAGGAGGCCAATTGCACGCGCATTTCGTAGTAATGGTTCCAGAAGGTCAAAAACTGTATCCTCTCATTGTTCTACCAATTCAAAACATAAGCTCAAATAAAAACTCAACAAAAGTTGAACATGAACACTTGGTTGTTAAGTGTGCATCTTTCTCATTCTTAAAAGTGTGCCTAGAATTCAAAGCAAATATTCATCAAAAGAAAAGAAAAAGTCAAAGCACAACAGCTACTGTGCCTGGTCAAGCGACTGGATAAGCGGACACAGAAATTAGAATTCTACCTGCAAGCTTCTGCTCCAATTTGTCGAGACGGCTAGGAGCCAGCGTCGATCGAATCAACACAACAGCCTCCGCACACAGCCCTATGCAATGCTCAAGCAAACACCATATCAAGTGTCAGCTATATGCAACTTGTTATACTAGAAAAAATTGCATGAGGTTGACAGACTGGCAGGCAACACAAGAACGCAGGAAGCACGTGCATACCTTTCACTATACCCTGGGCTCCAAAGAACAAATCATCTACCCCATCTGCGTCACTGAGCACAATGAGTAGCGCGGCATCTGCAGACAAGAGGAGATTCTGAATGATCAGATAGACAGAGCGAACAGACGAGGCGATGCATACTTCACACCTAAGAGCATGGTCTCGTCGGGCGTTCCTACAAACGCCTCCCGCGCAAGTATAAACACGCCATAGACACGCGCCACGAGCAGGGTGGTGCTGAAGATAGTTATAAACGCTCACCTCGGGCGGCTTCCGCGGGGCTCCCGCACCGGACGCCGGCGCCCGGCTCCGCGAGCGCCGATCCATCCGCCTGCACGGACACGAACCGTCACGATCACGACAGTCGACAGGCCATCCCGCGAAAAACACTCCGATGAAAAACTAAGCAGCGCGGGGAAGTGAGGGAAGGGCGGGCGATCGAGCCGAGGCTGACCTGGGGGTCGGCGTAGAAGCGAACGATCGCGCCGGAGCGGAGGAAAGAGGCAGCGAGCGCGAGGTTCGGCTCGTCCGCGCCGACGAAAGCGACGACCGCCGCCGAGAACATCGCGCGTTGCGTGGTGCGATCTCGCCGACGGCGACGACGACCAACCCGGAGCAGGGGCGAGCAGCGGAGCGGAGCGGAGAGAGGAGAGGGGACTGACTGAGGAAGGGAAGTGACGCACGTCGAGGACTCCACCGTTGTACACAAGTTTTTTTTTTTTTGGATGAGTGGACACTGTTGTACACTAGTGCCCAACTGCCCAATTGTCACCGGGCCGTGGGCCCGGGGAGGTGGTACCCTACGTGGCGCCAGTGAGGACTTGTATGGGTTCCAGATAAAAAGCCAGGAGGCCTCTCCCTGGTGGGTCATGGGAGGAGAAAAATATTTCCCTGCAGGCGGCAAGTATCGTGTCAAAACTTTAGTGCACGTGAACAATTGGACATAGCGCAATGCAAGGATCTTGCTTTGGCTTTCATCAGATCAGATCCACTTGATTAGAGCATCTCTATCCTTAAAATAACTGTCACCGTGAGGTTTTGGTTGGAAAAAGTGGTTAGACCAGACAATGTACACGAGGTTGGCCCTTAATTTTTTTAAAGGGAGCAGAAACACACACCCCCTCCTCGGATCGTAGATACAAGGGTTTCGCTTCCGATCCGAGGTCGACCCGACACTGCCTCGTATCCGTTGAAACCTTAGTGCGAGGGACATTTTAGCTGTGCCACCGCCATAGCCGATCTCCCCCCTTTCCTGCGCGCTCGGCCTCCCCTCGCCGCTCTTTCGATGCCATGGACCTTCCGTAGCCATCGGCAAGCCCCATCAAGGATAGAGATGCTCCGCCAGACATGGCTACTCCCATCGACGTCGCTGCTCTCGCTCCCGTGCTGGAATCAAACTCCACCGGGAAGAAGCAGAAGCGACAGGGCAACGTCGTCATCCCGGGAAGTGGCGGGCCCGCTATCGCTCCCACCGCCAGCACGGGAGCTCCACCGACGTCGAACACGTCGAAGAAGAAGTTGTCGAAGGAGAAGAAGATGAGGAATGCGGTGTCAAAACGCAAGCTTACCCCCGCGTCAACGCCTGCAACGCGCACTCTGTCCCAGACAGCCGCCACCGTGCGACAAACGACGAGGACATGGTCACGAGGTATGAACATTTCGCCCCCTTCGAAAATGGTCTCGATTCGACCATTGCAAGTGATTGTTTGAATATTCTGCATTGTAGCTCCGATTTGCCCGACGTTCCCTCTTCTTTTGTGGGGTTTTTTAGAATATTTTATGGGTTTGTTGAATGAGAATGCGGTGAAGATCGATGGAGACGAGGAAAACAAGATCATGTCCATGGACCAAAGCGTCATGGTCGCCATTACTCTGGAGTGGCATGATGATACAAGGAGGGACATCATCGAGAGATGGAGGGAAGCGGCGAAGGGAAGAGGCCATGCTCGGCCTAGGGTTGATGATCTTTCTAGTGATGATGTCCGACATGTGGTGGTGATGGTGGTGGTGGTGGCGATGTTGATGAGCTTGTGTGGCGCTGATGCTTGATAATTGGCATTGTTTGATGGTGTTCTGTCGTATTTTGATTCATTCTGGGCGACGTGGTTGCGAGAAACTATGTTAAACTTGCTTAATTGCCGTGTTTGTACGTCTGAACTGTCGGATCTGTGATTAAAATTGTTGAAACTATCATCTTTCTCTAAGTCGTGATTTGGATTTGAGGGATCGAGTCGTGCTACGGCGGAACGGACACTGTATATGCGAATGGCAAAAGGGAATATTCTCTTTTAAAGTTCGCATATAAGGGGTATGTTCCGCCCTGGCTCTTTCAACGGGGAAAAACGCGGAATTCTTGGACCTTATACGCGTTTTAAGGGCGAGTCTTTTAAGAGGTCTACTAGAGATGCTCTTAAGTTAAAGTTTGATCCACTTGGAATAACATTTTTCTACTCCCTCGGTCCTAAAAATAGATGTCGCAAATTTGTCTAGATTCACATGCACATATACACGTATATAAATACATAGGAATCCTGAAAAATCTAAGACATGCTTTTAGGGTGGAGGGAGTATATCAGACGAAAAGAAAGTTGATCAGGCTCATCAGAGTAACTCTAGCAGATACTCCGTTTTATAATATAAGATGTTTTAGCTTTGTAAAAAAAAATATCTAGACTATTTTTAGTGTGTAGATTTATAGAGATTCACTTTGAACCTACACATTAAAAAGAGTCTGGATCCATTTTCTTCACGTAGCTAAAACATTTCATATTTTAAAACGGAGGGAGTACTGAACAATTGGTACTGTAAACCCGTTTAATGGTACACAGGAAAACCATTGTACACTATCCCGAGGGTACAACTTTTCAATATACACGTTTGGAGCAGTTTAAGATTTATCCGATTTATTATGTATCCTTGGAAGTGAACATCTCAGCCACTCTCTCTATCCCAAAAAGTATGTCAGTATGTCACGGGTTTATCAAACTAGATGGGTGTCACCGCATTTAGAACGTTTAGACATTGTGTGATCAACGTGAAGAATTAGCATGTTTGGATGCATTGGCATAACACCCATAAAATGGACTATTTGCATTTTGCCATCCTTATACTACCAAGGGTTGATTTATACTTCCAAGCTAAAGAAAACTTTGTATTCGGACAGCTTATACAGAATAGTTCTTCTAGAAGTTTAGGCGAATAACGATTCTCAGATACAACATAGATAACTACCACTTTATAAATGATCGGCCTTCTTGCTGGAGGTGCAACCTAATGCAATACATAAGTAGAACACTAGCGGCAGCGGTGGCCATCCTACCTTGGCCTCCTTTCTCCGCTCCCTCGTCCTTGAGCCAGTGTTAATACAATGGCGCTTGTCATAGCCTAGACCAGCACCCATTGCCAGGCCCCGATCAGCAATGGCCTGTCGGGCAGCAGGAAAGTAGCAGTGAGCACGGGATCAGCCTCCTACATCCTATCTTGCAAGCCCGTCCGGGTAGGCATGGGAGTCACAACAAGCGATAAAAAGGAGAGTCAGTCATGGAGGATAAACCAGGATGTAGAGGGCTAGAGGCGACGTAGCTAAGCTGAAGCAGATGCCCACCACGATTATAGTGGTGGCAAACCCCATGGCGTCAAAGCGGCAGCGAGCAAGGTGAGATTGGAAACCTTAGATTGGGACGAGCCATGGTGGTCATCTCTGCAAGAGGCACACCATCAGCAAAGATAATTATGGTTTCCCCGGAGGTCTAGCCGGTGCCCAGAAATCAAGAGTTGATACGCTCCAGGTTGGCGAACCACAACCGAAGTGTGGCTCGTCTTCCATCCGCCAAACAAGTGGCTGAGGTGGAGCTGGACGGAGGGGAGCTACAACCTCAAGGCCAAGGACGAACCAACAATGGACGGCCACCTCGGTGAACAGGTAAACTCCGTGGAGTGGAAAGTCGACGGCGAGGCTGAGGTCAAGGTGGACGAAGACGACAACATTCTCGGGAAGAGAGATGGAGATGGAGGTCACCGTCGGGGCCAAGATTCGAATGTCCATGTAGATTTGGCCAGCATCTGGTCCTCGTGGGCGAGCAAGTGGGAGCCGGACAGGAAGGACGACGACGAAAACCCTAGGACGGGAGCAAGACGGGAGGAGCTGTGCCCGAGAGAGTTGTTGTGAGAGGAAACCGTTCTTGTGCTTCAATGCCTTTGGGTCCACACTCAGTTACACGCTAACATATGCGATCGATCTCGGCAACGCCCACATGACAGCGTCAAAGCGGCAGCTGAGAGCAGCCACAACACGGCGCTTAAAAGGCAACGCCGGAATTAAAATCATGTTGTCTCGGCGGTTGAAGCCTTGAATCCCGGCGCCCAGCACAAATCTTTCCGTCCGACTCTAATCATTATTCTCCCATGTATCGTGAAGAGCGGAGGCTGCTGGGAGCTATAATTAGCACCCGAACACCGCTTCCGCTTCCTATTTTATTTTTAAAATTTATCTTTACTCCGTAAGCACCTAGGTAAGCATTGATCCATCAAGGGTGAGTTGATGGGCTGAGAAAGCTCGCAACTCTCCAAGATTAAGCTATATAATAATTCACGTGTATCTATACATTAAAACATTGTGTATCTATACATTAAAATACTGTTTAGATACATGTGAATCTAGAAACTGAATCTAGAAACTACTAGTAAAGAGAAAGTGTCATGTGGAATAAGTGTCACACGGCTCTGTTTCAGTCGAGCTGTTAAAAGCACAAAAACGGGAGTTGTGGTCATGTCATGTCGACTTAAGACCTACTCCCTCCGTTTCAAAATATATAAGATTGTTTAGCAGTGTATCTAGACCCCTTGTAGGTTAACTCTAAACATAGATGAATCTACACACTAAAAGAAGTCTAGATACATTTCATTCACAAAGCTAAAACATCTTATATTTTGAAACGGAGGGAGTATCGGATAAGGAGATGCATCAATGTTCACCAAGGAAGTTTGTTTGCCTCATTTCAAAGTTCAAAATAATACAATACGTTGTGAAACAAATAGTGGCAGGAATAGCTAAATATACCATAGAAGATCACGAATCCTGCACTCAACTTCTTGTAGCAGAACAAGTATAGGCACAACATACTCAGTGCGGATACCTAAACTTCACTCTACTTACTACACACATCAAGCTAGTGGCATCGATACTACGCAAACAGGGACAGAAACACATCATCAGCTGAGTTTCTTCTAGGGAGTTGTAGTCACCGATTGCCGGTTGCCGGTTGCCCAAACCATTTAGTAAATGCCAGGAATAACCCTGTACCGTACTTTGTTGCAGTACGTCTTCCAGTACTTGCCATACCTTTCAGACAAAAAGAAAGTTCATCACGCACAAAAACAGAGAACTGGATATTGCTTAAACACAAACTAACCAACTAAGCACGAACAACAATTTATCAGTGTCAATTATTAAACATCAGTTTCTCTGTCAATGTTAATTGAACAGATTTAAGGAAAGGTTGTTTTACTTACTTTGATGAGCATCTGTCATCATCCCTCTTCGCTCGATCAAGCAGTAATATGGTCAGAAAGATCACGTAGAAATATGGGAGAAACTGCAAGTGAGCAAAAGGACTACAATTAAAATACACTCCCAACTAAATTTCTGATATAACACAATATACACATGCTTACATGATCGAAAAGAGCTGGAACGGTCCAGAAAAATGCTGATAGTATCTCTGGGACATAGTGAAAGTGACGAGTCAAGCCCCACCTGTCCAAATAGGAAACCAAGGTTGACAAGGTGCATGCTCAAATGGCTATCATCTCTACATGTACATGGTCACAAATTTCCCTTTTTCATGAACAACGTAAATTAAGAAAGGACATTCAATCTTGGCCTTACCATCCAGAAGTCAAGAGAAGACTGGTTTTTGTTTCTCCATTTGTGGTCTGGTACGAAGCGACAATCTGAAGTTCCACCAAAATAAAGACATAAGCTACCCTACAAGAATGAAAGTGCTTTTGGCTATTTTAGAAGCTTAGAGGACTTCAACCTTTGACGGAGCTTTTCCCCAGACTGAGCATTTTCCATTTGTCCGGCGAAACTCTTGGCGCTGACGATCACAATCATAGTTTATATATATGCACAATATTCCAGCGAGGAGAATTGACAGTGCTAGCTGCAACAAGATTAACAAATGTTCCTTTCAACTCATGGAATTAAAACTGTGAATACAGTAACTGACAGGAAGTAATACTACAAACCAAATTATCAAAGTTAAGTTCTCTAAAAGAATAACCTGGGGACCCAAATTCACAGGATGGTTGACAAGGTACATTCCAGGAGAGGTATATATTGATGGAACCCATACCAAGCATCCCCAGCAAATATAGAAACCAGCTGTAGAAAATCATGTCAGACAAAATAATAATGATGATCTGGACAAAACAAGAGCAAATGCACCTTTGCAACCTAAAATTTGAGTAACACATAATTTTGTCATAATAAAATTCAATCTTGATATGATGCAATATACTTTAATTGGGATTCCTTTGAATGTATCCAAGAACAAATATCAGAACAATGATGGCCTTTTGCAGTAGTAGACTTTGACTGTTTTGTAAGATTCATTCTCCTATTGAAAAAAGTCAACGAATCTTATAATTCACCTAGACCTTCTCTTGAAAGAAATTTGGCATGCATAGATTTCTCCAGTGGGTTGAGCCAAGAAGTTATTTCATTTTTGCACTTGGATGTTAGGAGCTCCTTTTGATAGCAATAGTAGCCTCACAGAACATGTTATTTTCCCAGAAGTTTTATGGCAGTGACATGGTACAACCTCACATTGTGAACATATATTTATTATTTCTTCTATCAAGTTTTTAATCTGTGGTTCAAAATCTAATTGATGCTATAACACTTTTTGTGCTATACCATAAAATATTTTCGAAATTTTCATGTTGAATTGGTATCCAAACGGAATGGTGATACCACAATTGCACCAGAAAAATGGTGATCGCATATGTTTCCATTAAAAAGAAAAAAATAAATTACCTACCTCTATCATGAGCAATGTCCATAGTACACCAGTATCCAGACTCCCACCAAAAGAACTTAGTGATATAGATCAACATCAGTGCAGTATTCACAAGCATGGAGTCTGCAACTTGGCCATTCATTTCATACTGCATCTCAAAGTTCACAGAGTATTAACAGAGGCTTTCTGTCTTTACATTGGTTATTAGTTTGAATGAATAAATGCACAACGATAAAAGAAACCGGGTAGCAAACAACTTAAAAGTGTGCTCTTTGATTGTGACTACTTCAAATATTACTACGATGTTCTGACCTGCTTTATGCAGTAGGTTACAGCAAGAACAGCCCAAGACATCATCCCAAAACGGCAGTTTGTGAAGACTTTGATGTCAAAATGCTTGCCAATCCGAGGATACAGCTCCATTCCCTGAAAATGTGCATGTTAGATAGATGAATCAACAAATCTACAGGATATAGATCATAAGTCCAGGCAACTTAAATATATATCACATGGACATAATAGCACTTACCCAGTAGAAATCAATTATCGCATTGCCTGAGGATCCAGAATCAGATGAAGATGGTGCTACATGGCCCTAGGGGAAAAAATTATCCATAAAAAAAAAAGCATACTAAAAGAAAAAACAAAAAAAACATACTACTCTTACATAAGTATATGGGCAAGCAAAGATCTATCAAACAAGCCCACCTTTATGTAGAGGAAAATACAGAACACAAAGCTTCCGAAGACAAGAGCTGAGTAGATCTCCCCCAAATGATCATATACCACCGCAGGGTTAAAGATTCCAAACCTGCCATTATTTTTGTTGTTAGTGACCAGAGATATACATTACCATGCAAGTAGAATTTTTTGGTTTCGTTATTGTATCATAGCACCTCAAGAAAACACCAAATGACTATGCAAGTAGAGATATACATTACCATGCAAGTAGAATTTTTTTTGGTTTCGTTATATATCATAGCAACTCAATAAAACACCAAATGACTATGCAAGTAGAGACAATATTGTTCACGGATGAAGACCGCAATAGCGAGTGGTGCAATTTGAGGTTAATTAATCAGGAGGTACACCCAAGAAAGTAAGGCAGTCTTTCTTACCACCACAGGCTTAGGTAAGTCACCAGTGTCACTGCATATGCTTGCAAACCATTTGCCTGACAGAAAGAAGAAAGTAGTAGTAAGTACAGGTAGTAAATTAATTTGGAGAGCATATGTTGACGTAGCAGGTAGTAAGTTAAGCTCTTACAGTAAAAAAATTATGTGAGCTATACGGCCCTAACTAATTTGTGGAGCCATTGCAAGAACCAAACTGGTTTGCTAGATATGATCGATTAGCTACAGAATCAAGAGTAGAAATTGAAATCTCCATTACTAACGTAGACTTGTACTCCCTCAATCTGAGTCACATATTTATTTCTTATTTCCGGACAGAGGGAGTACAAGTCATCAGCTTCAGAAAAAAGATAGAGCCAGGCCAACCTTGTAGACGGGCACGTTCCCAGAGGGTGAGACGGGCCCCTCGAAGCGCTTCCCGGGGAGGAGGAGCTGCAGGGTGGCCTCGAAGAGGGCGAAGCCGAGGATGATCTTCCCGGCGGCCACGGTTGGCATGGGCCAGATGGACCTGAGCCCCTCCAGGAGGCCGTGGTTGCGGAGGTGCTGGTAGGTCCCCACCACTGATCCGTCCGCGTGCACCATTGTGTACCACCTGCAAGAGCGAGCGAGACGAAACCGAGAGCATGAGCTAAGATGCGAGAGCGAGGGGGCGGAGCGGGCTCGATCTGGGAGGAGGCACTCACAGGAGGATGACGAAGGGTGGGCAGAGGGAGAGCAGCGAGAGCATGGACGCGTAGGTGAGCAGCGGAGAGTGCACCGTCTTGGGCGGTGGCGGCGGCGGCGCGGCGGAAGAGGGCTTGGCCGGCTTCCCCATGGCGTCAGGCGCCTCGCTTGTCCTCCGGATCTCGCGCTCGCACGGGTGGAGCTGGAGACTGGAGAGGCGACTTTGGCTTTGACTGGGGGGTGAGGCGTGTGACCTGCACCTTTTTTTCAGAGACCTCGATCGCTCTTTATTGCTCAATGAAAAGGTTCATAGGGATAATATACATAAACCGCCGTGTGTCCTGCTTGTCAGGATCCCCATTGGATCTGACAAGATAAGATCAGCTAAAACAGGAACCTGAGAGAAATTGCTGGCTACCCTTCGTTCAATAATATATAATATGTTTTAGTTTTTATAAAATAAATATATCTAGACGATTTTTAGTGTGTAGAAGATGCTTTTGTAAAACAAATGTATCTAAATAATTTTTAGTATGTAGGTTCACTATGAATCTATACACTAAAAGGTGTCCGGATATATTGGTTTCACAAAAACTAAAATATCTTATATTTTGAAACGGAGGAAGTAAAAAGTAAATTGTTGGTATAAATTGAAGGATAGAAATACAGTAACTGATACTAACGAAAAAAGATACAGTAATTAAAGAAATAAGGAAATATAAAGTTTACGGTTTGATGTCTTGACTAGCTGAGCCTGGAAAAAAACTATCGCCATGTGACCCGTGGATGGAATTCCACGACGCGATCGAGCGAAGTAGCACGGCGACACAGCGATCTGAAACATGTTGGATTATCCGAACCGTCTAGAGATAACATGGAAGAGATTAACATGGGTTAGTTGGGATTGGGTGAGCGGATTGGATCAACCCAATCCAACGCTGGATCCGTTCCATGTCTAGATTCGTACCAAGCGAAATGAACAAGTCCTTAGTGTAATTTTTTCCCCTCCTAGTATGACACTACCGTTTGCTCTGTTATATCCTTCCGTCAACCTTTTTCCAGCTGTACCAAAACACCCTGGGAGCAGTTCGTGCAGGTCAGCCATTAGTCCTCGCCGCGAACGACTGCTAAGCATACGTGTGTTTCCTTTTTTAAGAAAACTGGCAGCGATTGATCTGCTTAGCTTTCTCTAGGGCGCGTCAACCGCACGATCTTGTTTACAGAGGAATTTTTAGATCAAGTTTTCGGAGGAATTAAGTAGGGGTACAATATTATTTTTCGGGAAAGTAGTGTAATCATCGCAATATGATGTGTGGTTCCTTCCCTCTGCCTCTCCCCACGAGTAATTTCCATCGTGTCGTGCGCGCGTTTCTTCCACGGTTCCAATCTACCCGTGCGTTGCTACGGTGAGGATAAGATCCCTCTGCGCCTATACTCCGGTGAGGACAATAGTTTTGGACTATTATGAATGAAATATTGCTTCAGAAAAATAAGCATACATTGAACAAACCACGGTGAGGATTGCTGTGGTGTGAGCTCGTTGTTCTCCGGAGATAACAGAGGACCTGATTGTTTTTTCATATCTTCTAAGGGTTTTTCCTGTAAGAGGTAGGCACTAAGCTGCAGTTATTACCATTCTCGAGGTCCCTACTGTAAAATCTACATGCACTGTTTAGAGGCATCTAGGCCCTTCGGGGCCTCTCTAGTGTTCTAAAAAAAAGAATAAACTGCAAAAAAGGATATATAAGTTCCACTACTAAATCAACATGAGCATTCCAACATATATTTAAGTTGACACTCATCGAAACGATGAATTGTTATAATTTGAAGTTAATACTTGGGTTAAAATATTTATGAGGAAGAGAACAAGACAGAGTTCAGAGCTCGTAGGAGAACACTATATTGGTCGTTGCTGAATATTGTACTGCTTCACCGAGGGGATACAACAAATAATTTGAGAGCCTATTCTTAATTGCAAGAGATTGTTATTGTAGAGCCAATTGCATGCCCTGAGCCCTATTTTTCGTACATGTTCATAATCATGCCGACACTTAACACTTGCCTCTGAATACTGGAGTATACATGTTGGATGGGGCGCCGTGGTCCTGCCGGGGAAGGGGAGAAGTGGGGCTCCGCGTAAGTGACGATGTTGGCGGTCGGCGAGACCAACCGCAGGCGTTCCATGGTTGCGCGTGCATAGAGCCAGAGGACGGTGCACAGGTTGCTACTGCCGCCGGCGCGCGAGTAGAGCAGGTGCCGCGCGGATTCTCCGCCTGAGAGACGATGTTGGTGGTCGGCGCAACTAACCGTAGGTGTCCCGTGGCTGCGCGTGCTTAGAGCCAGAGGACGGCGCACAGGTTCCTACTGCCGCCAGCGGGCGATGCGAGCAGGTACCGCGTGGATTCCTCTCAGTGAAGGCAATATGGGCTAGCACAAGGGCAGCCATGAGCCATCGCGGCGTTTCCGGCCGTGCCGCCGCGAGGTCGCCGAAGCAGACGAGTCGACGGGGGCTGCCGGAGTCCCAAGTCAGAGAGCTGAAAACAGCCAGATCATGCCCTCAACAGAGCTCTCCCTCTCGGTGGACATCCCTTGGGCGGAGCGGCCGCACCGTTGCTGCAGACCTCCCCGAATGAGGGCGAGCCAGGGGAGGGGTTGCTGCAGACCTCTCGGGATGAGGGCGAGGCAGGGGAGGGCCGTCCCCACAAGCTTGATGTAAGGGATTGGAGGGTGGCACCAACGGGCTAAAGGCAAGGGAATGGGAGAGGCGTGCTCGGCGAGTTCTAGGCAGGGATGGGAGAGGGCGTGCTCGGCGAGTTCCAGTTCGGGGAGCGGGCCAACTCGGGTGGTGTGGCGCGCAGCGTAGGGGGCTCTCTTCAACGGGGATTGGGGAGCTCTCAGGGGGGTGGTGCGGCGCGCAGCGTAGGGGGAGATCATCGACGGGGATTGGGGATCTCTCGGGGACGAGCACAAATAGATTCTGTTCTCTCAGCCACGGGCACACCAAACAGTTACGTATTAATTAGCTGGTGGTATAAACTGTAATATTTACAAACACAATCTAGAGTTGCAGGGGTATAATCAGAATTAGAAAAATCGTACCATAAGTCTTTTAATAGTATAGATTTGATCACATGATACAAGATAGGGCTATATAGCCTAGCCAACTAAAAGATATCATCATATGTGAAATACCTAATACACCCTTATGGCTACCAACGTACTACTACTCCATACCACTACTAGTCCATGATATTCCTCCCTTCTTAAGACCATGGTCCAACAATGGATAAACAAGTTTCTTCAAAAACTTTTCAACCTTGCTAGTGAAAACAGCGATCCATGGACGATGGTGTTCCAATTCCAGGGTCCCATGCTTGTCGTCCGGCTTAAATTAACAACATCTTCCACTATCGAGATGTAAATTGTCATGCCTTGCCAATTGTACAACCCAATTAAGAGTCAAACGAATGAAGTTTTGTCTTATTGCTCGTCTTGTAGCACTCGAGTGGCTTATCAATAAACATATAAGGAACATGTGTAGATATAAAATCTGTAGCGCGTTCACAAACTGAACCAACAGTAGGTATATTGGAACTAAATATTGGCGTGTTTAAGCACTTGGTAGGATGTTTACTTTCTGGTTCTTCTTCTTAATATGCCAGCTGCTTGGGAATACCAGCGAGCACATCAACAAATTCAGTTGAACATCCATCGTCTTCATAGACATCGACCACTATCATTCTCTCAAATGTTTGAAACTTCATTTGGTCACTAGCAGTAGAAGACATTGGTGGGGGTAGAGGAGTGTAATATCATGTAGTTCAAGAGACTCGAAATGGGTCGAAAGTACATGTGTGCATTATATTCATGCACGGAGGAATTTAAAACTTTTTGTTTGAACAAGAGAGTGATTGAAATTTAGATTGTGATACTAGAGCAGGGTCATCACTAGGAATTGATCTAAATTTTAACATGACTCCTGTTCATTTCAAATTGGAGAAATTAGAACTTGATAAAACAACACAGAGGAGTTCAATGACACATATACACTTACACAAAGATTCTAAATCAAACTAGAATCATACAAAGTTATTTGAATTCAAAATTGATGTTTGACTTATTCAAACTTTATTTCAAATTCAAACCTTCATAATAAAATAAATGAAATTCTGAATAATACAATGATATTATGACAAGATTCATAATCCAATTCTCATTTAATATAAAAATCTGTATAAGATTCTTTACAAGATCAAGTAAGAAAGAAAAATTACAAGAAGTAAACCTATTACAAACTACTTGGGAAATTCCTATCAATTTCCTAACTAGACTTGTCAATTCGTTATATATACCTACTCTCCCATTCTTCTTCTCGTCCTATTCTTCTTCTCATCTTGATCATCTTTTGTACATGCAAAACAAACACAAAGATAGAAACCTTTGTTAAGGTTAAAGTGTTGGTTTCACCTAAGGTGAAACCATTTGCTGCAGAATGCAATCAAAGAGTCCAAGGACAAGTCATGAACCCTTTGTAACTTGAGGGTTTTAAGCAAGCAACAACAATAGCAAAGAAATAGATAGTGATCAATGCATTAAAAGGGAAACAATGCCATATACTATGTACTGGATCATGATCAACTAAAAAGTAGCACGAAATAGTAGCAACTAAACCATATGCAAGGCCAAACACCAAAGTTTAATGAACAAGTCCACAAGTGGTTAATATAGATAAGAACTCGTGATAACAAATCATTTACCTCAAACCAATTTGATTCTTTAAAAAGAATCCAATAAAAAACTTAATGATACTTGGTAGTCATCAAGTTATTATAAAACTAAGTAAATAATCTTGAAAATAATAATAAGCTAGCAAGAATAAAAAATAAGTCAAAGATTAAATTTCACAATAATAAACCACAAATTTAGTTTTTATTAGCACTGAAAGGACATGGATGGCGCCTAGAGGAGGTGAATAGGCCTTTTAAAATAATTACGGTTTAGGATCTAATAAATGCATAATTTATCAAGCATAAAACCTAAACTCACTAGGTTCAACTAAGTGCACCAACACCTATGCTAAGAAAGACAAGAAACAAGGTGATAGCAAGATACTACCTCTGTTTGGGATTATAAGGTCGAAGAGCTTTTTTATATTGTTTGAGATTATAAGGGTTATCTCATTTATTAGTCCCTCCCATTCAATGCATGTTCTCCTTTTCCTCTCACTTCTCTCATGCATGTAAAACTATTGGTGCATGCATAGATTAATAAGAGAGAGTTATGGAGTGTCTTGGTACTAGCAACTTGGCCCTTAGGACTAATAATCCCAAACAAAGGTAGTAGATTACTTCAAGCACGATGGTATCACAATGGAAATGGCATAAGTAAAGGGCTCGGGTATAGAGATAACCGATGAACGTGTAGATGATGATTTTATCCCGAAGTTCACTTCCAAAGAAGATGCGTCTCCATTGGAGCAATGTGGAGGCACAATGCTAACCAAACGCCACAATGGCTCATAGTATTCTCCTCGAGCCCTTCCACCAAAGGGGGAGACCTTGATCCACTATGGGACACTTGAGTGCAATCACCGAACCCGTACAAGCTTGAGGAAATCTTCACAACTCAATTGGAGACTCCCAAGAATCACCATAAAGGCCTCTAGCTTGAGGAATCTCCACAACTCAATTTTAGGCCCCAAGAGAATCACCACCACTAACACACAACCATGTAGGATTCCAAGAATCCAAGAGTAACAAGCCCACAAGCTTCTACTAACTGATTCTCCATAGAGAACTCAAACCGATGCACCTAATGTAATGAAAATTTGATGTCTAGGCACTTCTATTCTTGTAGACAATTGTTGGGCCTCCAAGTGCAAAGGTTTGTAGAACAACAGCAAGTTTTCCCTTAAGTGGATCACCCAAGGTTTATCGAACTCAGGGAGGAAGTGGTCAAAGGTATTCCCTCTCAAGCAATCCTGCAATCAAGATACAAGAAGTCTCTTGTGTCCCCAACACACCCAATACACTTGTCAGGTGTATAGGTGCACTAGTTCGGCAAAGAGATAGTGAAATACAAGTGGTATGGATAATTATAAGTGGTAACGGTGCCAGAAAAGAGCTTGACGGGTAGGAAGAGACTAAAGGAAATCTGAAATAAAGACGGAAGCAAGCAAACATGTAACAGATCTAGTTGCAAATGGTGTTTCAATGCTTAGAAACAAGGCCTAGGGATCATACTTTCACTAGTGAACACTCTTATATAAATATCTTCTCTTTATGATACTACTCTGAACTACTCTCCGGTTGGATAACTCTAATCCACGGTAGGGCTATAACAACACTCCTCAAAGTTCGCTTTCCCCATCTAGATAACCCCACACTATCACCTTGAGCGCTAGATGGTTCCAACAAACACCACAATTTCATAGAGACATCCAACTCCAAATATAACTCATAACAAGTATTTGTAATCTCTAGCCTAAGTGCCACCATGGTGTGCACGCTATCACTTTCACACACATGGGGAGAGCCAGAAATCTATTAAAGCACTTGAGTAGCAAGGTAGATCTACTTGATTACAAAGCTCATGATCACAATATGATCATGCATAGAGAGAGAGATGAACACATAGCTACCGGTAGAACCCTTAGCCTCGAGGAAGAACTACTCCCTCATCATCATGGGAATCAGCAATGGCGATGAAGATGGTGGTGGAGATCGCTGGAGATGGCTCCGGGGGCACTTCCCCGTCCCGACAGGGTGCCGGAACAGAGACTTTCTATCCCCCGAATCTCCCCTTCGGTGGCGGCGGCGCTACAGAACTTTTCGTGGCTAGAGGCTGGATTATTTAGGGTTTCTGCATCAGAGGCTTCTTATAGGCGAAAGGGCGATGTCAGAGGGTGGACCAGGGGCGCACACCACCTAGTGGTGCGGCCAGGGGGACCCGCGCCACCACATGGTGTGGCCAGCCCCTGGCCCCTCTCCATATCGTCTTCTGGCTCCGTGAGTCTTCTGGTGAAATGTCGACTTTGGCTTTTGTGCGGTCCAATTCCGAGAATATTCATTTTCTGGCTTTTCTGGAACCAAAAACAGAGGAAAACAAGCAACTGGCACTGTGGCATCTTGTTAATAGGTTAGTTCCAAAAAATGTGTAAAAGTACTCCAAAGTGTGGACAAAACATAAGAAAGTAGATATGAAACAAGCATGGAACATCAAAAATTATAGATGGATTTGCAACGTATCAACATCCCCAACTCTCAAATTCCATCAAAGTTACGAAACCTGTTGGGGGAATAAGAGAGGAAGAACACAAGAAGAGAACACCAAATTCTTCAAGATCTAGATCCCAAAGATTTCTTCACAGAGAAGGGATTTAGTTAGGTAGGGTTGTAGATATAGATTTCCTCTCTCAAATCCCTCAAAAATATGCAAGAATCATAGGAGGGAGAAGGGGAGAGAACAATCTCTTGAAGCTCAATGGAGGATAGAGAGAGTAGAAGAGCAATCCTAAAGAGCCTAAAAAGTTTGATAAACATTAGGGAAGAAGGGACCCTTAAATAGGGCAAGACAAATCTACCCGTTTTGGTCAGATTCACACTTTACCAAACTTCTGGTGAAGCGGAAATGCGAGTTACTGCAAGGAAACCAGCCTTCAATGGAGTAGGGCGAAAGTTGATCGGTACTACCATCTAGGAGGGAAACAGTGGAACACATGACACGAAAACTTCAATAATGTTTGCATCCGGACTTCGATTTCGATGGTCTTGGGCTTGTTGGAATCACAACGATTAGATCTATAACTTCATGCATAGAACCATCATAGTCCAACATGATAGGATAAAAAATGGAGAAATGTATGACCTCTCTAGAAGCGACAAACTGGTAAAACCTCCAAAACCCAAAATGCAAGAAAATGAGCTTGGAAACTCCGATTGGGATGAAACCAATTTTGTTGGAAATATAAAATAAAGTAGAATCCAAAAAAAATACGAAGTATATATAGGTGAGGAACATCCCTCATAGAAGAACCTATAAATACAACAACATCAAAAACGCAACAAGGTTTTCATACAAAATCCGTTTTGACGAACTAGAGCTTGTTATGAATATAACCATAAGATCTAGATCCTCACATGGATAAGATACAAATAATAACCAAAAAATATGATGCTAAGTATGAAAAGGTTTGAGCTCTCTCCGAAATATACAATCGAGTTACTCACTCGAGAGCCCCTCTTGATAGTACTAACAACATGAGACCGACAAAAGAGAAAACCTATCAAGATCATTCATTTATCTTGAAAAATTGACTTGAGCTTGATGTATATGATCTTGTCCTCCTCAATATGGAACACCTTTCTTGATTTCTTGTGCTAGTCGGTGGTAAGCCCTACGGGGATCAGTTCATGGCCTATAGATAATGGTCTTTTGCTTGCTCGTCAAGGGTACATGTTACCACCAGTAGAATTTTGCATATCTGCCAGAAAGTATGTTGTAGCGCTAATCCTTTTTAGTAGTGAAAAACACATAAAAAATAAAAAAGTAAATGTAGCAAACAAATTACCCTTAAGTGGCAAATATTTTACTATAAGGAAGCAACAAATGTATTAGTGAAGCAAGTTCAACAGAAATACATATATCACTACACCTTCTCTTTTGATAGGAAAACACATGATAAACAAAGTAAAGTAGCAAACAAATTACCCTTAAGTAGCAGATATTTTACTATAAAGTAGAAAATATATGGACTAGTGAAGCAAGTTCAACAGGAAGATAGATATCACAGTGCCTTCTCTTTTGATAGGAAAACACATGATAAAGAGAGTAAATTAGCAAACATATTACACTTAAGTAGCACATTTTTACTATGAAGTTGAAAAACAAATGGACTAGTGAAGAAAGTTCAACAGAAATATAGATATCAAGACCCCTTCTCTTTTGACAGGAAAAACATATGATAAAAGATAAAATGTAGCAAATAATTTACTATAAAGTAGCAAACAATTTACTATAAGGAAGCAATCAAAATGGACTAGTGAAGCAAGTACATATAAAATGACAGAAAACTCATGACACCTTGTATTTTGGCCGGCTCTTGAATTTCTGACCATTTGTGACAAATGTGGATTTTATATGATCTATATCTTGAGAGACCTTAATCTTCTTTAACTTTGGAGGTGTAATTTCTTACTTCGCATCCCTCTTGAACCTTGTCTTATCCTCGTGTGTCACAAACTCAGAGCTTCCATCTTTAGCATTAGCATCAACAATAACAACACATGTAGCGCAAAAACAAAATATTAGTCCAAAATGTATGGAAAAACCAGTAGGAACACATGCCTAAAAAATCGAAATTTGCAATCAACAATCAAAGGCAAAAATTTCTTCATACTAGTCTCAATGGGATCAACCGATGCCATAGGCTCACCCAAGGTAGTTATTGCTTCAACATTACCAGAAGATATTATAGAAGTTAGGGCATTACCCAAACATGAAAAAAAAGACCATGGCACAAAAAGTTAGATAACATACATTATTTGATCATATATCTACCATTCCTATAATATAAGTCCATGGTTCGTTACAAGAAGAAGAACTACAAAACCGCTAGTACAAAAATATGGAAAATGTCGAGAAGTTCTTACATCTCGCCTCCCCAAAACAAGAGTGTTCTCTAGAATCTTCCTGCCAACATCATTTTCTGTCATGAAAGTGAAGTCATTAGATTTCACAGAGCATATTCTTGGCACCAACTTGTCAAACACGTGATCATGTGGTGGGAACTCCAAGTGATCCATGTAGCCAATCTATAAAAAGAAGGCATCACATAAACTAGTAAGGCAAACACAAGAAATATCAAGGAAACAATGAATAGTAACAATTATAGTGTAAAAGAGGGATAACATACCCTGAGAAGGACAAAAGGACTAGTTATCCAGAACTAAAACTTCTTTGAACCCTTTGGTAGAATCAGTTTCCGAGCCTTCTTCTGAATATTGACCACTAACTTCATATCTAACCCCAGTAAGTGCTCATCCCATGCATACTCATGATTTTTAGTTGGATCGGCCATAATAGAGAGATAATCCAAGTTAATATGGTTGGAACTTTTAGGGTAAGCTACGGTGGCCAAGCAAATAAGATCCCAAGTTCCAATTATGGTTACCTCATTTGTTGCTTCGCATGCGATTAGGACATTGAATGTGGTAGTTATCTCAACCTTGGGGCTGTCGGCTTTGTAGACATCCAAGCTGTTCGTGCAAATTTTTATTCAGGAACTCAACACCTTCCTCACCAAACCTATCGTGAACACCATAGCATTATTCCACCCTTGTACTCACGAAGCCGACCAGTTCTATGGGCAGCAACTGAAGGGAATATGCCCTGTGAGGCAATAATAAAGTTGTTATTATAGTATTCCAAGTATATGATAGATGTTTATTTTGCATGCTATAATTGTATTAATAGGAAACTTTAATACATGTGTGTTCAACAAACAAATAAAGGGTTCCAAGTTATGCCTCTCATATAAATTAGCTCGCTGATTAATAAGATGATCAAGGTTTCGTGATCATGGACATTGGATGTTGTTAATAACGAGGTCATAACATTAGGTGTGATGAACATTCATACGAAGTCTAGCAATATGATCAAAGTCATTGTGTTTAAATTTCTATGACAACATATGAAGTAACTTTAGTCCTTAGACCATGAGATTATGTAAATCACTAACACCAGAAGAGTAACTTGATAACATCAAACGTCACACCATAACAGGGTGATAATAAAGGTGGGTTCCGATACTCCGAAAGTGTTATGTAGAGGCTCATGGATCAAGAGTGGATTTGTCCATCCCGATGACGGAGAGATATACTCTAGGCCCTCTCGGTGATATCACATTGATGTATCTTGCAACCAAGTGATAAGATCACTAGAATGTTATATCACGGGAACAAGAAAAGAGTACTTGTCGGTAACAAGATCAAACTAGGTATGGGGACAGCGATGATCGAATCTCGGACATGTAATAAATCACGAGAAAAATGGATTTAGTTACAAACATTAAAGGTTCACACGATCACTGGAGTCATCGTTGAATGTGTGGGAGTCAGTACGGATCTCCATGTCCCACTGCTGATTATTGATCGGAGAGGGGTCTCGATCATGTCTGTATTATTCGCGAACCTTAGTGTGACACACTTAAGGGATACCGACACCATTTAGGTGCAAATATGTTTCAAATAAAGATTATGAAAGCGTTGGAATCATTTCGATGGAAACCGGAATTGTTTCGGGTGAAATTGCAGAAACTGGTCTGCATGTGATATTGAAATGTTGCAGGGGGTTTATGTGAATGTTTGTTAATTAAAGTAATTAATAAAATTCTGAATAAAATAAATCAAAGAGATTTATTAAATGAGAGTTTGCATTAAATTTGGTGGAAATTTTAATGGAGGTGAGTGGACTTTTAAGTGGAGGCATATTTATGTGAGTGGGAGCTCCACCCACATGAATGAAGGAAGAGGTGGGGGCACCTCCATGGCCGCCGGCCATGGGAGGGGACTGCCCCTATCCTCCTCTCATCTCACACCTCCTCGTTAAGGATCTCTCTCCCCCTCTAGAATTATTCCCCCATGGTCTTGGATTAGCGAGATACATGTTCCCGGTGGCTTTGTCTGAAAGGAGTTGCTGCTTCTGCTGCATCGCTGGAGCGAGGACGCAGAGGTTGTCGGAGGACCGGACGTGTGTGCGATCACAGATGCGGTGCTGAGTTGTGGTGCTAGACTTCCTCACGATCTTGAGATCGGCAAGCGAACAACTACATCATCCACGAGTCCAACCTCATTACACTTTGTCACTCTTCAAGGGTATGTTCTCTATGGATGTATATCCACCCGTTGATTGTATCTAGGTAGATAGATCTTGGTGCTTAGTAGTTCACATTGTAGGATTTTTTTGTTGTCTATGCTGCAAACCCAACAGTGGTATCTGAAAGTGTAAGATGCTTTACCTAGGGAGGGGTTAATAGGTTTCTACAAACTTCTTTGTAATCTTTTGCAAGTTTTAGGCTTTGTGGAATATAAGTGTGCCTAAATGCAAACTAGGTGAGGCAACCTAGATGATGATGCAAGATACTTCAAGTACGAAGGCTATCACAAGGTAAACAACACAAGTAACAGATTGGTTAAGGAATAACCTAAGCACGCGGAGACGAAGATGTATTCCCGTGTTCACCACCTTTGGGAAGGGGGTTACGTCACGTTGGGGAGGTGTGAGGCTCCACGAAGGATTCCCCAATGCCATGAAGGCTCACCTTCTTCTCCGAGCCTATCCCACGAAGGAATAGCTCACTTACTCGTGGTAGACTTTAAGGTAGTCTCTAAACCCTCACAAACTTTCCACGGAGCAAATCACAAGCCGGATGCCTCCGGCGACCCTAGCCACCTAGGTGTTGGGGATATACTTTTCGGGTATCCTCGCAGATCCTCACTGACCAGGGTAGCCCACTTCGGGTTAGAGCTTTGCTTAACGGGCGGCCCAGTTAGGGAGAGAAGACGGAGTCCAATCCGACTACGGGAAGGCCTAGAAGACTTACCGACTTAGGCCCATAATGGTACTTGTAGTTCAAGATGTACTCTGTAACCAACTCTTGGTCGTAGCCGGATTGATCTCTCTTGTAAACCCTAGGCCAGATATCTATATAAGCCGTCCTAGGGAGAGCCTTTAGGGCACACCTCAATAGTCTACAATCTCAACTTACACAGGAGAAACCTTTGTAACCCATATTCTGGCTCTGCCGTATTACTGGATTGCTAGCAGGAGTAGGGTCCGTCCAAAGCCGGCGGATTCGAACCTGGGTAAACTTGTGTGCTCACCGTCCCGGAACACCGTACGTCTCACACCCCTCTCTCCCGCACGCCTCGAGGACCCCCTCATGGCGTACTTGTCCTCAAACCGACGACAGTTGGCGCCCACCGTGGGGCAAGTGAGCTTCGGATCTGTGTTCCGAGCAGAATCTGCAAGAATCAGAATCGGCGAGACCATCGCCGTCGGTCGCATCCTCTACGCCAGTGACGTCCCTCTCATTGTTCTCGACGAGACTTGGATTCCGGCTAAGGACGCCGTGACTGCCTATAAAATCATGTCTTTTGGCGAGATCGATGTTTTCATCGGTTTCGCTGAACCTGCCCAACCCACCCCAGCGGTGATGATAGAGGCAGAAGAATCTTCTGGGTCCCCTTTGTCCGCGGAGGCAGCAGAGTTCCGGATCTCAGAAAACCCTAATCCCACCCAGCCCGCACCAGTTGTGGAGATAGTGGAGAAATCCAAGCCTGAAGAAGACCTCACGGTCCAAGTCGAATCTGGAGTGGATCTCCCTAGAGAAGCCGGATCCCAGATCGACCCACTCGTGGAAGTCGAAATCTAGGGGGAGCACATCAATGACACTAATTCCGACTCTGACGATGTCGAGACAGACAGGCCTTTCCTCAGGTACACACAAAGATGTATGATACTGCAAGGCGCTAGCGCGGATGCAATCCTCGAAACCATTAAAAGTTTCGATATGGCTGATCGCGAAAGCCGCAGGTACCTCAGGAAGCACGCATCGCACTTCGTCGGATATGTTGGATCCGGATCCGGCGCTGCCGATGCTGGAGAAAACACCGACTCGGTGCTGGAGGCAATTGGAACAAACGCCAATGTTTCCGCATCCTCGGATGAATCCATGACGTCGGCAGATTTCCAAAATTTCACCGCAGAATATGACGAGGAGTACAACTCCAAAGATGCAGAAGATGGAGAAGCCATGGATGAAGGATCCGGGGAACACTCTCCCAAAACACAGGATGATATGGAAGTCGGAGACAATCCCGAAGTCCAGATGTCCGAAAGTACCGATCAGAGCTTGACTCCGGGAAACGGACCCAAAGCCGTCTTTGCTACCGGCGCTGCCAAGAAGGCAAAGAAGAAGAACAAGAAGAACAAGACCCCGGAAAAAGACCCTCTGACAGAGGAGGTGATGGCCGAGGAATACGAGGAAGACCCGGATGGAGCACTTATCCCAGCCGAGCCAAAAAAAGAAGCATCGGTGGATGGACACGTGATCACTGAGGGTGCGCGTAAACTCATCGATGCCGCATTAACCACACCTATCCCTACAGCTGCAGAACTTACTGCAGATGAGCTGGACGAAAGGGCCCAAGCCCTAGAAGCGTGCCGTCAACAACTCCTTGATGAAGCCAAAAACATCGAGGTGGAGAAGAAGCGCATGTCAAACAAGGAGTACATGTCCCGTCTGCATCAGAAGACACGGAAGCGTCACATAGATGACAACCAATTCCCACGTGTCCGTGCCGTCCTTTTTGGAGATGAGATGGGGAAGCCACGGAAGGATAGCAACAGAGATTGGGTTTACCCAACACCAGTGCAAAATACCGTGGCAACTCGCGAAATTCTGTCGGCTAATCCAGGACCAGAAGAGATACGCTTGGGTATCAAGCTACTCAATAAGGGACTGGAGCAGCAAAAGGTCGCCCTGTCTAGAAGCCAAAAGCTGGTCTCGGATTCTGGCCAATGTCGCACAGATCCGGCATGGGCTGACGTAAGATCCCACTACGATCGGACGCAACATCGTCACCCCGAACGCAGGGAAGACAATTATTCAAGAACCGGATCGTCAGGACAGCACCGCAGAACTACACATAACTGGAGCAACGTCGCTCCAGCAGCCGAGAAAGACGCGATCGCTGCACTGATTCCGAGGAATCCTCCCCGAAAGGGAGAAGATAAAGAGAAATGTCGGGAGGAGGATCGTCAGAAAATGCCACCTCCTAGACATGAAAACCGTCCGGCTGAGCCTCACCATGGTGGGAACGATGGACGAAGGAACGACGGAAACCACGCTGGCACAAACCGGCAGGGGGCTCGTCATAGTCAAGAACCTCCCCGGAACCGGAATAATGATGCTCCGGACGGAGGCCGGCGATCAGCCGGAAACAACCCAACTGCACCACCCTCTCCACAGCACAGTTATCACAACGGCCCCCAAGGAGGTCAAGGAGGACGACATGGCAGAGGAGGTGGTGGCAGAAGCCGTAGTCCGACTCCAAGGCACCGCAACCACAACCGATATTCGGGACGATCCCTATCCCCGAACGACGCAAGGCACAGGATCAACTCCAACATAGAGGCTTGGCGCTACGAAAACGATGACGTGTACGTGGGCCCAAAGTGCTTCGGACCATGCATCAGAGCTACAAAATTTCCGGAAGGATTTGCTATCTCAAGACATATTCAAGCCTACGACGGCATTGCTCGGCCAGACACCTGGTTATAGGACTTCTTCCAAGCTTGCTGCATCGCTAAAGGCGGAAACAACCTGGTCGCAACCCGATATCTCCCACTTATGTTGCGGAAGACGGCACGATCATGGCTCAATGAACTTCCGGCAAACACCATCCACAACTGGTATGACTTACAAAGTGCGTTCTTTCGGAATTTCGAAGGCACATATCGGAGGCCCTATACGGTTGGAGACCTACAGCGTTGCACCCAGAAAGCCAGAGAAACTTGACGAGATTATCTCGGACGATGGATTGACACCAAGAACTCCTGTGAGGGAGTAAATGATCAAACTGCGATTGAAGCTTTCATTGCAGGACTCCCAATTGGTTTACTGCGCCATCGCTTGAAGTGTGACAAGGTTACTGATCTGGGAGAGATGATAGAAATAGTGAGCAAGTATGCAGATGTCGACGACGATGCAGAGGGATTACTCAACGTCCTGGCTGTACCTCAGTCAGCAAAGACAAAGCAACAGGCTCAGAAGCGCAAAAACACCTCGGAAGAAAAACGCAACGCGGAGACGGCATTAGTCACTACTGTTTCCGGGTCTGGAGGACGAGGAGGGCGCGACGGAGGCCGCGGGCGTGGCCGTGGGACATCAAGGGTCCAAGGTAGAGGAGAGCAACAACCAGGCAAAACCTACACTTGGGCCGACATCGCCAATAACCCATGTGTGCATCACTTGGACGCCAATGGGGGCTCGTCCCACACCAACGTTGAATGCCGTTTTAATGATGACATCAAGAGAGATGATACCGCGGGCTACAAAGCTAAGCGGAAGAAGGGAAAGAAAAATCCCGAAAAAGACAAAGAGACCAAGGAAGATTCCGACATGGAGGAAGCCAATGCTTCAAATCCCAAGCCGCAAGGAAAGAAAACTTTACCTACCAAGAAGGACACTTACGTCACCTTCCTCGGATCTCAACCAGCAAAGGTCAAGAAAGCAGTTCTCCACGAGCTCAATGCAACAGTTCCGGTTGTCCCTTAGTATCTGGACTGGTCGAAAGTGGCAATAACGTTTGACCGCGCTGATCATCCGCCTAAGCTACACAGGCGAGGAAAATACACCTTAATCGTCAATCCACTTATTGACGGTTATGGTTTCTCCAAGACCCTCATGGACAGTGGTAGCAGCATCAATATTCTCTATGTAGAAACGCTACGCCGGATGAAGATCTCGGAAACACAGCTGAACCATAGCTCTGTGATTTTTCACGAAGTTGTCCCAGGAAGACAAGCTAATTCCCTGGGAGAGATCACTTTGGATGTTACTTTTGGAACACCAAAGAATTATCGGACGGAGGCACTTTCCTTCGAAGTGGTCCCGTTCAAGAGCGCATACCACGCTATATTCGGACGTCCGGCTTACTGGGCTTTTATGGCTCGTCCGTGTTACATTTACAATATGATGAAAATTCCAGGTGCCAACGGCGTGATCACCATCAGGGGAGACCCGAAGAAAGCGCGAGAGTGCGAGGAGGGAAATGCCGCCTTTGCCGAAGCCATGCTGCACGCCCAGGAGTACCAGGAGATCAAGAAGAGCATAGATCCGTCCGAGATGCCCGCAACAAAGAAAGAGGTGACAAAGCCAAATCCGGAGTTCAAGGCATCAGAAGAGACGAAGACAACGCCGTTGAAGGATGATGACCCCTCCAAGGTGACCCAGATAGGCGTAGGCCTAAGTAGCGCATAGGAAAGCGCGCTCGTCAAGTTCCTCCGAGCAAATCAAGATATCTTCGCATGGCAACCATCTGACATGACCGGAGTACCTAGGGAACTTGCCGAGAACTCTCTAAATGTAAACTCGAACGCTAGACCCGTCAAACAGTCCTTAAGACGGTTTGGTGATGAAAAGCGTAAGGCAATAGCTAAGGAACTAGCGCGGCTCGAGTTAGCCGGATTCATAGAAGAGGTCATCCATACTGATTGGTCGGCCAACCCTGTAATGGTCCCTAAAAAGGACACCACTGATTTAAGGATGTGTGTTGATTATACTGCCTTGAACAAGGCTTGTCCAAAAGATCCATTCGCTCTGCCTAGAATTGATCAGGTTATCGATTCTACGGCAGGCTCGGAACTCCTCTGTTTTCTCGACGCATATTCCGGTTATCACCAAATCCGGATGAAGGAATCTGACAAAATCAAAACTTCATTCATAACCCCTTTCGGAACCTTCTGTTATGTTACGATGCCCTTTGGGCTGAAGAACGCAGGAGCAACGTACCAGCGCACGATGCAGTGTTGCCTCCATGATCAACTCGGACGCAATGTACATGCGTACGTGGATGATATCGCGGTCATGCCCAAAAAGAAGGAAACATTGATTTCCGACTTGGAGGAGACGTTCGCCAATTTACGAAAATACAACATCATGCTTAACCCGAAGAAATGCTTCTTTGGAATACCAGCCGGAAAATTGTTAGGTTTTTCGTGTCTCAACGAGGCATAGAGGTGAACCGTGACAAGATCAAGGCTATTCTCAATATTTCTAGGCCAACTCGCCTGAAGGACGTACAAAGATTAACTGGTTGCATTGCTGCAGTCAGTCGATTTGTAAGCCGGCTTGGTGAAAGAGCCGGACCATTATACAAACTCCTGAAGAAGACTAAGGATTTTGTCTGGACTGACGAAGCTGAAGCTGCATTACAAGACCTGAAGAAAGTACTCTCATCTGCTCCTATCCTGGCAGCGCCGGAATCTCAGGAACCGATGTTGTTTTACATTGTTGCGACAAATAGGGTTGTCAGTATAGTTATGGTGGTGGAGAGACTAGAAGAAAATCATGAGCACCTGGTGCAGCGTCCGACATACTTTGTCAGCGAGGTCCTGATAGAATCAAAACAGCGATATCTGCACTATCAAAAGTTGTCTTATGGTGTTTTTCTAGCATCTCGTAAGTTACGACACTATTTTCAGGAGCATCCAATTACCGTGGTGAGCAAACCTCCCATGAGAGATATAATCAACAATAGCGATGCCACAGGACGCGTCGCCAAATGGGGAATAGAGCTTGCAGCTTTCGATATTGAGTACAAACCCCGGACAACAATCAAATCCCAGATCCTTGCCGACTTTGTCGCTGATTGGACAGAGACCAAGGAGAACATGGTCCTCCCTGAGTCGGAATATTGGACCCTCTTTTTTTACGGGTCCAAAGCTCGAGGGGGCTTGGGGCTGGCGTGGTGCTCAAATCACCCCAAGGAGATAAACTTTTATACATGTTGCAGATCCACTTCACAGCGACAAACAACATTGCCGAGTATGAAGCACTGTTGCATGGAATCCGGATTGCTAAGGATATTGGCATCCGACGTTTGATGTGTTACGGAGATTCAGATCTTGTTGCTCGGCAAGTCTCGGATATTTGTAATGCAAATAAGCACATGGCAGCATATAAAGCTGTCGTGGATGATCTATCTAAATCGTTTGAGGGGTTTGAAGTTCAATACATCCCTCGAGCAGAAAACGAGGAAGCATATGCTAATAGGCTCTGCGCGGAAAGAGGTTCCGGATGGCGCATTTTTAGAGCACCTCAAAGTTCCCTCGATAAAGGGAGTAGATGAGGAATATCCGACCAAATCCGACTCACCTTTAATAGCAGTTCTAGTTGTAATTCCCAGCTGGACTCAACCCTACCTTGATTACTTGGTAGATGGCAAATTACCCGAAGACGAGGTGCTGAGCCGGCAGATTATCCGACGAGCAAAAGCCTATACTATTGTTAAAGGTGAGCTCCATAAATGGAGTGTTTCTGGGGGTTTTCAGCGTTGTGTATCTCCGGAAGAAGGAGTGGAAATCTTAAGAGAAATCCACAAAGGCGAGTGTGGTCACCACGCTGCAGCCAAATCTTTAGTGGCAAAAGCTTTTCGACATGGTTTTTTCTGGCTTACAGCTCAGGCAGATGCCGAACGATTAGTCAAGACATGCAAAGGCTGCCAAAAGTACGCCAAACAAGCTTATGTTCCGGCTGATCAGCTGCGAACAATACCTATAACATGGCCTTTTGCGGTCTGGGGGCTTGATATGGTAGGACCTTTTAAACGAGCTCCAAGTGGATTTACTCACCTCTTAGTGATGGTGGATAAATTCACGAAATGGATCGAGGCTAAACCTATCACTAGTTGTGATGGAGCAACAGCCAAAAGATTTGTCGAGGATGTTATAATCCGGTATGGTTATCCGCATAGCATTATCACGGACAACGGGAGTAATTTTTCCATGGGAGAGTTGGCTGAATTCTGCGACGAGCAAAATATCCGGCTTGACATTGCTTCAGTCGCACATCCACAGGCTAACGAACAAGTCGAAAGAGCAAATGGTTTAATTCTACAAGGCTTGAAACCAAGACTCGAAGCACCACTGAGACGTGCTGCGGGGGCTTGGGCAGAGGAACTACCCTCTGTAAGTTGGAGTTTGCGAACAACTCCGAACAGGTCAACAGGATATACACCTTTCTTCTTGGTCTATGGCATAGAAGCAGTTCTTCCTAGTGATTTGATTCATACTTCTCCTAGAGTGGCCGCGTATATCGAAGAGGATGCCGAGATTTCTCGACAAAATGATCTCGACTTAGTCGAAGAAGTTCGCGTCGTTGCTGAAATGAGATCTACAGCCTATCAGCAGAAGTTACGCAAGTATCATAGCTAGAGAGTCTGAACTAGATCCTTCAATAAAGGTGATTTGGTTCTCCGGCTTGTGCAACAAAGAAGTCACAAACTCCCCAATATGGGAAGGACCCTTTTTAGTTAGTCGAGTATTACACAATGGGTCGTACTACTTAACCGACATGAGGCCAGTCAAAGAAAGACCTGCTACTAAGAAGAGAAAGAGAGCTGGAGGCAGTACACATCCGGATGAGTTAGACAGACCGTGGAATATTGCTCAGCTACGTCCCTTTTATTCTTAGTTTATCTTTCTTTGTAATCATACATATGTACATGCTCTATGAGAAATAAAAGTTTTGGTTACCTCAAAGTTTTCCTGAGAAGTTTTTACCATCTTATTTCCTAATGATCGTGTCATAGTCGAAAATCCCAGAATGCTTGAAAGTACTTTATGCTCATGTTCGTTCTGGTTTAGATTTCCGATTCTAAAACTGCTACCTTCGAGTATAACTCTAAAAAATTCTAGTCTTTACTTGGGTTATTTGTCTGATTGCTGGATGCGGGTATCTTCCGAGTAGTGAATTGTTGGTACTGGAAGCCGACTTTGTTTCCGAGTTTAAACTGGTTTAGCAATTGAGCTCCGTTGCTCGGCAAAGTTTCTGGCTGAAGGTTTAGCCGGCTCACGAAAGGGACGAGGTGGAAAGCTAGATAAACGATAAGTAGAGGCAGAAAATTCTACGTGCTTATGAAAACATTTCAGACACGCAAATAATCTAAGACAAAAGTGCTGAATAGATAAAAAACTTAGCACTAGCAAAAGTCATAGTACTTAATATTTACAAAACGCATCATGTCTTTACAGAATAAAACATAGTTTTCCGATCTATGATGCAGGAGGAGATGAAGGAACTGTCGGATCGCTGGTTACTCCGCCTTGATATCGTGCCGAGATGTCCGGATTCGAGGTGGTCCGTTCATCGTCGGAAACTTCTTCGGCGTCTTCTGGAGGAGGTGGCGGAGTATCCACGCGGGTGAAGAAGGGCGTCTCGTAGCTGGTCAGATCAGCTACGTGGCACCCATATCCGGCGCAGGAGTGCATGATGGCTTGAAGGTCTTGCTCCTGGCCGTCTTCGTCTACCTTGTAGTACCCTCTGGTCACTTGCCATATCTTCATGTTTTCATGGTGGCTCATGACCATGGTGAGAGTGTTCTGCGCAGCAGTCCGCGCGTAGGACATGTTCCAGTCTCGAATGAGCTGCGACATCTCCTTGGCCTTCTCCCGCACCTGGAAGTCCGACATGCTTGGCATGTCCAGAATCCTGAGAGACTCGGCAATGTCCTCAAGGGACTGGCGGTAGTCATGAATAAGATCACCGACTTGGGTAAGCCGGTGAGTGCGGGGCTCGGACGAGGAGGAGTCCGTCAAGTTCAGAGGACCTATACACAAAACAAGTCAATGAAAATCCGACATTGATGAAAGTCGAAGAAATGATAAATCAGATAGATGGAACATACCAAGAATGACGTCGTCAATCTTGGCCTTCTCCTCCCGGAGACTCTGGAGTTTAGCCTGGAGCGCTTCGGAGAGATCTTTTTCTCTGCCAAGCTGATTCTTGAGGTCCGAGATAACTTTATCTTGAGCGGTAATCTTGAGATCGCGGTCTTCAGTGGCCATGGAGGAGGACTCAAGGACTTGAGCTATGCTCCTTTTATGATCCTCCTTGAGCTTGTCCAGCTCTTGGCAAAGTCCCTTGTTCTCCACCACCAGGGTCTTGAGGTTCTCGGCCTCTTCAATCATAGCGATGGATTGTTTCACCAACGCTGTAAGTCAAAAAGAACAACAGTTCAGAAAAAATCGACATTGAAAAAAAAATCAAAAAACAAGGTTTGAATCTCAAAATGTTTACCTTCGGCTTCATCCTTAGCTAACTTGAGCTCCGCATTTTTAAGCCGGAGAGCTTTGATCTCTCTCCGCTTATCGCAGACATTTTTTAATAATTCCTGGTTATAGGAACATACTTTCTGTAAGTCAGAATACCCGAAGTCAGAAAGCTACTTAAGACTCGGGCTAATATTTTTTGCTAAATATCAGCACGAGCCTTGGGGGCTACACTAGTTCGTTCTTTGGCATCCTAATGAAAGCATAAACCCATATTTCTATATCCTACTTCATGCTTGGGGGCTAGAGGATATGATATAACATAAGGTAAAAAACAAGAGTTGGAATTCCGACTTACATATTGCTCGCGGGTGAGTTTGTCTAACCCCGCATTCACTTCAGCTGTCACCTTCTCAGCGAGGGTAAGAGGAATTACTGGGGCTATTGGAAGCTCGCCAGTCCTGATCCTCTCGTCGCGAAGACGGACTTGAGCGAGAAGGTCAGAGAACTTGACGTCCTCTGCTTCTTGCGCTTCCTCTTCAGGGGATAGATGGCTTTTGTCCAGGACTTGCCTGGCCAGCCGCTGGATCTCCTCTGCAGATTTCCGGGATAAGCCAAATTTGGCAAGTCCGGGGTTGCTGAGGAGGTTGTCGCGAAGACTTCAGCCGAGGGATCATTACCCGAAGAGGGTTCACCCTTATCTTGAGCTGACGCACCCACAGTGACGTCAGTGTGCGATCCAAGGATCACAGGCGCCGTTGGAGGAGCCAGATCTTCTGCAACAACCAGAGAAGGAGTAATCGTCGGTGTTGCAGAAGGTTGAGGGGCAGGAGTCGGAGGAGCCGTGGAAGGGGAAGCTATGGTAAGCTTCGTCTGTCGCAGGGGCTTCGCAGGAATCCCCTTCCCCTTACCCTTGATGAGAGGCTTTGCTCTGAGAAGGTAGTAAAGTCGGAAATATTACATCTCAGATAGAAATTCGAGAAAGGTACAAAGGCGGAAATTGTGAATGAAAGTTACCTCTTCACAACAGGCACTTCCTTTGTGCCAACAGCCATTGTCGGAGCTTTGCGCTTCTTGAGCGCAAGGTCCGGCGATGGGACCACTTCAGTCTCCTAAGAAAACTCAGGAGGATATCCTTCGAGTGGAGCAAGCTCCGACTCGGGGAGATCAACAAGCTGAAAACAAGAAAACATATCAGCATTGCAATATATGACTTAAAGATTGAAACACGTAAAAGGTGTACTGATGGAAGCTTACCGCTACCACGGGGTTTTCCGTCGTGTGCATATCCAGAGAAATCTCCGGAATTTTCCTCTCGATCCGCTCCTTGATCAGCCAGTTGATCTGGCTTATGTAACCTTGGATGGTGTAGGCTTTGGGGCTAATGCGGAGAGAGTCTTTTTTGGAAGACGTGATGGAGTGCATCAGTCTATCCCCGTGGTACTGAAGTGGCTAGATCCGACGTGAGACCCAGCGCTGGACTAAGTCGGATCCTTTCAGACCCTTGTGCTTGATAAGATATTCGATCCGCCTCTTAGCGAGGATCAGATCGTTGGTGAGAGCCGGAGCGGCCTCATCCCAGGAAGGCTGGGCTGTGGCGGCTCCATCGACAAAAGCTGGCAAAGCAGTAGCTTTGCCGGGAGCCGGAATATCCCTATGATAGAAAAAGGTGGCTGGCCACTGTTTGACCGAGTCACTGGCAGAAATTATGGGATATGCCCGGTCTCGTCTAACAGAAAAACTAATAGTACCGGTGATATAAGGAACACCGGCAGTAATGGAATTTCTCCGGACATGGAAATAGTACCGGAATAGAAGCAAACTCGGCCTAATGCCGAGAAAGCCCTCGCAAAGCGCAGCGTACGCGCTCATCTCTAGAAGAGAATTGGGAGGAAGATTATGGAGTTGAACTCCATAGTGGTCAATCACCTCGGAGAAGAACTCCGAGGGAGGAAAGGACAAACCTCGGTCCAGATGGGTGCCGAAGTGTACGCGCTCGCCCTCATGTGGATTGGGGACGATTTCGCCGGAACCGCTCCGACAGTTGCCGGCGGCGAGAAGCCCCTCCTTCTCCACGTTTTTGAGGCCGTCGTCGTCGAGGGCGTAGGGGATCCAGATTCCCCGGAAGCTGTCTTTCTCCGCAGCTGCTTCCGCGGCCACCGCCAGAGAGGAAGAAGAAGATGAAGCCATTTTTCTCTCCGGTGGAAAAGGTGACCTTAAAGTGGCGGCGCTAGGAGATCTGTGGGAGGAGGACGAAAAGGCTCTGGGCGCGCTGGAGGATTGGGAAGAAAGGAACGACGAAGGACTGGTGGAGAGGAGAAGAAGGAATCTAAACCCCTTATATCCACCTACCTACGCCAAGATTCGTGCAAACGCTACAGTGTAATTGCCACGCGTCGTGGAAAGAACTGGGAAGGGCCCGCGCGATGATTGCGTCGCCTCGATCTCCACACACGCATTGAAACGATGCCTCGGTTCCGCGAACCGCAGTCCCACCAACGGTCGTGCTGACGGAACGTCTGTCAGATGATGTGACTTGACCATGCTTGTGTCAGGTGGCGTTAGAGACCAAGTTCCGGCTTAGTTTAAAAGCGAGCTGGAAAATCCGAGTAACTAATTGAAAGGTCCGACTTACTTTTAAGACCCAGATCGTATTTTTTGTTGTAAAGTTTCAGGAACCCTTCAAGATTCTGCAAGCCAAAGATCAAGCTGGACGATGATAAAATTCGACTTTGGATCTTGGAGGCCTCAGGGGGCTACTGTTGGGGATATACTTTCCAAGTATCCTCACAGATCCTCACTGACCAGGGTGGCCCACTTCGGGTTAGAGCTTTGCTTCACGGACGGCCCAGTTAGGGAGAGAAGACGGAGTCCAATCCGACTACGGGAAGGCCCAGAAGACTTACCGACTTAGGCCCATAATGTTACTTGTAGTTCAAGATGTACTCTGTAACCAACTCTTGGTCGTAGCTGGATTGATCTCTCCTGTAAACCCTAGGCCGGATATCTATATAAGCCGTCCTAGGGAGAGCCTTTAGGGCACACCTCAATAGTCTACAATCTCAACTTACACAGGCGAAACCTTTGTAACCCATATTCCGGCTCTGCCGTATTACTGGATTGCTAGCAGGAGTAGGGTCCGTCCAAAGCCAGCGGATTCGAACCTGGGTAAACTTGTGTGCTCACCGTCCCAGAACACCGTATGTCTCACACCCCTCTCTCACGCACGCCTCGAGGACCCCCTCATGGCGTACTTGTCCTCAAACCGACGACACTAGGGTTTCCCACAAACCCAAGAGTAACAAGCTAACTCGATGTACTCAAAGGGGAATGAACTTTGGCTTGGTGGAAACGTAGATCGGGACCTCCTCTTGCTTTCTACCAAAGGAATTTGGAATTGGTTGGGTAGAATGGGAGATGCTCAAGGAATTGTGTTTCAACAATGGGGGAGAGAGAGAGCTTCAAGAATGAGTATGTAATACAATGCCTAACTCTCAATGGAGAAGAAAGGGGTATTTATAGTCTGTGGTGAAAAAGGAGCTGTTTGGAGGATCCTGCGGCAAAACCGGCAATAAGTCCGGCGGGGCCAAACTATGCGCCGGAAATTTCGGCCGTAGTTCTGGCGGACCGGTTGCTGCGCCGAAAGTTCCGGCGGTGACCAAGATTTCTGGCGCAAACCGAAACCCTCTGTAGTGAGCCATTTCGGTGTGCGCCGGAAATTTTTGGTGGTGACCGAAAATTCCGGCGTCCACTCTGGCGGTGCCGATTTTCATGCTGATTTCGCAAAGCCCTCTTTCTAGACCTTTTTCACAGCGACTTTCCGTCTCCCCTTTAGTGGGTGTATGTCTGAAGATGATATGATGTGTGTGTGGTGTAGAACATCCCCAAAGAGTGCATCGAGTTCACCCCTCTCAGTAGTGTGGTGCTTCCTACTAGACTCAAAGACAAATAAGAGAGAAAAGTAACGACAACACCAGCTCTTCACTTCATAAATGAATGGGGGGTCACCTACCGCCTCTCATCATCAAACGCGGACTATCACATGTAGGAATACTAGCAGAAACATTAGTCCGCTCTCTAACTCTGATGTCATTGTTAACCAAAAACTGGATAAGGGCATTATGCCCTTTCAATCTCCCCCTTTTTGGTTGACAATGACAAACGAGCTAGAGTCATACACAGGTAATATAATAGGCTTTTAATAGACATTTCCTTGGAAGATTTCAAGAGAGCTCCCCCATAAGGTGTGCACATGGATGATGTTGCATTTGAATGCAGGGTGCACCTACTTAGGTATATGGAGAGATCCCCCCAAAATCCTTAGGAAGCAAGCATGGTAAGACAAGTTAAAGACAAGGATAACTAGCACATAATAGTAGGATAGTAAGCGCAAAAGCATAAGATATCCGAGTACAATAATGATAACCAAACTTGTCCAGACACACAGACACGGAAGCAAATAGTCTGATAAAGCAAACAGGAGCACAAGCCCATAAGAGGCAAATAAACGTAGCGAGGCTTATGCAGAAGGTAAATAGCATAAAAGCAGACTCTACTCTCTTCTCCCCCTTTGGCATCGAGACACCAAAAAGAAAGAATAGAATAGAGGAAAATATCTAGCCGCCAAAGGTCTCATCATCATCATCATCGGCCTCTTCTTCATCCTCGTCCTCATCCTCTTCCTCGCCCCGTTCCTCGTATTCATCCTCACCATCAGCTCCAGTAGGGGCAGCAGACCGACGCTAAGAGGAACTAGAAGTAGCAAATCCGGGCAGCATAGACAGAACCAAGCCCCGAAACATGTCCTCGTCCAGCGATGGCTTCTCAAAGTTCACATAGGGCACATGAGTCGAATCATTGCCCATATCCGGCATTTAGCGACCACGCTCAGCCAAGAAAGCATTGTGCTGCCTCATATTCTCCTGACTGAGCTCGAGACTGCGATGAGCAACATCATAGGAGGACTTGCACATATCCCAGAGGCCATTGAAGAACCTAGCAAGTCCCTTGTTGCAGGGAAGAGCACGACGAGAGGTAGAACCAGCACTGAATGGGTCATGAAGAAGCTTGGTGTGTTTCTCAGACGACTTCATCTGTGGGAGATCAACATGAGTGCCTCGAAGAGGCAAGGTGTAGATTTCCATCTCTTCGCGTGGACCTAGAGGGAAGCACTTATCAAGAACATTGGCATTGAGCGGATGTTGAATGTACTGGCAGTAGTTGGGAGTCATGTGCTTCTTAAAGGACCTCTGAATCTCAGAATAGATGAAATCACATCCATCAATCTTCCTTAAGCGACGAGGGTCACAATAGTACAACAGATTCTTGTGGTGACCACGAACATCAGCAACATCACCAGCCTTGCTCACAAGATTGTGGCGAAAGAACTTGCCAAGGACCATGAATAGTAGAACATACCACTCAGACTACGAGTAGAATGGCTAAGGTCTTTAGGGTAACACTGGAGAATGCGGTCATCACTGAAGGCCTTCTTAGAGTGAATACGAAAGCCAGAAGCTCTCTCAGGAGGATAACCCAAAGCAGAACAGAATTCAACAAAAGTGGCCGTGTACGGCTTGGTACCGGTCATCCAAGTGATAGAGCGAGTTGCATCAGAGTGAAAGTATACGGTGCAGTGTGATATGTTGCTAACGTATCTATAATTTTTGATGTTCTATGCTTGGTTTATATCTACTTTCTTATGTTTTGTCCACACTTTGGAGTACTTTTATACACTTTCTTGGACTAACCTATTAACAAGATGCCACAGTGCCAGCTGCTTGTTTTCTGCTGTTTTTGGTTCTAGGAAAGTCAGAAAATGAATATTCTCGGAATTGGACGGGACAAAAGCCAAAGTCAATATTTCACCGAGGGGGACACAGAGCCAGAAGACGAGACGGAGAGGGGCCAGAGGCCGGCCACACCACCTGGCCGCGTGGCCAGGCCTGGCCCGTGCCAGGGGTGGTGTGGCCGCCTAGGGTACCCTCTCGGCCTCCCCTTTCGTGTATATATTGCCTCCGATACAGAAACCCTAAGCACCCGATCAAAATTCCACGAAAGAGTTTGTAGCCACTGTCATCTCCATCCCTAGATCGGGAGGGATCTGAAGCTCTTCCCGGCACCCTGCCGGAGGGGAGAATTCACCCTAGAGGCCTTCTTGATCACCATGCAAGCCTCCGGTGTGATGCGTGAGTAGTTCATCCGTGGACTACGGGTCCATGTAGTATCTAGATGGTTGGTTCTTCTCCTTTGTGCTATCATGTTTAGACCTTGTGAGCTTTGTTCATGATCAAGATCATCTATTTGTAATCCTACATGTTGTGTTTGCGGGGATCCGATGGATATTGAGATGCTATTTCAGATTGATTATTGATTCTATCATGTCTTTGTTATTTGTGATCTTGCATGCTCTCCGTTGTTAGTAGATATCTTGGCCGAGTAGATGCTAGCAACTCAAAGAGGGAGTATTTATGCTTGATAGTGGGTTCATGTCTCTAGTAATCTAGGGAAGTGACAGAAATCTCTAAGGTACTAGATGTGTTGTTGCTACTAGGGAGAAAACAACAATCATTTGTTTATAGAACAACCGTATTGTTTACTTTACACGCAATGCTTAATGCAATTATCTGTTGCTTGCAACTTAATACTGGAGGGGGTTCGGATGATAACCTGCAGGTGGATTATTAGTCATAGATGTAGTTGGATTACGGTCTATGTATAATGTTGTAATGCCCAATCAAATCTCATAGGAGTCAAGATGATTAGTATATGCATGTATGCTTTCTCAATGCTTGTCAATTGCCCCGCTGTAATTTGTTCACCCAACATGTCATCTATCTTAAGGAGAATCACAACTAGTGAACTATGGACCCCGGTCCTTTGTTTTACCATCAATCTACAACTGTTTATTGTTTTCTGTTTACTTTCTGCAAGCTATTACTATCTTCCACACAATACGTTTAATCCTTTGTTTTCAGCAAAAGGTGAGATTGATAACCTCACTGTAAGTTGGGGACAAAGTTCTGTGATTGTGTTGTGCAGGATTCCAAGTTGGAAACAATACCTTGGAGGTGTTTCCTTGCTCCTACTGGTTCGATAACCTTGGTTTCATAACTAAGGCAAAACTTGCTGTTGTGCTCATCACACATTCCTCTTGGGGTTCCCCAACGAGCTCGATATATTTTAGGCCATCACAGTGGAACTGGCGGAGAGCCTCAGGCATGAGCTTGATATTGATGGTGGTGAGATCATAGATATCCATCTTCTTTAGAGCTGCATCAATATACTAAAAATCTGCGTTGAGGTAGCGCTCATAGTGATCTTCATTAATATACCTGGGAGACACAAGGATGCCCCTCCTCAGGCAAGTGGGCTCATTTTAGAAGTGATGTCTACGCACTTCTATTCTTGTAGACAGTTGTTGGGCCTCCAAGTGCAGAGGTTTGTAGAACCACAACAAGTTTTCCCTTAAGTGGATCACCCAAGGTTTATCGAACTCAGGGAGGAAGTGGTCAAAGGTATCCCCTCTCAAGCAACCCTGCAATCAAGATACAAGAAGTCTCTTGTGTCCCCAACACACCCAATACACTTGTCAGGTGTATAGGTGCACTAGTTCGGCGAAGATATAGTGAAGTACAAGTGGTATGGATAATTATAAGTGGTAACGATGATAGAAAATAGCTTGATAGCATGGAAAAGACTAAAGGCAAACTGAAATAAAGATGGAAGCAAGCAAACATGTAACAGATCTAATTGCAAACGGTGTATCAATGCTTAGAAACAAGGCCTAGGGATCATACTTTCACTAGTGAACACTCTCCTATAAATATTTTTTTTTGATACTACTCTTAACTACTCTCTGGTTGGACACTCTAATCCATGGTAGGGCTATAACAGCACACCTCAAAGCAAGCCTTTCCCATCTACAAAACCCCACACTGTCACCTTGAGTACTAGATGAGTCCAACAAACACCACAATTTCATAAAGATATCCAACTCCAAATATAAATCATAACAAGTATTTGTAATCTCTAGCCTAAGTGCCACCATGGTGTGCACGCTGTCACTTTCACACACATGGGGAGAGCAGAGATCTATTAAAGCACTTGAGTACCAAGGTAGATCTATAGATTACAAGCTCATGATCACAATATGATCACGCATAGATAGAGAGATGAACACATAGCTACCGGTAGAACCCTTAGCCTCGAGACAGAACTACTCCCTCCTCATCATGGGAATCAGCAATGGTGATGGAGATGGCGGTGGAGATCGATGGAGATGGCTCCGAGGGCACTTCCCCGTCCCGGCAGGGTGCCGGAACAGAGACTTTCTGTCCCCCGAATCTCCCCTTCGGTGGCTGCGGCGCTGCGGAACTTTTCCTGGATTTCTGATTGACCACTTAGGGTTTTGGTATCGGGAGGCTCTTATAGGCGAAGGAGGCAAGGTCGGTGGCCGGCCAGGGGGCCCACACCATGCCCTGGCGCGGCCTGGGCTGGCCCGTGCCAAGGGGGGTGTGGCCACCCTGTGGCCCCTCTCCGACTCTCCTTCTGGCTCTGTGAGTCTTCCGGGAAAATAGTAACTTTGGCTTTTGTCCCATCCAATTCCAAGAATATTCATTTTCTAACTTCCTGGAACCAAAAACAGCAGAAAACAGGCAGCTGGCACTGTGGCTCTTGTTAATAGGTTAGTCCAAGAAAGTGTATAGAAAGTACTCCAAAGTTGGAACAAAACACAAGAAAGTAGATAAAACCAAGCATGGAACATAAAAAATTATAGATACATTTGCAATGTATCAACATCCCTAAGCTTAACTCCTGCTCGTCCTCGAGTAGGTAAGTGATAAAAAGAAAGAATATTTTTTGAGGTGACATGCACCATCATAAACTTGATCAAAGTATTTGTGAAACATTGATAGCTGGGATCATAGTACTTCAATCATAACATGAAAGGTAAAGTTCTAGCAATAAGACATAGCAAATATGTTGCAACATGAAAAGGCACAAACAAAAGATTCATGAATAACAATGCTTTGCAAGACGTTTGTTTGTTTCACATAAAGAAAACATAGCATTGTGGCATTCAGCTTGTCCCTCATAGAGTAGCAAACATAAATGCATAGGACACCTTCAAAGTTCATAAGAGTGACTAGATACAAATAGTTTAAAACAAGCAATATCAAAGCTATGCATCAATCAACAAGTCTTGGGACAATGCACATAGAACTAAGAATGGCCACTATGCTCTCAAAGTAGGTGCATAAAGATAGAAGGTGGATACTCAATATAATGGTGGAAGAAAGGCCTTCATAGAAGGAAGTAGGGATTCAAGTCTCATAAAGAGCTTCCAAAAATTATGGTACTTATAGCTTTCAGCTCTCATTGCCCCTATCATAAGCATCTTGAAGTGATTAAGGTTAAAGTGAACAAACTATGGTGTACATGCTTAACGAAGTATAAGTTAGGAATCTCATGTCCCTTGTATACGAGGGCCTCTCCTCATGCTACTCAAGTTTAGTCACCTGTAAGTTCTTGTCATTGTAAGTACATGTGTATCATAGAGAACCGCCAACGGGGTACCCCTTGCCCGATGATACGGAAGAATCCCCATATCAAAATGACAAGGCAAGCAGACAATGAGCATCTCAGCAATCTTCTTATTTACCATGGGAATATGGTGATTTTTCTCTCTTTCCTCTTTTCATAATCTTTTTCCCCTTTTCTCTTTTTTCTCAATATAGGACTCTTTTTTATAAGAAGAATGCTTCATAGACAACTCAGTATGGTTACGCTGCAGGTTTCCACCATGTCAGCATGGATTAGACCAGCGGCCTAGGCGTTTCTCTAACACATATACATAACTCCATGGACTTACAAGCTCCCCTTTCATTTCACACCGACGACATCCATATACAAAAGAGCATGATATCAACTAGGTACAAGTACCAAGTGCAATGTTGAAAGCGTTCCCCATGAAAGCATGGTTCTGCTAATTCCCAACAAATAAGTGCAAGCATATACAACATAGAAGACACAATGGTTCAAGTTTATTAAGGGCAAGAAAAGTAAAGTGTGCCATCAAGTTCGTGAGAGCTTTAATCACTAGTTTTCTCATAACAAGTTTAATTTGGAAGGTAAACAAAAGCATGAATATACTTGGAATAGCATAAGCTAGTAGGTAGGTATGGTGGACTCTTTGGAATAACTTGGTTTAGGGCGTTGGATGCACGAGTGGAACTCATACTTTGTTGTGGAGGCTATCAAAAGACTGGGAGCGACAAACTAAGAGAGCAATAATGGCCATAATCATGCAGAGTGACAAAACATCATTGATCAAAGCACAAAGTGGTACTAAAAGTTGAAAACTAAAGGATCATAAAGGCTATGGTGACTTGAGATAGTCATAACATGGTGTGAGCATGCGCCAAGTCAACCCAAATAAAGCATCAAAGGAGAATACCACTATATTATGCTTTAATATGCTAAAACAACACATGATTCAGCCAAGGCACATTAAGTAATCTCAATTGTTTATGACAAGTCATGCTACAGCAAAGAATACTAAGCATAAAGCCAAAACAATATCGAGCATGGTATGATAAAGCATAGGCCACAGTCAAAAACAAGCTCTCTTTACCACTTAAGCCTGAACTTTCCTACTATTTTCCAAACCAAAGCAAACTATTTGAAAACCAATGTATGAAAGAGGGGGTCCAACCAATTTATTCAGAAAACTAAGCAAACTAAAGCAAACGAAAAACCAAAACAAAAACGAAAAAGACGACGCTCCAAGAAAAACACAATTGTGCATGAAACAATAAAAATGAAGTGTTTGGAAGAGAACCTGAGATTTTTATTGATGAAGAAGGGGATGCCTTGGGCATCCCCAAGATTTGATGCTTGTACTTCTTGGATATTTCTTGGGGTGACACACGTGGCATTCCCAAGCTTGAGATTTAGTCCATCCTTCATCTCATTACTCATTCCTTCCATACACCTGAAATTTTTCGTTCATACAAAACTTCACACAAACTTTATTAGCAATATTAGTGCACTCAAGATAATAAGTCTTTTAGGTTCAGTTCCAACACCAATAAACTTCCATTAAAATATTAGCTACTGTAGCACTTCCCTCAAAAAGCTCAATTCCCCAAAAGAAGTCAATAAGGAACCAACAAGAAGCAAATGCAAATAATGGCAGAAATCTGTCAAAACAGACCAGCAGGTAAAGACGAATTTTTTCAAAGACCTTCTGTTGCTAAAATCGAAAAGTGTTGAACTAACGAAAGTTAGATAACAACCTGGGGCAGAAGCACAAAAATTAACGCCTCAAAAAGACGTACATAGATTTTACACGAATTTTTACGGTGAAGCACAAAAATCTGTTTCGGGACAACAAATTTCCCAATCATTACTTCTCTCTCATTAGAGGTTACTCTTGGCACAAAAAGCAAATAAAAAGGATAAGGAGCGGTTATTACTGAAGTAATAACTTCCAAGACTCATCTAAAACTTGTGGGTTATCTTCCAATAAGTACTTTTCTTTAACGCTTTTAAGTTGGGCATGATAGTTTGAAAAGATGCTCACATAAGAAACATGAATTGAAGTAAAAGAGAGCATCAAGAAGCAAAATCAAAACATATTTAAGTCTAACCCACTTCCTATGCATAGGAATCTTGTAAAAAAACAAGTCATGAAAGCACAAAGCAACAAGCATAGGAAAGCAAAACAAGTGCAACTTCAAGACTTTCAACATAAAGAGGGGAAACTTAATATTGTTGAGACACACAAAACCATGTTTCCCTCTCTCATAATAACTTTTAGTAGCATCATGAATAAAAGTAACAATATAACTATCACATGAAACATTCTTATCATGAGCCACATGCATAAACGAATTAATACTCTCCATATAAGCATAGTCATTCTTATTAATCATAGTGGGAGCAAATTCAACAAAATAGCTATCATTATTATTCTCATCACCCTAATCATCAAATATAGGAGGCATATTGTAATCATAATTAACTTTCTCCTCAATAGTAGGTCGACTGAAAATATCATACTCATCATTGTAATCATCATATATTGGAGGCATAGTATCATCAAAGTAAATTTTCTCCTCCATGCTTGGGGGAATAAAAAAATCATGCTCATCAAAACTAGCTTCCCCAAGCTTAGACTTTTCCATAGCATTCGCAATAATGGTGTTCAAAGAATTCATACTAATAACATTGCTATTAGCATGCAAATAAAGTTCCATAGGTTTTTTAATTTTCTCTTCAAACACTTCATGTCCTAACTCAAGATAAATACTATAAAGCTTTCTAATTTTTTTTGTTCTTTTCCATTAAGCCTAACTAGTGAAAACAAGAAACAAAAAGACAAAATTGCAGAATCTAAAGGAAATAACTTCGAGTACTCACACCAGAAAATAGGCGTTTGCCGTGGGAGGTTCTTCTTCTTTAATCCTCCGGTGTGAATACCTTTTACCTTACCTCCCGGGCAATGGCGCCAGAAAATAGCTTGATGTCTACGCACTTCTATTCTTGTAGACAGTTGTTGGGCTTCCAAGTGCAGAGGTTTGTAGAACAGCAGCAAGTTTTCCCTTAAGTGGATCACCCAAGGTTTATCGAACTCAGGGAGGAAGTGGTCAAAGGTATCCCCTCTCAAGCAACCCTACAATCAAGATACAAGAAGTCTCTTGTGTCCCCAACACACCCAATGCACTTGTCAGGTGTATAGGTGCACTAGTTCGGCGAAGATATAGTGAAATACAAGTGGTATGGATAATTATAAGTGGTAACGATGATAGAAAATAGCTTGATAGCGTGGAAAAGACTAAAGGCAAACTGAAATAAAGATGGAAGCAAGCAAACATGTAACATATCTAATTGCAAACGGTGTATCAATGCTTAGAAAGAAGGCCTAGGGATCATACTTTCACTAGTGAACACTCTCCTATAAATATCTTTTCTTTTTGATACTACTCTTAACTACTCTCTGGTTGGACACTCTAATCCATGGTAGGGCTATAACAGCACACCTCAAAGTAAGCCTTTCCCATCTAGAAAACCCCACACTGTCACCTTGAGTACTAGATGAGTCCAACAAACACCACAATTTCATAAAGACATCCAACTCCAAATATAACTCATAACAAGTATTTGTAATCTCTAGCCTAAGTGCCACCATGGTGTGCACGCTGTCACTTTCACACACATGGGGAGAGCAGAGATCTATTAAAGCACTTGAGTACCAAGGTAGATCTATAGATTACAAGCTCATGATCACAATATGATCATGCATAGATAGAGAGATGAACACATAGCTACCGGTAGAACCCTTAGCCTCGAGAGAGAACTACTCCCTCCTCATCATGGGAATCAGCAATGGTGATGGAGATGGCGGTGGAGATCGATGGAGATGGCTCCGGGGGCACTTCACCGTCCCGATAGGGTGCCAGAACAGAGACTTTCTGTCCCCCGAATCTCCCCTTCGGTGGCGGCGGCGCTGCAGAAATTTTTGTGGATTTCTGATTGACCACTTAGGGTTTTGGTATCGGGAGGCACTTATAGGCGAAGGAGGCAAGGTCGGTGGCTGGCCAGGGGGCCCACACCATGCACTGGCGCGGCCTGGGATGGCCCGCGCCAAGGGGGTGTGTGGCCACCCTGTGGCCCCTCTCTGACTCTCCTTCTGGCTCCGTGAGTCTTCCGGGAAAATAGTAACTTTGGCCTTTGTCCCGTCCAATTCCGAGAATATTCATTTTCTAACTTCCTGGAACCAAAAACAACAGAAAACAGGCAACTGGCACTGTGTCTCTTGTTAATAGGTTAGTCCAAGAAAGTGTATAGAAAGTACTCCAAAGTTGGACCAAAACACAAGAAAGTAGATAAAACCGAGCATGGAACATCAAAAATTATAGATACATTTGCAATGTATCAAGAAGTCATCCCAGAAGCAGCGTTGAGCGTTGATGGCTCTGAAATATAGCCATCTACACTCACATTTAAACTAGATATTAATCATATTTTTGATGAAATATCTCTCTAAACCCTGCCACTAATGCTAATATTCATAGGGGTATGCAATCCTTTGTTCTTGTATTTTTTCTGCACAAATAATGTCGTTTAAAGGAGGGAATCACTACATTAAAGTCAAAGATACGATATTTCCTTCGACCAGAAGAAACCAAGATCCGTCCAACGAAGGCAAACACCGTAATGACCAACTATACGGCCGTAGCAAAAATTCCGACCATATAGCTTTGGTCGTATAGCTGGCGCCGCCACCGTTAGGTCAAACAGAACAACTTTTGTGAAGGGACCCCTATAGAAAGAAGCCTCAGGCGACGAGAAAACATCTCTCTCGTGCTCCCCAGACACCGAAGAAGCCATACCTCGCCAGAAAGCCGCCTCCAGATTTCCAAACCCTTTTCCATCTCCATAGCCATACTCCACCACTTGTAATAGTAGATCTCTTCTCCGATTGGCGACATTGTAAGACTATTGCTATCAATCTTATGATTTTCATTACAATGTTTGTGATTGTTGATCTCATCTCTATGTGTGAGTAATTCTCCTTGGGATAGTGACTTTGGCCTAGCTATGTAGCAATTGTGCATGTGATTTATCATAGATGGGATTGTGTATTAGTTTATATGACATGATGATTATTGTATCCTCTCTTGCCTCAATCTAAGGACTTGTTAGGTACCCAAGACCCCGAGGGTTGAGCCAGGTATAGGGAGTATGAGTGATGAATGATCTGTAGGTTGGGAACCCTAGTGATAGAAGGGGTAGTACGGCTGTATGTGAGGGATTTCCTTGGGATTAACGGTGACATCACTATGCATATCATTAGTTCTCTTTCTTCTATGGATGAGACTAGTAGGTTATTGCTATAAGCGGTTGCGGAGGCAATAGCAATTATGGATGCACTGCCCACATATAATTTATCTTTCTCTAACAAGTACACACATACTTTATTTCTATCTTTTATTTCCATCAGATGTTTTTTGCATAGCTACAGGTGAAACCGAATGCCCTAGGCCCTCTCTCTCCATCATCGACAACAACAAAAAGACACAAGCTATTGGTCCGGTAAAAACACAAAAGGAATTCTAAAACTCCCGAAGATCCGTTAAAGTAACTTCACTACGCATTCGCTTCCCGTGGATTCGATAACCTAGGTATACTAGGGAAAAAGAGCTATACTACATCCGTAATCCGGTACGAAGGTATCAACCCTTTTTCTGCCACCGTTGCCGGGAAAGCAATAGCTACCCTGGTGAGATTATTAGGAACCTTGCTAGTTTTAATTCTTGTTTTTAACTTTGTTAGTTTGCTTTTAGTATTTATTTGATAAACCAAAAAAATAGCTAGTCTATAAATTCTTGTTTTTACTGTTATAATTTTAATCTCAGAAAACCCAAAAGCATAGGAAGTATGGCTGAAAAGAAGCTTGGGGAGTTTGCTACTCCTAATAATGATTATTTGGTACTCCTATTACTCAGCTAGCAATTGCTGCTGATGACTATGAAATTAAGCCCCATTATTTAAGATTGGTTCAACAGAATCAATTTGGAGGCTCTGTTGTTGAAGACGCAGGTATGCACTTAAATACTTTCACTGAAATATGTGATATGTGATGACCCACAAGTATAGGGGGTGTATCGCAGTATTTTCGATAAGTAAGAGTGTCGAACCCAATGAGGAGCAGAAGGTGCTGGCTAGTGGTATGGATCAGGAATTCTCTGCAAATACTTAGCAAATGGATTTTTAGGGGTTTTCGATAAAGCAAGTAAACAAAGTACGAGTAAATAAAAGACAGTAGGAATAAATGCAGCAAGTGGCCCAATCCTTTATGCAGCAAAGGACAAGCCGGTTGTATTTCTTAAGATGACCAAACGTTCTCGAGGACACATGGGAAGACTGTCAAGTGCTTTCGCTTCATATAGTCGATTAATCTTCTTTAGCTTGCTAAGTGTTGTGTGGGTGAACCTGTGCTAATGTACCGCCCCATCCAAGACTAATACATACTTGTGGTTATACCCCTTGCAAACATCCGTAAGTACAAGAAAGTAATTAAGGTAGAAACCTAACCACAACTTTAAACTCTAAGACCCTTACGTCCCTTGTGCAATGGTTTCCTAACGGGGGTTCAGGTTTTTGTCACTCCGGCAACCCCTACGATTAGTAGCCAAATACGCAATGCATTCCCCTAGGCCCATATAGGTGAAGTGTCATGTAGTCGACATTCACATGACACCACTAGAAGAAGTACACCACAACTTAAATAACAATCTATTGAATCTTTCTCAACGCAACTCCACTACTAACAACAAGACTTCTCCCATGTCCTCAAGAACAAAACGCACTACTCACAAGACATCATATGGATCATGATCAGAGATGGAATAATGATGTATAACAATCTGAACATAAACAATAATTCAATGGTTCACTCAATAGCATCAACTACAAAGAGTAATCAACACCGGGAAAGTTTCCCCTATGAACTATGCAAGATTCAACGCAATTGTTACAGCAATATGGAGATGGTGATGAGGGTGAAGATGGTGGTGATGATGATGATGATCCCGATGAAGTCTCATAAAGAGCTCCCAAAAATTATGATACTTACTAGCTTTCAGCTCTCATTGCCCCTATCATAGGCATCTTTAGGTGATTAAGGTGAAAGTGAGGCCCAATCTGAGTTATATGCTTGACAGATTATAAACTGAAAATCCCAAGTCCCTTGAGTACGAGGGCCGCTCCTCATGCTACTCAACTTTAGTTACCGGTAAGTTCTTGTCATCGTAAGTATGTGCGTATCATTGAGAACCGCCAACGGGGTACCCCTTGCCCGATGATATGGAAGAATCCCCATATCAAAATGACAAGGCAAGCAGACAATGAGTATCTCAGCAATCTTCTTATTTACCATGGGAAAATGGTGCTTTTTTCTCTCTTTCCTCTTTTCATAGTATCTCTTTTTTTTTCTTTTTCTCAATAGCTATCTCTCTCTTTTTTTATAAGAAGAATGCTTCATAGATATCATTATGGTTACGCTGCAGGTTTCCACCATGTCAGCATGGATTAGACCAGCGGCCCAGGCGTTTCTCTAACACACATACATAACTCCATGGACTTACAAGCTCCCCTTTTATTTCACACCGACGACATACGCAAACAAAAGATCAAGGTATCAACTGGGTATATATTTACAAGTGTTGAAAGCGTTCCTCGTGATAGCACGGTTCTGCTAATCCCCAGCCTATAATTTGCAAGCATATAACTTTCATGGAGAGTTCACAATGGTTCAGGTTTATTAAATGCAAGAAAGTAAAGTGTGCCATCAAGTTCGTGAGAGCTTTAATCACTAATTTTCGCATAACAAGTTTAATTTGGGAGGTAGACAAAACAAGAATTTACTTGGAATAGCAATAATGCTACTAGGTAGGTATGGTGGACACAAATGGCAAAGGTTTTGGTTTTAAGGAGGGGATGCACGAGAAGAATACCCTCTCAGTACATGTTTTTGGCTAGCAAGGCTGGGTAGCAAGTACAAGAGTTGAAGGAAACATCCAAACATACAAATGATAAAAACAAACATGCAATCTTCCTTGGAAGCACAAAAGATCTTAACTAGAGAATACTAGACTTATGAGCAAATCAAGAAAGAAAGATGATGAAATTATTTTTCTTTAGATTACTTCTATCTTTTTATTTTCAACTCTCAAAAAGGTGTTACTACTGACCGAGCCAGGTTTGCCAAAACCAACTAAATTAACTCAATGATCCCAGAGTTCTACCAATACTAACAACAAGATCAATCATATAACCAGGAATTGAAAACTAACATAAGCTATGAAAAAGAGTGAATGATAGAACTTCTCATTAATATTCCATAACAGAAACTCACACCAGGGGATACATATCTAACGAGAGAGGGGACACTTTCATAATGCAAACCATACTACATAATAACTCCTCTATTCATGATATGACTCTACTGATAAGGTAAAAAGATAGAAGATAGTGATATGATACCGTGACACTCCCCCAAGCTTGGAACAAACCAAGGGGATGCCAAACCTGATGACGAATTACTCCTTAGGTGGTGGTGGTATCCTCTTGATGAGCTCTTTGATTAGTTTCCCCAAGTCCTCAATCTCGAAGGTGAGATTATGAATCAGCTGTGAGTTTTGCTCAATGCGGCTCATGATCATGTCGTGTTGAGAATTCCATCTCTTGATATTATTTCCCCACTCTTCCTCCTTGAAGTCTTCTTTTCCTGCATGGCTAGAACGAGGAAAATCCCAATTGGAGGGTAATTTCTCATTGGGCATATTCTGGTATTGATGCTCATGGATAAGAGTGTGGAAAGGATTCTTGGTGTGTGGAGGAAGTGACCAGGGATCTGAACGGTGATGAGGAGGCTTCCCTCCAATGGCTGGATTTTCCACCACTCCAATGCTTGCAATGGTAGTGCCGGTGTGCTTCACCTCCTCTTCACCTTCACTCTTGATCTCCTTCTCCTTCCCGGGGTCTTGGAGGTCTTCCTCCATAGGCTCCTTCCCTTTATCCTTGGCAGACACCATTGTGCTTCTAAAATTTCAAAGAGTATGTCCTGGCAGAAACAGATCGAAACAAAAACAGGACGAAAACACGATATACGGACCTCGGGGGATCCGGGGGGTATATATTACAAAGTTTCACATCAAAAGGAAGGTACTGGGAGAAAATGAGTCGGAGGCGGAGTCCTGGGTGGCCTCACAACCTGGTGGTGCGGCTAGGGGGCCCGCGCCATGGGGTGGTGTTGGCCACCCTGGCTCCGTTTCTGTCCCTTTTTCGCTTCGTAGCTTTCCTTATTGATTGAAAACTACAAAAATATAGTTGGATTGTATTTTCGCTGAACTTTTCTTACCAGAACTGTTACCTATTTGAAAACAGACTCTGCAGGTCTCTGAATTTGGTATCTAGTAGATTCTTCCGGAGTCACCACTTGAATAACATCAATATCTTCATCTTCGTACTCTTATTATTGGAGTCATAAAACCTTTATCTTCCTTATTACACCATTATCTCCACTTCCTGGAAATTTCTTTCACACAAAACTTCACACAGTTTTTATTAGCAACATTAGTATATATGAAGTGATAAAACCTTTTGAGTCCAACTTCAACTGAAACCAACAAAACATAAGCTACTGTAGCAACTCCTTCCGAAAACCCAAAAATAATTCAAAAGGAAATCGAATAAAGAAGCAAATGCAAGAGTGGCAAAATCTGTCAAAACAGACCAGCAGGTAAAGATCATTTTTTTCTAAACTCTTCTGTTGCTCAAATCAAAAAGTGCAAAACTAACGAAAGTTAAATAACAACCTGGGGCAGAAGCACAAAAAATTACAGCTCAATCCGACATACAGAGATCTCTCACGAATTTTTATGGTGAAGCATAAAAATCTGTTTCGGGACAGCAACTTCTCCAAATATTACTTCTCTCTCATTAGAGGTTGATCTTGACACAAAAACCAAACAAAACGGATAAGGAGCGATTATTACCGAAGTAATAACTTCCAAGGATCAAAGAAACAAAAACAAACTAAAAGCAAAAACAAATTGGGTTGTCTCCCATAAAGCTCTTTCTTTATAGCCATTAAGATGGGCATGATAATTTTGAAGAAGCTCTCACAGGGATATGGATTGAAGTGAAAGAGAGCATTAAGAAGCAAAAATACACGCACATTTAAGTCTAATCCACTTCCTATGCAAGGGGATTTTGTAAACAAACAAGTTATTGAAACTAGAGGCAACTTGCATAAGAAGGCAAAAGAAGTGCAACATAAAAACTTTCAGCATAAAACGAGGAAACTTGATATTATTGATATGCATACGAACACTTTTCCCTCTCTCATAGTAACTTTCAGTATCATGCATAAACTTAACAATATAGCTATCACAAGGACCATCATAGCAATGATCACTTATTCTAACAGAAAACATGGGAATACTAGCTCTCATAACACTACTTTGTGAAACAATATTAGATGTATCCTCACAAAGGATAGTGTGTCCCTCTTCCTCATACTTAGTGACAAAGTCTTTCACATTTGCTATTATAGGTTCATCAACCATTTGTTTATTAGGTTCAACAGCTTTACTTGTACTTTCATTAACCATACTAGCTATCATAGAGTGTTCCTTTACCTTAACTGGGAAAGGCATTTTCTCAATGTAAGGTTTGGGTAAAACATGATTAGCAGTATAAACTTCAGTATTTCTTGCAGGAACACTCTTAGCAACATCTTTATAAGGTTCATGATACTTATTCCACTTCTTTTTAGGCACTTCAATGTAGGAAGCAAAAGCCTTAAAATAAGAAGCAGTAGCCTTAAAATAAGAAGCAATAGCTTGAGAGTCTAGACCATAAGCATTTTTAATATTTTGAAAGTCATCAGTTCCCATAAAAGATTCAATGCATTCATAATCATAATTTATACCTGACTTTCTACCTTTGTCATTCTCCCAAGCTTCAGCATTGTCTTTAATACGGTCTAGAAGGTCCCATTTAACTTCTTCTTCCATACGAGTGAATGATCCAGCACAAGAAGCATCCAATAAATCTTTATCATGTAGAGGGAGCCTTGCATAAAAGTTGCTGATAATAATATTGTTGGGGAGCTCATGAATGGGACATTTGAGCATTAGTAACTTCAATCTCCCCCAAGCTTGAGATGTACTCTCTCCATCAAGAGGCCAAAAGTTGTATATTTGATTCCGATCTTTATGAATCTCACTAGGAGGATAAAACTTTGAATAAAAGAGAGGGACTATTTCCTCCCATTCTAGAGCTTAACCATTCTTCAGTAGCTTATACCATTCCTCAGCTCTTCCTTTCAGTGATAATGAGAATAACTTCTTCTTAACTTGATCTGCAGTAATACCTGCACACTTGAACAACCCACATAATCGTGTATAAAGAGTAAATGATCACCGGGATGGATAGTTCCATCCCCAACATAGTAGTTATCCATAACACGATCAATAATTCTTGTAGGTATTTTGAAAACATCATTCTCAGCAGGTGGTGGCTTATCTACTACCTTAGCAGTGGTAGTAGCATTACCAAATAAGAAACTCAGCGAATTATCCATAATGAAAATAAAGCAACTAGCAGAAGTAAACAATACTCACAGTAGAAGTTTCCTTTACCAGTTCCACTCTCCAATAGCGCTTCACTCCCCGGCAACGGTGCCAGAAAATAGTCTTGATGACCCACAAGTATAGGGGGTGTATCGCAGTATTTTTGATAAGTAAGAGTGTCGAACCCAACGAGGAGCAGAAGGTGCTGGCTAGTGGTATGGATCAGGAATTCTCTGCAAATACTTAACAAATGGATTTTTAGGGGTTTTTGATAAAGCAAGTAAACAAAGTACGAGTAAATAAAAGACAGTAGGAATAAATGCAGCAAGTGGCCCAATCCTTTATGCAGCAAAGGACAAGCCGGTTGTATTTCTTAAGATGACCAAACGTTCTCGAGGACACATGGGAAGACTGTCAAGTGCTTTCGCTTCATATAGTCGATTAATCTTCTTTAGCTTGCTAAGTGTTGTGTGGGTGAACCTGTGCTAATGTACCGCCCCATCCAAGACTAATACATACTTGTGATTATACCCCTTGCAAACATCCATAAGTACAAGAAAGTAATTAAGGTAGAAACCTAACCACAGCTTTAAACTCTAAGACCCTTATGTCCCTTGTGCAATGGTTTCCTAACGGGGGTTCGGGTTTCTGTCACTCCGGCAACCCCTACGATTAGTAGCCAAATACGCAATGCATTCCCCTAGGCCCATATAGGTGAAATGTCATGTAGTCGACGTTCACATGACACCACTAGAAGAAGTACACCACAACTTAAATAACAATCTATTGAATCTTTCTCAACGCAACTCCACTACTAACAACAAGACTTCTCCCATGTCCCCAAGAACAAAACGAACTACTCACAAGACATCATATGGATCATGATTAGAGATGGAATAATGATGTATAACAATCTGTACATAAACAATAATTCAATGGTTCACTCAATAGCATCAACTACAAAGAGTATTCAACACCGGGAAAGTTTCCCCTGTGAACTATGCAAGATTCAACGCAATTGTTACAGCAATATGGAGATGGTGATGAGGGTGGTGATTTGTGATGATGGTGGTGGTGATGATGATGATGATCCCGATGAAGTCCAGCTTGATGGTGGTGTTGATGGCGACGATCTCCCCTCTCCGAGAAGGAATTCCCCTGGCAGAAATCTGTCTGCCGGAGAGATCTTTCTCTCTCGGTGTTTTCCATCTCGCAGAGGCGGCGGAATCTTTCTGTGGTCGCTCCCCGAGTCTTAGGGTTTCGTGGGGTTGATATATGCTAGAGGGGGAGGCTGGAGTGGGCCAGGGCGGCCACACCACTCCCAGGCGTGGCCTAGGCCTACCCGCGCCATGGGGTGGTGTGGGCCCCCTGTGGCCCACCTCCACTCCATCTTCTGGCATCCTGAGTCTTCTGAAAAAATAGGATTTTTCGTATATTTTCCCGGATTTTCTGATCTTCGCGAATTTTGCCTCCAAACAACACCTTTTCCATCAGAATCCTGACTGCAGCGGTCCATGCTCCAAAAGTCATCAACCATGCAAAAATAGATGAAATAACATAAGTATCACCTCTCAATATGAAATATATCAATGAATAATAGTGAATTAAGACATAGAATAGTGATGCAAAATGGACGTATCAATATAATGCGTATAAAAGGCGTTGACCCTAATGCGGTCAAATTATTATGGAAATCATGTCTATTTATAGGACAACTCCCAAGAAACCTGAGAAAACTCTCAGAGAATACAGTGCTCCAAGTTGTGAATTTCTTAAACAACCAATAGAATTCCCTAATCCTGAAGTTAGAGAATATCGATTTGATGGTGGAATTATTAAAATTTTGTAGGAAAAATCTTTTAGTGGAAGGGAATATGAAGACCTAGGAAGACATCTTAGAGAGTTAGACGATGTGATAACATCATTTGGACCAAAAGGTTTGCCAAGATATTTCTCTCGTCTAAAATTATTTTGTTGGTCTCTTAAAGTAAAGATCTAGACTAGTTATATTCTCTCCCTCGCCATTACATTAAATGTTGGGAAAATTGTATTGTCAAATTTATAAATAGGTTTAATCCTTTTAAAAAGGTAACTGAAACTAGAAAGAGCATAGGAAACTTTAGTCAGAACGTGGGAGAAAACTACCCACAAGCCTGGGATAGATTCTTTGAAATGATCAATAAAGTTCCTAATCATGGCTATTCTGAATCAATTATTTGCCATTTATTTTACCACAGTCTTAATACTCAAAGCAGAGAGTTGCTTGATTTATCAGCAGGAGGATCGATAAGTACTTTAACTGTTAAAGCATGTTTCGAATTGATGTCTACTAGGGCTAAGAATGATTCACAATCCTGATTTTGACACTAAGATAGAAAAAAGGATGCTTCGTATAAATCCTGATCTTATGCCTGAAGTACGCAAAACCATGAAAGAAAAAGGTATACCTTCTGAACTTGTTAAGTAAAACAAAGTAGACTTGTTACAAGTTTTTACTGAAGAAGATGAGACTAGAAAAGTTTTTCAAGAATTAAAACATCGACAAGCAAAATCTTACAATAACCTACATAAATATTTTCAAAAACATAAAAAGATCTTGGCAGAACTCATGGAAAATTATGATGAGATTCGCCAAGAAATAAAATTATTTCATAAGTATCTTAGTATGATTGAAACAGCATCTGGTTATCAAATTTTTCTTCGAGATTATATAGATATTCCTGTTTCTACTAATGTTGTTACAAGAAGAGGTGTAGTTGTTACATGACCATTAGGACCACCCGAATATGAAGCTGAGAAAGAGCAAAAATAAAAATCCTTGCTCAAAGCAAGCCAAGAAGATGATACACTGGTGGATCCTCAAGATCAAACTGCTCAAGAAACACAAGATCAAACCAAGGAGGATAAAATGGATGCACATGATGACTGTTACGACTCTGATGCAGAGACGGTTGACCCAAGAGAAGAAAAAGAGACAAGCAATGAAGATGAAGTTGTTTTAGTAGAGAAGAAGAAAAGCGATAAGGAACAACAAAATAAAGTAACAAAAGAGCATGATCCCCCACAAAAAGTAAAAGACAAAAAATAAGAAAGGTGAGCAAAAGCTTCCTTATCCAGATCAAAAAAAGAAAGCACCGGACTAGGTAATATATGATTCTTTCAAAAAAACACTTGGTGATCTTCGTCTAGAAATTCCATTTGCAGATGCAATAAAAGTTCTCACCTATTCTAAATTCCTCTATGATATTCTTAGTAGACAGAAAGAAATAACCAAAACTGTTGCCATGGTGACTAGTTATCCTACAAATGGGAAGCTATTTTCTAAATCGGGAGATCCCGGAATACCAACTATTTCATGCTCAATTGGCGAAGCTAATATTCACAATGCCTTGTGTGATTTAGGTGCAGGAGTTAGTATAATGCCATGTTCCCTCTATAAAGGGTAGGATTAGGGGAGTATTCCCCTACTACTATCACTTTACAGATGGTTGACAAGTCCACTAAACAACCCATTGGTATGATTGAGGATGTTCTACTTAGAATAGATGAGCATGTTATTCCCACAGATTTTATTATTCTTGAAATGCCAGAGGATGAAAAATTATATATAATACTTGGAAGACCTTTCCTAAGTACTGCAGGGGCATCAGTTGATTATGCTGAAGGAAAAATAATCTTCAATGTTTATGATGCTGAAATCATTCGGTATTTTCCAAAAACACTAGAAACAGGAGAAAGATATATTCCACCAGCAAAACGAGTTCATGTGGTAAGTGCCTTTGATAAGGGCCAACCCAAGGTAAGAATTCGAGAACAAAGAAGGGGTTGAGTTATTCAACCATCCTTAATAAAATGCTTAATGGGAGTCAACCCATCATATTAATAAAATAAAATTATATAATATAGTGTTCATCGCGTTCCAACAACGTTTTCACAAACATTTTTGTGGAAGCACGTCCGTGAAGATGCAGCTGTTAAAAAGTAGTAGAAATATCAATTGAACAAGTGTAGAATAAGTATAAAAATAAAAGTTCGGGTTTTATCTACAAAAACTAGCGTAATCATTTTAGTCAAGATCAGAAAGTGAACCTCCAGTTGAGGAGAAGAAGATAGGTAGAGCTAGATTTTCTGCTCTATTCATGCTGTTTTTGGTCGATAATTTCAACTGTCATTTTTCTGTAAAAAACAAGGTATTTTGCTAAGTTTTAGTATAAGAAGGTAATCTTGAAGAAACGGAAATTTTTGGATGAATACTGATGGTTTAGCAACCAACTATAAGAGGGGAATAAAAATTCGGCCGTATAGTTTGGCCTATAGATATCTTTGCCATCAACAGTTTTCTTGCATGGGCATAGAGAATTTAATGACCAACTATACGATAGAAATAAAAAATTTGGCCATATAGTCCCGGTCGTATATATATCGATGCCTCCGTACAAACTCTTCTCAAAAGTAATGATGGTTTAACGACCAACTATACGGTAGGAATAAAAATTCCGGCCGTATAGTTCCAGTCGTATAGATATCAATGCCTATTTTAGAAAATTTATCTCGAGGATACAGACGGTTTGACGACCAACTATACGACGGGATCATTATGATCTAGCCATATAGTTGCGTCCGTATAGCTGTTTTGTGCATAAAGAAACCCTAGTTGGTGGCGCCGCCACAACTATACGGTAGGAACAACATATCCTGCCCGTATAGTTGCAGTCGTATAGTTCGGCGCGACCTGAAAATCACACCGGGCCGGCTAGGTTTTCCTCTCTCCTCACTTTTTTCTCTCATATTCTCTCTCCAAACCTCTCCAAACCCACCTAGAACTCTTGATTCTTTGCGGATTTCATTCGTTTGAGTGGGGGAATCAACAAATTGGTATGTTTCTCTCCCTATCCATGCTTTATTTTCAGATTTCCATGGTTGAAACTCTCACATTGATCTAGTGGATGAACTCAAGCTTATTTTGCTTTTCCTCTTAATTTCTCACGTTAGGATTAAATTTTTCCACGTAGAATCCTTCGTATATCATGTAAAAACTATATGCCTAAGGTTTTATGGTAAAAAAATTCAGTGCATCAAGATGAATACAATCGGTAATATTTTTCGCAAGAGAAAGCACCAACATGGCGAGAGCTCGGGGTAAAGGACCAAGCACAACCCCAAGTTGGCCACAATTTCATCAAGGAGGGTGTTGCCCACACGTTGGGCTGACCATAGCTTTCTCACCGCATCGGGATTGAAGGCGGACTTTGACCTCATGTGTAACAAGGTCGGGCTAACAGTACTCGGCTATGCAAGCCATGACACCTATGTCGAGGTTATCTATGAGTTCCTTGCCTCCTTCTACGACGAACACGAGGAGAAAGGTAATAGGTGCACGGTACCAAGAACCGATAGCCTTATCAAATAACTTTTGAACAATTTTGTGATGCTTTCGGCTTCCCTCACGTTGGGCAGTCAACTGTTACTAACCTCTATAGCATCACAAGTGGAGAAACTTGGGAGGCTATTTCTGTTAATGGTGGCACTGAATTCTACCAGAAGAACATGTCCACCATTCAGAACCCAACAATTTGCTACTACGCCTTGTTCCTCGCCAACACACTGCTGGGAAGAGGAGATACCGGTTCCATGACCAATGCGGACATGGCAATGATCACCAAGGCTCTCTTTCCCGATGCACCGCAAAGCCCCAATCCTGCAGCTCTACTCATCCAACACTTTCGTCACCAAAGAAACAAGACGAAAGGTGATATTTGCATTGGTGGATTGGTGACCACCTTGCCCATGCATTAAATATTACATTACCTATTATGCAATTTGTTGACGGTTCCAAACTTATGGACGTCAAGTATTTGACTGCTTATGGCTTCCTTAGTGTTTACCAAGCTAATCGGAGGCTCCGAGCATATTAGTTTAGTTATCTTGGTAATGCACAGGGTGAGCAGGTTCTGTTGCCCTGTCCCCAAGCCTTCTCAATTGTGGCGAAGGGCACTTGGATCCTCACCAAGGACCAAGTGATGGAGATCATGGCTGAACTCCAGCCTGATCAAGAGGAAGATGAAGAAGATGAGCAGGACCATAAGGATGAGCAGGGACACAACCCTGCTTGGGAGGGACAACAGAAGCAGTAGCAAGGGGGAGCCTAGGACCCATGGCCCAATCAGCCGCAGCAGGGGTACAACTACGTCCCCTATCAAGAATTCCAGCAGCTCAACCAATGCGTTGGGGAGATTGACCACACCCTACAAGGAGTGAATGAAGATGTGACTGCCTTAACTCAAAACTTCAGTCACTTCATGACCCACTTCCCTGACTACTACTAGCAGTATCTGCACCAGCCGCCGAATGATGACAACAACTGAGCCTGGTAATAACCTAAGCTTGGGGGAGGTCTGAAAACCTCCAAACCTTGCATAAATATTTTTATTTCTTCTTTTGATTTATTTTACCTCTTCAAAATTGCATGTTTACTTTCGGTTTGCATTCCTGAACCAAAACTACAAAAAAATTAGTTGTAATCTTTATTGCAAATTTTTTTCTTTGTTTCTCTCAGAGATTGCTCAATTTCAGGTGACTTGGCAATAGGGAAATATAGAGGGGGTTCGACTCAAGTACGAGAACGAAGCAAGCAAGAGGAGGTATCACATTTCTTTCATCACCTTTTCTACAACCTTGAAATTGATCCTACAATTATTTACTCGCTTGCACTGGAGTCACTCCCCACTTAGCTTGCTATGCTATAAATTATATTCCTTTGCTAGTGTCTCCTTTTTAGCTTTGAAACAATGAGCAATGAACTTGGTTAAAAATATTTCCTACATTTTTACAACAAGAAAAAGCATCTAAAAGATGACTTGAGTCCATGTTTAGCCCAAAGGATTCGATTTTAGAACTACTCCATCCCATTTGAGCTTAATGTAAATAGACTCGATAGTACCCTTGAATGAAATTGTTTGATAAAATGGATGCTTCGAAGTAGTAGAGATTATGCCACTACTTTTTTTAATAATTACCGCAAGATATTGATTTACGCGTGTCATTACAACACTGTCGTGCTCCATGGGGAACTATTAACTCCACTGGCCAATGAACAATCTAAATGTGGGAAACCACTTGATTTCGGCTATTGAGTTATGTAAACGTCTGTACAGCAATGCTATGACGGGTAAAATTTTAGTCTCCTCATGGTTTCACGTTCCAAGTGAAGTTGTACTCCTCCTATGACCCACTATTGCTCAACAATTATTTATTGGCATGGTCACGAGTGCACAACACAGTCCCAATTAACATGTTAAAAAATAGTGGCATGATTTCTCTATGAAAGAGCTGAAGTTTTTGAAAGGCAGGGAAAGGAAAAAGGTGCTTTGAGAGTCTTGAAATTTTGACATGGGAATAGATGAGTTGTTCTTAACTTGAATGTTTTGGTGCCAACTTGAGTACTCTTAATTGATTAAAGAAACAAGAGCAAAAAAGTTTTCATCTCTCAACAAAGAGAGACACCAAAAGAATTTGTCTTACCTTCCTAGCTAAACTTTTGACACTTGCTCAGGCATATGATTTATTTGCTAGCAAGATATACGTGGTTAGGAAGTGGACTCAGTGCAATGTTGTGAATACTTGTATGATCATGTTTAAGATTGCAGAAATCGTGAAGAAAAGAATTTGACACAAATTCAAGCTTGTAAGTTCTTTTATTTCAGTCTCGAATCTCCGCTATTCTTCCTTATTTTTTAGTCACTCGAGGGCGAGCAACATCTAAGCTTGGGGGAGTTGATAGCTATGAGATTCGACACATTTTTATGGTTTTTATTGATGGTTTTCTCCCGGATTTGATCGTTATCTAGCTTTACCTAACGCTAATACTTCGATAGCAAAGAAAACTTGGTTTTTAATGTGTGAACAGAAGGTTTTAACCAGAGAAACATAATATTCAGGCGAAAACAAGAAAGTCTATCTTTTGAAGCAATCGAGGGAAGCACACAGAGGCTTTAACGAGCAACTATACGGCGAAAACATTTTTCCGGCCGTATAGTTCCTGCCGTATAGCTGCCACCGCCTCCGTCTTGTCAAAAGGGACAACTTCCGTGAAGAGGCCAGACGCGAAAACATAACACAGCAGCCGCCATCCCATCCAGAAAGGAGAAAGAAGAGATCCGGAGAAGAAGGGGAAGATGTTCTTCATCTCGCTCTACGATCTTGGACCTCCTAGCCATCACACCCCCATAGCCATTACTTGTACTTGAGAGAGAGAGAGAGAGATCTTCACCTTGCAAGATTAAGGTTTAAGATTGTTTCTTCCTATCTTGAATTATGTTGGATTACTTTTCCATTCTTATTGTGGATCTCCACGGTAATATCGAGAAAAACTCCCTTTATTTGATTATATCAATGATGCTTTCTTCTCTCATGTGTGAGTAAGTTCCTTGGGCGTGGGAGATGTATGGGACTGGTGAGTTGTGACGTGCCTTCATATATTTTCCATTAGTTTGTGGTTGATTTTAATTACTATATTATGTGTGCTTGACTATCTGTGGGATGCCTAATGCTTGTTGTCCAATTAAGGGCCTAGACAACATGATGCTTTGTTCTACATAGATAGGATCTTGTTCGCTAGCAGACCGGCGACTCTCGAGTGACACGGGGATATCAATGTGAAACTAGTTGACTCGAGGATAACTAGGAACCACTGTTCTTATTGCATTAGTCCAATCCAAGGAGCTTAATTGCTAAGCAACCTGAAGGGTCTTAATCGTCTAGTTTCTAACCATGGTTTTGGTAATAGGCTAGTAGGATTATTGAAGTTGGGATGAAATCTACCAAGAGGAGTTCAGGATAATTATGGGTTGCTCGTCTACACATATACTTATAAGATTCTACCTGGCACAATCACTATCACCATAAATTGTATCTCCCCGCACCTTTTCTGTCATCTACAGAAAACAACAAACAATCGAATCGTTTTTGACTTTTATGCTTTTTTATTTCCGAAGTTTACATTTTAGTTTTATTTAAACTTGTGCAGTGGCCCATGCACATGCGTGGGCAACATATTTGATACAAATTTAAAATATATAGTATATGCATTTCTAGTGACATGCAAGAATAAGTAATATTTTCCACCCTTTTAAGAATAAGTGATTATGTTATTTCACAAATATGACCATAACATTAGTCAATGATCCCCATGAAAGTGGAGTGAAATGGGTTAAGATACACAGATGATTATTTGTTACTCCGATGATAGCTTTGAATAAAGTACCTACTCTTTCTCTCTAAACCAAATAATATTTGTCTTTTGACCAAAGCCCTGTCGACAACAACATGGACATCAAATATACTACCATTGATGTCGAACACTTAACCACATTGGTAATTAAACTCCTGCAATAACGATATTTCTTAATGCCGATAATAACCTTTGCTTTGTCACTTCGTATGCTTAGGAAAATCCTATATGTATAATGCTACTTGCTCTTTTATTTTTATTTTATATCAATATATGAAAACGATGTATGATTCCTTTTTAGATCCATATTTTTGTAGGATTATACATAGAGTTATGTGGATAACTGTTTCTTTAAGTGACAATTAGCTTATGTTGATTTGAAAAATAAGATTATGGTGGTTATATTATACAAGTTACTTATAGACTATCAACCTAGAATTTATATTTATTTGGGATAGAGTAAAGAAATATATTATATTTTCAAAAAAAAATCCAACCAACAATGACACTTATATCTGAGGTTATTTGCTAGAGTAGTAATGCTTTGTTTTGTAGTCGGGGCATGAATATCTTAAGGATTTTTGTTTCTTGCATGGTTTATCTTACAAAACGGATCATTTACAATGCTACACGTAACAACAAAAGTAAAGATATTGAAAAGTCTACAGGTAACCAAAAAAGTTGACTATATTGCACGTTTTGTAAATTAAATAATGTATAAAGAGAGTTGTCTACGATAAATATTTTCTACCCGAGAAGCCTAAAATAAAATTTTATGAAACATATATGAGTTTCTCTAACAATTACTTGAGGACAAGGTGAGGCCCACCAATATTTTAAATGAAATAAAGACATATTTTTGGAGACGATGGACTACTTGCTAGCTATTTTTTTAGGGTTATTTATTCGTTTACCACTTGAGGTGTCTATGTACTCAGTTTTGCCACGAGAGCCAAATCGTCCTCAGTTTTACCACTGCTTCGGGCACCCGAACTCGTTCCGTCGCTGCTAGCGTTTCCACCAGGTCAACGTTCTTGACTTAGCTGTTGCCGTGGGACCGCGCGCGTGGGGCCGAGTAGAGACACATTTCAAAAATACGACCGTTGTCGCCTGTGGGACCGCAGATAGTTGGTCGCGCGTGTTAAAACCGGCGGAACGCGTCGATGGAGGTCACAACATTGAGCAGGAATTGGAGGCGGGGGGGGGGGGGGGGGGGGTTGGAGGTGTAGGACGGGGTAGGAGCTCACAGCGGTGAGCAGGAATCGATCTCCATGTCTTCCTCAAGCTCCCTCGCCACATCGCAGATCGAGAATTCAGTGCGCGTGGATATGCCGATCTTCCTCTGTCCGCGGTGCCGGACGGGCGTTGATCGGAAGCTTTCACGCACATCCAAGAACGTCAATCGTCTGTTCTACGTGTGCAGCGTGAATGGGGTAAGAGAATTAAGCGCAATTCCGCAATTTTTTTGATCAGGATCCTTGAGAAATATGGGGGTTGATCTGGTTAGCGTGCTTGCAGATGAAATGCTTCTTCCTTTGGGTTGATGTTCTAGCACAGAAACTGATGTATGAGCTCGTCGAAGAGCATGAAGAATGGTTGCCAATCCTGCCACAAACATAGCGGCCGCAGCGCGAGCTCCGGCAGAGGAGACAGAGGGTGGAGCACTCATTGATAGCGAGGTAGTTACTGAGCTAATTAGGATGAACCAGAAGATTAGGATGCTCGAAGAGAAATCACAAATTTGCAATTACATTTGGGAATTTGTAGGTGGTATGGTAATTGCACTGGTTGTAATGTTGAAATTGTATGAAAATGCATGAATTTGGAAGGAATTTCTAAGCTTGAAATAGTATGAAAAATGCTTGAAATAAGAAATGGCTTGTTATCATTTGTAAGGGAAAAGAAATGGAAAAAACTTCATGTAAAAAAAAGTATCCCAGAGCCAAGAGGCTAGTGTCGACTTGACTAATGGGCCAACTCCATCGAATTAGGCCCATTCGGAGTGGGCAAATGAGAAGGGTTAGAAAATAAACAAAAAAGGTGGGGTGTAGTTAGGATTCAAACTCATGACTGCGTGGTTTGGTAGTCTGAAGGATTGCGCTGGTAACCAGTGGGACAGATAGAAAGATGCTGAGAAAGAAAGAGAAGAACGCTACATATACATCGTGCTTGGGTTTAGGGTTTTAAAACACATGTCGTGTTTGGTATTTTCACGAGCATGTTGTATTTTTATACACAAATAAATGATTTTTTGCCACTTTTCAACACACATAAAGATCATTTGGGCACAAACATTTTTCAACACACCACTTATTTATCTTTGGGCACTTTAACACACCATTCATTCTAATAACTTGATGATGAGACTAGCTTGGTAATAAAGGTAGTGCTTATTTCTAGACTAGCTTGGTAATAAAGGTAGTGTTTATTTGTAGACTAGCTTGGTAATGAAACCAATGTATATTTGTAGACTAACTTGGTAATAAACGTCCTAACATGTCCACTACTTGTTAGTTGTTACCCAATTTATAGTCTAGTTTGGTAGCCATGTGAAAAGTTTCAACACATAATGACGAGATCTTTAGGCATGAACACAAACACTTTTAAACACACAAATGGTTACACAAGATAAATAAGATGCAAATACGATCACCATTACATAGATAAGTCCACAGACACGATACGACACACGACATAGAAAAGCACAATAAACATGATGAAACTAAAAACTCGAGGGTAGCTTCACGAATACCTTCATATTGCACCTTGGCCACCTTCACCACAGCCGTCTTCAACTTCACTCATCCTCCTCGTAGGGGAGGCAGTGCATCTGGTTTGGGGTCGGGAAGATGCAGCCAATATTGGTGAAGATGTTGTACGTCGTGAAGAAGATTGACTCATAGCCACACCAAAAGACTTGGCCGAGCAGCACGTACACGTCGAACGGGTTGGCGATGGTGACCGTGAGCAACTTGAGGGTGACGCCATCATAAACGTCGTTTAGGCGATACATCACCGATGAGCCCCGTGGGAGGTGGGCAAAGCCGGCGGTGAGGAAGCCGCGGGCGAGCTCGACGGAGCCCCTCCACCGCGACTGCGCCCACACATGGAGCGTGCTCTCCACGAGGACACCCTCCGGGTAGCGCAGCTCTGGCACGGTAGGCGGCCGGCGAACGGTTGGTCCGTTGTACTGCATCTTCGGTGGTGCTTGGGGCGAGAGGATGGAGGGCTCGCTCGGTGTTTGGAGTGTAGATTTCTGCTCTAGCTTGGGTGGTGTGTGGGAGAGGAAAATGGTTGTATAAATAGGCTAGAAACGGTGGGTTAGGGTTAGGCAATGAAACGATGGACGTATGAACACGTGTGTATCCGTGCGTCTGAATCGAGGAGGAGGCGGCGCGTGGAACTGAATCGAGCAGGCTACATCGCGTGGAACTGAATTGAGCAGGCGACGAAACATGAATCTGAATCGAGGAGGTGGCTGAGTCACCGCGGAGAGGCGCGCATGCATGCGGACGGCGCATCTGAATCGACTTAATGGCTCTGGTGCGACGAATCACTGCGGTGAGGCGTGCATGCATGGCGACGTCCTCGCTTCCCGCGCATGCATGGCCACGTCGTCGCTTCCCGCGCATGCCTGAAAAGACTGAGACCTAGCATGCTCGTGCATTGCACAACATACACGAGCACAGACCGCGACATGGCCCAACGGTCTATCTAGCGTGCCTGCTCAGAAAAAAAGCGTCCAACCAATCACATAGCAGAATGAGCTTCTCGCAGATCGCCCAAGCTTGCCCACAGATTCCTTCTAGAAGGACGATCGGACGGCTGCAGTTCAGCCTTAGGGTTACATCAACGGTCATTGTTCAGCGCTAGGGTTAGATTATTCAGGGTTTGGAAGCGAGTTTGACTAGGGTTTGACCAAATACTCAAATGAGTTTGAAATAGTTTTAAGTTTCAAAAACCACACCAAAGCTTCATTTTGGAGTGACTAAGAAGGATCTAGGCTTAGTTTTTCATTTTCTTTTGAAAAACTTGTTTAAATGTTAGTCAAAGTTAGGTTTGACCAAATAGTTAAATGAGCATAAAAAATTCAAAAAAAAATGAAAAAAAATGAAAAAGCTGCCCACATAGTCTTCTTATGACATATAATAAGGATTCAAGTTGATAAACAAGGTCTACATAGTTTCAAACAGAAGGTTCATGTACAATATGCGATATCTCGAACTCTGTTGTACAAAGTCAAGGGTTTAGAGAAGGGGTTTAGGTTTGGATCATGAAAAGTTTCAAAAACCACACCAAAGCTTCATTTTGGAGTGACTAGAAGGATCCAGGCTTAGTTTTTCATTTTTTTTTGAAAAACTTGTTTAAATATTGGTCAAAGTTAGGTTGACCAAATAGTCAAATGAGCATAAAAAATTAAAAAAAAAATGAAAAACCTGCATATAGTCTTCTTATGTCATATACTAAGGATACAAGTCGATAAACAAGGTCTAGTTTCAAACAAAAGGTTCATGTACAATATACGATATCTCGAACTCTGATGTACGAAGTGAAGGGTTCAGAGAAGGGGTTTAGGTTTGGATCATGAAAAGTTTCAAAAACCACACCAAAGCTTCATTTTGGAGTGACTAAGAAGGATCCAGGCTTAGTTTTTCATTTTATTTTAAAAAACTTGTTTATTTTGGTCAAAGTTAGGTTTGACCAAATAGTCAAATGAGCATAAAATTTTGAAAAAAAATCAAAAAAATGAAAAACCTGCGCACATAGTCTTCTTATGTCATATACTAAGGATTCAAGTTGATAAACAAGGTCCACATAGTTTCATACAGAAGATTCATGTACAATATGCAATATCTTGAACTCTGATGTACGAAGTCAAGGGTTCAGAGAAGGGGCTTAGGTTTGGATCATGAAAAGTTTCAAAAACCACACCAAAGCTTCATTTTGGAGTGACTAAGAAGGATCTAGGCTTTAGTTTTTCATTTTCTTTTGAAAAACTTGTTTAAATGTTGGTCAAAGTTAGGTTTGACCAAATAGTCAAATGAGCATAAAAAATTTAAAAAAATCAAAATTTTTTTTGAAAAATCTGCGCACATAGTCTTCTTATGTCATATACTAAGGATTCAAGTCGATAAACAAGGTCTACATTGTTTCAAACATAAGGTTCATGTACAATATGCGATATCTCAAACTCTGTTCTACGAAGTCAAGGGTTCAAAGAAGGGGTTTAGGTTTGAATCATGAAAAGTTTCAAAAACCACACCAAAGCTTTATATAAAAAAAGTTAGGTTTGACCAAATAGTCTTCTTATGTCATATAAACAAAGTCTACATACTTGGAAACACAAATACAACACAATTGGTCCAAATAAGCATTGCAACATCCAAATAACGTAGGTCCAACATTATTCAACACAAATACAACAGCATTCATAATGTTTCAAACATTATACTTGGTTCTTGCCACCACTTTGCTCCTTGTGTTTCTTGCCACCACTTTTCTCCTTGTGATCATTGTGCTTATTGCCACCACTTTCCTCCTTGTGCTCCTTGTGCTCTTCTCTTCTACTCTTCTCCTCTTTGTTGGAGGCACCTCAAGTACCTCAGAGCTCACTGCCACCACTTTGTTCGAACCTACCACAGAGCTATACAACCCAAACATAAAGGGTTGTGAGATCATGTCAAGTGATAAAATAGTATTGGCAAGATTTACATACCAAGAAGAACTCACAACCATAGAAGGTTGGTCACCATCATTTGGAGCCTTAGTTAGAGCATTATTTTGCTCATCGGTTTGATAATTATTTGGAGCCTCAATTTGATCATCATTTGGAGCCTCGGTTGGAGCATTATTTTGCTCATCAATTTGATCATCATTTGGAGCCTCAATTGGATCATCATTTGGAGCCTCAATTCGATCATCAGTTTGATAATCATCTGAAGCCTCATTTTGATCATCATTTGGAGCATCATTTTGATCATTATCTGCAACCGGCTGTTGACCATCATTTTCATCATTGAAACACTCTCTGAGCGCTGGATCTACTGCGTTATCACAATACTTTGCAAAATGACCAGACCCACCACACCTTGTGCACTTACGCTTCCTTGCTCCAAGTCCAGCTCCTTCGCTGCGAGGTTTTATTCAACTCTTCCTCGGTCTACCTGCTGCTCTCTTCAAAACTGGAGCACAAAGTTTGAAACCAGGGTCCACTATGTCCCATTGTTGTTTTCCCTCCAGAGCAGGTAAGGCATGTGCATATGTAGCTTTGAACCTTGCAAAGAGTAGTATTCATGCACATACTATTGTATGTTCCCTGCTTGACCAGAGAGAGTTGTGATGAAAAACAAGGCATGAATGCATGGCAACCTAGTTATCTACCATTGCCTACAACTGCAAGTTCTAGCTTCTAAATCCACTGGATATCTCCATTCCCTCTTCTCTTTATCCAAAAATGACACCTCTACTGTGGTGGCCGAGCAAAGAGTCATGTCCATTTCCAAGCCTCTTGTTTTGTGCTTCAATTCATTCATCACGGAAGGGATGATAATGTGGCCCATGAATTTTGCCGTAGCTATTCCTGCACGAACATGAAACTTCTTAATGTATTCTATCCTTATCTTGTCAAGCAAATCCACCAAATAAAGACCCTTTAGTTTCCGGATCATTGCATTTAAAGACTCTGCAAGATTATTGTGCACATAGTCAACTTTGCTCGGTTCACTGAATTGGCTTCTGGCCCATAACTTGGAGTGGTGTGTTTCCAAGTATTCCTTCACTTTGTCATTCTTGTATAGCTGCCTCATGTGGTAGTTGTGCTTCTTCACACTACAAGTTAAAGATGCTGGCCACAAATTGTCGGCATACACCTTTTCTTTGAATTTCTTCCCAAAATTTGCAGCAAGGTGACGCATGCATTCCCTATGCTCTAATCTAGGAAACACATTGTCCACGGCCACTTCTAAACCCTTGCAGGCATCTGTATGAATTACCAACCCATTGGGATGTACAATAGCCTGGCGCAGATTCTACAAAAACCAAGTCCAGCTCTCCTCAGACTCTGTCTCTAGCACACCATACGCAACTGGAAATACAAAATTGTGTCCATCAACTGCACAAGTTGCTACTAACTGTCCTTTAAACCTCCATGTGAGGAAAGTTGCATCAATAGCTAAATAAGGCCTACATCCTTCCAAAAAACCCCGGCGACAAGCCTCAAAGCAGACAAAAACCCTCCTGAAGCATTCCTTGGTCATTGTCACTCCCCTCAACGTTTACTCCACGGAGTGGTGGTCAATATCTACAATACTACCTGGGCTGGTCCTCTCCACTTCACCTTTGAATGAATACTAACATTTTAAAACTTTCCTGCCAATTACCATAAATAGATTCCATAGCATGTTGTTTACCATTGAACACCCTCATGTATGGTATCTCTATCTTGAACTTTTCTTTAAGGTTCTTCTGCAACTCCTTTGTACCCACCTGATGGTTTTCTGTCACCCACCGCTTTACTTCATCAGCCACCCATCTTGACTTAGCTCTACTGATTGTTTCCTTTCTAAGGGTTGATTCTAGGCATGTGTGCCTAAAAGGGTTCACTTTGACCTGAATATTCGTGCTATTTCGCATTTTAGATGCGTGCATCCTCCATGGACAATCATCAGTCGGACAGTGCACTCTATAACGAATAGTGTCACTATGGTCAACTACGAATGTACGTTCTGCTTTGATGCAGTACGTCACAAGTGCATTTCTACACTCACTCATGGATGAAAAAATGGAACCTTCTTCCATCTGAGGGTTCTCAGGGTCCCATTGAACAGGTGGAAGGTCTTCCTGCTCACCCTTATCGTCATCAATTACATAAGCATCATTATCAGCCTCATCTTGGTTTTCGGCACAACATGCCCATCGTAAATTCTGAACAACATCAGAATATAGCCTCTCTTCATCATCTACGTAGTCAGGCTCCACTTCTCGGGGGAACCTAATGCTGGTGCCCATGCTTGTCGAGCCACCACGTCGTTATGCACTAACTGAACTATTCTGGCTAGAGCTGCCATTATGTCGACATGATTCTGCCCGAGAAGGTCCAAGTGCTGGCACAACCACGTCATTTTGCAGCCTCACATGAAATTTTCCTTTCTCCTTATGCTTAGCAAACATGGTAGCGAGCTCTGCATCATTGCTAACTTTCACCCATTCAGTTCCTCCAGCATAGTATCTGAATTCCACTTCATCATGCAAACCCCAAGGATATGAACTGCAAATTACCTCCCCAAACTGTCTAAAACTCCAATTACAATCCATTGGCAATGGATAATCGAACCCTCCTTGGAATTTCTTGTTATCATTTGCATCCACGATGTACCGGTCCCTTCTAATGTTCACCAAGAAAGCAAACTGCAACTCCATCCTAACCCACAAAAAACGGAGAGACAATTAGCACACCAATACCAAAATCAACCAAAAAACTAATTAAACCATTTTGAATCGACTATTGCAATGCACAAAAATGCTCAATGGTAACAATACTTACCCCTCAGGAACCCAGTCGTGGATGTGGAGGGTCTCCGGCCTGACCCCTGCCTTGTCAAGGTCATCGCTGCCGCTCGCCATTTCGTCGAGCAGGTGGCAGGCGCACTGGCGGAAACAAGCGCCCTATCGATGGCGTCTCAAGACGGCGGCAACGAAGCAGGTGGCGGCGGAGCAAGTGGAGGTGGAGCAGGTGGCGTCAGAGGAACGGGCGGTGGAGCAGGTGGACATGCCGGACGGCCGCGGCGGCCCTAGTGGTGGCGGGAGCAGGGGTGGTTCGAGAGCGAGAATAGGGGCGATGGTGCTTGTGGTCCCACCTGTAAGATCAAGGGGCGGGAGCACCGTTGTGCGATCCCACCTGTAAGATCTGGACCCACCCGACCACTAACGACACGAGACGGAATCGGGCCAAAACTGGCCGTTTGGCCTCGTTAGAGCAGATGCGCCCGAGGCAGTGGTAAAACTGAAGACGATTTGGCTCTAGTGGCAAAACTGAGTACATATAAGCCTCAAGTGGCAAACGAATAAATAACCCTTTTTTTAAAGTATAGAAAAATAAAGACAACCATATGCTATTAGTAACCTAAAAAATGGCATTTTATGGAAGTAACTATATAACCTCAAGATGCATGCACATGACACATCTGGTGTCTTTCATGAAAGTATAGAAAAAGACATACCATAAACTGTCAAGTTAATTAATTGAATGATTATCTAGTAATCATATGGATGCTTGGAGGATAGAGTCCATTGCCAGATGATATATCTTTATTTTTTAAATAAATCAAGTATTTTCGATTATACATGTCCTTATCCATGTTTGGGAGGTTTTGACTCGATGTGTTGCAGACTTGCAGTGTATAAGTGAATTGCCTAGACCTTTCCATCAGTTTGAACTGTTGGTTGTGTTTTAGCTGGTGCATGAATCTTGACACCATGTGGAACTCCAAAACTTGAACAAAAAGAATTAAAATTTATATTTCACACTTATATTCTGAAAAATAAAAGTTGGCAACAAAATAAAGAAAAGTAGAAGAAATATAAACATTTTATATGGATGCGGTTAATTGGTAATCTAGATATTCCATGTTTGCTCCATGAACTATATAGTTGCATGAGGAATTCAACGCCCAAGTAGTATGTGTCGAAATGAAACCTGGCCTAGCAACACTAAAGAAGTGCAGCGGTTCTGTGAGTGTGTAAAAGTTTTAATAAAGATAGTGTAGCGGAACATAATTAAGAGTTTATGGCTCACACATAATTGTCAGATCCAATGAGTCTCATGACTATGTGTGAAGATAAAAACCATAATAGAGTTCCCAACATTAGTACACCCGGGAACCTTTTACATGAATATTGCAGCATGAAACAAAAGTTCTACCCTTGGAGACAATCTACCCACAAGTAGTTTGCTTTTGTTTCCATTTGTGAACTGGATTCAGTTTTCTCTATAGTTAACCTAAAAACCGTTTTTCTATCTAGGGACTCGGATTAAAGAGTGAAATAATATATCATTTTGATGAACATGTAGATTTTATCTAATTTCCATTAGTATATAGCTCTCATGTAATTTCCAAAAATCTTTCCTAAAGAAACTTGATGAACTTATAATATCAATCTGGGTAGGGAGCAAGTTTTAAAAGTTTAAAAGAGTCCAATCCATAATGAACTGTTCTTATTGGGCCAGAAAGACAACCGTGAACAAAGCTAACTCCACGAGTAGGGTGCAACAATGTTAATGATCTATCTGGGAGAAATTAAGAATGCTAAGAATTTCTTAGTGAACAAAATTCATCTTGTAATTTTTTTACGGAGAATAGAAGTAGCAATTAGTTATGAAAAATATTCTTTGAGCAACCAAATGGTTGAAAACTTACATAATTCACGTGTCTCAAATGTTTAATCTTATTATCATCCCTTATTTCTCATGGCCATAAAAAATTATGGATCCATCATGGCCCTTCTCCAGAAATTGGGGGCCCCGATGCAAAATGGAGCCTCAAATAATTAAAATCTGTGTGCGTAGTTTTGCAAGCATACATTTACTTCATTGCGGAGTAAATAGAGTACAAAAGTTTAAGTGATGAACTGACACCATTTTCTACTAACTTCCATTATTCATCTAGTTTCTTTGAAAATAAATCTTCAGGTTTTCAAGTGCTCATAATTATTTCAGTAGTCCAGCTTTATATAACAAATAAAAAATAACCTAAATGAATAAATTCGAAAACTGCAAGAAAAATGAATTATACAATAAACAGAAGAATACGGTAACTAATAGGTTAATTGATCTGATTCGAATTTGTTTGATCTATTGGTCATTGGTAAATAGGTTGATTGATCTGATTCAAATTTCAAAAGAAAAGGTCAATACAACATCAAACTTACCAATTTGGCAGTTTCCCATTAGCAGACTGGAGCCAAGATAATCAGGGAAGGAGTACCGGAACTGGAGAACTTAGAGAAAAACGGAACTTCACGAGGACACGTACCTAGGTCAGGGCGTCGAGGCCAGAACGGCGGGGCATACACGTCTTACTAGAGCTTCGTAGATCGTCGTTGTGGGCGTTCGTAGTCTATCCTCTCGCGCGTCAGGAGCTGAACTGGTCCGGAAATCAGGGTAATAGATTGTGGAAGTAGAATTAGAGTCGTAAATCCTTCCTAACCGATCAAACTTCGAAGCCCAACTGAAACAGACGCATGACGGACTTTTTTGGGCTACTAACACATAATCTAACTGTGATTTGGGGGGGCGCCATTTTTCCTGTTCCATCGAGCGCCTCGAACATGGATCATCCATGGTCTCGTCTCTTTTATATCCACAAAATATATTAATAGATTCCTGACACCGTAGCACATCAATTTTATTGAGCGAACTACATCTGGTTGCCAGTGTTGAATTCACCAGGCATATCCGAAATTTTGGATCCATGGCTACCTCGTCTCTTTTATATCCATAAAATAAAGTAATACTAGGTTCTTGATACCGTAGCACATCAATTCCATTGAGCGAACTACATCTGGTTGCCAGTGTTGAATTCAGCGAGCATATCCTGAGGCGTAGAAAAAAACCAGTCACCAGGACAATGGCATGTGATGGTTAGAGAAGATCGTAATAAGCCAAGCAGTGCTTTATGCTTACGGACGTGCGTAACTACACCTCCAGCGAGAGCATGGACCGATGTTGCCTGTATTAGATCAAGCTGTTCCTCAGAGCATATCTAGGCTATTTTATTTTGAAGGGACATTACCGATCTGCGATCTAGATCGTATAGGTATTGCCCGCCATGGAAGAAGCTATAGATGCTCACGTAGGCTTAGGAGCACACGTGATCTGGTGCTCTTTGACATGGAACCACCGATTCTTCATGCATGTGCCATCGTGCTTCGTGCTTCCTCTTGTTGCTCCCCGTACGTGTGGCAGAACAGGATGCGTAAGGCCAGCGCAGCTTCAACAGAGATATGGCGGCCGGTGCGGTAGCTGATAAGGTTTTTGACCTAAGGAAAAAGAAACGGTGAGGGGTCACCTTATTTCTTTTGTAATAGTAGTGGTGGGTAATTATTCTCTCAAGTTTAATCCAATGGCTCTAGATTTTTAATCTACCAAATAAATGGCTAGATGTTTCTGTTTTTTGTGGGATTTTCTAGCAATTTCTCTAATTTCTAGTAGGCCCGTAATGTACCTTTAATACTCCCTCCGTCCCAAAATAAGTGACGTTGGTTCGTCTAGATTCGGATGTACCTATATACTAAAACGTGTCTAGATACATCCAAATCTAGACAAACCCACGTCACTTATTTTAGGACGGAGGGAGTATATAATAGATACATCCAGTTTAATCCAAATCTCATTCTTATTTCACACTTGTAGTCAATTCACTCGAAGACATGTGACAACTTTAAGTGTGACAGAGACTTCACTCATAAACACTTACCTTTAGGATCCCCGTGGGATCGATATCTATACTTCAAAACTAGCTACAAACGATTTGTACACTTGCAAACATCATCATACCCTTGCGCCACTAACCTTGCTTTGTTTCTTGTGACAGTTACATTCTCATCTTGCTTGTTCTTGAATACCCACTTGGTCCCAATGACATTGATGCGATGATCTTTAGATCTCTCCACAAGAGACCAAACTTCATTGCGGGTGAAGCACTCGAGTTCTTCTTGCATGGCAATGATCCAATCCGGATCTTTTAGAGCTTCATGGACCTTGAGTGGCTCAAAGTTGGACACAAATGCATGATGGCCACAAAAGGTAGTGAGATGCTTTTTCTTGTTGCGAGTCTCGATTCCTCTTGATATGCTTCCAAGTATATTATTGACTTGGAGTCCACTTGCAATAGAGGTGGACTTGATCTTCCGGATTGTCCCTTCATGATCAACAAATCCATCCTTTGTTGGTCCTTGATCATTGACAACTTCTTGAGCTTGACCTTGATTTTGAGGAACCTATACATCTTCTTGGTCTTGCTCAACGGGTTGAGGTTTTGGTTCTTGTCCTTCGGTTTGCGAGAGTTATTCGTCATGTGATGCACTTGATGGTTTGACCTGAGTAGAGCTAGGCTCTTCTTGAATTGGGCTTGATCCTCCCCCGTCAACATCTTGATCGTGGATATGGTATTTGGTGGGCAAGATATGCCCAATCCCCATCAACTTGATGACTTGATAGGAATCTCCGTCACCTACAACATGTGGAACAACTTGCCCCTCTTGGGGGCCATTATCCTCCAAAAACTCCACGTCACAAGATACTTTAACACAACCATTGGTTTTATTGTAGTATCTATATGCATGAGAGTTTTCCGCATAACCAACAAATATACCCTCTATAGTTCTAGATTCGAATTTACCGAGATTTTCTTTCTTTTTCTTGATGAGGCACTTGCACCCAAAGACACGGAAGTAGTTGACGTTGGGCTTGTTCTTTGTGACAATCTCGTACGGAGTCATGTCAAAGGGAGCTCGTAGGAAGAGCCGGTTTGAGTAGTGAACCGCGGTAGCGATAGCTTCTCTCCAAAAGTTGTGAGGTGACTTGAACTCACTCAACATTGTTCTTGCCTTCTCAACGATAGTCCAGTTCTTCCTTTCAACAACACCATTTTGTTGAGGGGGATACGGAGCCGAGAATTCATGCTTGATCCCCTCATGTTGAACAAACTCTTGCATGGTGTGGTTCTTGAATTCAGTGCCATTGTCGGTCCTAATGGTCTTGATCTCCACTTCATGAGTGTGTTGACCTTGCTTGGCAAAGATCATGAAGTACTTGTAGGTCTTATCTTTTAACTTGAGAAGGAATACCCAAGTGTACCTTGAGTAATCATCAATGATGACAAGACCATATTTTCTTCCACCAAGAGTATCATATGTTGATGGCCCAAAGAGATCCAAATGGAGAAGCTCCAACGGTCTTGACGTGGCCACCTTGGATATTGATGGATGACTCTTCTCGTGTTGCTTTCCTGAAATGCAAGCACTACACACATGATCTTTCTCAAAAGACACACAGGTTAGTCCAACAATATGCTCACCCTTTAGGAGTTTTGTAAGATTTCTCATGTTGACATGGCCAAGACGGCGATGCCAAAGTGTCATGGTGTGGAACACGGTAGTGCCATCGGGGATGGCATGAGAGGGGACAATCAGGATGCTATCGGTGGCTACTCGCAACGGGTTGGGCATAGATACTGCAGACATAGCGATGTACCCAGGTTCGGAGCCCTCTCGTCGAGGTAAAACTCCTACTCCTGCAAGGATCCACTATGGGGGAGCGAATGCTCAATACAAATGCTCCTTGAGCTGTTTCCCTAGCTACTCTTGGGAGCTAGAGGAAGATGGACTACCCCACTTGGAGATTTTGGCTAACTTGTAACTTGTGATTGCTTACCTAGAACCCTAACACTACCCTCCTTATATACTGGTAGAAGGGTAGGTTACAATGTGGGTTCTAGGGTTTACTATTTTGGGCTTTGGGTTTACAAAGCGGGCCAGCTGATCGGGTCCAGCCGGTGGTCCAGGACCCAATAAAGCTTCAGTACAAGTGGGGGCCTCCGCTTTAGGCATAACCTGGCGCTTTAACCATCATCTTGGCGCTTTATCCGTCAACCGGAGCTTTATTCGTTAGCCAGAGCTTTGTCCGTTACCTCCCCAACCTTAGCACTTTGGCGCCCTTGTCTGGTAGTGCCAGGCTGTCCGGTAAATGATGCGCTCAGCAAGGAGCGACATCCCCTCCCGTACCTTTGGCCAACGGATCGGAGGCGGCCAAGTAGAGGGGGTTACCCAGCCGACGATCCCGGCCCCGGCTAGACGGGTCAGCCTGAGAATCTTGATGCGGACCGGGTGAAGCGAATCACCCGGTTAAGGCACTTTGTCTTGCAGCCATCCGACCAGCTTCCCCTGGAGCTAGCCAGTTAGCGCTGGCTTGGCCTATCCGGGGGTTATCCCCCCCCCCCCCGACACTAGTCCCTGAGTGCCTTGGGGCTTGGGCTTGTGGAAAAGTTCCTGCGTGCTCATTGAATGCTCTTGAAATGATTGCTGGTAAAGATTGTATCGCGAATTTGTCTTGTAGTGCTTGTCATTTTCTGGCTCGAGATGCCCATTTTCCCGGCTCGAGTTCACCAGCTACGGGTCCGGTGGCCCACCCACAGGGTGTGAGTGGTGATTGCGTCTCCCAGGCACCACGCCCGGCTTGGGGAGGTGAATCGTCTAGTTGATGACGTTAGTGATGTCGCTAGGCGTTCCTGCCGCCTCTGTTGCGCGTCGCGTCAGTTTGACCTCTTGGCTTGCCGCTGCAATTTTGGTAACCGTGCCCACGCCTTCATCATAGTGGTTTCTTGGGGATCATGCACGCGCTTGGCCTTCGCGGTAACGCCCACTGGATCTTCTGTGGCATTTCCTTTGGCGCAGACAATCCGACACCGAAGCGTCGTGGGGCTAGTGGGGCAGTTCTTGTGCCACGTGGTGTTGGGGAGTGCAGGAGGCACGGTTGCCCTGCCTTTATAAATAGGGGTGCTGGGGAGTGCTTCTCCCTTTCCCCCTGTGCTACAGCCTCCTCGCCGTCGTCGTGCGCTACCGCTTCCTCGTTGCCATCGCTTTCCTTGAAGGCCAGCGCCGCTGCTCCTCCATTGCAACAATGAGGCCTCGCTTCTCCAACACGGCCACCACGCCTGCCGAGATGCTTCCTGATCAGGCAGGGTTGGTGCGGCTCCTATGTCACCGATGACCTGGTGCAGAAGTACCAGCGAGGGAAGCTCATCCCGTTAGAGCGCTTGGTGAAACATCGCCTGGCGCCGGAGGGGGAGCGTGTCCCTAATCCACGACCTGGGGAGGCCATCGTCTTTCTCGCCCACTTCTCCCATCCTGGCGCAACTCTTCGAGTTGGCGCCCATTGTGCTTGGCCAGGTTCACCACGTAGTTGCCGTGATGAAGCAGGGGCTTAGCGAAGCCAGGGAGCTTGGGGCGTCTCTTGAGGTAAGTGATTCCTCCGTCGTTATTTCGTTGCCCCTCTTAATGTTCTCTTCTTAGTCCTTCTGCTATCTTATGCAGAAAGCCTTTGCCGAAGCCGCCAAGACCTCGTAGGACCTAGGGCGTAAGATCATTTTCTCTGCTCTGTCTTCCTGGCTGCGCGAGTTTTTGTGCTTCTTGTTGACCATTGGGTACCCCCTGTAGCTCTGTTGGCAGACATGGACCGTGAGGTGGAGAGGCTAAAGGCGGAAGTTGCCCAGATAGAGGGTCCAACACGGTGTGCCAGGACTAGATCAACTAGCTGTTGTCGCACCAATAACAGATGGAGGTCAAGGCAGGCCAGGCGAAGAAGACCGCCGAGATCCGGGCCGATGCGCTGAAGAACCTCAAGCAGATCCATGCTCGTTAGACGGAGGATCTGAAGACCGCCCGGGACCAGGAGAAGGCGGCTCTGGGGGAGTTGTGCCAAATTGCCGAGATGGTCGTCAATAAGTGATCCGCCTGGCTAGCTTGCTCCTTCACTTGCTTCAGTCGGAGAGTTGATGTTTTTCCTTTTCCTCGTGCGACTCAGTATCCTGAGGCGACCGACCAAGCCCTAGCGCGCGTCCCTGTGGCGGACGTTGGTCGCGACCTGCACCCGGTGGAGCTGGTGACGGTCATCAGTGAGGAGGCCAACCAGCTGCTCGGCACTACCCTTGAGGTCTTCGACTACGTGTATCCTGAAGTCGACCGCCCAGGCACAATGGCCGCCTTGGCCAGGATGCTTGTTGGTGCCCCGGAGCTCATGGACGTGGCGCGGGTCTAGGCTGCACGCGACGGTGCCGAGATTGTCTTGGCGCTGCTGAAGTCCTAGTATCTAGACATGGACCTGCAGAGTCTCTCTAGAGGGTTTCGCCAAGGGACCAGCTATGACCAGCTTCAGGCTTAAGTTCCTGACATTTGCTCCTGTGGTGTTAAGATTGGGAGCTTCATCTAGCTAGACCGGGACTTTGCCGACCCGTTTGGCATGGATGGGTATCATTTCAGCCCGCTTCATGGTGACACCTCGGCTACGCCAAGCTCTGACCCTGCCGACCATGCATACAATCGCCGTGCTTCAGCCGGTGCCTCTCCCCCTTCTGATGACCCTCAGGACCGATCCCTAGAATGCTGGGTGTATTTGTATTTGAAGGAGATATGCCGTAGAGGCAAATAAGAAATAGGTTTTTATTGTCATATCTCAATTAGTTTATAATAGTTTCATATTGTGCTAGAACTGTGCCAAGTAGAAACATTGGTACAGGTGTGGTATGAAACAACCAAGTCCCTAGTAGCCTCTGTTCATACTAGTTCGTTGGTCACGAAGATGATCTGGGTTTCAAGATCATGGGCATTTATGCCGACTGACAACGAGATCATATCATTGGAGAATGATGTGGTTGGACATTCCTTGAAGGATTGCAACACGATCAAGTCATATAGTTCATTGTTGCAACAGGTATACCTAGACTCCTTCTCCTTAGACCGTGAGCTCATATTACTCACTCTTTCCCTAGGCTGCTTTGACTGCATCAAACGCCACTTGGTAATGCGGTGGTTATAAAGGTGTACGTTGGGTATTCCGAAGGAACAGTAGATGACATGTGACTGCAAGACCGGGATTTGTTCACCCATATGACGGGTAAAGATACATACGGCCGGCTTGGTGAGATTACATCTATAAATGTTGCAACATGTGACTAGGTCACGGGGATGTAATATCACGGTAACAAGAAAACATAACTTGTTGTGAACGAGATTGAACAAGGTATGGGATACTAGTGATCGGATCTCGGACAAGTTGTATCGAGAAACAAAAGGAAGAGGATGCTACATTTAGACGGTTCAAACGACATTGTCATCAGGAATGCATAGGGGTCACATGGACATCCCTGGCCCCTCTGTTGATCATTGATACAGATCATGTCTAGAGCATTCCCGAGCCGTGAGAGGATACACTTAAGGGTATGATGAGAGCGATCATTTGTAATACGGAATCATAGTAGAGAAAGAGAGAAAGACGGAATTGTTCCACGAAGAGATCCAAAGTTGTTCGGAGAAAGAATAAAGGACCAGAAATGTTCCACAGAAAGATCCGAAGTCGTTCGGAGCAAATCGAAAGGGAACCGAAAGGTGTTTCGGGTCAAGATGGATTTTGTAATATGTATTTACATATTAATTAGTGTAATTAATATTAAATATAATATTAAAATCCAATTTGAAGAGTTATTCCACTAATGGGCCAAACTTCCTAGGGAAATAGGGCCCATGAGGGAAAACCGGAGGAGGGAAGGGCTAAGGGCCAAAGGGCCAAGGCCCCGGCGCCTTGAGGGGGCCCACCTAGCCAGCCTAGGGTTGTGCGCAGGGTGGGGCCCACCCCTGGCCGGCGGCCCATGTGCCCCATGCGCCCCCTCCCCTCTCTCCCTTGTTTAGTCCCATATGTGAAACCCAAAGGGGAGGGCACTCCCCCTCCCCCTATATAAAGGGGTGCCCATGGGTGGGATTAACACACCAATATTTGGAGAAGTCCTTTGGTTGACTTCCTCCTTCTCTCTCTCCCTCCATGCCTCGTGACCATGGCCCCAAGTCTGGGATGTGCGATCGAGGCACACCTGCAGTACGCCGTTGCGCTGCAGGGATTCCTAGCCGGATATCAAATTCCGCATTCCCGGCGGGATCGGGGAGCCGGAGGTCTCATCGTGCACCAGATGTGTACGAAGACATGAGGCGCAACACTTGGGGCACTTAAATGTCGTGAGCTGGAGCTGTTACACGATGAAGATGATGAAGATCAAGAAGGAGCAAGGGGTGACCTGCGAGGAGCTTCACGACCTTGAGGTCGGCTTCGAGTACGACTACATCAACCACGTTCCCCACGGAACGTTAACCGCGTATGGTCTACAAGGGTATGTATTCTCTACGCTCCAGCCGTTACTGCATTACTACATAGATAGATCCTAGGCTAAGTTTCTGGGGTTTCGTCGTAGGAATTTTTTTGTTTTCTGCACTGATCCCCTACAGTATTTTGGATGGAAACTTTGTTCACTTGTGGTACTGTCTGTGGTAAACACTTAACCTTTGCCGTTTGGCAAATTCTGTTTGGACCTTCGTCTCCTTTTGTGATGCTATCTTTGTGTTGCACTTGCTATGTGTTTTCTTCTGTGTGGGGGCGCGCTAGTGCACCCACAGGGTGTAGTCCCCGAGGTTCGGGCCGGCTGGAGAATCCAGGCGGGCCGAAGCTCCCTGATTGTTTGCTTGTTGTAGGTTTCCTATGGGCGGGCGCGCGAGCGCACCCACAGGGTGTAGTCCCCGAGGTTCAGGTCAGCTGGAGAATTCAGGCGGGCAGTGAGAACTTGGTGATGATGGCGGGCGCGCGAGCGCACCCACAGGGTGTGTTCCATATATAGTCATATGTGCTCGCAGTGAGAACTTGCACAACATCTTTTGTCCTACCAACCCGTTTGTAGCGGGGCCTCAAAGGAACTACTAGCAATTAAGGTGCTCCTTTTAATAGAGCACCAGAGCAAAGCATTAACACTCCGTGAACACATGTGATCCTCACATCAAAGCCATTCCCTTCGGTTATCCCGATTTCTATCACTTCGGGGCCATTGGTTCCAGAGAACAACGTGTGTATACAACTTGCAGGTAAGACCAAAAATAATACTATCATAATGAATCAATAACATGTTCAGATGTGAAATCATGGCACTCGGGCCCTAGTGACAAGCATTAAGCATAACAAGTTGCAACAAAGTCATAAAGCACTAATAGAAGATACTAGGCACCATGCCCTAACAATCTGATGCCATTACATGAACGATCTCATCCAATCCCTACCATCCCCATAGCCTACAATGGGGGATTACTCACTCATAGATGGGGGAAACATGGATGGTCGATGGAGAAGCGATGGTGGTGATGATGGCGACGATCTCCTCTAATTCCCCGTCCCAGCAGGGTGCCAGAACGGAGTTTCTGGTACTGTTTCGTGGAATCTTGTGGTAGCGGCGTAGCAGAACTCCTTCTAGAAAAACGTCGAAACCCTCGGAGTTTTTAGGTCAGAAGGCTTCTTATAGGCGAAGAGGGAGACCGAGGGGGTGTCTGGGGTGGCCAGACCACCCCCTGGCGCGACCTGGGCTAGCCCGCACGACCAGGTAGTCTGGCCTGGGCCCAGCCCCCCTCCGTCTTGTATTCTGGCTCCTAGAGTCTTCTGGTGAAATAGGATTTTTGGCATATTTTCCGGGATTTTTCCTGATAGTTGATTTTCTGCACAAAAAGTAGACACGAGGCTGAAAACAACATCAGTCCGTGTTATTTGCATCCAAATCACACAAGTTTAGAGGAGAAACAATAGCAAAAGTGTTTAGGAAAGTAGATACGTTTTGGACATATCAGTGTCTTGTACCAGCCGCAAGACGAGGTCACCCTCGTGGAATGAGACGTTGCGGATCCGGTTGGCGTGATAGCGTTGCAGGATCTACTGGTAGATAGCGGATCTCGACAAGGCCAGCTCTCGAGCCTCCTCGAGGAGATCGACGTTGTCTTCTCGTGCTTCCTGTGGTTGTTGCTCTATGTACAACAGCTTCCGTGGTGCGTCGAATTCGATGTCGGTTGGCAGGACTGCCTTTGCCCCATAGACGAGGAAGAATGGTGTAAAGCCGGTGGAGCGGTTGGGAGTTGTGCACAGGCTCCATAGTACAGCCGGCAGTTCCTCTATCTAGCAACCGGTTGTCCTCATCAGCGGATCAATTCGTTTGCTCGCTCGCACTGTCCATTGGACTAGGGATGTGCAGCGGACGCTAGGTCCAGGCGGATGCCTTTGTCACCATAGAAACGCGCGAAGGCCTCTTTGGTGAAGTTGGTGCCGTTGTCTGTGATGATGCTGTTGGGGTACCCAAACCTTGTGATGATGTCGGTGAAGAACTTAACTATAGTCGGCCCATCCAGTTTCTTGATTGTCTTTGCCTTGATCCACTTGGTGAACTTGTCCATGGCCACCAGCAAGTGTGTCGTGCTAGATCGTGCTGTTTTGAACGGGCCTACCATGTCCAGGCCCTAGACAGCAAACAACCAGGTGATGGGGATCGTTTTGAGTGCTAATGACAGAGTGACCTTCTACTGAGCGAATCGCCGACATCTGTTGGATGCCTTCACCAGCTGCTCGGTGTCCTCCAATGCCATGGGCTAGTAGAATCCATGGCGAGATGCCTTTGCCACTATTGCTCTTGACTACGCATGATGACCGCACTCGCCTTGGTGAATGTCTACCAGCGGCTGGATCCCTTCTTCTTGGCTTACGCAGCGCTAGTATATACCTCCCATGCTGCGCTTGTAAAGCTCATTGTTGATGATGGCGTATTCCCTTGCCCTACGCTTCACTTGTCTTGCCACCACCTCTTCATTCGACAGCTCTCCTTTGGCCAGAAAGTCCATGAATGGCTTGCCCCATGACGGTGTCTCCCGGATGGAAAGGACCGCCTGCATGATCAGCTTGACTTCCTCGCTCCCGGCCGGCTCGGGCTCTTCGGGCGGCCTACCGGGTGGGAGTCCAGAGCCTCTCCTCGGGATGGAGGCGACACTCCCCGGGTGCGGCGTGGCAGTCCCCAGGTGTGGCGGGGCAGTCCTCGGGATGGAGGCGACAGTCCCCGAGTGTGGCATGGCAGCCCTTAGGACGGAGTCGGCAGTCCCCGGGTCTGTGTTCGGCATGATGGAGTCGGATTCCGGTGATGGCATAATGGAGGGCTTGTGCAAGTGCTCGAGGGCTACTCCAGGCAGGATGGCAGCCCTTGTTGAGCCTACGTGGGCGAGTGCATCTACGGCTTTGTTGTTTGCTCGAGGCACGTGGTGGAACTCGCATCCTTCGAAATAGGCGCATAGCTGCTGTACAAAGAAGTGGTATAGTGCCATATTTGTGTCCTTGGCATCCCACTATCCCGATACTTGCTGCACCACTAGGTCGGAGTCACCAAAACAGAGGATGTGCCTGATGCCGATCTCTTTTGCCATCTTGAGGCCATGGACGAGCGCTTCGTATTCGACGATGTTGTTCGATGCACGGAAGTGGATCTGCAACACGTACTCTAGTCAGTCTACCTTTGGAGAGGTGATGATGACCCCGGCTTCGAGTCCACCGTACATCTGGGAGCCATCGAAGTGTAGCTTCCAGTGCATGGAATCAGGACACGGGGCAAGTACTGCGTTTCCACCCAATCGACGAGGAAATCTGCCAGGGCCTGAAACTTGATTACTGTGCTTGGCTCGTACCTGATGGAGTGTGTGGCGAGCTCTATTGCCCATTTCGCCACCCAGCCTATGGCGTCCTTGTTGCCGATGATCTCTGCCAGGGGGAGCACCACTACCCGGATGGAGTGTTCTTGGAAGTAGTGCTTTAACTTCTTGGCAGCCATGTACAGCCGTATACCAGCTTTTGGTAGTAAGGGTAATTCTGCTTGGATAGCGAGAGTACCTCACTCAAGTAGTACACCGGGCACTGAACCAGCTGAGCCTTTCCTTCTTCTGGCCTTTCTACCACCAGTACAACGCTGACGACCTGGTTGGTGGCTGCGATGTACATCGGCATTGGCTCCTTCGCGGCAAGGGCTGCTAGTACCGGTGGAGAAGACAACATGCGCTTGAGGTCGTGGAAGGCCTCGTCCGCCTGCACCGTCCAGACGAACTTGTCTATTTTCTTCATGAGCTGGTACAGGGGTAATGCCTTTTCGCCCAGCCGGCTGACGAATCGGCTGAGGGAGGCCAGGCACCCGGTGGACTTCTGTACCTCGCGCAGGTTCTGCGGTGGCTGCATGCGCTCGTTTGCCCCGATTTTTCTGGGTTGGCCTCGATCCCTCTCTCTAAGACAGGGAAGCCGAGGAGCTGGCCGGCTGGGACGCCGAATATGCACTTCTCCGGGTTCAGCTCCATCTGGAACCGACGAAGGTTGGCAAAGGTATCCTTCAGGTCTTCGAGGAGTGTTTGTTTCTCCTTTGTCTTTACCACCACATCATCGACATAGGCGTGCACGTTTCTTTCAATTTGCGATTGTAGGTGGTGGGGATATGCCAAAGGGGGTATGCCTAGCAGGACGTTCTGATTGGGCCGAAAGGCCTGCGAGTGCGTCTAAAAGACAGCGACTGGACTATGAAGAAAGGAAAGGCCCAGCAACTGGTGACTAGAAGCCCAGAAGCGTAGCAGAAGCCCAGTCGGACTAGGTCAAAAGTCTCCGGATCCTTATCTTGTTCGGGGACAGCTTGTAAACCCTAGCGAGGTGCTTCATATATAAACCTCCCTAGGGTATCCTGGGACCTTACGTTCCATCATACACCCCCTCAAGCGACTCGCTGCCTAGCCGCCTAGCTTGCCACCCTTGTAACTCGCTCTCTCATAATCTAATCTAGCAGGAGTAGGTCTTTACCCTCCGGGGGGCCGAACCTGGGTAAACCCATGTGCATCCGCCCCCATCTCGCACCGCAGATGGCCGCCAACTCTTCCTCACGAAACACTCAATCGCTGCCAGTGGCAACGGGAACGGCGGCGGCTTCGGAACCCACCTCGGGGGAGGGAGACGTGCAAGGGAGGACCCCAACAACAACCCACCTCGGGACAACGGGAACGGCGGCGGCTTCGGAACCGTCGTCGGGTCGCTACATACCTTCACCGGACTCGGCACCAAGCGTGAGAAGAAGGTGCTCGCCCACGCGGTCGCCGTCAATGCGGTGACGCAAGTCGACATCCTTCGCTTCCTAAACTGGTCCGAGCAGAGCATCACCTAGAGTCGCCAGGACCACCCGCCAAGAATCGAACCCAGGGCGAGTCGCCCTGGTAGTCAGGCCCAAGGTGGATGACTACTGGCTGCCCAAGAGGCTGATGGACGGCGGGAGCTCCATCAATATCTTGTACCTCGACACGTTCAAAAGGCTCCAGCTCCCAGAAACAGCCATCGAGCCAACACTGACGACCTTCCACGGCATCATCCCCAGTCGGAAGGCGTACCCGATCAGGAAAGTGACGCTGCCAGTCACCTTCGGCACTCCAGCAAACTACCGCACGGAGAGGATCGTCTTCGAGCTGGTGGACTTCCGCAACCCCTACCACTGCGTCCTGGGCCGCCAGGCATTCACAAAGTTCATGGCAACCCCACACTACGCCTACAACATGATGAAGCTCCCCGGGCCAAGCGGCATCATCACCGTCCACGGCGACCCTGACATGGCCGTGGAATGCAAAGACAAGGGCGTCGAGCTCGCCGACACCGTCATTGCCGCGGAGACCGACCACGCGGAGGAGCTCGCGAAATACACGGGCAACATCAACAAGGATGACCCCACCATCCTGAAGAAACCAATCGCCGCGAACTCCACGTTCGAGGCGACCATGCACACCCGCACCGTCGAGCTCGTCCCAGGCGACTCCAGCCAGACGGTCACCATCGGGGTGCACATGAGCCCCGCATAGGAAAGTGCACTCATCGGGTTCCTCCATGAGAACCGCGACGTCTTTGCATGGAAGCCATCTGACATGCCAGGTGTCCCGAGGGAACTCGCTGAGCACTCTTTACATGTCAGGCCGGATGCAAAGCCGGTCAAACGGTCACTATGTTCGGCCTCAAGAACGCTTACTTTTGCATGCATCGCTCATATGTGGCGCCCGCATTTTTGAGTATGAATGGCATGGTGGTGTAGCAGTAGGCCCCGTATGGGGTGATGAATGCTGTCTTTATTTGATCAACGGGGTTCAGCCGGATCTGGTGGTAGCCGGAGTATGCATCTAGAAACGACATGAGTTCGCAGCCGGTTGTGGAGTCGATCACTTGGTCTATCTGTGGCAGGGTGAACAGATCTTTGGGGCATGCCTTGTTGAGGCTAGTGTAGTCAACACACATGCGCTAAGTCTTGTTCTTTTTCAGCACCAATACTGGGTTTGCCAGCCATTCCGGGTGGAATACTTCCATGCTGAATCCGGCTGCGAGCAACCAGGTGATCTCTTCACCCATGGTTCTTTTTTCTTCCGCGAAGCGGCGTAGTGACCATTCGACTGGCTTTGCATCTGACCTGACATGTAAAGAGTGCTCGGTGAGCTCCCTCGGAACACCAGGCATGTCCTTGGGGGACCATACGAAGATATCCCGATTCTCACGGAGGAAGTCGACGATCGCGCTTTCATATTTGCTACCAGGGCCATCTCCGACTAGGATGAACTTGTCCGGCTCGGCCTCATTCAACAGGATCTTCTTGGTGCCCTTAGATGGCTTGAATTACGCCTCTCTGGCTGGTTTTGGTTCGTCAGCCGGCATATCCGCCTGGAGGGCCGCCACATTGTGCATGATAATGCATTTCTCCTCTGCAATGATCATGTCCTTAGCAATCTTGGAGCCGTTTGTGGCATATTCCACTGACCGTGTGTAGTCACCCACGACGATGATTACTCCCTTTGGCCCGGGGAGCTTCATCTTGAGGTACGCATAGTGTGGCACCGCCATGAACTTGGTGAGCATGGGGCACCCTAGGATGGCGTGGTAAGCGCTGTAGAGGTTGACCACCTCGAACCATATGGGCTCGCGGCATAAGTTATCCTCCATGCCAAAGATGACATCCAGCCGGATCTTGCCAATGGGCGAATGTGACGGACCCAGAATAGCTCCGTGGAAGGAGGTGGTGGATGGCTCTAACTGGGACTCACTGATGCCAAGCCGGTCGAGGGAGCTACGGTACAGGAGGTTGATGTTGCTTCCTCCATCCACCAAGATGCGGGAGAATCTATAAGAGTTTTTCTTGGACATGATGATGGGGTCCATGACCATAGCATATGTGCCCGGATGCGGCAGCACGTCCGACTGTTCCTTTTGGCTCCATTTGACCTCTTGCTCTGACCAGTTCTGGAACTGGGGAACGGGAGGGATGATTGCGTTCACCTCCGCCTCGCGGCGCCTTTTGCTGTGCTTGGTTTCTAGCTCGGTGGTGAAGATGTGGTAGTTCCCTACCTGGCGAGGATAGTTTCCACCATCTTCGTCCTGGCGATTTTGGCGCTCGCGGTTATCTTGCTGTCCACCGGCTGGCGGCGGAGGGGGTGGTGGTAGACCACAAACTTTGAACATCTTCTTCGTCCAAGTTCACTGGCGGGTTGTATGTGTGACCGGCTTGTTGCCACCGCTATGGAACTTGCATGGGCCATCAAGCATCGACTTAATGGTGTACTTGGGCTGAGGTGGCCAATCGTCGGGCTTCTGTCTCCTGCTGCCGCCCGTAGTCGGATCCTCCTGGACGGCTGCCACCTGCCTAGAACCATATTGGTTGTCCGGCTGATCGTCCTTCCTCTTGCTATGGTGGTTATCATGTCGCCTGGAGTTGTGGTTGTTTCCCTCTGGCTAGCGTCAAGCCATGGTGACCTCCATGACGATCTACCCTTGGTCGTCTGGCCGGATGGATCTTTTCATGGCCACCTCCACGGTGGCATACTTGTCCGCGATCTCCATGGTCTTGGCCATGGTGATGGGTTCTACCTGGTGGAGCTTATGCTTGAGCATGGTGCCGTCCCTGCACCTGTTGATGAAGAAGTCGACCGCCTGGTGCTCATGTACCCCATTGCAGGAGTTGTGCATGCTTGTCCACCGAGTGATGTAGGAGCGGTCAGTTTCATCTTTGCCTTGGACGCAGAGGGCGGGTTCTCCGGGGCAACCGGGGCGTTTGTAAGTGTCGGTGAAGTTGCGGACGAACGCTTGCTCGAAATCAATCCAAGCATTGATGCTGTTGTCGGGGAGACTGTTGAGCCAGGTTCTGGCTGAATGCAGGAGCATGAGTGGGACATAGCGCACCGCCACCCGGCGATTGCCGTTTGCAATTCCCACCACGGTGGTGTAATCCACCAGCCAATCCTCCGGCTTGACGGTGCCGTTGTACTTCGGTGTGTCCCTTGGGAGCGAAAATCCCTTCGGAACCGGTTCGTTCCGGATGCATGGTCCAAAACACCTTGGACCAGTCGGGCTTTCTTCATCCAATGCACGTGACTGGACCCGCAGGTCGATGCGTTCACGCGCATCCCTTGGTTCCTCCAGCTCGACCGGGCCAAGCCAACCCGAAAGGTGGGATTTGGGCTACGCGTTTGTTCTTCTAGCTTTGTTGGCTGGATCGCGATTTCTGCTGGCGGCTTCGCGTGGGTTGTGTCCATGGACAGCCGACCCGCCACACGTACGGTTGTCCTGCCTTGTAACGTTCAGAGAGGAGGCCTTGCTTCCGCCTATAGCCGGTTCGCCCACCCGGCGAGGTGGCTAGTTCTTGCTGTTGCCGCCAAGGCTTGCACTCGCCTCGGCTTGTTGCCTGTTAGCTGTCGCCACAAGGAGCTGGACGCGCACCTGCTGATGGCGTAGCTCGTCACCCTCCAGGTGGTTAAGCTCTACAGCGGCAGCCTCCGAGACCCTCATGTTTTTGGTAGGAGTACTGTAAACCGACTGAGGCGCCGCCACACGCAAGTCAGCGGCACGGTCCAGTTCCGAGCCTAGGTTACGGCCTCGCGGCGACACCTGCCGGTTTGCGCTAGGTAGGCGGGAGAAACCATATGCAATGTTGTACTCGCGCACGGTGGCGTCAAGGCATCGCTGGCATGCAGCGACTCTGTTGGCTTCCTCCAGGAGGTTCTGGCGTGTGGTCTCCAGTGCGGCCACTGCGACAGCTGGATCCAGCTCCATGGCGATGGGGATGCGAAGGTTTTGGATGAAATCTACCAAGGGGTCCACGCCTTGCCTGTGCGGAGCGGCGTCCTTGGCGCCTGCGTCACACTCCAGAGGTGGGCGGTGTCCTTCGCCTGCCCTGGCCATCATGATCCCGATGCTGCCACTTGCATGGAGCGGGGCGGAGAAACCTGGAGGTGTGCTGGAGATAGTGACGACCTTGCGAGGGAACTCCTTGGTGATGGTGGCGACGTAGACTCGGTGCTCACCGAAGTGCATGATGGAGCCATCACTTGGGAAAGTTTCCCCGTTGAAGCAGGATGCGTTGTCAAGGACACAGTCAAACGAGCCGAAGGTGAGGACGAGGCCAGAGGCAACTCGTTCACCGGCGACAAGCGGAAGTCCCGTGCAAAAGATGACCCCGGCCAAAGCGCTATGCCCCACAGTGAGCACCAACTGTCATGGTGTGGAACACGGCAGTGCCATCGGGGATGGCATGAGAGGGGACAATCAGGATGCTATCGATGGCTACTCGCAACAGGTTGGGCACATATACTGCAGACAAAGTGATGTACCCAGGTTCGGAGCCCTCTCATCGAGGTAAAACTCCTACTCCTGCAAGGATCCACTATGGGGGAGCGAATGCTCAATACAAATGCTCCTTGAGTTGTTTCCCTAGCTACTCTTGGGAGCTAGAGGAAGATGGACTACCCCATTTGGAGATTCTGGCTAACTTGTAACTTGTGATTGCTTACCTAGAACCCTAGCACTACCCCTCCTTATATACTAGTAGAAGGGTAGGTTACAATGTGGGTTCTAGGGTTTACTGTTTTGGGCTTTGGGTTTACAAAGTGGGCCGACTGACCGGGTCTAGCCAGTGGTCCAGGACCTAGTCAAGCTTTAGTACAAGTGGGGGCAGTGCCACAGCGTCTTGGTGCCTCTGCTTTGGGCGTCACCCGACGCTTTAACCATTAGCTTGGTGCTTTATCCGTCAACCGGAGCTTTATCCATCAGCCGAAGCTTTGTCCGTCACCTCCCCAGCCTTAGCGCTTTGGCGCCCTTGTTTGGTAGTGCCAGCCTGTCTAGTCAAAGATGCGCTCGGCAAGGAGCATCATCCCCTCCCGTACCTTTGGCCAACAGATCCGAGGCGGCCGGGTAGAGGGGGTTACCCAGTCGGCGATCCCGACCCCGGCTAGACGGGCCAGCCGGGGAATCTTGATGCGGAATGGGTGAAGCGAATCACCAGGTTGAGGCTCTTTGTCTTGCGGCCATCCAGCCAACTTCCCCTGGAGCTAGCCAGTTAGCGTTGGCTTGGACTATCCGGGGGTCATCCCCCGACACAAAGCCATCCCTCATCAACCTTGGCCATTACACATGTGGAAAGAGATTGACTCTCTTGCGAGAGGTCGACCACGTAAAGGTTGTCTTCCACATATCCAACAAGTACCAAGCTGAGATTATCACCCCTAAAGACTTTCACAAAAGTTCTAGAGAAATAGGAATCATAACCGGCATCCGCAAGATGTTTAATTGAAAGCAATTTGTAGCCAAGGTTCTCAACAAGCATGACAGTCTCTAGGGTCAAATCCTTGGAGACCACCAACTTGCCATAACCTAGTACCTTTCCTTTAGAGTTGTCTCCAAAAGTGATGCTTGATGTTGAGTTGATGTCATGAATGAATTGGTCAAGCGCACTTCTACCTCTGGTCATATGATTGGTGCATCCACTATCAAACACCCACTTTGAACCACCAGAGACGTACCCCTACAAAATCAATTGTTTGATTTAGGAACCCATTGAGTAATGGGTCCCCTAGCATTAGCAACAAGATCTTTTAGTACCCAAATTGAGTACCACCTATAAGCATAACCATTGCGAGGGCCAACATATTTGACTTACACATCTCCTTGGGTGCCCTTACATAGCACATATGATGGATTAGATTTTCCCATAAACTTGTGGTTGGGGTTGCCCCTTGTGGCTCCCCCATTCACAACATTCTTCTTTACTTGATCAACCACCTTGTGCCCTTCAGGCACAAAGTTGATCTTAGGTGGGTTGGCACCATTCTTATCATTCTTGGGGTCAAACCCAATACCTTGCCTTAGAGATCTCATTGTTTGGCAAGCAAGAATCTCATCAAGAATCTTGCCCTTGGAGGTAGGTTTGAGAGACTCCATCTCAATTTGTTCCTTCAACTTCTTATTATCCTTAGGGAAACAAGCTTGATCCAAGGTAGGGTTAGAATCACAAGTAATATTCTCAATAATAATTGGATCCTTCAATGTACCAAGATCCTTTTCATAGGACACTCGAAGTTGATCATGATTCTCCCCAAGTTTTATGAGCTCACGCTTGACAAGCAAATTAGCTTTATCAAGGTCCTCAAGGTCATTGGTAAGAGAAGCATGGGCAATCTCAAGTTCTTTCTTTGAAGTATCAAGCTCTTGGGACAAGGTGATAGCTCAATCTATGGTATCCATATCTTTTGCCTTATCTAGTTCATAGATTTCAATTCGTTCTTTAAGAAGGGAAGTAATGTCCCTTTCCTTGCTTAGCTCTTGCTCAAGAAGATCTAATCTTAGTTTCTCATCATCAATATGAGACTCCAAACTATTAGTGGTCTCGTCTCGTGAATTGATAGGGCTCATTAATTGTTTGAATCTAGCACAAGCATTGCTAGAAAGGGACATCATGATTTTATACATTTCTTATATATAGTTTTCATAAAATTCATCATTGTCACTATCATTGGCACTAACATGATCATCCAAGATGCTAGAGAGAGATGGATGGGAAGAGATTACCTTGGTACTCCTTGCCATGAGGCATGTGGCGGTGACCTTGGGAGTGATGGAGTCATCGGCATAGTCTTTGGTGTAGTCATATGTGAACAGTGACCCGGGTTCAGCAAAATCCAAACTGGCCACACCCACAACCTTCTCCTCATCTTCACTCTCCACACCGGATAGGTACTCTTGGCCAAGAAAGCCTTTTCCATCACGCTTTTTGTTCCTCTTGTACCTCTCGTTGATGGGGTTTGGCTTTAATCTTAGCTTGGCGCCCTCTTCATACTTGGCTTGTCAAGTCTCTTCTCATATGGGCATTTATCGGCAAAGTGATCCGACTCATCACAATTGTAGCAAGTCCTCTTCTTCTCACTTGTCCCGGTTGAGCTTCTTCTTCTTTGGAATTTCAAGTTCTTGGTGAATAGAGCAAGTTGGGATAGCATGTCGTCAACATCATCACTATCACTCTCTTCTTCATTTGCAACACTTTATTGCACATACTTGGCATTTAATGCTAGGGAGTGAGAAGTCCCAATGGCAAGGTTGATCTCCTTGATATTTTGTCCTTCATCCGCCATGTTATCTGTGGCAACAAAATATGATACTAGATCATCGGGAGAGAAGTGGTGAGCTGAATCTAGGAGTTGCAAGTTCAAGGCAAGCTTCTTGCCATAGGTGGTGATCATGGAGACAATCTTGGACTTGATGAGATCATCATTCAAGTTGAACCCATCATCATACTTGTCACAGCCAAGACCATCAATCTTCACATGGAGGGTAACAAGTCTCTTGTATGTTTCTGCGATGGACTCACCATCGTGGTTCATGAACATGCTCATCTCTGACTTGGCAGCTTCATACTTGGACTTTTGGATAAGATACGTTCCCTCTTGGAGAATGACAATCCTCTCCCAAAGCTCCTTTCCTGTGGGGATGTTGCTAACTTGATCATAGAGAGTGCGGTGAATGGCACTCCTTATCTTGTCACAAGCCGTTGCATTTAGTTGACAGTCATAGTATTCTCCTGGAGTGATATTGTTGGGATCTTGTGGATAGAAGACCTTTCCCACAATCTCTCAAAGATCCACACTTCAGCTGCGAAGATGAGATTCCATAGAAACTTTCCAATGAGAGAAGTGAGTTCCATCATAGTGAGGTGTGGGACCTAAACCATTAATATGAGGCATGATGTTCTTTTATTTAGGATACGGAAATGGATTAGGAGGCATATAGGCTTTTGTTGGGTCACTCTCACTAGAGGCCTCGTTCATGGACTCCTTACCGGTGTCCATCGGCCTCCCTTGAGGTACTACCGAAGGTCCGGCAAGCATGACCCACTCGCCCATCCCCTAAAACGTCCCTCAAGGAAACTTATTTGAGCAAGTAGATCAGAATCCGCCTTAGCCTTTTCAAGGGATTATTTGGCAAAGCATTCATAGAGCTCCTTGACTAAATAAGTCTTTCCCTCATCATCATCGGAGAAAACCATCTTTTCTCTTAGGCGGTAAGGCCCTTAGAAGAGCACTAGGCTCTGATACCAATTGAAAGAGTAAGATGGTTTACCTAGAGGGGGGATGAATAGGTTTCTACACACTTCTTTGTAATCTTTTGCAAGTTTTAGGCTTTGCGGAATATAAGTGTGCCTAAACGCAAACTAGGTGAGGCAACCTAGATGATGATGCAAGATACTTCAATCACGAAGGCTATCACAAGGTAAACAACACAAGTAAGAGATTGGTTAAGGAATAACCAAAGCACGTGGAGATAAATATGTAATCCCGTGTTCACCACCTTTGGGGAGGGGGCTACGTCCCGTTGGAGAGGTGTGAGGTTCCACGAAGGATTCCCCAACGCCACAAAGGCTCACTTTCTTCTCCGAGCCTATCCCATGAAGGAATAGCTCACTTACTCATGGTAGACTTTAAGATTGTCTCCAAACCCTCACAAACTTTCCACGGAGCAAATCACAAGTCGAATGCCTCCGAGCGACCCTAGTCGCCTAGGGTTTCCCACAAACCCAAGAGTAACAAGCTAACTCGATGAACTCAAGGGGGAATGAACTTTGGCTTGGTGGAAATGTAGATCGGGACCTCCTCTTGCTTTCTACCAAAGGGATTTGGAATTGGTTGGGTAGAATGGGAGATCCTCAAGGAATTGTGTTTCAATAATGGGGAGAGAGAGAGAGAGAGATAGCTTCAAGAATGAGTATGTAATAGAATTCCTAACTCTCAGTGGAGAAGAAAGGGATATTTTTAGTCCGGGGTGAAAAAGGAGCCATTTGGAGGGTCATGCGGCCAAACCGGCAATAAGTCCGGCAGGGCCGAACCGTGCGCCAGAAATTCCGACCACAGTTCCGGCGGACCGGTTGCTGCGCCAAAAGTTCCGGCGGCGACCGAGATTTCCGATGCAAACCGAAACCCTCTGCAGTGATCCGTTCCGGTGTGTGCTGGGAATTTTCAATGGTGATCAGAAATTCCAGCAGCCACTCCGGCGGTGCCAGTTTTCATGCCGATTTCGCAAAGCCCTCTTTCTAGCCCTTTTTTACAGCGACTTTCTGTCTCTCCTTTGGTGGGTGTATGGCTGAAGATGATATGATGTGTGTGTGTTGTAGAACATCCCCAAAGAGGGCATCGAGATCACCCCTCTTAATAGTGTGGTGCTTCCTACTAGACTCAAAGACAAATAAGATAGAAAAGTAACGAAAACACCGGCTCTTCACTTCATAAACGAATGGGGGGGTCACCTACTTCCTCTCATCATCAAACGTGGACTAGCACCTATAGGAATACTAGTAGAAACATTAGTCCACTCTCTAACTCTGGTGTCATAGTTAACCAAAAACTGGATAATGGCATTTTTCCCTTTCAGTATCCGAGCCTGATCTATGCGTAGATTCTTTGCATGGGTAGAATACATATGAGTATGTGGGCGTTGATGATCATGTTATTGGATCTTATATGTATGTTGGATATTGGTGGCATAGTGGGATGAAGTGGCATGGACTAACTTTACATGTCCTCGCACATGAGACATGTTCCATGCTTGACATATAACTAGTTTTGAATAAGTGGCTAGGGAGTGTCTATCTCTCCTACTATAGTAAATATCTGATTTACAACGAGTTGCTAATAATTTGATTATCATCATTGTGGTTCCATGTTCGTAGGTATGAATGGTTCTATCTTCGAAAGCCTTAAGCCACGTAAAATTTGCAATTGATAAATTAGAGGCGTCTAGTTTAGATTGTTGTTGGGTAAGTGTCATGATATGGTGATGTTATAATTTATAGTATGGATTGATACTCTTGGAAATTATAACATACCAAAGTGTAAGTTCCCTATACCTTGGCCTCACACATATAGGAATGATAAAGATCATACCATAATGCACATGATAGTGATCAAGTGTAAGAACCATATCATATCACTTTTTGCATATGATGTTTGTTTGCATCTTATATTGCTTGTTTGGCGCTTTAGTAGCATTATAATATGATCCCTTATTTAAATATCAAGATAAGAATGTGTTCTTCCTTTAGTATGCACCGTTAAGAAAGTTCGTTGTTTCGAGACACCACGTGATGATCGGGTGTGATAGACTCTACGTTTGCATACAACAGGTGTAAGATAGTTTTACACACACGAATACTAAGGTTCTTACTAGGTGCAGTGACCCAGCATACCACTGCATGCTGTAGTATACTATAGTCATTGACATAACACTCAAGGAACGCCATTCCGCAAATATCACATCTCTTAGAGTGGTACAACAGAAACATTGTGGGTCCAAATTACAAACATACACACATTATTATTACAATGCCAAAAGATCGGTACTTTAAAGTGGTTCAAACTTACAAACCATACACTTCTTACTTAATACATTTTCAGTGGAAGAACAAAAGATTCAAACGGCATAACATGAATTAAGCTCAACAGCTTATTGTATAACGTTCATGCTGCTCGGCTCGACTTAAGTACTAGTAACTATTGGGCAACAACTCTGACTCGTTGCCTTCAGCTCCATAGAGTATCTCGTAGTCCACACCTTCAACTCCACTAGACATGTCTGGTTCCTTGTAGTAGACATCGTCCTGACCTTCGGTGGCATACATTGGGGTACCTTCTGGCTCCTCAGAGTCTAAGCAGGGGATCAAAGGAAAATGTGCGTAACAACATTACTCAGCAAGTTCATTATATGCAAGGTGGGAAGTTTTATGCTCTATCTACCACCTCAGACTATAAGTCTTTGGCACTATGCAGTTTTCGTAAACATTTTTTCAAAGGTTGATTTTAATATCAAAAACTATGCCCATCAGCCTTCACAGGTTGACCAGAACTTCATGGAGTTTCTTTCCTGCCGCGTTCGTAGATTCTTCCCGGAACAAGGAGTAACATGTCACAATTCTTCATTATGTAGAGGTGCGTTGCTTTACCCATAAGAGATCAAATCCTTATTGCACAACCGGGCGTACTTTCCCGTCCACAATTCCTTGATGTGGGGCCCAAAAATTGATTCTAGCCCATCACTATTCTTCTTCGTGACCTCGCATGCCCCCTTGGTGTACGCCATGCCCACATATTGATTTACGATAATGGGAAGTACATACTATTATAGATGCTAGAACTACTTGGGACGTTGAGGGATCCCACCCATATGCTACATATCCTATACGAATTACATACTCACGCTACAAGGATAATAGCCATGGCATGCGCATCCGAGAACATGCGAAAGGAAGAAGATCAAGCTGACTTCTCTGTCCCATTCCAGATCTCATGGTTAACGCGTATTATATGGCGCTAGAATCACTGATGTCATGGGTTATTAAGTCCTATATGTACTACAATTGGAACCCTAGATTCCACTAAAACTCTTAATATTTTTCATCATTTAGGATGATAATAACATTTTATTTTCTTCGTAAAATACTTCTTTTCTATCTCTTTTTAGAACATAGGTGATAACACACAATTTACAAATACTTTTACAAAGCAGAACAAAGGACATGAGCAAGTGATGAACTTGCCTTGTCACTGCAAGGTAGTGAAGTCAGATACTTGCACTCGGCCTTGAGCTTCTGTTTCTACAAAACACCATTATTGCCAAGTAAGGACAATATTTAAAGAAGCAGTAATGAATATGCATAGTAATGTCATGCACTATTTTTTATAACCCTTCTTTGTGTGTTTTACCCACCTTATTAAAGGTTAAAGAGAATTTAATACTTTATAATTCTTAATTACTTTTGAAATATTATATTTAATATTTTTGTAATATCATATATTAACTCAAGAGTTTAAAAGTATTTTATGTAATTTTAGCTCTTATCCTTATTTTATTAAAAATCCCATAAAAGACTAAGTGTTTGAATATATATATCAACTTTATTGGCTAAAAATACAAACTAGTATTTTTATTATACATAATATATATTTAGTATCAAAAAATTAATTTTAATTATTTTTTAAGTATAACATTTATTTTTAGGAAATTCCATAAAGGATTTATGTCATAAAAAAATTAATTTAAGTTTTGTCATCCAAAAATTCAATTTATTGTTTTTATTAGATAGTTTATATTTTATGAACATTTGGATATATTATTTGTGTTTTTAAGATTTTTATTTATTTTTCTAGAGCTTATTAAGTCTTGGGGTAATTTGGTCTTTTAATAAATAGATTTGGTTCCATTTCTTTAAATTTGGGCCTAGCCCATTGGGCTGGTCTAGCCCAACTCGACCCAATGGGTTGGCTTAAACCCACTCGCCTCTCCACTAGACCGGTCCACCAGCCTAGTGCTCTCCCCTCTCACTCGCTCGCTTGACCTCATCCTTCTCCTCTCTCTTTAGCGACTGTGTGTCGCCCCGCCATCGCCGCTCGATTCTCGCCGTCCTCGACCTCTCCAACCATCGCCGCGGTGCAGGATGGTGTAGTCGATGATGCTCCATTGATTGGTCCAGCCTGATTTGATGCTCGGGCCCTTCTCCAGCCACGCCACCTCCTCATTGGTGCCTAGGGTTTGGACCCCACTAGTGGTTCGGCGCTCCGATGGTACCCTAGCGCCGCCCTGGTGCTTCGGTGATCAGATGGTGTTACCTCCTTCCTCTATAGCCTCCACAATCATGGCCTAGCACGGGTTGTAGCGCCCTCCGGGTGCTCACCATGCCGTCGTGTTCATCCATGTCACCGGCCACTGCTCCCTCTTCTATTCTTTAGTGAGGACCTCAGGTAAGTGGTGTTTCCCCTTTCCCTCTCCCGATTCTCCTCAGAATCCCTCTCTGTGGTGATAAAATTTTCCTGGATAGTATTGATGCTCTGTTTTAGGGTTTCTCTCCTTGTCAAAATTACATCTGGCTTGTGGTTCGATTGAATTAGGATTAGTGAATCCTGGTTTTGCCATTTATTCATGGACTTTGATCTTGTACATGCTTGGTGTGACTCAGTAAGGTTGCTAGCTATGTGGTATCTGTTGATTGGTTGTGATTAATCTAGTGGATCATATCTTGTGGATATATGTGCCTACTATGATCCTAGTGGTGATTTACTACCTGGATATTCTTAAGATGTATGCCATACAGTGCCTATGGCCTTGGTGCTTCTCTTGACAGTGGTGAAAAGTAGTATGGTTATACTAAATGTTGCTTGATATCTGTGATAGCCTTTTGATTGTATTATCTGCTTATGCTTGATAAAACTTACCAATGGTTTCTAGTCTCTAGACTAGATAAGTGTCACAGATTTGATGCTTGTGAACCAGAGTTGAAAAACAATGATTCATTATTTATGGTTAGCTCACCTTGTTGTATCTAACCTATTATAGATGACTTATATAAATGATTCCTAAAGATGTTAGGAAAATGATTTGAATCATATAATCTATGAAGGCTTGTAGATGTTGGCTTTACAAAAGATAAATGGTTATTTTCTTGGCTACTATTGAGGTGCTACCCAGAAATTGGGATGTGCCCAATAGAAGACCATCCATGTAATTGCTTGCATCTAGTTTTAAAATTAGAGAGTACCTGCTTAGGTCAGTGATGCATAGGCTGAGACCTAGCTAGGCTGTGGATTTGAACATATGCTACTTTGCTGCCTGTTTTCGTAAATATCCAATGATGTGCAAATCATGTCTTTTGCATGAATACTAAGGATATCTCCCAACACCTACTTTATATACATATGTATGAACAAGTGTTGGATCAAAGGGTTTGAGGTTTACCCTGGATCTAGAGTAGATTGTGGTAGTTGTAGCCTTGTGCTGTTGTTGCTTGCTACCCTGGTGACTGATGTTGCTGGTTGCTGCTCCTCCTTGGCCTTGCTCTGCACCTCCTGGAACTGGTTATGCTTCTCCTAGCTCCTACATGACCTTGCTATCCTCCTAAACCACCCCCACCATTAGGTGACCATCATGTATGGTTTCTTGATTAATTTTGGTGGTGAATGGTTGGTTAATCTAGTGGAAATCGAGCAAGATCTAATGTAGTTTCTTGTGTGTTCTTGAGATAGAACACTGGTGGTTCGGTGGACTAGTGTAGCAAAGCTTTCTTTGTTATGTATGATGATGTGGTTTTATCTCACCTTCTCTCATCCTGCTGTTGACAACACACTACACAGACGTGTGAGTAAGTTGCTATTGTGCCTGCTTGTTCTTTGGATCGCTCAAGTGAACATAGCTATTACTTTTACCTTTTACTATGAGCTTACCTGGTGAAACTTTCCCCTCTTTGGCTAAGGATGTTGTACTGAAGACTTTTTCTTTTAAAAGAACAGATACTTCATTTTGGTGAAACTTGCCCTTTTTATAATTAATTTGCTCAGTGATGTAATATGAACAATGCACTTCACTATTCAAGACTAAGAGCAAACTAACCATAAGCACTTTCTTTTTATTTCCGTTTTCTTTGTTTTGCAAGTACAAGCTTCTTCAAAAAAGATTGGAAGATATAGACTATATTAGAATTTAGTATAGATTTTCATTTTATCATTTATGTAATCTTTTTTATTTGGCTTTTGTAAAGAACAATGTAATATGTATTTGTTATTCAATAAAGTTACTTTTCTTATTTGTTTGTATTATTTATTTGTATCAAACTTCTTCACTTGTATATTCTTTAAACAATTTAATAATGGAATAAGAAAAGGATAAGAATCTATACTTATTGGAATAATCCAATTACTTGTATTGTTTTCAATTTTCTTTTTTTAAAATAGTTATTCATTAAATACCAATCAATAATTCTTACTAATTATTAATAAACTCTTTTGAAACAATAAATACTAACTACTTCTAATTTTCAAATCTTTTCAAAAGTGATTCAAATTTAAACATGAATTTGAATTATTCAGCCAAAATCATTAAAATTCCTAGAGATCATGTCAAAATTTATAACAATCACTAGAAAGAGCTAAATCCTAACTCAAAATAGTGAAGGAAACTTTGATCTCTCTAGGGTTTTGTTTGGCGAAAAATTTACCCCAACTTTACAGATGAATAAATGCAAATGCACATAATTCTATTTCTACCCTTCGTTGGTTCCTAAACGCTGGGATGTTACACTTGGCGAGTCTAGCATGTACAGACATGGCCTCGGAACACGAACCGAAAGGTAAAGCATGAGTCATATGGTTGATATGATGACCATATAGATGCTCGCCTTTGAAGCTACACCAACTCACGTGATGATCGGTCTTGGTGTAGTGGATTTGGTTAATGTAATCACCAAAAATACACGAGTCATGTTGTTTTTGAGATGGAGTTCATTTGTAATTTGGATTAGCTGAACTCAATCTATCATAAACTTAGTCTAAATAAACTTTAAAAATTCTGTTGTAGATGGCACCACCTGCTTTTAATTTCAATGTGTTCATGGAGAAAGAGAAACTTGCAACGAATGGTAGCAACTTTACCAACTAGGCCCTGAACTTGAGGATTCTCTAGGTTCGGAACACTGGATAGCGGTCAAGAATATCCTTAAGTACTTAAGAAGGACTAAGGATATGTTTCTTGTGTGTGGAGGTGAAGAAGAGTTGGTCGCTAAGTGTTATGTCGACGCTAGCTTTGACATTGATCTGGATGACTCTAAGGCTCAATATGAATACGCATTTCTCACGAATGGAGCAGTAGTTAATTGGAGGAGCTCCAAACAACCTATGGTAGCTGGATCAGCAACAGAGGCGGAATATGTTGCTGCTTCAGAAGCGGCACAGGAAGCAGTTTGGATGAAGGAGTTCATAACTGAACTAGGTGTGGTTCCTAGTGTGTTGAACCCAATGGTGATATATTGTGACAACAATGGAGCCATAGCCAATGCCAAGGAACCAAGGTCTCACAAGAACTCCAAGCATATCAAGCGCCGATTTCACTCCATCCGCGAGCATGTCAAGGATGGAGATATAAAGATTTGTAAAGTACATACAAATCTGAATGTAGCAGATCTGTTGACTAAAACTCTCCCTAGGAAAAACATGATCAACACCAGAACTCCATGGGTGTTAGATTTATCACTATGTAAACTAGATTATTGTGTCTAGTGCAAGTGGGAGACTGAAGGGAATATGTCCTATGAGGCAATAATAAAGTTCTTATTATCATATTCCAAGTATACGATAGATGTTTATTTTGCATGCTATAATTGTATTAATAGGAAACATTAATACATGTGTGTTTAATAAACAAATAAAGGGTTCCTAGTTATGCCTCTCATATAAACTAGCTCGTTGATTAACAAGATGATCAAGGTTTCCTGATCATGGACATTGGATGTTGTTAATAACGAGGTCACAACATTGGTGGAATGGTGTGATGAACATTCATCCAAAATATGATCAAAGTCATTGTGTTTAAATTGCTATAACAACATATGAAGTAACTTTAGTCCTTAGACCATGAGATCATGTCAATCACTAACACCGGAAGAGTAACTTGATAACATCAAATGTCACACCATAACACGGTGGCAATAAAGGTAGGTTCAAATACTCCGAAAGTGTTATGTAGAGGCTCATGGATCAAGAGTGGGATTTTTCCATCCCGGTGATGGAGATATATACTCTAGGCCCTGTCAGTGATATCACATTGATGTAGCTTGCAAGCAAGTGATAAGATCACTAGAATGTTATATCACGGGAACGAGAAAAGAGTACTTGTCGGTAACAAGATCAAACTAGGTATGGGGATACCGATGATCGAATATCAAACATGTAATATATTGCGAGATAAAGGGATTTAGTTACAAACGTTAAATGTTCACACGATCACTGGAGTCATCTTTGAATGTGTGGGAGTTAGTACGGATCTCCAGGTCCGCGGTTGATTATTGATCGGAGAGGGGTCTCGATCATGTCTGCATTATTCGTGAACCGTAGGGTGACACACTTAAGGGATATCGACACCATTAGGAGCAAATATGTTTCAGATAAAGATTATGAAAGTGATGGAATCATTTTGATGGAAATCAGAATTGTTTTGGGTGAAATTGCAGAAACTGGTTCTGCATGTGATAATGAAATGTTGCAAGGGGTTTTATGTGAATCTTTGTTAATTAAAGTAATTAACAAAATTCTGAATAAAATAAATAAAAGAGTTCTATTAAATGAGAGTGACGGTCATGTTGACTTCTTCGCGGTCTTCGTAACCACGCATCCGACATTTTCCTCGACGGTCACGTCTACGGCCGAGGTCGTCGTCATCGTCGTCTGAGTGGACATGGTTGTTTTTCACCGATTCCTCTCCATCAGCCCACCTATTCGCGATCTCCATCAGGTGGTCAATTGTTTTGGGCTTCGAGCGACCCAACTCCTCCCTAAGCTCTCTATGGTGTACGCCGTTGTTGAATGCGTCGATTGCGCGGTCTTTGAAGATGCCCTCTGCGGAGTTTTTAATGATGGACCACCTCTGGATGTAAGAGCGTAGTGACTCGCCAGGCTTTTGGTAGCAGCCCCTTAGCTCTTTGATTGATGAGGGCCTTTTTTATGTGCCCTTGAAGTTTTGCACGAAGTTGTATACCAGCTCCTCCCAGCTGCGGATTGACCTGCGGGGGAGGTTGTTAAACCATGCGCGGGTAGCGCCCCACAGCTGCAGCTAGAGGCATTGCATAGCTATGCTCGTGATTCCACTGTGCAGCCTGACGGAGGAGATGTGATCCTCCAGCTAGATCTTTGGATCTTGGAGGCCATCAAACTTTGGGTTCTTTGATGGGAGTTTGAACCCCTTCGGCATTTGCTTTTGCCGTATGGCTCTGTTGAAGTAGCTGGCGCCGCAGAGCTCTGTCCCATCATCCTCCGAGTCCAGCAAGCGGGCGCGCCTCGTGTGCATCTTGTTGACCTTGCGCTGCCTGATGTCATCACGCGTGTCGTAGTTGTGGTCATGTCGACGTGAGCGGCGTCGCCACGACAATTCATGTTCGTCGTCGCTGGAGGAGGAGGGAGAGTAATTGATGCAGCCCTTCCTACGGACGCTTCTACATCTACACCAACAAGTCCCCCAAGTGGACCCATGACTCGTGCCTAAGCCAAACTCCTGCAAGCTAAGGTGAACTCACTCCTCTCCTCGTGCCAATTTGATACCTCCTTGGATGGCGTGCTACTTCATACCTCTACTCTGTGCATCATCAGGTACGAGCCCCCGCCGCGTCGACCCACGAGCCCTGAAGCTGCACCTGAGCTGAAGCCGCCGGAGTGTCCGCCCGAATCCAGCTGGAGTGTCCGGCCACCCCGGAGTGTCCGGCCCGACTCAGCCGGAGTGTCCAGCCTGGCCGAGCCCAGACCTGGCGTGGACATTCAGAAGGTCGAATCAGACACTCCCCGGACACCACCGGAGTGTCCGCCCCGCCCGGACTGTCCGGCCGTGCCGACCCGGACTGTCCGGCCCAAGTGATGGGCCTGCGAGCCTAGCTGGGCCCTATGGCCCATGTACCCCTCTACTTCGCCCAGAACTCTACTTTAATGCCTGAATTACCCCTAAACTTGTGGCTGGCCTATATATAGACCCCCACCTCCATTGTAAACCCTAGGCATGATATTGGAATTAGTGGAAACCCCTTTGTGGATCTATCTAATTCTTGCCTCATGCTCCTTGACTAAGGAGCACCAATATCCCCAAACCTCGTTGGAGTTTGCATCATGCCTCCGTGTTGTACAAGGCCTAGGCATCGGTGTCCCTTTGCCTAGACGTCAAGATCTCACCGAGTCTCCCATCTCGCCGTGCCGGTTCGAGAGAGAGTCCTCTGCCCGACGCCGATCCTAGGGATTGCGCCGGACCGGTTACCGCTGGCGTGAGCTATTGGTGTTTATCGTGGTTTTGTGTGTGTGTGTTCATCGCGTTCTTCGGGCGTGTGTTCGTCGTGTTCATCCTCCCCTCCTTTCCTCGCACTCCACCCTCGATTTGAAAGGGAATCGTGAAAGATCGGGCCACCCTAGAGGTTTGCCCTCAACATATTGGTATCAAGAGCTTCGTTGCTCACGATTTCCCCCACAAAATTTTCTTCTATCCACCAAAAAATTCGAAAATCCCCACAAAAAACAGCCCATATTTGCCTTTGGATCGATCTCTTGATTTGGAGTGTTATTTGTGGTTTTGATTCGACCAAACCTTGTCTAAGGAGTTGGTCCAGCTTTATCCTGCATTTTCCCAGCCCGATTTGGCCAGTTTTTCGCGGATTTGAGGCCTGAAGGCGAGGATTTCCGCTCAAGAACACGAGCAGGAAACCCGCGCCGGAGTGTCCGGCTCATACCAACCGGAGTGTCCGGCCCGACCGGAGTGTCCGGCCAGACCAGAGTGTCCGGCCCAGACAGACCGGATTGTCCGGCTGTAACGCTAGTTTTGACAGTTTGGCCTCATTTTTCGCATTGGCTAATCTCCTTTGTTTGCTCGTGTCCCGTGTGCATGTCAGCAAGTACCAGCAAGCTTCCGCATCATCAACTTCTGCGCTCATCGACACCACGGACCACGAACATCATCCCGCACCACCGACGCCAAGTTCATCATCAAAGAAGGTATAACTTGCGTCACCTTGTTAACCCCATCTTCCTTTGTGTGTACCTATCCCATGAGAGTGGCTCATCTTGTGTTTTCTTGAGCATTGTGCATTTGTCCTTGGATAGTGAGAGTGCAAGAGCAATATCAAGTGTGAATAGGTAGCACCAAGGGAGAGCAAAAAAAAATTTGAAAAAGATACAAAGAAAAATAGTCTCCCCTTGCAAAAGACAGTCTCAAAGCTTGTAAGCAAGAGAGAAAGAAGAGAGCCCAAGGCAAGTGCACAAATCCGTTGCTCACTTTTCCTCTTTGCAAACGAGCCACGGTCTCTCCTTGCATTGGCACGACAACGAGCTTAGTCTTCGTTAGGACATATTGTTTGCTCATTTTCATAGTCGTGTCAATCCCAACTTTCTCCACGTGTGTGTACATAGTCGTAGGTTCCCGTCACCCTTTTGAGTTGTTGACCTTCGCCTTTGACTTGAGTTTTGTTGGATTTTTACCACTTTTGACTATCCCTTTTCTTTTGGTTGGTTCTTTGGCTTTCCACAACCCTAACCTACCACAAACAAGCTTTTGAGAGTTAGTGTGAGTTTTCTTGGCATTTCCACTTTGCACGCTAATAGCTCTCACTTGTGGTTTCTAGTTTGGTGCAATCCCCAAGGTGAGGTACAAGGCTAACACCACCATAGTCCACTTCCATATACAATACTTGTGTGTTTTGCATGATGGATAGGCACGGTGAGACGAGCCAACCACCCCCCCAAGAAGAAGATCCAGGTCCGTACATGACGCGCGCAAGTCACTTCATCGTTCGACAAGAGTTCCGTGAACGTTGCCAAGCACTTGAGACGCGACAAGATGAACAATTTGGCGAGACGCAAGCCGAGTTCAAGAACATCGACAACCGCTTCGATGGCCTCGAACGACAAATGCATGCAATGCATCACAACTTCGGCCACCAAAATGAAGCGCTCCAATGCTCCGTCGCCGAAACAAATGACAATCTTCGACGCCTCATCGACGGCATGACAAGACCCCATTCACGCGCATCAAGCTCGGCAAGTTCTTCGCATCGTCATGCACCTCTTCCACAAGATCTACATCAAAGTGCTCAAAGACGCAATGATGCCCCCATGGTTGAAGATGGAATTTCTTCGAACTATGTACCTTCCCCACGGCACGCCGCAACGTCAAGCTATGATGGTGACCTCTCTTCAAGGCCACGAGCAAGGCAAGAAGCACACCGTCATCACGCAAGGGCACTAGTGATTCAACAAGAGCAACCACAAGAGGAACCGCAAGCGCAACCGCAAGTCTACCACCATCGACCGCGACACATTCTTGACACAACAAGTGATGCAATTTGGATAATCAAGCTCGTCATCAACGTCAAGCTCTTCAAGATCCTCCTCCTCGTCATCAACGTCATGAACGTCAACAACGACACCATGGTCATCACGAGGCGCCTCCTCCACCTCAACAAAACTTGGAGCGTCAAGTGATACAAATTGAGTGACGCCCACCACGTCAAGAGGCTCATGACCATGTTCTTCGCCGTGAGGCCCATGTGCCTAACCAACATCACCAACTGAGGAACGAGCCTCCTCTTCGTCATCAACCGCGTCAAGAGGCTACACACCTTCGCCACCATGAGGCCCAAGTACCTCAACCACGTCAACAACCGTGCCAAGAGCAAGAGCAATCTCCTCATCAAAAAAAATACCAAGAGCAAGCTCCGCAACAAGGACGCGAGAACCAAGTTCCACCTCCCCAACTACAAGATCATCACCAAGCTCGTCGCAATGACCGCAACGATGAAGAAACTTTTGGCAAGCTCAAGTTCACAATGCCCAAGTTCACCGGATCCAATGACCCCGAAGAATACCTCTCGTGGGCACTCAAAGTCGACAAGATCTTCCGCATGCACAACTATAGCAACAAGAAGATGGTCGCCATGGCTTCGCTAGAGTTTGATGATTACGCCAACCTTTGGTGGGAACAAGTTCAAGTTGCTCGTGATGCAAGACAAGAGCCGCCAATCACAACTTGGCATGACATGAAGGCTCACATGAGATCCCGGTTCGTCCCCGCGCACTACACGCGTGACCTCTTCAACAACCTTCAAGCTCTTCGTCAAGGGACAAAGACCGTGGAAGAATACTTCAAGGAAATGGAACTCAACTTGATTCGCGCCAACATTGATGAGCGCATGGAGCAAACAATGGCACGTTTCCTTATTGGCTTGAATCACCCAATCAAGCGCATCGTCGAGTTCCAAACATACAACACCATGGTTGAGCTTGTGCACATCGCAACAAAGGCTGAACGTCAAGTACAAGAGGATATCAAGTACAACAAGCCCAAGACGTACTTCACCTACAAGCAAGCTTCAACCCCTACACCAACAACTTTCAATGGTAGCTCCTCAAGTACCTCCAAGCCTTCCTTCAAGCCCACACTTCCTCAAGGAAAACTGGCCCCAAGTGGCAAGCAAGCAAAGAGTGATACACCTTTCAACGGTGAATGCTACAAGTGTGGAGGTAAAGAACACAAGTCGGCCGAATGTGGAAACAAGAAAGTCTTGTTCATCCATGACAATGGTGATGAAGAGTACTTGAGTGAAGATGAGTTTGATGCCCGTGTAAAGGAAGCAATGGCAAGGCAACGAGTGGAAGATGATCAAGAACTCCTCATGTGTGAACATGACGCAAATACATCGCTTGTCGTCACAAGAATCTTGACCACTCAAGCACAAGAGCATGAAGACCAACGCTCCAATATCTTCCAAACACGAGCCGGCATCAATGGCAAATCTATCAAGGTGATCATTGACGGAGGGAGTTGTCACAACCTTGCTAGCACCAAGTTGTGTGAGAAGCTCAACCTCAACCTCCATCCACACAAGCACCCCTACCACGTACAATGGCTAAGTGACCAAGGGTCCGTGAAGATCAAGCATACCGTATCGGTCTCCTTCGCCATTGGTCCTTACAAAGATACGGTGGAGTGTGATGTGGTTCCTATGACAGTTTGCCACATGCTTCTTGGTCGACCATGGCAATTTGACAAGGCTGCTCAACATGATGGTCGCACCAATATATACACCTTCAAATGGCTCAACAAAATATGTGTTTTGCAACCGATGACTCCTAGCCAAATAATTGCGGACAATGCAAAGGCTTTAGCGAGGACGCAAAGCACAACACCTACTTGTGAGAAGAGCGGTGAGAGAGAGAACCACCTCATAGTGAGTGAGAGCCACAAGCCAAATTCGAGTGGAAAAACTAAGAGTGTTCTCCTTGCCACCAAAAGTGAGATGAGAGATGTTCGGAACAACCCATCCATCTTGCACTATGTCCTCCTTTGCAAGGGACTAGCGCAAGGAACTAACGAATTAACCAATGTTCCTCCATCTTTGATGAGTGTTTTGCAGGAATTCAAGGATGTGTTTCCCGAAGAGCTTCCACATGGACTACCTCCTCTTCGCGGCATTGAACATCGCATCGACCTCATCCCGGTGCACCACTTCCCAACCGCGCCGCTTACCGCACGAACCCAGAGGAGACGAAGGAGATCGAACGTCAAATCAACCAACTCGTCTCCAAAGGTTTGATCCAAGTTAGCAGTAGTCCAAGTGCCGTACCTATGATTCTTGTTCCAAAGACGGATGATACGTTACGGTTATGCATGGACTGCCATCCAATCAATGCTATCACCGTGTGTTATTGACATCCCATACCACGTCTCGATGACATGCTTGATGAGTTGTGTGGAGCCACTATTTTTTCGAAAATTGATCTTCGTAGTGGTTACCATCAAATACGCATGGCTGAAGGTGATGAGTGGAAAACCGCCTTCAAGACCAAACTTGGTCTCTATGAATGGTTGGTTATGCCCTTTGGTTTATCAAATGCCCCATCCACCTTCATGCACCTTATGAATCACATCTTGCGTTCTCTCATTGGAAAAAGTGTTGTTGTCTATTTCGATGATATTGTTATTTATAGCAAATCACTTGAGGACCATATAACACATGTCAAGGAAGTTTTGCAAATCCTTCGACATGAAAAGCTTTATGCTAATCTTCCCAAGTGCACTTTTGCTAAAGACAAGTTGATTTTTCTTGGATTTGTCGTTTCTTCGAAGGGAATTGAAGTTGATGTTTCCAAGGTAAAGGACATACGAGATTGGACCATACCAACAAATGTGAGTGAACTCCGAAGTTTTCATGGGTTGGCCGGTTTCTATCGTCGCTTTGTGAAAGACTTTTCAACCATTGCTTGTCCCCTTAATGAATTGACCAAAAAGAATGTCACCTTCGTGTCGGGCAAAGCACAACAAAAAGCTTTTGATGAACTTAAAAAGAGGCTCATCGAAGCACCTCTTCTTGCTTTACTGGATTTCACAAAAACTTTTGAGATAGAGTGTGATGCTAGTGGTATTGGCATTGGAGGAGTCCTTATGCAAAATGGACGTCCTATAGCCTACCATAGCGAAAAACTTGATGGTGCTCGCCTTAACTATCCGATTTATGACAAAGAGCTTTTTGCCTTAGTTCGTGTCCTTCAAGTTTGGCAACACTACCTTTGGCCCAAGGAATTTATCATACATTCCGACCACGAGTCGTTGAAATATCTCAAAGGCCAAGCTAACTTGAGCAAGAGACACTCTAAGTGGGTTGAGTTCATGGAATCTTTTCTGTACATTGTCAAGTATAAGAAGGGCAAAGATAATGTAGTTGCGGACGCATTGTCTCGCCAGCATACAAGCCTTCTTACGAGACTTGAAATCAACGTGTTGGGTCTTGAGGAAATAAAATCTTTGTATGCTTCCGACCCATTCTTTGAACCAATTTTCGCAAAGTGCTCCAATGACAAGGGAGTTGATGATTTCTATTTGCATAAGGGCTTTCTTTTTAAACAAAACAAGCTATGCATTCCGAAGTCGTCGCTTCAACTTTTGCTTCTCCAAGAATCTCATGGTGGAGGCCTTATGGGTCACTTTGGTCACGACATGACATTGGACATGCTCTCCAATCACTACTTTTGGCCCAAGATGAAGCGTGACGTGGAGCGCTACGTTCAACGATGCACGACATGTGTTCAAGCTAAGTCGCAAGCTAATCCCTATGGTCTTTATATGCCATTGCCTATTCATCATACACCTTGGTCCGACATTAGCATGGATTTCGTGTTAGGATTGCCTAGAGCTAAGCATGGTCATGATTCTATATTTGTTGTTGTGGATCGTTTTTCCAAGATGGCACACTTCATACCGTGCCATAAGACCGACGATGCTTCACATGTTGCAAATCTGTTTTTCAGGGAAATCGTCCGTCTTCACGGTGTGCCAAGGACAATCATCTCCGACCGCGACGTCAAATTCATGAGCTACTTGTGGAAGACCCTCATGGCCAAGCTCGGCATCAAGCTCCTCTTTTCATCCGCATCACATCCTCAAACTGATGGCCAAACCGAAGTTGTCAACCGAAGCCTCGGAACTCTCCTTCGTGTGTTGATCAAGAAAAACCTGAAGGATTGGGAGGAATGCATTCCACACGCCGAGTTCGCCTACAATCGAGCCAAGCACTCAACAACCAAGATGAGTCCATTCATGATCTTCTATGGTTTTGAGCCCCTCACCGCGCTCGACATCCTACCACTACCTCTCCATGAGCGCACAAACATGGACGTCGAGAAGCGCGCACAAGCTATGAAGAAGCTTCATGAAGAAACAAGAGCAACTATCGAACAACAAGTCCTTCGCCAAGCTTCAAGGTTAAACAAGGACAAGAAGGAGATGATATTTGAAGAAGGTGACCTTGTGTGGATACACCTAAGCAAGGACCGCTTCCCCAAGGAACGTGACTCCAAGCTCAAGCCAAGAGGAGATGGTCCCTTCAAGGTCCTCAAACGAATCAACAACAACGCCTACATCATCGACATCCTGACCTCCAAGTACCTTGCAAGCAATACATTGAATGTCAAGGATCTCTCACCCTACCATGGAGATGTTCAAGATGATATCCATGAAGAGTCGAGGATGACTCTTTCCCAGGGGGAGGAGCTGATGCAGCCCGTCCTACGGACACTTCTACATCTACACCAACAAGTCCCCCAAGTGGACCCCTGACTCGTGCCCGAGCCAAACTCCTGCAAGCTAAGGTGAACTCACTCCTCTCCTCGTGCCAATTTGATACCTCCTTGGATGACGTGCTACTTCATACCTCTACTCTGTGCATCATCAGGTACGAGCCCCCGCCGCGTCGACCCACGAGCCCTGAAGCTGCACCTGAGCTGAAGCCGCCGGAGTGTCCGCCCGAATCCAGCCGGAGTGTCCGGCCACCCCGGAGTGTCTGGCCCGACTCAGCCGGAGTGTCTGGCCTGGCCGAGCCCGGACCTGGCGTGGACATTCAAAAGGTCAAATCGGACACTCCCCAGACACCACTGGAGTGTCCGCCCCGCCTGGACTGTCCGGCCGTGCCGACCCGGACTGTCCGGCCCAAGTGATGGGCCTGCGAGCCTAGCTGGGTCCTATGGCCCATGTACCCCTCTACTTCGCCCAGAACTCTACTTTAATGCCTGAATTACTCCTGAACTTGTGGCTGGCCTATATATAGACCCCCAACTCCATTGTAAACCCTAGGCATGATATTGGAATTAGTGGAAACCCCTTTGTGGATCTATCTAATTCTTGCCTCATGCTCCTTGACTAAGGAGCACCAATATCCCCAAACCTCATTGGAGTTTACATCGTGCCTCCGCGTTGTACAAGGCCTAGGCATCGGTGTCCCTTTGCCTAGACGTCAAGATCTCACCGAGTCTCCCATCTCGCCGTGCCGGTTCGAGAGAGAGTCCTCCGCCCGACGCCGATCCTAGGGATTGTGCCGGACCGGTTACCGCCGGCGTGAGCTATTGGTTTTTATCGTGGTTTTGCGTGTGTGTGTTCATCGCGTTCTTCGGGCGTGTGTTCGTCGTGTTCATCCTCCCCTCCTTTCCCCGCACTCCACCCTCGATTTGAAAGGGAATCGTGAAAGATCGGGCCACCCTAGAGGTTTGCCCTCAATAGTAATACTTGACCAAAGCCTTACTTTTCCTCGGTTCCGGTGATGGATCCTTGGTGAGGGAAGCTTCGACCAATCCCAGGCCCGCGATCGTAGATCGGTGCATGGCGGATCGTGGATCCCTAGCTGGCGGCTGGTTGTTGAGCAGGTACATGGTGGATACCATCACCGCTGCGTGTGGTGTCTTGGGGAGCATGTTACCCCTTGAATCCACCGTCATGGACGAGAAGTCGAGGACTCAAGTGGTCTCTTCTCCTCCCTGTCGGTGAGGTGAGCCAGTCGAGAGTGTCTTCTGGCGGCTACATGATCATTGCCTCTAGAGGATCCTTTGATGGAAGAGAGCATAACTCGTCGGAGGCTCGACTCGTCCACCGCCCTTTACGCTCGTCGAGCTGGGCGATTACTTGTTGCTGGCACTTGAACTACTCCATGATCAGCCAGTGATAACCCATCAACATTTGTTGCGATGAGTTAGGTGGTAGCGGGTTGCCCCATAGGGCCTCCCTACAGCGGGTCCACTCAACATCGCTGAACTCGATCTGTTGTTGTTCGCAGGTATGTTCTCCTGCGAGGAGGTGTGGTTGATCTTCTTGGATGGGACCGACGACGGGGGTCGGTTTGTTGGCCCGTTGTTGGTGGGGGCGCCATTGGAGGGCCCTCCGTTCGCGATTAGGATGCCACCGTTGGTGCCGGTGTTTCCCTGAGTGCTGCTGCCGCCCATGTTGATGACGATGTACATGTAGTGGCTGGGGAAGCTATTGCTCCCACAAATCTATGATTCGAAGCCGTAGGCTTTGTCTTCTGTTGCCAGATCACCCATATCGAACTCGCAACTGTTGTTGTCGTCCGTATTCTCGACTAATGTCGAGGCATTGAGTTTGCTCAGGGTGTCAATCGGTGGTGGGAACCATGACGCAGGGGCAATCGCAGGAACCTTCGGCTGATAAGGGATGCAAAGTGTGCCCAGCTGACCAACTTGGAAGCGTATGCTCCCGATCGCCAGGCTGATCCCGTCGCCCACGGACTCGAAATCTGGGCAAGTTGCCGGCGTGGATGGTGAAGTCGAGAGCACCGAAAAGGAGGCGAGTCTCCGCTGCTGTGGAGTCATAGATCATGGTTGATGGGGCCGAGGAAGCCGCAACATTAGCACTCCCGTTTCCCACAGACGACGCCAATTGATGAGGGGTTAACTCATCAATTCCCATTGTTGATGGACTTAGGTTCGAGGAAGTGGGGAGCGCTGGAGGCATCGATCGGCTAGCAAACAAGCACACAGGTGACACGAGGTTTACCCAGGTTCAGGCCTCGTAGAGGACCCTACTCCCGCTTGTCTGCTATTGATTACGAGGGAGCCGAAGATTACAATGGTGCGCAGATACAATCTGGCGGTGTGTATACGGGGGTATATGCGTTCGTCCTTCTCGTCGCCCCCTCCTGCCTTTATATGAAGAGGCCAAGTCTCGGGGTAGCAGATCTAGTCGGTTACAAGTTAGGGTTTTCCTTTTAAGTTTCTATCTATACTTCGACGTGTCCTCCAAGAAGTCGAACGTCCAGCGGGCCACCCGTATCTTTGTTGGGCTTCGATTGCACCATGTACTTCTTCTTGGGGCCTGAACCATATAGGCTAATCTTAGGTACTTATAAGGTATGCCCATGTTAGAGAGCTTGCATTAAATTTGGTGGAAATTAATAGAGGTGAGTGGACTTTTGAGTGGAGGCATATTTATGTGAGTGGGAACTCCATCCATATGAATGAAGGAAGAGGTGGGGGCACCTCCATGGACACCGGTCATGGGAGGGGCCTGCTCCTCCCTATAAAAGGCCCCCTCTCCTCCTCTCATCTCACAACTCCTCGTGAAGCATCTCTCTCCCCCTCTAGAATTATTCTCCCATGGTCTCGGATTAGCGAGATACATGTTACCGGTGGCTTTGTCTGAAAGGAGTTGCTTCTTTCGTTGCATCGCTGGAGCGAGGACGCGGAGGTTGTCGAAGGACCGGACGTGTGTGCGATCACGGATGCGCTGTTGAGTTGCAGTGCTAGACTTCCTCACGATCTTCAGATCGGCAAGCAAACGACTACATCATCCACGAGTCCGACCTCGTTATACTTTGTCGCTCTTCAAGGGTATGTTCTCTGTGGATGTATATCCACCCATTGATTGTATCTAGGTAGATAGATCTTGGTGCTTAATAGTTCACATCGTAGGAATTTTTTGTTTTTTATGCTGCAAACTCTACAGCAACAAAGTCAATAAGCTCATTACGAATCCTGAATGGTGCCATATTCAGGAACAATCTGAAAGAACTATTCTTTTCAATCACCTTGCTCTTCACTGGAGCAAGAGATGTCCGCGAGGTGTCGCAAATGCTTTGCAGCAAATCAATCCTGGGACATCCACATTTGTTGCATGCCCTTCTTTTTCTTTCCATCAAGCGTAACCTTATTCTTTCCATCAAGGGCAACATCCTGCACAATATTAGGAAAATGAAAAAAGACAATTAAAAACTGCAGGAAAAAAACATTGTAGCAAAAAGTCTATAAGCTATCATCACCACCTTCACCTTCAATAAAGGTACTGAAGAAACTTACCACATTGTATCAAATACTAGCATAAGGTAGCCTAGTGACAGAGCACATGTAGTAAAAAACTATCCACTGAGAAACTAACAAAAATTAGTACCAGGGCACATGACCCTTGAAAAGCTAATGAACACCTATCAAATTGTAGTAAAAAAATATAGCAACTACAAAACTATCAAAAACAAGAAAAACCTAGAATAATGTAGCAAATCCTAGCAGAAGGTAGCAAATCCTAGCCAACTAGTAGAAACTAGTGAACACATCACATGCCCCTTGAAAACTACTGGAAACCTAGCATAGCATCCTAAAATCAAAGCGAAATGGAGACATGAAGGTTGGGGAATGAAGTGGATGGAAAAGGATTTGAACTCAAAAATAAGTTTTCGACACTGGAGTTCGATTCTCCCATCGCGGGGCCATTGGTGACGCGTCCATCCTCCAGATCTCTCCCCTACAGAAGGAGGGCACAAACTAAACCTAGGGTTTAAAGCAACAAATCGGGCGCGGTGCGTAGGCGGGACTTGCGGGAGAACTACACATGGAAGGAGGAGGGGTGAGAAACAAACCGGAACAAGGACAGCGGCCAACATCGGTCACGGAAGAAGAAGTCGCTGACGGCGTGGAGGTCGCTCCGTTGTCGCCTCCGTCTCTGCCTACGAGGCCCCGAAGTTAGCTGTACGAGCTAGAGAACGAGCGGATCTGGCGGAATGATGTGTAGCAACGTAGGGTACGCGGTTTACTCACATTGACGTGGCGCACTCAGGACATTTTCGATCGAGCCGGATCTGACGGACCGCGACCCGGGGGATGGAAGCGTGCGATCTCCCGGGGAAGATGTATCATTTTCCTTAATCAATTTGTTAAGTGGAGTAACTAACCGAATTTATGTTCCAAATAGTGGGTGGTCACTCAATCGATTATGTACTACTCTCTGTTCCACAATTCTTGTCATGGTTTTTATGAAACGGGGGCAGAAGTAGTCAAATTCTATGGCTCAACATAACGAACGGGGTAAACCACGCGCACCCTGTAACAGCAAAAGAGCCACGAGCTTGGCATGCTCGCCGAGGGTCAAACGAGCTTTGCCACCGTCGCCAGTCGCCACGTACGTAGGCGCGTCATGACAATCTGCACGGTCAGCTTAATTTGCTCGGTTGAAAGTCCCCAGCACCGCCGCATGCGAACTCGGAAGCTGACACAATCACGCTGACGCGCGCAGCGGCGGTTAGCGCCAGTGCGACGACACACCCATGGACCTTGCCAAAAGAAGACGTATCGCAAGTTCGGATGCAGACCCTGTTGCTCGCATCATAGCACGGTCGTCAGATATTTGGCAACCGAGGTAGTACTATTTTTTTTTATCAGCATTCGAATTCAGCAAACATCCGAGATGAGTCGGTGGATCGACATGGCCTGATGGACCAATATGTAAACACGGAGGCTAAGGTAGCTAGGGAGATGGAACTGACGGACACAAGTGAATCTATGATCTATGTGCATTGTTGTCGCTAGGACGGCGTCAGAGCCAGTCTTCCTGATCGAATCCAGCGCCTGGGTAGTAGTGGTCGAACGTATCGACGCCGGAGACGAAGCCGCCGTCCCAGACCGAGCCCACGTCCATGATGGTGTCCATGCCGAAGAGATACGTGGGCTCGGGCCACTCCGCCACGTCCAGGCCGGACGCCGAGGCCGAGGAGGAGGAGCAGGACGGCGAGATGACCGGGGCAGGGGAAACAGAGGAGTTGCTCCCCGCGGTGTGCGGCGGCACGGTCACCTCGTGCGGCTGAATCATCGGAACAGCCTTCTTGTCATCCTCCTCTTGCGGCGGCGACGGCTGCTCCTGGTCTTGCAGCACGGGAGGAGGGGCCTGCTGGTCTTGATCCGATATCGGGCGGTGCGTGGCCGGGTCGATGCCCATCCTGCGGAGCTTCTTCTTGATGTGGGTGTTCCAGTGGTTCTTGATCTCGTTGTCCGTCCTCCCAGGGAGCCGCGCGGCGATCTTGGACCAGCGGTTGCCGAGCTGCGCGTGCATGTCGATGACGACCTGCTCCTCCTCGTCGGAGAGGAGGCCCCGCTTCAGGTCGGGCCGCAGGTAGTTGGTCCACCGCAGCCTGCAGCTCTTCCCGCACCGCAGCAGCCCTGCATCATAGTGGAACAGATCCTGCATGTTAACTGGAGTATTTCAAGTGGGAGCAGAGAGCCGGCGGCTGATGAAGGCTGACCTGCGAGCTTGGGGACGAGGCGCCAGCAGTAGTGGCCGTGGGTGAGGAGGAAGCCGACGAGCTTCTGGTCCTCCTCCGCCGTCCACGGCCCCCTCTTCACGCCCACCTTGTCGCAGCAGGGCTGCCTCCCCATCTCCTTCCCTGCACTTCCGACCCGGCAATTGACAGCCGCTGCTCTCTTTGCGTGACGACGCCGGCCTGCCTGTCTCCGTTCCAAGTAAGATCGATCGGTGCGCCAGAGCTGCATTTATAGGGAGAGGAGCCTCCTCAGGTCACCTGGTGGCGGTGGAGATGGAGAGAGATGTTGCGCTGCGTGGCGAAGCGCACGTGGCGGGAAGAGAGGGCGTACGTGTGAGCCCTTCTCTGAGCCAGGGTGCCATGCTTACGACGGCATGCGTCTGTGGCCGGGCTGGGCTACAGGCTCCAGTAACGCCATGCTACTTCTCGACTGACTGTGCTCATTGCCCCTCCTTTCTCCGAGCACCACCCCATACGTTGTTGCAGGCTTGCAGCCCAGCACATGGCCTCCTTTTGTGCCGGCAAGGCGTTACTGGCCCAGGGTCAAAACGCCCCGCTCTTTCGTGGGTCAGAACTCAGAACTGACCAAGAGAATGTCAACCAAGTTTCTTTTTTTCGAAAATGCAAACATGCGACCTCAATCCAGACTCCAATGTACACTACTGATTCTTCCACATAATACGAAATATTCGAAATTGAGGGCAAAATCTCCTCCACTCGTAGCACGGGCATGCCCGTTCCAGGTGTTTGGCCCAAATGTCACCGTCACCCTTTAACTAGGAACCTTTCACCCCTCTCCTTTTCAGGGGCAGCAGGACGTGGGATTCGCTACGTGGGTTTTATCTATCTATTGGAGTGGAGTACAGCTTTGTTTGAACCATGCATCTCGCAACAACAACAACAGAAAACCTTTGCTTGAACCAATTCATGTGTTGACGTCCCGTGGAGGATCAGGAATTCAGGATGGAAATTATATTTTGTCCAGGTCAACCGAATAATTCAAACTGTAAAATTGCGGCTTCCTTCGGTTTGTTTGGTGAATATAAGTTACTACAAATACACAAATGTTTAATGCAGTTTGAAAGCTTCATACAAGTTGGGGATATTCTACTCGCTCCGTGACTTTGTATTGTCTAGATTATCCGTATGTATCTAAATATTTTTTATATATAGATACATGCGAATCTAGACAAACTCAAGTGACTTGTTTTGGAACGGAGGGAGTATATTACTCCGTCCTTTCAGAAATATAAGAGATTTTAGTTTTGTGAAATGAATGTATCTAAACATTTTTCGGTGTATAGATTCACTCTAAACCTATACACTAAACGACATTTAGATACCTCACAATTTTCGTTTACCTGCTACGCTCAAATCTAGGTCGTGATGCAAGGTAATATTATATCTGCGCCCTCGGGCTGGCTAAGCATGCTATGCTTAATTCATACGAAACTACTGTTGGCTGACTTTGTTTTACGAAAAGGATTGATTCTTTCAGTGCACATTTTGAAAAAAACACGGTCTCCACTCATTTTCTTGTCATGTACGTAACACGAAGGTTATTGCGACCAGATTCGTGGGTGTGGGTTGTGTCATTGCGTGTGTAACTGTACTTAAATAAGCCTTAGATTGATTTTGTACAACTCACATAAATGTTTGGATATACTCTCTCAGTTCCAAAATATAAGATATTTTAGCTTAAAAAAAAACATATGTATCTAGACATCTTTTAGTGAGTAGGTTCACTTTTTTTCCTGGACCTATACACTAAAAGTCGTTTAAATACGCGTGTTTAAAAAAATCTTACATTTTGGACCAGAGGGAGTATGGTACATCTTTTACTCGATTGTAGGAGGCATAGCCTACCGGTGGGAGGGGTTGACTGATGCATTCCCATTGACCCTACTAACAGCACCCTCAAATCGGCAACCCTTAAATCACGAGTACATGTGTCTGTACTCGCGATTTAGGGTTTCCAACTCGTCAGCAGAGAACATGGTCTGTAAATCCAACCCTTAAATCGTGATTTGAACGAAGATTTAAATTAACGAGGGATGATTGTGCGCGCATTCATCATCCAGTATGTACATATTGCAAAATTACATCTAAAAAATAATATTGGGAGGAGCTCGCGGAGGACGCCGCCGCGTCCTGATATGTCCAAAATGCGAGCTCCTAGTCGGCGGTGAGCTCTAAGTCGCCGCCTGCCGTCGTCAGCGAGCTCTTAGTTGTCCAGGACGATCACGTCGACGTCCATGCCGTCGACGGATGCTAGTTTGGCCGCCTCCTCCTCGCCGCGGATGGCGGGGACCGCCTCCTCGATCTCCTCCTGCTTCTTGGAGAGTTCGACGGCTGCGATGGCGGCGGCGAGCTCCTTCTCCTTGCGCTTCTTGGCCTCGAGGTCAGCGAGGGACGCAGCGAGCGCTGCGCGTATAGCCGCCTCCTCCTCCTCATCTCCACGGTACGGGCGCCGGTGGGAAGACGTGAAGGACGAGCTCGCGGAGGATGCCACCTCCTCCTCCTCGAGCTCCGACAGCGGAGCCGGCATGGTGCGCGCACCGGTGGCATAGGGGGCCAGAGAAGATGGGGGTCAACCCCCAGTTCATCCAGCGCCTGCAGGCGCACTTCTTAGCCCCGACGGAGCGGATGCGGCGCCGCTCCTCGTCGTCGTCGTCGGGTGCGCGACGGCCACTCCCTCCTCCTCCTCCCCCCAGAACGCCAGCTGCAGAGTCCGCAACTCCCGCTCTTGCTCGCCATCTCTCTCTCTCACGCGCGGAAATGGGAGGAATTTCTCGCCGGAGTATGCGCGGAAATGCGGCGACCGCTAGGGTTTGCGGCGGAGGGACACGGTTTCTGACCCGTCTCTGCCCACCCGACCGGTAGAAATAGGGGCTGCAACGGGCCTTTAACAGGCCCCTATGAATTCCGTTTACGGGCCGGGCCGTTTACAGGCACTGTTATTTCAATGACCCGGCCACCAGCCCGTGTACCCGTCGAATTTTAAGGGCGCCTGTGTTTTAAGGGTGCTGTTAGACTTGCTCTGAGTGGTTTTACTACGACAATGACCCACATCTTTATGCAACTAGAGTTACTATGTACTCTCTTCGTCCGAAAAATAAGTGTACTTCTAACTTTTTCCTAAGTCAAACTTAGTAAAGTTTGACCAATTTTTTAGGAAAATGTGGCAATATTTATGACATTAAATTGGTACCATTAGATATGTTTCCAAATTTAGTTTCAAATTATATATTGCTACATTTATCTATAAAATTGGTCAAATTAGATTAAGTTTGACTTAAACAAAAGCTAGAAGTACACTTATTTGCGGACGGATGGAGTATTGTTATAATCATGAATTAAGGTTTTGGTAGGATCTTCGCTACACAATGTCATAATTTTTATATCAATATGCTGATGTGCAATGAAAAATAATAAGCAACCAAAATTGCACTGTTTATTTATATAAATATATGGCTAAAGATGCAAGTTACATGCATTGCAGGACGATGTCATATATATACAATTTAAGGCTTTTAATTTTTCTCTTTGTATTGTCTATGCCACCAGTATCATCTGATTTAGTTTGATGTTATACTTTCTTTGATGTATTATTAAAATATATGAAAAGAATGTAGCCAAATAAGCATCTTGAAGAGGTATGGTTGAAATCCAATATATTTTATTAATTGGGTGTATTATGTCATTCCTATTGATTTGGGTGCTTAATAAACAAAAATATGAAGGCACTCTCACTACCCGGCCCATCGTCAACATTTATATTTTGATCTCTATTTATTCATTCCATCTCACGACCATCTCTCTACACTATTTTTATATCTAATTGCTCGATAAAAATAAAATATATATGGCACACATGTGATAAATTGTTTTCTCTTCCTTTACCGGCTCATTGCTGGTCATTATTTAAGGTGTGACGTGTTCCTTTTATGGGACCATTATACATGTAATTCACAATTTGGTATCTTGATTTATCTATCTATTGGTGAAAATAATAATTTATAGCCTTGCGACTTATACTTATTTTACCAATATCATTTTTTCTCTTGTAGCATCAAACACATTTACCTAGGAGGCACTTACAATGGAGAATGCATAATTTCACATGGTGTCATATATCTACATGTTATACAACTCTGAGGTTCCATATTTCAAAACTATGCTAATAATCCGACCTAAATTAATTGACTTAGATTTGTTCAGATTCGGATGTATCTAGACATGTTTTACTACTAGATTTATCTGAATCTAGACAAACTTGAGTCAGTTAATTTGAATCGGAGGGAGTACTAAAAATATTGCAATGTTGTTGAAAAAGAAGTCAAAATCTCTAGAAATGAGAAATTAAAACAAAAAATCTTCATAAAGTTCATTGTTAAGTCCGGCTTGTTGAATCATATATACGGTTTGCCAAATTCGGCATCCAAAAGAGTGAGGCAACTTCTTGCTCGGTGACATCATGATGACGTGAGAACATATGGTTCTTATACTTCAAATCTGATAAGGCAGTATAACTAGAGTAATACTGTAGCCTATAATGGACGGGGATATTCATTTCGACTCGCAGGTGCAAATGCAACTATTGTGAAAAAACATATTTTGAAATATTAAAAAAATTAAAACTAAAATCCTCATATACATTAGAATTTTTTTCATTTTAAGTTGGTTCACAAGTTTTTGGGACGAAAGAATATTTTATCTGTCATGTATAAAAAAGACAAAATATGTCACATGAATACGACTATTCACATGACATATTTTGTATTTTTTATACACAACACATAAAATATTCTTTTAACCGAAAACTTGTGAACCAACATCAAATGTTCAAATGTATATGTAATTTTTTTTCGATTTTTTTGATATTTTAAAATATGTTTTCTTACAGTGGGTGCATTTGCACGATTCAAATTGCCTGGGTTTGTGAGAAAAAAGAGGCGGCGGCTAGGGTGAAAACCCTAGCAGCCACCACGATCTGTTTCGTCCTCGCCGTCTACGACCGACCATCAACGGGTCCCCGCCTCCTCTGATTGTCGCTCCGGCGGCGGGAGGAGGTGGGGACCTCGGACCTACGCTCGGCGGTGTAGAAGGGTCCCTAAAGTTAGAGTTTGGTCATCTGGCATCGTCGTTATGGTAGCTATGGCGGCGTTGTGCGGGACAAGAATAAGGTATATCCGCCGCCTCTTCCACCTCGTCGGCGACGATCCTGCTGCTGGCGTTGAGGAGGGGTGAGGATTCGTCTGATCGCCGCTTCCATGAAGTGGTGGATCTCGTCCAGTCTACGTGTGTTCTAGATCTCGTCCAGTCTACGTGTGTTTTAGGTTTGGTGTTACAAGTTTCGGATCAATTCAAGGGTTCAATAGCGATAACTTTATCTCCATGGCGCTGGTACTTAGGGGTACGTGCATGAAGACTTCCCGACTGTCATCAACAACGGCATGCTGGCTCCGGTAATGGAGCAGCGACATCGGCGCGTCGGCGGCTCGCTCTGGCGGTAGTAGTGGTTCAAAGATCTCGATGTAATTTTTATTATGTTTAGGATCTTATGAAACTCATGAAATAGATCCCGATCTTTTCAAAAAAAAAACAAATTGCCTGGGTTTTTTCTATTGTTTCAGTTATATAATAACAATATATAGTTTCAGTTACTAACTAATATATAATAACAACTCAGGAATATCTCGTCGGTTCGCTGAGCTGGAAAGTGGAAACAAGCACGTCGCTCGACGCGGCGAGGCAGATGGATCGAGCCGACGGGAGAGCGACGGCTTCGCTCCCCTCGGCGTGACACGTCGGGCGATCACGTCCCGCGCACGCCAGCGAGCCAGCTAGCTCCCACGAGCGCAAGCCGTAAACGGGGCAAAAGATTTCGCACGATCCTGGGCGGGGGCCGGAGCTCCACCAAAAAGCAGAGGTGTTGCGAGCGTACGTTGACTCATGGCGCGCTCGTCGACACTCCATCTGCGAGTGCGACGTGTTGACCCCTTCCGCGCGAGTTCTGCGAGTGGGAGTGTCAGGGGATGTGGAGATAGCTGGCCGGTGTTAAAAAGTGCTTGCACCTGGCAGGCTGCCAATCGACGGTCTTGGATTGGGCGTGTACACGGTCGAGCGGGGTGAGAATGTTCCAGATCAAAATGTTGGCGGGGGCTGAAAATGACCCCGGCGTCCCTGTTAGGAATATTTTTTGCAAAGTTGATCGATCATATGCTAGCATTGTCAGGTAAGTGGTTAAATGGTCGGCAAGTGATCAAATCATGCACTGTCCGTAAGTAAACACATGCACTGTATTATCATGAGCATTATGTCGGGGCAAAGCTAGAGGTAGGAACATGCATGAAGGGCAGTACAGAAAATCAAGACGGACCTCGGGCAACATGGATCCCGTGTTTTTTCGGATTTTAAAAACTTAGCTCCAAAGTATCAAAAAATTATGAAAAATATTCCTACACATAGATATTAATGTTTTCTATCCAATACACAAAGTCTCACCCGAAATACCTTGTATTCTGGACTCAACAAAAATGACAAAATAATTTTGATGGTTTGAAATCTGACATTGTTCGCTACTCCATATGTCAGATTTTGATTTTTTGTTTGTACCACCAGAATGTAAAGTATTTCGGGGTGGGATTTTATGTATTGGATAGAGTACATTAATATCTACGTCTAGTTTTTTTTGCGATTTTTTTGAACTTCATATTAATATTTTCGAAAGATTCAAAAAACAAGAACCATGTAGCCCGAAGTCCCGAACTCCAAAAATCCGCATTCAGATTGTTCGGTTTAGATTGACCAGATAACGGTCCGGCGCTCATGCCAGGCGCGCGGTCAGGGAGTTTCAGATGTGCCGCAGCGTTCCATGGATGAAGCAGAGAACTTGTGTTCCTGGTCAAGGTCACGCAAGAACTGCGTGTGTTTTCTTCGTATCCTTGATGCACTTGAAGCGGCTGATCTGGAGGCGGGAGGGAGATGAGGAGTGTAGTAGTACTTTACAGTTACTCGGTCAAGTAACAGTTTGTAAAAGGTAAACAGCATAAACATGTCTGCGGAGATAATACTACTACTAGTATTGGTAGTAGGAGCCTAGGAGGTCACGCCCAAAGTAAGGTTGGTCCTAGTGTTAGCATCATGCATGCCATGTCGGTAAAAAACTGATATGGCACAATAATTAATAAAAAAAAAGATGGTTAGAGTATCATAGGTAGATACCGTATCATAGCACGTAAAACTAGAAAATCCTCATGTAAATAAATCTTATATATAATTTTGCATTGAGATTCTACAAATCGTTAAATATAGTACTAGTATGATACTATTATATGATACCATGCACTATAGAGATAGTATCATACACTAGTATCATATGCATGATACTAGTAATATGATACTACCACTATAACTAACCTAAAATACTACTCCCTCTGGATTGGTTTACAGGGCGCGCAGCCGAGAAATCTCTGGGTAGGGCTGGACTTTAAGCTCGAGGCTCGGCTTGGGCTCGACAAGGCTCGGCTCGGGCTCGACTCGGAGATCAGACAAGCCAAGCCTAAACCTTCTGATCCAGGCTCGAGGCTCGACAAGCCTGCTCGATGAAGCATGCAAGCCGAAGGCTCGATGTAATATAAAAAATCGCCATGACATTTGCTAAAAAATATAACATTTGACAATTATAAATAACAATTTACCATGAATACACTCTTAAAATTGTCTAATAAGTTTTACAAAGTACAAATAACAACAACAATAGTATGTATATAATCACAAGTTCACCACACAAATTCATGCACTTAGTCCAAATGTCCGAAAGTGTCATACATCATAGACACATGCATTTAGTTCAACATATACTAATAGAACGAAGAAAATGAGCCGTAGCTCAATCAAACAGTCTTAACACGAAGTTAACCACAGAAGAATCACCGCTCCATCGGTTTCATCTCCCTCGACTCTTATTGCCATCGTATGTGACTTTGCAAATCCTCATGTCGAATCTGTACCACACAAACAAAACAAAGCAAAATTAGTTTTGCTTCAGTTGGAGAAACGTAGCAGACTACATCAGCAATATATTCAATTGAGTATGGAGAAAACTGCAACTACACATATTGATTAAGCATAGCAGATTACAGAATTTTACTAGTACAAAAGGAAGAACTGAAGAGAGTTACAGAAGCTTACCGTGGCGTCTTGGTGGTAGTCCGGTGAGTGAGGACCAGCCTGAGGGGTAGCCATGGAGGACATGAGGAGCAGCCTGTGAGGTGGTACCGGACATTGGGTGCCGTCGCGTCGGAGGGCCGGCAGGTGGAGGGCCAACACGCTGAGCCGCCGCCCGCCGCTAACCCTAGGCGGGCACAGCAGCACCGCGCCACGTGCGTCTGCCGTAGGTGAGGTCTGGGGCTGCTGGTAGGGCGGGATCCATGGGAGGAGAGGAGATGGAGGCAGTGGCGGCCGGCGGCCAGGGTGGTGGCGCGTCGCACGAGCAGAACTGGGGAGGTCGGGACGGGAATTCGCTCGCGCAGCCCCGCAACAGATTTTTCTTTGTTGGTGGGCAAATTTTCGTGGACGGCTCGCGAGCCCCACGAGCCGAGCCTCGAGCCAGCCGAGCGGAGCCTCGAGCCCACTTTTCTGTTCCCCATTTGCAGCAAGCCAAGCCTGGCTCGGCTCGGTTTTCCTCGAGCCTTAACGAGCCGTGCCGGCGATTCCACCCCTAAATCCCCCTATTAAATCAGTAATTGATTGCCTTGCGCCTAAACATGCACGGCTAGTGAAACTGCATGGAAATCAAAAGATGTCCTCTAAACTGACCGACTGACCGGAGGGAGTACCTCTGTTGGATTATTAGTTCTAAGAGCCAATTTACTAATACCAAGACACTTCACAACTTTCTCTTTAATCTATGCATGCACCAGTAGTTTTACATGCATGAGAGAAGTGAGAGAAAAAAGACAACATGCATTGAACGAGAGACACTAATAAATTAGATAGCCTTTATATTTTCAAACAATATAAAAAGCTCTCCGGACTTATAATCCCAAACAGAGGTAGTACTCCCTCCGGTGCATATTACTTGCATCAACTTCATCTACATACGAATGTATATAGTCTACATACTTAACCTAGTCATACCTACATGTATTGTTAACTAAGCATTTAGATGACATGGCATGCAATTAAATGATGAGAGAAAGCCTTGTGATAACTAGCTATATTACCATAACATCACACATTTTAAGACAAAATGAGTCTACATTGTAATAAATGAGACTTTACAAGATACCACACCTATGTTATTTTCCACAGTAGAGGTACTAGTAACTTAGAGTAGTAACATATGCATGTTACTACTCTAAGTTACTCTCCACTGTGACCAGCCTTAGGCTTTGATAATGGGAGTCTTTTAGCGCGACATCCTAGGCAAAATGCTTATGTGACATGTCAATTAAGGAGGAGAGTGGGTGTTGTTGTATCTTAGCTAAGACCAAGTACAATAAGTACTAGTCAGCTGGCTATAAGGATTAAAATATTATTTTCTTGCCTAGTTGGAAGAGAGATAAGAGGAGAGAGAAGAAGTGACGAGGGTTTAACTCATCAATGCCCATTGTTATGGACTTGGGTTTTGGAGAAGGAGGGAACGCTGGAAGTCTCGATCGGCTAGCAAAGAAGCACACAGGTGACACGAGGTTTTACCCAGGTTCAGGCCTCGTAGAGGACCCTACATCTTGCTTGTCTGCTCTTGATTGATGATGATCCGAAGGATTACAAGGTCGCCGATGGCGGTAGATGCGCAGATTGGATCTGGCGTATGTCTAGATCGTAGATCTATCTATTGTCTATTGTGGGAGTCGCGATGTCTAGATCTATTGTGGGAGTCGCGATTGCCTGCTGGGGAAGAGGATGCCTTCTCGTTGGACCCTCCTAGCCTTTATATATGGGGAGGCTAGGTCTCAGGTACCAATACGAGTTGGTTACAAGTTAGATTACAACTCTAGTCTTGACCTTTCCTTGTCTTGTGCATTTGGGAGTCCGTGTCCATATGGACCTTGGCAATTCGTCGAGTGGGCCTTCCGTCGAGCCACACCAGGTAGGCTGTAGTTGAGTACCTATTGGGCATACCCATGTTAGTAGCCCCCGAGTGTCCATGCAAATCGTAGATTCGGATGGAGACTCAGAAGTCTTGATCTTTGCATTAGGATGTCGGAGTCGACAATTGTGTCGAGTGCGAAGCACTCACCCGGAAGTTCATCGGGCCAGTCGAATTTTGTAGTAGTTCATAGGGATGATGGTAAACGTGCCTGGTGCGCTCGATGGATCGAGACCAGTTAATTGCTCTAGGGCAAAAACAACGCCACCTACTCAAACTCGAGTCCCCGGACTCGAATCCGGAAATTGCTGGCGTAATTCGACTCAGGCCGCGGAGGTCTTACAGGAGTCGAATTCCAATGTACAAGTGTGAGAACTTGACGCGTCCGTCAAGGCATATTCATCGTACCTGCAGGCACGGATATATATCTGGTAGTGCGCAGTAGATACGTTGCCAGGCCTTATTCAGGTCTTATCTTCACGCTGTAAGCGCGGCATCCGAATTTTTGCCATCGCGGAGATGATTCGGGTGGCCCAGGAGACGCAGTCTCTTTCCAGGGAAAATATGAGGCGGAGTCGCCATAGCCTTCGAGTGTGGATGTTATCAACACACAGTATGATGTACAAATAATCATAGGGTGCGCGGCCAGCGCTCCCTATGGGAGTAGCCCCCGAGTGCCTGGTTGAGTCGAAGACTCAAGCAGGGACTAAATAACTTTTGCGACTGTTGTCGTCTTTTGTTGCTTGTTTCAGTCGAAGATTCAGGCAGGGACTAAATAACTTTTGCGACTGATGTCGTCTTTTGTTGCTTGTTTCAGTCGAAGATTCAGGCAGGGACTAAATAACTTTTGCGACTGATGTCGTCTTTTGTTGCTTGTTTCAGTCGAATATGCTTTCAGCGCTCCCTATGGGAGTAACCCGAAGTCTACAATCGAATCGCTGATTCGAGTGAAGGGTTTTCATGATGCTTGGATATCTTCACAAATTTCTTCGGGTGCGCGGACAGCGCTCCCTATGGGAGTAGCCCCCGAGTCCTTAGTCGAATCGTGGATTCGAGTGAGGACTCAGAGCGTGTCACTCGAGGATCTTGTATATGCGCCACCAGCGCTCCAGTTTGGAGTAGCCCCCGAGTGTCTGGTGGAGTTGTAGACTCAGGCAGAGACTCGAGACTTGTATCTTTGTAGATGTAGTCGCCAATCATGCGAGAAGAAAACATGGGTGAGTCGACGATGCAGATGGAGTCGATGCAGTCACTTTTGTCGGGTGCGTGGCCAACGTCGCGTGTGTGTAGCATCAAGCGATGCAACCATCCGAGGAGGGACTCGACTCGGGTCTTGAGTGTATGTCATAGCCAGTTGTTTTGTCGACTCCTGTTGGAGGACCCGATAGAATAGCTCGACGCATCATAAAACATTAAGAATTATGAAGTATATGTATCTTGTAAAGAGTATTTACTTGTTAGCTTGTAAAGTAAAATTCTGGTGCCAATCGAGTCGACACTTTTGCACTGTATGCTAGGCCTTTTCGTTAGCCTGATTACCCTTAGTCTCAGTGCCTTGCCGAGGTGCTCGGAGTTCAAGGATTCGACGATCAGGCAGAATCAGCTACTCGGGCTGTCGCGTATGAGGTGCTCGAGTGCGTGGAATCGATGACACATTAGGTTACTCGAAGAGGGCGCAACCCTCGAGTGTTTCGAGTGCGATTAAAGTAAGAAAGAAAGCATCTCTAATAGAGGGTAACTTAGCTTTATTGGTAGTCGTTGTGGACGAAGTCGATGCAATCGCGGACGTAGTCGATGCGGCAGCGGGTCGTGTGAAGGAGTCGAAGACACATCAGGTCGGCGAAGTCGAAGACCACAGCGCGTTACCGCAGCCGAAGATTGCATGAGGTCGCGTGCTGGAGTCGAAGATTATAGCGGCTCGCTGTCGTGGGAGTCGAGGAAGTCCTCGAGTCACCCGATATGAAGACCACAGCCAGTCGTTGAAGTTAAAGACCGCGGCGAGTCGCCAAAACGGAGGGAGCCCCCGAGCCCCCGAGTCATTGGAGCCGAAGATCATAGCGAATCGCTAGAGTCGAAGACTGCAGCAGGTCGCGAGATCGACACCGGATGAGTAGTCAACATGGCGGTCGAGAGTTGTGCAGCGGTCATGTAGTTGACGTAGCAGTGGGTCACGCGGCGGACGTAGTAGACGCGGCGGATCGGAGTCACGTGGTGATGACGAATTGCCGTATATGAAGACTGTAACGGGCCACAGCAGTCGAAGACCGTATTGGGTCATCTCACCCGAAGACCGCAGCTGAAGACCGTAGTGAGTCGCGTGATGGAGTCGAAGACTCAGTAGATGGGAGGAGTCGGAGACCGTAGTGAGTCACCGTAGCTGAAGGCGGTAACGGGCCTCGTGGCGGAGTCGACGGAGCCCCCAAGTGTAGATTCGATGTTGTCGATGTAGTCGAGGCGGCGTTCGAGAGCCGATGCGGCGGACCGGAGTCGATGTGGCCCCAACCGAAGATTGTATTGGGTGGTCGATGCCGAGGGAGCCCCCAAGTCCCCGGGTCGTTGGAGTCGAAGACCATGGCGAGTGGACGGAGATGAAGATCGTAGCAGGTTGCATGATGGAGTCGAAGACTCAATAGGTCGGCGGAGTCGAGGACCATAGCGAGTCGCTGGATCACCAATGCTGAGGGAGCCCCCCAGGCCGCCGGAGTCGAGGACCCCACCTGGTCACCGGAGTCGAAGAAGTCCTCGAGTTGCCGGAGTCGAAGGCCACAACGGGTCGCTGGAGCCGAAAGAGCCCCCGAGTCGCCGGAGCCGAGAATCGCAGCGTGTCGTCGCAGCCGAAGACAGAGCATCGTCGATGTCAAGGAAGCCCCCGAGTCACGGTCGCTGAAGCTGATGCGGCCGGTCGCCGCAATAGAAGATTATATTGGGTTGCCGCATCCGAAGGATGTAACGAGGCACCGCAATTGAAGACCGCAGAGGATCATCGCAATCGCAAACCGCGACAGGACGATAGTCGCGAGTCATATGACCAAGTGGGCGCAGCCCCCGAGCGTGGAGTCGAGGACCGAAGCGGATCGTACGGCGGAGTCGAAGGAGCCCCCGAGTCACTGAACTCGAAGACCGCAGAGGGTCGCTGCAGCTGAAGACCGTAGAGGGTCGTGCGGCGGAGCTGGTGCATCCCTCGGGTGTAGAGTAAAAGTGATTGGACGGAGTCGCAATAGACCGGAGCCATTGCGGCGGGCATGGTCGATGTAGCGGACCGGAGTCTCGCGGCGAAGTTGTTGCGTCTCTTTGCCAAACTGATAAATCCGACCGGGAAAAGACTGTTTCCGATGCAAACGCAGACTTGCTGACCCACGAGGTGTCGATACCTCCATCTCGTCTCCGTGACCCGGTCCAATTTGGGCTGTCATGTGGAGAAAGAGAATTGAACTATTCTCCGGGTACTGGTACCGCTTAAGCCCAAGCAAGTGAAGAAATCCTTGTCAATGCATGTATTCAAAAACGAACAATTATTGGATTAGAGCAGATAAAATAATTGATTCTACTAAGTTATGAATACATGATAGAGGTTGAGTTGAATAGAGGAATCCTTTTAGTCACGAACACGTGCAATCATGCATATTTGCCTGATCATACTTTTCCATTGTATATGGGATACGTTGCCTGGTTGATGCCAGGATTCGATTCTGAATCAAACTGTGATATTTTTTTTCTTTGCACGCGAGTTGTCTCAAGCTGATTTCCCGTGGCAAACTGACACCCGTGTATGTATCCACCGCATCGGCACTTCATCAACATGGATTTGCTTTTTTTGTGTGTGTCGTTGCTGCATCCAAATAACACTGTAGCTGTGGTAGCCGCTGGTTTAACCCGAACATCCAACGTAACATAAGTCAACTTTGATTTATCGGATCCGATCAGCCAGCAAGAGGGCGACGTTGATGTTGAGCCCCATGCCTGCGTTTAAGATTGGCTGTGGCGACGATGTCGACATTGAAGCTGTGCGCGTCGACGCATACGAATTGACTCGATGTGATCTGATTGCCGTTGACGATGAAGGATCTGAAGTAGCTCTTGTTGTCAGAGGTCGACAAATTGTAGATCGCAGGTGATGGAGCCGTCGAGATCATAACATCAGCACTCCTCGATCCCATAGACGGCGCCAATTGACGAGGGTTTAACTCATCAATGCCCATTGTTATGGACTTGGGTTTTGGAGAAGGAGGAAACGCTGGAAGTCTCGATCGGCTAGCAAACAAGCACACGGGTGACACGAGGTTTTACCCAGGTTCAGGCCTCGTAGAGGACCCTATATCCTGCTTGTCTGCTCTTGATTGATGATGATCCGAAGGATTACAAGATCGCCGATGGCGGTAGATGCGTAGATTGGATCTGGCGTATGTCTAGATCGTAGATCTATCTATTGTCTATTGTGGGAGTCGCGATGTCTAGATCTATTGTGGGAGTCGCGATTGCCTGTTGGGGCAGAGGATGCCTTCTCGTTGGACCCTCCTAGCCTTTATATATGGGGAGGCTAGGTCTCAGGTACCAATACGAGTTGGTTACAAGTTAGATTACAACTCTAGTCTTGAGCTTTCCTTGTCTTGTGCGTTTGGGAGTCCGTGTCCATATGAGCTTCATACCAATCGAACCGTCATAGGCGTCATGGACCTTGGCAATTCGTCGAGTGGGCCTTCCGTCAAGCCACACCAGGTAGGCTGTAGTTGAGTGCCTATTGGGCATACCCATGTCAAGAAGAGTGACCTCTCATGCAAGAGCCAGCTCTAGCACGTGCTCCTAGGCACTTGAGAGAGTGAAATGTGGCATGTAGTGCTAAAATAGTATATTTTTGTAGCTTACTATTGTACATGCTAGCTCTAAGTTGGCTATAGATGACATGACACTTGGCTTATAGCTAGCAGCTGGCTATATTATTATCCTTGCTCTAAGATACACCCCTTGCACGTTGCCATAAGTAAAAAGAGTTGATAGCCCAATCAAAGGCATGCATGAGAGCAAAAACATTAAATTAAGATACAACCTCTAAGTAGTACTACCTCTGTTTGGGATTATTAGTCGTAAGAGCTTTTTTATGTTGTTTGAGATTATAAGAAATATCTCACTTATTAGTCTCTCTCGTCCAATGCATGTTCTCTTTTTTCTCACTTCTCTCATGAATATAAAACTATTGGTGCATGCATATATTAATGAGAGAGAGTTATGAAATGTCTTGGTACTAGCCACTTGGCCCTTAGGACTAAGACTAGTCCAAATAGAGAGTATCATATATAATAGTATCATGTATATGATAGTAGTATATGATACTATCTCCACAATGCATAGTATCACGTAGTACTATCATAGCCGTAGTGTATTTATTGTTTTGTAGAATCTCAATGTAAAATTGTGTACAAGATTTATTTGAGATTAGTTTTTCTCGTTCTAAGTGCTATGATATCGTATCTAACTATGATACCAAAACAACATCTTTTATCATTAATTAGTATGCCATGTTAGAATTTTGCCAACATGGCATGCATGATACTACCTATGATACCCATTGGGGCTAGTCCAAACACAGGTAGTACAATGCATTAGAGAGCTTGTCTCTTAGATATTTATAACTCTTATGGTAATGTGCTAAGATACACTCTATTATGAAAGGCGTAAATAAGTTGAGACAATTAATATGGACCGGATGGAGTACAAATTTTTTTTGGGAAAGTGAAATAAAGTTGAGTTGAACTGAACGAATCGCTTTGTTGGCAGCTGAACTTACTGCTAGACCCAGTTTCCAAGGAAGCAAAGTCTTAGAGGCAAAATGGGCTTAAATGTTGCCGCTTACACCCGGCCTCCCACTTGGCAAGCCCATAGACCTCAGACCGGGTAATTTTGCTCACGTCGGTCAACAGCGACACTGTGCGTTCAGCGGTTGCCACCGTCTCCAGCCCTTTGGATCCCTGAGCCATAGGAGCGATGGATATCATACTAGATGGATCCAGCGCGCTCTGATGCGCCATCCTCTGCTAACAGTTTTCAAATTTTATGACGAGAGTGTTCATCTGATGGTAGATTTATGGTTTCGGTTTTGGTGCAACACATCAGCAACAAACTTAGACTAACCATGAGCAACAAAAACAAGTGCAGCCGACGTGCCTAACGGCGCAACAGAATCACCACTGGATATCCTGGATACTGCAGAAAATAAGCACAAGCGTCAATATAACAACAAGCAAGATATGCAAAGATACCAAACAAGAAAGCCAGGCACAATTCAAACATGCTCTCAATTTCAGGGAGCTTAGATCTCTTTTACAATTTTTATACATAGGACCCCTAGAATTGTGGATAAACTTTTCCTCCTTCCAATTCACATGTAAACACAATCTAGTCTTCCTTATCATGTGACAAAATAAAAAGATCAAAGCTCTTTGCATGTGAGAAAAAATGCTATCATAGTTAATCCCTGAAGGGGCGGGAACACAAGATTTAAAAGATCTATTGTGTTTGATGACTATTGGGTAATGGAAATATAGTTTAATCAAGGGTTGCAGTTTGCCGTTTTTTCTTCTATCCAATTTACGGTAATGCTATATATATGCATAACACATAGCCAGGCTTTCTATCATGGTTATGAAGAATAGGAAAAAATTTATTCCTAAAAGCGGAAACAGAAAGAAAAATAATTATTAGTAATTTGTTGAAAAGAACATGCACCTGAGTTCATAAAATCCCGAAACATATGCAGTCTACATAAAAAAGAAACATATGCAATCTGGATAATAACTTTACTAAAAAAAGCAATCTTGGGAATAGACCACTTGATGTTGTAAGTATGAAGCAGAGGTCCTTGGCATCAAGCCACCTGATAAGCTTAGAAGCTTTCTTGATAATGCTACCACCAAATGTAGACATGGTTACCACCAAATGTAGACATGGTTGCAGCCCGGTTGGAATATACGAGTTGAGGAGCCTTCGACCGAGCCATCCAGAGTAAAGTATGGGGCATGGCATACAAGCTAACATGTGGCTCGACTTGAGGTTGCCACTATCAAGGATGCATATTGACCATGTTGTTTCTCTGAAGAGTAGGAGCAGAGAGACAAAATGTTAAGGTATGTATAATGAGATTGCTTAGTACCTGAAGTTACAGAAGATAAACTATGGAACAGACCAAGACAATCAGAGTTCATAAGATAAAATTTCACTTTCTTGGGGGTTCATTTTGAACAGATTAAATATTTATGTATTAGGTATACTAACTATTAGGGGAATAAAAAGAGAACCGCCATGGAGCAGATGCATTTTCATGGCACATATGCTTTATGGCTTCAGCCAAAAGATAATTATCACTAAACAGATTATTGTGAGATCTCTATGAAGTTAATAATGAGTAGCAACAATTTAAGACACTAATGTGAGACTTTGATCTGCAGGGTTCTTTTTTCAAGTAAAGATGACCGCAAAATCTCACCACTATCGCAGGAGGCACGAAGGTGAGGAGCTGAGCAAGAGGAGAGGTGAGGCATAAGGGCATGCATACCAACAACATATGGTTCAAGAAGTAGGGAGGAAATCTATAATGGGGAAAGATATAATCTCCGACTAATGAACCGAAGAAAGAAATCCATCCAACAGACAATTATGTCTGATGCAATCAATGTGTTTTAAGAGGATTAGTTTAACCGGAACAACCGTGTATTTATGGGGGAAATGTCAGTTACAATAGGAACATTTAGGAATAGTAGAAATGTGGTTTTAATAGCTTAATGAATCATTATCATCACTTTTTTTATGATAACTTATTGCATTGCTGATGCATAAACCCTGCAAACCAAATTAAAGGAACCTGTGCTATAGCGTGGGCTAGATATTTTCCCATATACACCGAAATTACTAATTGATAATATTTCCTTTGTGTGATTTTTCCATGAAATGAAATTGCAGAAGAATCTATAAGTTCCTATAGTAAGTAGGGCTATATATTTTCCCAATTAGTTCTAGACCAGATTGTTTGCACTTATGCTATTAAATGGTCACATCGGGTATTCCAATTGTCATGTCTCCTCCGTGGCTCAGGTTTTCGAAGGCATCAAGCAAGCTTGACTACCAACTGCAGCGGTTGCTAAGCTCTGGAACTCTATGGGATGTGCTGTGCCAGGCGTTGCCTATCGATTGCGAGCAATTGTGTATGTGTTTTGGCATCTAATATTCTCTATTAGAGGCCTCTGCTTGTAAAAACTTTATCTCCTGAAATGAATTGGTAGTACCGTTGCTATTTTTACTCAAAACAAAAAGTTTGAACTATTCCGTATTGAAGTAGACTGAATTGGATTGTGAAACTAAAAACTCAACAGTCCTATCAGAATCCTTAGACCATTCACTAAACTGGAACCTGAAGAACTAATCTACTAATCTAGTATGACACAAATCAGAGATGGCGCTTCTAGTAGTATAAATCTCAATATTATTACTTCATCCTTGCTGTAACCAAAATCTTATCTATGACCATGTCCATTAAGCATTTCATTACACTAAAAATCTAAGCATTTCATTACACCAAAAATCTAATGTGTCATACAAACTGAATTCACCAATGAATAATATAGAAAATCTGCAAGATGATGCAATTGACTAAAACCTTCAGGTGAAGCATTTGCAAACATTATAGTTGAATAGTGACCTTCTGTCTAACTTTTAGGCCAAGACATTGAGAAATACATGAGTATCAGCGTCAACGTTGATCAGCGTATGAGGACGTCAGGTGTGGGAAATGCAAACAAAATTGCAATGTAAGAATCCAAAGTGAGGGAAAACAGAGTTAGCATTACCCTGTCTATCATTGGTTGCCATATGACGGTGGGTTATGCTTCGGTCGGCCTTCCGACATGTCGCCAGCCACTCGAGTCCTGGACATCCATCCTGCTTTCTGTAATTCCTCACACCATGGTTCATGACAATAGCAGTCGGACATCCTATTTGCTTCAAACGATTTGTATCATCCTCCTATAACGCATTGCTTAGTTGCATTGTTAGAGAACCACATGAAAAATTGTTCTGATATGAGGACATCATACAATTCTATTAGAGTTGAAAGATTGTACGCCAAGTATTAAGTAAGAAATAAAATGTATCTTATGAGATATCAACTTGCAACAACAATCAAAATTATACTCTGCATCTTCTATGTGGAACCTCACTAATTCCTTGCAGTACCTAGTGGGAAAATGCTTACAACTATCATGCTCTTAGAATACTGAGTCGCGAAGTACACAAAAAGTTAAGGAAAACATAGAAAAACTATTGCAAGAAATAGGATTACACAATCTGATTATTTCTTCTTGTGAAGTTGTCCGAGGCATGTATATCATCCTAGTCCATATAAAAATTTGCAATGCAGTTACATATGAGAAAAATTAAGTACCGTCCAAATTAGATATTTATGGGAAACAGTAACAAAATTGCTTTCTAACATGATCTACAGAACACCAGAATTCAAAGTCATGGATTATGAGTTTCAAAACCTCTTAATAGAGCTAGACTACAACCCATAATTTCACATACAAAAATGAGGAACCAACATTGGCGTGTATCTTTTGCACTATTTGCCTGTAGCTCCCATAATTGCATCTTCCAAAATCTACAATGTTTGCAATGAATTAATCTGACACCCACATTGTAGAAATTATTTTCAAAATCATTGTTAACTGAGTACTACTGTTAATTAAGGGGAGAAAAAACTAAATCTAATGGAGACATGAAGCAAACTCCAAACCATATCAGGCGTGTTCAAACACAAAGCATCACAATACGTGGTTTGTCAAAATTGCAGCGAAAGAACAAATTAGTAAAAGGAGAGGAGTGGATTCAGGAAACTTACAGTTATTTGCCCCCAAATTTGTTTTCAACAGCTTCCAGGTTCAGATGGACGAAGAGGCCGAGGGCAGGTACAAGAGCAGCGCGTGCTCAGTCAACCTACTTTGCCACCAGTTGCACGTCATACCCCTGGTAGGGCGAAGCGCTCGCCCCGCCTTCCCGGTAGCCTCGGTAGCCTTGTTTTGTGCGGTTGGAACCTCCCCCGTGTTAGCCCCATGAGCGTGCGACCCTGCCTCACCGGCGGGCCGACGATCCGAATATACTCCTCCCCATCGGCATCCTTCCCGCTCTGGGGCCCGCCACAGTTCGCCTAGGCGCAGAGGACTCGAGCAGCGAGAAGAGCTGTGGATGGGGTTGGGTGGGGGGTGGGGGGGTGGGGGGGGGGGGGGACGTGCGAGGGGAATTGGATACGTGCTCAAATTGGACAGGAAGATTGTAGAAGGCGGTTTAGATGCGCGCATCATGGGTCAAGGGGAGAGAACGAAACCGACCCTAGGTCGCACCGACACACACATGCACAATGATACAAAGAGACACAAACACACATGATGAATTGCATGTGTGGCCGAACCGAACTAACACGGTGGAGAAACTAAAGGCTTTCAAAACCAGGGAGCTTAGAGCTCTTCTAAGATATCAATCTATTGATTTCCATTAGCTTGTTAATTCATTGCGTTCAATTACTCATAAATTTATTGTACAAAACTCTGCATATAAGGTTTTTTTAATAACACCAGAGAACTGCTATATTCATTGCGATACCCCGACTAGTAGGTTTCTAGAAAAATAGCTCCCGCCTCCCGAGCCACCCCTAGGCGACTCCGGCGGCTCCGGGGACCTACACTCCTTCCATCCCTAGAACCCTCCTTAACCCTCACCAAGCCAGCTACCGTTGCTGCCGACTTCGAAGATGGGGGCAGTAGAGGGGTCCGACGGCGTTCACATGGGATAGGTGCGGCGCTAGTTGTGGGCTTGGTTCGGCGCGGCCTACTTGGCCGGGGCCTAAGGCTCTCAGGCGGACGACGAGGGGATGGAGGCATGTCGTTGTTCGGCCGGCTTCGGCATGATGGGACGGTGGTCTGGATCTTATGATCGGGTCTAGGATTTTGGGCTCCGATCTGGGCCTGTCAGGGTCGTACGCTGCGGGGATGAAGTTGCGGCCTAGCCACGTCAATCTCCTGCGGTTGTGCATTGAGTTGCCCTCTCCTCCTCTATTGGTGCTACAGGGAGATGATGAGTGGCGTGGGGCCTGCTCGTTTGCTAAAAATAAGGCGACGGTCCTAGGATACCGTGTTTTATTAAAGCGGTGCAGTTACATTTTATAGCTAGGTCCTAATAGACCATTACAACATGAACCTTAGAAATTGCAAAAAGGACCCTCTAACAGATAACCAAAATGCAATCAGGTCCTTTGACACCGCTGAAAACAGAGGACATCACAAATGACCTTCTTCTCCGACGCTAGGGACTAGACAGACCAGAACATGCGCGTCACCTTGTGTCCTTCACAGGCCTCCAGATGGAGGTTGAACGAGCACCAACACTTGATGTTGGCGACATGGAGCCTCCCTTCGGACATCTGAGTCGGCGGTCAACCATGGACCACCGAGATTGAATAGCAGTATCTTGCAGTATCCCAGCGCCACCTAGATCCTCCTTCAGCACCAGTCAGCCTCTTCTCCCTACCGCCTCCATGTCAACCAGAAGAAGGAGAACAAACCTTGCTGCCAAAGTGCCTCTAAGCAGCAGGACAAACTGGGGTCATATTGAGGATGGAGATCCCAGCAGCTACCCTCCCCTCGCATCTGGCTCCGACCGTTAGAGCACCACAACAAGGAGAGAAACCACATGCCAGCACCACCCAAAAGATCTGGAGCTTCTCTCCCGGCATTAAACCAACTACCAGTACAAGGCCGAATCCTAACAGAACTCCTACATCTAGTATTTATAGTGTCCCCGGCGTCATCTCCTAGCTGCCACTCAGGGTGTAGGTGGAAGTGGGCTGCCCACGGAGCCTACTACCCAAGCCCACATAAAAGTCTATGTGGGACACCCACGGGTAAACAAGAAAAAATGATGGGTTTTCATGGGAAGCCCACGATCGAGCAAACATCAAAAAACTACTTTGATCCAAATTAATGTTTTCACATTTGTTTAGATTCGAATATATCTAGTCATATGTTAGTACTAGATACATCCGAATCTAGCTAAATATGAGATTATTAATTTGGATCGGAAGGAGCAGGAATTTCCCAATCAAGCAAATATTATGTCTAGTAGGAAGAATGGCGAGTCACTCAGAAAGTGGAAAATACAATTGATACATTGAAGTGCTAAATGTTGATCGTATTTAATACTAAAATATTTTTATGAACATTATACAAGCAACAATTACAGTAACGTATTTGCGGGTATATGTGGGCATGCGCGGGAGAGTGGGCACCCGCATAAGTTTCACGGGCTCCCGTGGAACACCCACTTAAATTGTGTGGGACTGTGCGGGTGTATGCGGGCCTCCTGATACGTTGCTAACGTATCTATAATTTTTGATGTTCCATGCTTGTTTTATATCTACTTTCTTATGTTTTGTCCATACTTTGGAGTACTTTTACACATTTTCTGAAACTAACCTATTAACAAGATGCCACAGTGCCAGTTGCCTGTTTTCTTCTGTTTTTGGTTTCAGAAAAGCCAGAAAATGAATATTCTCTTAATTGGACCGGACAAAAGCCAAAGTCGATATTTTACCGGAAGACTCACGGAGCCAGAAGACGAGATGGAGAGGGGCCAGGGGCTGGCCACACCATGTGGTGGCGCGAGATAGCCCTGGCCGCGCCACCAGGTGGTGTGGGCCCCTCGTCCACCCACTGACCTTGCCCTTTCGCCTATAAGAAGCCTCTGATGCAGAAACCCTAAATCGAACAGCCTCTAGCCACGAAAAGTTCCGCAGCGCCGTCGTCACCGAAGGGGAGATTCGGGGGACAGAAAGTCTCTGTTTCGGCACCCTGTCGGGATGGGGAAGTGCCCCCGGATCCATCTCCATGGATCTCCACCGCCATCTCCATTGTCGTTGCTAATTCCCATGATGAGGAGCGAGTAGTTCTTCCTCGAGGCTAAGGGCTCTATCGGTAGCTATGTGTTCATCTCTCTCTCTCTATGAATGATCATATTGTTATCATGAGCTTTGTAATCAAGTAGATCTACCTTGAAAATGTATCTATAATTTTTGATGTTCCATGCTTAGTTTTATCCACTTTCTTGTGTTTTGTTCCAACTTTGAAGTACTTTTATTATGATTTCTTGGACTAACCTATTAACAAGAGCCACAGTGCCAGCTGCCTGTTTTCTGCTGTTTTTGGTTTCAGGAAAGTCAGAAAATGAATATTCTCGGAATTGGACGGGATAAAAGCCAAAGTGCCTATTTTCCGGAAGGGATCAAGTGCTAGAATACGAGACGGAGAGGGGCCAGGGGCCGGCCACACCACCTGGCCGCGTGGCCAGGCTTGGCTCGCACCAGGGGGTGGTCTGGCCGACCCCAGCACCCCCTCGGCCTCTCCTTCCACCTATAAGTTGCCCTCGGGACAAAAACCCTAGGTACCCGATCAAAAATCCACGAAAGAGTCTGTAGCCGCCGTTGTCTCTATCCCTAGATCGGGGGGATCTGAAGCTCTTCCCGGCACCCTACCGAAGAGGGAAATTCACCCTGGAGGCCTTCTTCATCACCATGCAAGCCTCCGGTGTGATGCGTGAGTAGTTCATCCTTGAACTACGGATCCATGTAGTAGCTAGATGACTGGTTTCTCCTCCTTTGTGCTTTCATGTTTAGATCTTGTGAGCTCCGTTCATGATCAAGATCATCTATTTGTAATCCATACATGTTGTGTTTTCGGGGATCCGATGGATATTGAGATGCTATTTCAGATTGATTATTGATTCTATCATGTCTTTGTTATTTGAGATCTTGCATGCTTTCCGTTGTTAGTAGCTATCTTGGCCAAGTAGATGCTAGCAACTCCAAGAGTTAGTATTTATGCTCGATAGTGGGTTCATGCCTCTGGTAATCTGGGGAAGTGACAGAAATCTCTAAGGTACTAGATGTGTTGTTGCTACTAGGGAGAAAACAACGATCCTTTGTTCATAAAATAATTGTATTGTTTACTTTACACGCAATTCGTAAAGGAATAATCTGTTGCTTGCAACTTAATACTGGAGAGGGTTCGGATGATAACCTGAAGGTGGATTATTAGTCATAGATGCAGTTGGATGGCGGTCTATGTATTATGTTGTAATGCCCAATCAAGTCTCAAAGGAGTCAAGATGATTAGTATATGCATGTATTGCTTTCTCGGTGTTTGTCAATTGCCCCGCTATAATTTGTTCACCCAGCATGTTATCTATCTAAGGAGATCCACCTCTAGTGAACTATGGATCCCAATCCTTTTTCTTTACATACAATCTGCAACTGTTTACTGCTTTGTGTTTACTTTCTGCAAACTTTTACTTCTTTCCATTCGATACGTTTAATCCTTTGTTTTCCGCAAAACACGGTGAGATTGACAACCTCATCGCAAGTTGGGGACAAAGTTTTGTGGTTGTGTTGTGCAGGTCTCCACGTTGCTACTAGCACCGGTAGTGCGCCCTGCCAAAGCTCAGCTAGTAACACCTTTGGGGTGTTTCCTTGCTCCTACTGGTTCGATTAAACCTTGGTTTCATAACTGAGGGAAGACTTGCTGCTATATTCATCGTACCTTCCTCTTGGGGTTTCCAACGAGCTCTACGTTGAAAGTCGAGCGCATCACGTACACACCATGGTGGCACTTAGGCTAGAGATTACAAATACTTGTTATGAGTTATATTTGGAGTTGGATGTCTCTATGAAATTTTGGTGTTTGTTGGAACCATCTAGTGCTCAAGGTGACAGTGTGGGGTTATCTAGATGGGAAAGGCTTACTTTGAGGTGTGATATTATAGCCCTACCATGGATTAGAGTGTCCAACCAAAGAGTAGTTCAGAGTAGTATCATGAAGAGAAGACATTTATATGAGAGCATTCACTAGTGAAAGTATGATCCCTAGGCCTTGTTTCTAAGCATTGAAACACCGTTTGCAACTAGAAATGTTACATGTTTGCTTGCTTTCATATTTATTTTAGTTTTCCTTTAGTCTTTTCCATGCCATTAAGCTATTTTCTGGCATCGTTGTCTTATATCCATACCACTTGTATTTCACTATCTCTTCACCGAACTAGTGCACCTATACACCTGACAAGTGTATTGGGTGTGTTGGGGACACAAAAGACTTCTTGTATCTTGATTGCATGGTTGCTTGAGAGGGATACCTTTGACCACTTCCTCCCCGAGTTCGATAAACCTTGGGTAATCCACTTCAGGGAAACTTGCTGCTATTCTACAAACCTCTGCACTTGGAGGCCCAACAACTGTCTACAAGAATAGAAGTGCGTAGATATCAAGATATTTTCTGACGCCGTTGCCATGGAGGTAAGGTAAAAGGTACTCACATCATCTGGCTACTAAGCTATCTCTAGTGTGGTTGCTGGTGTGTGAGTGCTCGAAGTTATTTACTTTAGATTCTACAATTATATCTTTTTGTTTCTTGTTTTTATTTTCACTAGTTAGGCTTAATGGAAAACAAAATTAGAGAGCTTTATAGTATTTATCTTGAGTTAGGACATGAAGTGTTTGAAGAGAAAATGAAAAAACCTATGGAACTTTATTTGCATGCTAATAGCAATTTTATTAGTATGAATTCTTTGAACACCATTATTGATAATGCTATGGAAAAGTCTAAGCTTGGGGAAGCTGGTTTTAATGATCATGATATTTTTAGTCCCCCAAGCATGGAGGATAAAATTTACTTTGATGATACTATACCACCAATATATGATGATTACAATGATGAATATGATATTTTCAGTCCACCTACTATTGAGGAGAAAACTAATTATGATTATAATATGCCTCCTATATTTGATGATTATGGTGATGAGATTAATAATGATAGCTATTTTGTTGTATTTGCTCCCACTACAATTAGTAAGAATGACTATGTTTATGTGGGGAGTATTAATTCTTTTATGCGTATGGCTCATGATAAGAATGTTTCATGTGATAGTTATATTGTTAATTTTATTCATGATGCTACTGAAAGCTATTATGAGAGAGGAAAACATGGTTTTATGTATCTCAACAATATTAAGTTTCCCCTCTTTATGTTGAAATTTTCGAAGTTGCACTTGTTTTGCTTTACTACGCGTATTGCTTTGTGCTTTAATGACTTGTTTCTTTACAAGATTCCTATGCATAGGAAGTGGTTAGACTTAAATGTGCTTTGAATTTGCTTCTTGATGCTCTCTTTTACTTCAATTCATATTTCTTATGTGAGCATCTTTTCAAACTATCAAGCCTAACTTAAAGGCGTTAAAGAAAAGTACTTATTGGGAGATAACCCAAAAGTTTTAGATGAGTCTTGGAAGTTATTACCTCTGTAATAACCGCTCTTTATCCTTTTTATTTGCTTTTTGTGCCAAGAGTAACCTCTAATGAGAGGGATGTAATGCTTGGGGAAGTTGTTGTCCCGAAACAGATTTTTGTGCTTCACCGTAAAAATTCGTGTAAAATCTCTGTACATCGTTTTGAGGCATAAATTTGTGTGCTTCTGCCCCAGGTTGTTATAACTTTTGTTAGTTCAACACATTTTGATTTGAGCAACAGAAGGTCTTCGAAAATATTGGTTTTTACCTGCTGGTCTATTTTGACTGATTTCTGCCATTATTTGCATTTGCTTCTTGTTGATTCCTTTTGGGGTTCTCTTTGGGAAATTGAGCTTTTTGAGGGAAGTGCTACAGTAGCTTGTGTTTTAATGGAAGTTTTATTGGTGTTGAAACTGAACCCAAAGACTTATTATCTTGAGTGCACTAATGTTGCTAATAAAGATTGTGTGAAGTTTTGTATGAAGGAAAAATTTCAGGTGTATGGAAGGAATGATGTAATGACATGAAGAATGGACTAAAGCTCAAGCTTGGGGATGCCACGCGTGTCATCTCAAGAAATATCCAAGAAGTACAAGCGTCAAAGCTTGGGGATGCCCAAGGCATCCCCTTCTTCATCAATAAAAATCTCAGGTTTCTTCCAAACACTTCATTTTTATTGTTTCATGCACAATTGTGTGTTCTTTGAGCGTCTTATTTTTCGTTTTCGCTTTGGTTTTTTGTTTGCTTGGTTTTCTTAGTTTGCTTGAATAAATTGGTTGGACCCCCTCTTTCATACATTAGTTTTCAAATAGTTTGGTTTAGATTGGAAAAGAGTAGGAAAATTTCATGCTTAAGTGGTAAAAGGAGCTTGTTTTTGACTGTGGCCTATGCTTTTTCATGTCATGCTTGTATTGTTTTGGCTTTATGCTTAGTGATTATTGCTGTAGCATGACTTGTTATAAACAATTGAGATTGCTTAATGTGCCTTATAAGGATCATGCGTTGTTTTAGCATATTAAAGCATAGTATTGTGGTATCCTCTTTTGATGTTTTATTTGGGTTGGCTTGGTGCATGCTCACACCATGTTATGACTATCCAAAGTCACCATATCCTTGATGATCCTCTAGTTTTCGACTTGTAATATCACTTTATGCTTTAATCAATGATGTTTTGTCGCTCTGTATGATTATTTCCATTATTGCTCTTTTTGTTGGTCGCTCCCAGTCCTTTGCTAGCCTCTGTAACCAAGTATGAGTTCCACTCATGCATCCAACTCCTAAAACCAAGTTATTCCAAATAGTCCACCATACCTACCTATTAGCATTTGCTATTCTAAGTATATTCATGTTTTTATCTACCTTCCGAATTAAACTTGTTATGTGAAAACTAGTGATTAAAGCTCTCACGAATTTGATGGCACACTTTACTTTTCTTGCACTTAATAAACTTGAACCATTGTGTCATCTAAGTTGTATATGCTTGCACTTATACATTTGGGATTAGCAGAACCATGCTGTTATGGGGAACGCTTTCAACATTGCACTTGTACATTGTACCTAGTTGAGATCATGCTCTTTTGTTTATGGATGTCGTTGGTGTAAAATGAAAGGGGAGCTTGTAAGTCCATGGAGTTATGTATGCGTGTTAGAGAAACGTCTGGGCCACCGGTCTAATCCATGCCTAATCATGGTGGAAACCTGCAGCGTAACCATAATGAACTGTCTATGAAGCATTCTTCTTATAAAAACAGATAGAGATTGAGAAAAAGAAAAAAACAAAAAAAGAAATATGAGAAAAGAGGAAAGAGAGAAAAAAGCACCATTTTCCCATGGTAAATAAGAAGATTGCTAAGATGCTCGTTGTCTGTTTGCCTTGTCATTTTGATATGGGGATTCTTCCGTATCATCGGGTAAGGGGTACTCTGTTGGCTCTATGATACACATGTACTTACTACGACAAGAACTTACCGGTAACTAAACTTGAGTAGCATGAGGAGTGGCCCTCGTATTCAAGGGACATGAGATTACCAACTTATACTTTGTCAAGCATATACTCCATAGTTTGTTCACTTTAACCTTAATCACTTCAAGATGCTTATAATAGGGGCAATGTGAGTTGAAAGCTAATAAGTACCATAATTTTTGGAAGCTCTTTATGAGACTTGAATCCCTGCTTCCTTCTATGAAGGCCTTTCTTTTACTTTTATGTCGAGTCTCCATCTTATAGCTTTATGCACCTACTGAGAGGGCATAGTGGCCATTCTTAGTTTAATGTGCATTGTCCCAAGACTTGTTGATTGATGCATAACTTTGATGTTGCTTGTTCTTAAACTATTTGTATCTAGTCACCATTATGAACTTTGAAGGTGTCCTATGCAATTATGATTTGCTACTCTATGAGGGACAAGCTGAATGTCACTATGCTATGTTTTCTTTATATGAAACAAACACACGTCTTTCAATGCATTGTTATTCATGAATCTTTTGTTTGTGCCTTTTCATCTTACAACATAGTTGCTATGTCTTATTGTTAGAACTATATCTTGCATGCTATGTTGAAGTACTATGATCCCATCTATCAATGTTTTACAAATACTTTGATCAAGTTTATGATGGTGCATGTCACCTCAAAAATTAGTCTTTCTTTTTACCACTTACCTACTCGAGGACGAGCAAGAGTTAAGCTTGGGGATGTTGATATGTTGCTAACGTATTTATAATTTTTTGATGTTCCATGCTTGTTTTATATCTACTTTCTTATGTTTTGTCCACACTTTGGAGTACTTTTAGACATTTTCTAGAACTAACCTATTAACAAGATGCCACAGTGCCAGTTGCCTGTTTTCTTCTGTTTTTGGTTCCAGAAAAGCCAGAAAATTAATATTCTCGGAATTGGACCGGACAAAAGCCAAAGTCGATATTTTACCGGAAGACTCATAGAGCCAAAAGACGAGACGAAGAGAGGCCAGGGGCTAGCCACACCATGTGGTGCGGCGGGCTAGCCCTGGCCGTGCGACCAGGTGGTGTGGGCCCCTGGTCCACCCACTGACCTTGCCCTTTCACCTATAAGAAGCCTCCAATGCAGAAACCCTAAATCGAACAGCCTCTAGCCACAAAAAGTTCCGCAGCGCCGCCGCCACCGAAGGGGAGATTCGGGGGACAGAAAGTCTCTGTTCCGGCACCCTGCCAGGACGGGGAAGTGCCCCCGGAGCCATCTTCATCGATCTCCACCACCATCTCCATCGCCGTTGCTGATTCCCATGATGAGGAGGGAGTAGTTCTTCCTTGAGGCTAAGGGCTCTACCGGTAGCTATGTGTTCATCTCTCTCTCTATGAATGATCATATTGTTATCATGAGCTTTGTAATCAAGTAGATCTACCTTGCTACTCAAGTGCTTTAATAGATCTCTGCTCTCCCCATGTGTGTGAAAGTGACAGTGTGCACACCATGGTGGCACTTAGGCTAGAGATTACAAATACTTGTTATGAGTTATATTTGGAGTTGGATGTCTCTATGAAATTGTGGTGTTTGTTGGAACCATCTAGTGCTCAAGGTGACAGTGTGGGGTTATCTAGATGGGAAATGCTTACTTTGAGGTGTGCTGTATAGCCCTACCATGGATTAGAGTGTCCAACCGGAGAGTAGTTCAGAGTAGTATCATGAAGAGAAGATATTTATATGAGGGTGTTCACTAGTGAAAGTATGATCCCTAGGCCTTGTTTCTAAGTATTGAAACACCGTTTGCAACTAGATCTGTTACATGTTTGCTTGCTTCCATATTTATTTCAGTTTGCCTTTAGTCTTTTCCACGCCATCAAGCTATTTTCTGACATCGTTGTCTTATATCCATACCACTTGTATTTCACTATCTCTTCGCTGAACTAGTGCACCTATACACCTAACAAGTGTATTGGGTGTGTTGGGGACACGAGACTTCTTGTATCTTGATTGCAGGGTTGCTTGAGAGGGATACCTTTGACCACTTCCTCCCTGAGTTCGATAAACCTTGGGTAATCCACTTAAGGGAAACTTGCTGCTGTTCTACAAACCTCTGCACTTGGAGGCCCAACAACTGTCTACAAGAATAGAAGTGCGTAGACATCACCTCCCACGGGCAGTCCCACATGCACCCTGAGCTGCCACCAACCGGCCTCGCCGGCAGGGAACGCATCAGAGAGACCCGGCTTTCCGAAGATGACTCTCAAGGTCCTTTCTTGGGCAGAGGTGGAAGGAGGGGGTCAGCGGCCGTGGGAAATATTCGTTCTTGTTAGTCGAAAAATCTAAAACATTTTTGCGTATCCTCTCTCCTCTCACACGAGAGGCGGCGGTGCAAACCTCCCTTCCAATCTACACATGGCACGACGCTGGTCCCCTCTACCTCTGCTTATTGTCCCGACGACGCTTGTCCGGTGGTGGTGGATTTGTTGTTCTTCTCCAACTTCATCGATGGGAGGAGGTGGGTCTTGGTCCAAGATAACACAGGGGTGTTCCCAGGCAACGTGCCACAATGACATGTGCATCATTGAGTGCATCAGGCATGTTCATCGACTCACAACGCCTCATTGGCGATGGTGCTATTTTGGATCTTGCAATGTTCGAGGCTCGGTGTCTCTTTCGGCGTGTATTTTGGCGGCACTGGAGTTGGACGGTGGCCAATGACTTCGGTGGTCGCAGGCAGGGGCGGATGCAAGGCAACCCACCGGGGTGCACAGGACAACCCCTAGAAAAAACATTCTTTGTAAACTAGCATTTTTCCACCTCATGTGCACCCCCTAGAAATATGTTTTATCTGATATGGCATCTTCGGTGCACCCTGATCTCAAACGCTCTAGCTCCGCCACTGATTGCAGGAAACTCTAGGTATCGTTTGCATTTCTCGATCTCTTGATTTTATCTGCAAAGTTCTCAGAATAATCATTTTTCCTTTGACTTTTAGTGTCCCACACGTGTTGTACTTCATGTAAATTGATTTTCGTAATGAAATACCTGGTTGCTCTAAAACAATATTCTCCCTTCCTTGGTCGTTTCCTGATCTAGTTATTAGTTATTGCATATTTCTGAACACTAAGTATTATGAATCACATCAAGAGATATATATTATCATCTTTAAATTATACGGAATTGGCAACATAAGATTAGACATGACCCTATAGGCAATGCACGGTGCATGGCTGGCTGGTAATAATAATATGTGTACAAGAACCAGATGACTAGAACTGCAAACATTTTCATTTGCGAAATAAGATTGCAACGTGCTGGTGTCATTATTTGCACATAGCAATACCCAACTATGCATGCAGCACAAGATGATCTCTCTCACACGAAGATCCGTCCAAACGGGATGGAACGTCGGCTGAAAGCTAGGCAAACTAACTTTTTCCATAAACCAAATGGAATTATTAACAAATTAAATGTACAAAGTGTTGCAACTAGCTTGCTATGCGGATGTGGAGTATATATACACACATGTATGGTGGACAAGTAACACAGGATCCCCATGAAAGAAAAAGGTAACCTGAGAGAATCGCACCTGCACCGATCCAATGCGAGAGGAACCAGTTCTTTCGTTGGTTATACTGCTAGAGATCGAAGCCACTCCTAAATCTCAAACCATATCATCGGCGCGCGATACAGGCTCCGACAGTCGTGTCGCCATGTAGCCCCTGCACAGTGGGCAGGTGACGCTGCTCTTCTTCCACAGGTCGACGCACGCCCGGTGGAAGAAGTGGCGGCACGCCGGCACCTCGCCGCACGCCTCCCCGTGCTCGAACGCCTCCAGGCAGATCGCGCACACCAACTTCTCCGACGACCTCCTCCCCACCGTCGAGTACGGGAAGTACCGCAGCCTCGGGACCGGCGCCGACGCTGTCATCCTCTGTTGCACCACGGGCGCCTGTGCGGCCGCCGCCGACGACGTCTGCGCGGCCCGTCCTTCTGTGTTCTCCGGTTTCAAGTTGAGGCAGATGCACATGCCGATCAGTACCACGGCGAGCGCGCAGTCGGATGCGATGCACGCGATTTCTGCCGCCTGCCATGGCATCGTCGTTTTAAGGCTCGTCTGAGATAAGATCGGTTTCTAATGCTGATGGAATTTGTGTCGAACAGGATGCTAATCACGTTGTCTTGTAGGACACGTGGTTAGTGGGATAAGACGCAGAAGCCTCCGAAACTTCATGGCCCGTTGGAAACTTTTTTTAATGCCGTTGAAAACTTCTGTTTTGAAATATTGTTGGAAACCAGGAGGTGTACTTTTACTAATTCCTCTGTCCAATAAAAAAACAGGTATCTAGACGAGCGTTTTAGTGTATAAATATATAAATATATGTGCATATATACAAATTTGCAACATACATTTTAGGATGGAGGAGGTACTTATTGTGTTTGAGGATTTCTTAAGAGAAATGATACATATCACCCGGAGATAACGCCCGGTGATTCCTAAGGTGGCTCGCTCACCACGTTCCCCACGCGGGAGAGACATCGTTTTGCACATGGGATCCATGTCTCCTTTCTTCCTTATCTCTTCCCATTGTCCCTTTTCTTCTTTTTCTCTTCCCGATTCCACTCTCGTCCCTCTCGTAATAGTAGATCTCTTTGCTACCGGCTACGCACGCTGCACCATCTGAACTAGGAGCTCACACAGTCGCGTCGGAGGGCCCCTCTAGCACCATAGCATGACTGACCCTCTCCAAATTGACACCACTGGCCTAGTGCAGAAGAAGACATGGATGACCGTGACTCCCACTCAACGCGTCGTCCTTCATCCTCGAGCCCTATGGTTGCTGCGATGAGAATGGTGGTGCTGCTCCTTGCGGAGAACGGCTTCACTGTGGGCCCCAGATCGGCCATCCGAGTATCCATGTTATGCATACATTTCACGTTCACATGATCAGTGAGATCTTAAAGAAATACATTCTCCTAGGGTTAGGAGGGAATTTGAGTACTGGCTCACTAGAAGTTGGTTCCACTTCAAAATAATTAACAGAATGCCTTCAGAAATTCCCAAAGTCAATACTGCAAGAAATTTGTCATTTTTACAAGATTAATTATACAGATCCTTTTGGTACGAAACCAAGGACACATGGTAGGCATTACAAATACCTTACATTATTATTTTGATTCACCATTTTTAGAGCTGCAGAACTCCTTAAATGATTTATCTTGTGAAACAACCCCATGCAAAAGTGTTTAATTCACTAAAAATCAGCAGGGGCTCAATAATTCTTGAAACTCTAGGACAAGATAGATCTAGGGGTGCATGTGTACTGTGAGTTGCAATCAAGTCAAAACAATTTAAATTTTGACCATTAGAAATTCTTAGAGTCAGATCATAATTTTTTTTACTGTAGTAGAACCATAGGGCTTTTTTGAGTGGGGCCAAAGAGACATGCAAGGCATCACAGATACCTCACGGTACCCGGTGGTTTCATCCAAATTAGATTTAGTAAAATCCCTAGAATAATTATTTAGTGAAAATGGCCTATTTCCATTTTAATTTCTAGAAAAGCTCTAGATAATAATTGGGTCCAATTCTTGTTCTACATGTTGAAGAAAACATGCATGCACACAGAGGAATTTAGATCTGGGAATTTTGAGGCAGTTTTAATGTTTCTTTGTATTTAAACCAAACAACAATTAACAGATCTGGAAATAGAAAAGAAAATAGAAGGGAGGCGACCTGGGCCGCGAGAAGCAGATCTAGCCGGACCAGCCCAATCCGCTCCACGACACATGTGGGAGTTCTCGCGTTCGAACGCATGGGAGGGCCCGCCGGCCAGTTGCACCGGGGAGGAGAAGCAGTATGTGGTTGTCCCGGCCGTAGATCTAAGAGGAGATCAACGGTGTGAGTGCGTCGTCCACCTTGCGACAGAGGCGATAACGAAAGAATCCTAACAGCGGTAGAGCGTTGCAAGCCAGGGGAGTTCACCAGAGGCAAGGGAGGGCGTCGACGAGGTGCATAGGTGATGCGGGAGTGGATGACGACTCCAATGATGTGCGACATAGCCTGCTTCAACTCCAAACAGAAGCTCACACGAAGATGACTGCGAGCTCGGGTCGGAGCTCGACAATGGCAAGGTCTGGGGCAGTCCTGAGTAGAAGAGAAGGGTAGGGTTAGATGCAGGAGGTCTCGGTAAGGTGACATGTATACGTATAGAGGCAGGAACACGACCTCGTAGTCTGGAACTTGAGGAACCCCGAGGGATGAGCTCCTTCTTCTCCAGAGAGAGGCATGGCATTGGGAGAGGGTACGTGGGAGTGGGGGGAAGGAAATGAGAGTGGAGGAGGGGGCTGATAGTGGGCGGGGCCTTTTTATCCGAGGGAGGGTGGTTTAGGGTGAACTATGTCCATGGGGAATATAAGGGAGGAAGTAGGGATCCTAGTTGGACATGAGGGGCGGTGGAGGGTTGTGTGAGGCTGCAGCAGGACAGAAGGAGGCTGATGTGGAGGAGGGGGTGGTGGAGAGCAGTGGAGTGAGACCTAGGGCACGACTAGGGGTGACCAGGGAGGGGTGGTGGCTGCTGTGGCATTTAGTTTTGAGAAGATCTTTACATGATATGGGGTGATGACCACGTGAGCCTTTCTCATCCTTCCTCTAAACATTAGAGAACAAAGGAACCATGGTGCTACAGTAGCACTACCAGGTGGAGATGGTATTGGTATTGTGGTGATTAAACCAAAGGTTTGTGGGGATTTTTTGAATTTACACAGTGTGATTAGAATAGGTACTGTTGTTTTATTTTGATTTAACTCAATTTCTCACATGCTCAAAGTTGATGGATGGTTAATGAAGTTCGGCATGGTCAAGGGTGAGTTAGTGAACATCACTAGGTTAAGTGTGAGAAAAAATTACATTGAGAAATTTGAAGTTTAGTTGATATTAGTGATCTAGGGTTTTAATATCATCATACCTACTTGGTCAAGCTAAATTAGGTGTCTCAAAGCTTCAGTTGGATCAAGGGGTACTTGGATAGATAAACCAAGTGATGTAGATCATCATGGTATAGAAAGTTGATCTTGATCATGATTGATTGCTCCTAGAACTGATGCCAAACTTTGTTGAAAATAAGGGTGTCGAAACAGATTATCATCTTGCCTCCAAAACCATGCTGGTTTAAGAAGTACAAGACTCCAATTGGAACAAGGGAAGTGGTTTATATACAAGGTTGAGTAGATCACAAATATGCAAATAGTTGGCCAAGAAAAGGTGAAATAGAGTTGGGAGCTTTTTCCAAAGTTGGTATGTTGGAATAGTTGGCAGAAACATATTATTTTCTTGACTACAAAACCATCAAGGACAAGCAGGTCTGGGGATGATCTGGTCAAGGGAAAGAGTGTGGTTTTCAAGTACACATGATGGTGTACAATATGGATCAAGTGCATTTCAAAAATTTCCCAAGGGTTAATATAGGTAGAGACTCAAAGATGGGATCCTCATATAGGTAGAGACTCAATGATGGTGTACATGTTCTAGTGGTTTTGATGGGATGCAAGGTTCTAGACTCATCATCAAGTGGATGAAGTGGATGATGTTGAAGGGTAGGATATGTAGAAGGGATCCATTGCTTGAGTTGGTGGTCTCCATTACCTTGGAAACTACAGAAAGGAAGTGACTCAAAAATGAATCTGATAAGGAAAACAGATGGTCCATTTAATGACTAGAGATCAATACAAGCTTAGATGGGTTCCTAAATCAACATAAAGTGTGGGTGATGCTAAGGCACATCACAAAGGATAGGATAGGATATGCTCTTGCCTAGGGATCAAGAGTAAAGGCATTAGCTAGAGCTCTAAGAAGTGAATCTGGTAACAGGTAAGAAAGGTCTTGTAACTAGGGTTTTGATGTTGTGGTATACTAGTGATTTAGGGTGAGATATGGTTGGGTTCACACTATCCTTATCTTTCGTGACAAGAGTTGTTGAATGTGGAAAGTTGAAGGAGAGGTGTTGATGACCTATCCAACTCAAGGGTTTGATAGGGGATTGATTTCATACAACACATTGGGCTAGAGGGTGTATTGTTGGTTAGTTTTTGTTACTAGAGGATGAGATCCTAGGGTAGCTCATATCTACAAGCAAGTCAGGAAAGACAGGCTCACAAACAAAAGATCAAGGCAATTCATCTTAACAAGTAGATCAAGACAATTCATGCTAAGAATCTTAAGACTATTACTATACACACATCCAAGCCTTGCTTAAGGTCTAGGGAATCATTTTGAAGGGTTTTATTTTTGAAGAAGGTGAGAGTCCCTTGGTACTTATACCAAGGGTGGAAAACAAAAGCTTTATAAAAGACTTTTGGAAAGACTAGGGGTAAGGTTATCTGGAGGTTCTGTCTTGAAAACATAAGGAGATGATATCATATATATCTCCATAATTTTGTCAATGGAAGATAACTAAAATATTTGTGGTTGCAAAGGCAGCTTGGATCCTATTTTGAAATGCCATAACATTTGAGAATATGTAAAATAAGCCAAGACATACCTTTTGTTAAATAGCTTTTGCCAACTGAGGGTGAGGTGGACAAGTATCTTAACTACTACACAAAAATAAACATAAGCACAAACAAGCAACATCTACTTCACTAGTAAGCAAGAATTTTTTTGTTCCCCCTAATTTTTGCACTTTGGACAAATAGTCAGGGTTACTAAAAGTGGGATGTTACAGAAGTTTCTCCCTTAAAAGAATCTCGTCCTGGGATTCTGGAGGGTAGTGCTAAGGTAGTATAGAGGTCTATCAACTGCTAATATTGGCTTCAGGTGATTTTTGGTTCACAGTGTTGCATCTTGATCTTCTTGGTATAAGTAAGACAATGGTGCGTAGCATTGAGTAGGCTTCAGAAGTTGTTGGGGATGATCGGTCCCAGTTGCATCCTGAAGTTGGTATCTTGACGAGGGATACCTGGTTTTTGCATTCTTCCGAAGGTACCCTATGAAGGGCATCTGTAGCTTCCTAATGTTTCAAAGAAAGTTTATCGGGAAGGTTCTTTCGAAGGGGGAGTTAGTTGATACCAAGTCTGAGTCTGTGGTAACGCTGGGGTACAAGCCTGTGACTCACAACTTCGTATTTTTGATGTAGTGGGGATGTCAGCTGGTGGTAGCGAGTCTTGGATTTACTACCATGCCTAAGGACGCAGTGGTGCGTCAGGAGTGTTGCACTTTGATCTTAGGGGATGCAGGCCGTGTCATGGAGTAGGCTTCCAACCTGGTTGATGAAGGTTGGTCTTCTTTTCTTTTGGCGAGTGGGTGGTTTGCAAGGTTGAGGCTTCAAAAGTTATCGTCAAGTGGAAATTTATTCTACTCTATTGGGAAGATGCAGTCTTCCCCCCTTAGGGTGATGCTAAGGGAGCTTTAAGTTGATGCAGAGTGGAGAAGCGGAGGGTGGATTCTAGTTGCAGTTGTCTACGCCTTGACGATCTTGGGAATGCTCCATTTCTCCTTCTCACGCAGCCTTAGGAGCTATCTGTTCAAGGATGGGTTGGCGAGGTCGCAGAAAATAGCTTCTCTTAGGGGTAGAACACTTCTTGTTTGGATGCTTCTTGGCTTCAACTGGGGGAATGACTTGACGCTTCTTGACCTTCCTTGGGGTTGGAACTTGAGGTTGTCTAGAGACGCTAAGTTTCTGGGCTACATAGACTTTGGTGGGGAATTCTCGAGACAAATGACCAGGTCAGCCGTAGTTGTAGCAACCATCATGTCTTTTCTTGCGCTCTTCCCAGTTTTTCTTCTTAGCCTTGATGAATACAACTTTATGAATCTGCCCAACAAATATGTCTTGAGGGCGGTTGGCAGGGACATGATATTGAGCTTCGCATAGGAAGTAGGTGACGAAATGAGTTAGACACTCCTTTGCAGGGTGGATGGCTCCATGGTTTGGGAAGTTTCCTAGGAAAATAGTTGCTTGGTGTCCTTCTCCTCCGCATTGGCTATAGGCCTTCTTCCAACTTCTAGTCTTCATGGCCATCTTGGTCAAGCCTACAACTGTTGGGGTGATCCTTCTGGCTATGAGGATTATCAGGTTAGTTGGTTAGCCTTCTGAGTTTATCTCCTAAGAGGGTAAATTGCGGTCTATGGTTAGAAGAACTGATTGTATTTACACCAACTGATGAGGGTTTAACTCATCAATACCCATTGTTATGGACTTGGGTTTTGGAGAAGGAGGGAGCGCTGGAGGCATCAATTGACTAGCAAACAAGCACACAGGGACACAAGTTTTACCCAGGTTCAGGCCTCATAGAGGTCTCTACTCCTGCTTGTCTGCTCTTGGAATTATCGAAGGAATCGAAGATTACAGGGGTGCACAGATGTAATCTGGCGAGGTTGTGGGAAAATAGGGTTGTGTTCGGTCCTCCTTGCCGCCCCCTCCTAGCCTTTATATAGATAGGATAGGTCTCAGGTAGCAGGTCGATTCGGTTACAGATTAGGGTTTGCCCCTTTAAACTTTCTATCTTTAGACTTTGTCTTGTGCCGCAAGCAACCAGAAAGTCCATGAGTAACCCGAATCCTGTATTAGGCCTTGGCAACGCCGTGGGCTTCTGCCATATCCTGGACGATATATGACAAACTTGAGTACCTGTAAGGTATGCCCACGTCAGTAGCCCCCGAGTGTCCAGTGGAATCGCAGATTCCAGTGGAGACTTTTATGAAGCCTTTCGAGTGCACAACTGAGCATGTTTTCGAGTGCTTTGATTGATGTCATAGGGATTTTCGATATACATGCCTAATTTACCCAATGTATTGGGATCAGTTAACTGCCTTAGGGCAAAACAACGCAATCTACTCAAACTCGAGTCCCCGGACTCGAATTCGGAAAAATGCTGGTGTAATTTGACTCAGGCCGCGGAGGTCTTACAGGAGTTCGAATTCCAGTGTTTAAGTGAGAGCACTCGACGCGTAAGTTGAGGCATATTCGTCGCACCTCTAGCTACGGATTATTTCCGGTAGAGCGCGGCGGATGTGTTGCCAGACCTTATTAAGATCTTATCTTCACGCTATAAGCGCGACATCCGATTTTTTTTCATCGCAGAGATGATTCGGGTGACCCAGGAGACGCAGTCTCTTTGTAGGGAAAGATATGAGGCGGAGTCGCCATAGCATTCGAGTGTGGATGTGATCAACACACATTGTAATGTATAAGAAAAATAATCATAGGGTGCGCGGCCAGCGCTCCCTATGGGAGTATCCCCCTTGTGCCTACTCGAGTCGTAGACTTGGGTGGGGACTATAAATATTTTGCGACTGCTGTCGTCTTTTGCTGCTTGTTTCAGTCGAATGTTCTTCCAGCGCTCCCTATGGGAGTAACCTTTAGTCCACAATCAAATCTTGGATTCGAGGGAAGGGTTTTCGTCATGCTTGGATTTCTGCATAAAATTCATCGGGTGTGCGGCCATCGCTCTTGTATAGAGTAGCCCTCGAGTGCTTGGTTGAGTCGAAGACTCGAGTAAGGACTGAAGTAGTCAAAATGTTCTCCTGCTGGAGTTTGATGACGTCAGTGCTGACGATGAGGTGACCTCAGTTGCCCGCGTGAGCGGCTTTGATGGGACGTGACGAGTAGTAGGTCCCACTTTCTGACTTGGATTTGACCAGGCGTGCGTAATCTTCCGTTTTAACTGTGCCTCCTTGATTTCTGCGCGTAATGGGAGTAGTAGGGGACGCTTCGTGGTTTTACCCTTGCCACGCGTCGACGTCGATGTTCGCCACTCGTCTGGTAGGTTTTTTTCTAGCCGTTGGATATTATCTGCCAGGGGGTTAAGTAGGCGCACGCCACGTGGTAATTCCCCACATCTTTCTCCTTGCTCGCGCCTCCTTTGCCATTGTTGTTCCTGCTGCTCCCTTTGCACACATCCTCTCTGCGGCACTAGACCAGCTACGCACGTTCCCTAGCTATTTCTTGCGCTCACATTGCCAGCACAAGATGGGCAAGAAGAAGCAAGGTTCCACCGCCGGACCTGTGGCCGCCATTGCCGCCACCAAGAAGAAAGGAGGCGCCGCCGCCACGGGTACCAGCGCCGCCGGTGTTGGGAAGAAGAAGGCCGCGCGGACTCGCGTCACCAATGGGTCGTGGCGCCCATCCATCGTCAAGCCCTCGGAGCTGTTCACGCAGCGCCTAGACAGGGCGCTTTCCGCCGCCGAGGATGACTCGCGCGTGCCCGTCGACGAGGTAATCCCGCATCCTCCGGCGGGTTTTCGAGTGATGTTCCTTGCGTTCGTCATTTGCGGTCTTTCTCTTCCCCTACATCCTTTTGTTAGGGGTCTCCTTTGCTTCTACGGGCTTCAGGCCTCATCAGCTGACTCCCAATTCTATCCTCCACATTGCTTATTTCATCACTCTTTGCGAGTGCTGGCTCGGAGTCGAGCCGCACTTCGGTCTCTTCAAAAAGCTCTTCAACCTCAAACGCCAATCCGCGTCGAGTTCTATAGTCTACGATATAGGAGGCTGCGGTATCCACGTCGATTCCAACGTCTCCTACTTCAACATCAAGCTCGCCGCGTCTGTCCAAGGTTGGCGGGAGAAGTGGTTGTACATCCGTGACTAGAAAGCAGATGGAGAACACTACGGACTCGCGCCCTTCGATCCGGTGGCGCCCTGCAAGTGGAGGAGGTCGTGGAAGAACACTATGATGCCTGCCGAAGTCGAAGAGACAGAGGCTCTCTATCAGCGTGTCTGCGACCTCGAGAATCGCATAGGTAAAGAGGTTGGCAGAGTAGAGCTTATCCACACTTCGATGCGCTGCAGCGTTCAGCCTCTACAGGCCAGGGCGCACCTGATGTTTCGCTGGACCGGTGCCTGTGATGCCACTCGCATTTCTGCGGAGGGCATTTCCTCGAGTGAAATAGATAGGAGGTTGTGAGACCAGGCACATGGCTTAATAGGATTGATATAATACTCATACCAACAAGTTGCAACTTCTTTTTCAGAAGCTCATTCGAAAAGAACTCTAAGGTTAAGCGTGCTTGGCCTAGAGCAATTCTAGGATGGGTGACCGACCGGGAAGTGGGTAACCGGGTGCACACGATTGAGGACAAAGTGCGCAGAAAATACTAGTGTTAGTCCGTGGGGCCAGTCTAGATATCCTATTAAGCTGCCAGGAGTGACACCCCTCGGGCCCAGGAGTGGACGGGGTGTTACAAGTGGTATCAGAGCCGACCCTTGCGATTACACGGGTGTGTGCGGTTTAGTGGCGGGACATGTGGAGCATGGCACGTGTGGCCCGGAGTGGACACAGCATGGCACATGTGCCGACACTAGACGCACAGACGTGTGCCAAGAGGGAATGTTCCTGGGGTGTGCTTGATCGATGAGGGCATCGATCTTCTAAAGGGTGGGTGTATGTGAGACCAGGCACATGGCTTAATAGGATTGATAGAATACTCATACCAACAAGTTGCAACTTCTTTTCCGGAAGCTCATTCGAAAAGAACTCTAAGGTTAAGTGTGCTTGGCCTAGAGCAATTCTAGGATGGGTGACCGACTGGAAAGTGGGTAACCGGGTGCACACGAGTGATGACAAAGTGCGCAGAAAATACTAGTGTTGGTCTGTGGGGCCAGTCTAGATATCCTATTAAGCTTCCAGGAGTGACACCCCCCGGGCCCAGGATTGGACGGGGTGTTACAGAGGTTGTGACTACTAACCAAGTAAATAGCCAAGGAGGATCTCCCTGGTGACTCAGTCATGCCTCCCTTCTGTGCCAGCAATCCTCCACATGAGGTAAATTTCTCTTTGTAGTTTTTTTCCGATTGCTTTATAACTGCCTTTGTATGCTAAAACTTTTCCTTTGTTTTAGGACTGGGCCGTGGCCGCCAATCTGCCTCCTCGTCCTGAAGGAATTATTCCTCGCGAGGTAGATGAAGAAGACGAGTTAGGCTCCACCGTTCCCGTGGAGGAAGAAGAGGAAGCCCCCGAGTCCGGTGGCCACGGGACTGATGGCTCAATGTACGTCGCCAGAAAAGTGCTAGTGCGGTGTTGATGTAGAGCTCGTTGGGAACCCCAAGAGGAAGGTATGATGAGCACAGCAGCAAGTTTCCCTCAGTTATGAAACCAAGGTTTAATCGAACCTGTAGGAGCAAGGAAACACCCCAAAGGAGTTGCTAGCTGAGCGTTGGCAGGGCGCACTACCAGTTTAATCGAACCTGCAGGGAGCAAGGAAACACCCCAAAGGAAACACCCGAAGGCAACGTGGAGACCTGCACAACACAACCACAGAACTTTGTCCCCAACTTGCGATGAGGTTGTCAATCTCACCGTGTTTTGCAGGAAACAAAGGATTAAACGTATCGAATGGAAAGAAGTAAAAGTTTGCAGAAAGTAAACACAAAGAAGTTAAAGATTTTAGATTGTATGTAAAGAAAAGGACCAGGATCCATAGTTCACTAGAGGTGGCTCTCCTTAAGATAGATAACATGCTAGGTGAACAAATTACAGCGAGGCAATTGACAAACATCGAGAAAGCAATACATGCATATACTAATCATCTTGACTCCTTTGAGGCTTGATTGGGCATTACAACATTATACATAGACCGCCATCCAACTTCATCTATGACTAATAATCCACCTTCAGGTTATCATCCGAACCCCCTCCAGTATTAAATTGCAAGCAACAGATTATTGCTTTACGAACTGCGTGTAAAGTAAACAATACGATTGTTCTATGAACAAAGGATTGTTGTTTTCTCCCTAGTAGCAAAAGCACATCTAGTACCTTAGAGATTTCTGTCACTTCCCCAGATTACCAGAGGCATGAACGCACTATCGAGCATAAATACTAACTCTTGGAGTTGCTAGCATCTACTTGGCCAAGATAGCTACTAACAACGGAAAGCATGCAAGATCACAAATAACAAAGACATGATAGAATCAATAATCAATCTGAAATAGCATCTCAATATCTATCGGATCCTTGCAAACACAACATGTATGATTACAAATAGATGATCTTGATCATGAACGGAGCTCACAAGATCTAGACAAGAAAGCACAAAGGAGGAGAACCAGCCATCTAGCTACTACATGGATCCGTAGTCCAAGGATGAACTACTCACGCATCACACCGGAGGCTTGCATGGTGATGAAGAAGGCCTCCAGGGTGAATTCCCCTCTCCGGCTGGGTGTCGGGAAGAGCTTCAGACCCCTCTCGTTCTAGGGATGGAGATGACGGTGGCTACAGACTCTTTCGTGGATTTTTGATCGGGCCCTTATGGTTTTCGTCTCGAGGGCATCTTATAGGCGGAAGGAGAGGCCGAGGGGGTGATGGGGTCGGCCAGACCACCCCCTGGCACGGGTCAGGCCTGGTCGCGCGGCCAGGTGGTGTGGCCGGCCTCTAGCCCATCTTCGTCTCGTATTCTGGCATCTGATGACTTCCAGAAAAATAGGCACTTTGGCTTTCGTCCCGTCCAATTCCGAAAATATTCATTTTCTAACTTTCCTGGAACCAAAAATAGCAGAAAACAGGTAGTTGCACTGTGGCTCTTGTTAATAGGTTAGTCCAAGAAATCATATGAAAAGTACTCCAAAGTGTGGACAAAACACAAGAAAGTGGAGAAAACCAAGCATGGAACATAAAAAATTATAGATACATTTGCAATGTATTAGGGACTCGCAAGCACTCCTGTAGCGAGGATTCTGATGCTTCTACACCATCGACGTTGGAAGGTTCCCCTGCTGCTGTAGAGGAGCCAATTCTCGTCGTGCCTGTGTGCCATGGCTCCTCCCACTCGGAAGAAGCTGCGGCTGCCCAAGTCATCGTCGGATGACTCCTTCGACCTTGATAAATCAAACTGGTAAGTTTTTATGCTTTGTGAGTTTGTCTTGCTTTCCTTGAAGTTTCCCTTCTGAAGTGATATTGGTCACGTTTGTAGTCAAACGGCGTCGTCGTCTTCGGACGACTGCCAATTTGTGAAAGATTCTGGAGTCGCGGACTCCAAGAACAAGGATGTAGCAGCACGGTCTCCTTCTCCTCCAGTGGCGACCCACTCCGGCGCTAACTCTTCGAGTTCTCCCCATACTAGGGGGCAGCAGATGATCGCGCGGACGCCCACTCGACAGGAATCTTCGGAGTCCCTTGAGGAACACGTAAGTGTCGTTTTCTGCTGGTAGTCGAATTTTGATCCTTTTGCCTTGTTTGTCTTTGCTAAAACTTTGTTTGTTTTGATGCAGCCTATCGTAAAAAACTCCGCTCATCTTGCGGAGCAGATCCTTACATTGGGTCGACAGCATGCCATGTTGGACACCCACTATCGCGCAGTCGAAGGTTTGTGCTAGAAGTTGCATCTTCGTCCTATTGCTTGTGAAGATCCGTAAGCTCAAGTGTTGTCGTTCTCCATCTTTTGCAGGTGATCATAATGAGATTCTCCGTCATGTTACTTCCCTTGAGAAGGGACTTGCCATGGCGGAGAAAAAGCATGATGAGGCAGTCACCGCTCTGAAGGAGTCATAGAGGTGCGAAGACGATCTGCGTGCTTCTACAGCTGAGAGGGAGAAGTTGTTCGTAGACCAACTTTTCTCAATTGCGAAAGCACACTCAAGTATTTCAGTTGCTTCTTCTCTCTCATTTTTACTTGATTGGTTTTCGTGTCACTTTGCTGATACTTTGTTCTCTGTAAATACCACCGGCGTAAATTTCGACACTGAGGCTTTGCGGCGCGTTGACGCCTTGGCTGGTGTTGTGGCTGAATTCGAGGACCGCATCGTCTCTCTCCAAGAGATGCTTGGGAAGGCCAAGGATGTGCTAATCCGCCTTCAAGAGGATCTGCACACCAAGTCCGACTTAATTGACAACCTTGATGGCCTAGTGGATTCCTTCGTTGAGGGCATTCCCATCGGCCTGTCAGCGCTACCATGGCACTCGCGATGGCGCATGCCCATGTCATAGAGCTGGATCGGAGTGTGATCTCAAGGGCGATGCCTGTTGATGCGGATGGTTAGCAGGTAGTGTTTCCTCCCTTTCCTAGAAGCTACGGTAAATATGGGCCTCAGCTCATTAATACAATCGCGAAGTACTCTACGGAGCTGCGACGAGCAAAGGCAACGAAGACCGTGACGTCTGGGGCTACCACCGGGAAGTCCATGGCATCAGAGACTGCCACGGATTCGATGAAGCCCCCGAAGTCAAAGTCGAAGTCGAAGAAGCTGGCTGACCCTTAGTTTTTTTGTAATAACTGTAGCTTTTCCTTTTGGCCGAACTGCCTTTTGTGGGGGCGTTCCCTTGATACTTTTATCGAGTTTGAATGCAATTCTTCCTCTTTATCAATGTATGATTGGTCTCATTTGCCTTTTGCTTGATTGTAACTAGGGTCCTTAAAGTGTCCCTTCGAGTGATCTTCATGACTCTCCTTCCGCCGATGAAACCACGGCGTAGCCGTGTTAAAAGGTGGAGGAGCTATCTTTGCTCTCACGACTGCGCGACCGCATTAAGAAGTTGGAGTGAGAATTGCCCATTATCCACGGTCACGCGGATGTGTGGAAGTCGAAGACTAAGAAGGCCGCTGCCTACGAGAAGTATCTTCTAGACGAACTTGCTCGGTTGAACGAGCATTTTAAATGTTGGCTCTCTGTCTTCTCATCCTTTCTTTTAGACAGTCACAGGGATGCCCTACCTAACGCCTTGCTCTTGCTTGTGTAGTTGTTAGCGCTCATCATCCGCAGGATGAGAAGGACCGGGTGGCCATTCGAATGAATGACCTAACCTAGGAGCAGCTACAAGCTAGTGGGTACTTCTGGGTGGATCACGACCGAGCAGTCGTGCTGGCGATGTTGCAGGATCACGCGTCGCGGGTACTGCAATGTTTGAAGAGAGCACAAACGTGCCTGAGGCATATCTTCCAAGCGATGTTTCCTCTCGACGTGGTGCCCTCAAGCCAGTTGGCTCTCCTGGCAAAGTTTCAAGATATTAGTGTGGTCCGTGAGTACGTGCGATAACAGCTAGTCGCATGTGCCAAGGCGGCGTTGTCGCTGGTACGACTGCATTGGACAGATGTGGACATCACGTCTGTTGCCACTGGGCCGCCGCCGCCGCCTGAAGGGATGACCTGGAATATGGTGCCACATTTTCAGGCTATCGACCAGCCAGCTGAAGATATCATTGATTTCTTCGAAGAACAAACCAATGTTCTCCTTTTGCACCACTAGAGTAATTTGTATCTTGCACATAGATGTACAAGTGTTGTAAAATTCATATGATTGTGGCGGGTGATACCCATTAGTGTGTAAAGAGCTTGCTAGTTTGTATGTTTTTTGGGTGTATGGTACGCTGCAATTCCTTTTCGTTAGCCTAACGTGTACTTATCTCAACACCTTGCCAACCTGTCAGGTGCGTTGCAACTAGGTTGATATTTATGAAGGGTTCGATTAGTAGTGTGTCAGTTACTCAGGATACTGTGATCTGTTCGTAGAACAAAAATATAATGGGTGGCGTAGCCCCCAAGTGATATAATTGCAGGGAAACAGAAAAATCACAAGATTTGGGGCACTTATCTTTATTTATGCGCAGAATAGTACGAGGTACAATGTGTGGCTTAGTAGCCTGGCTGATAGCCTTATTTGTAAAGTAAAACATCTAAGGGTAGAAACAGCACAGCTGCGCGACGTTCCAGGGGTTGGAGTATGCAACTCCGCTCTCTAAGTCTTGAAGGCGATATGCGCTACCTAGGATTACTTCGGTAATCACGTAGGGTCCTTCCCAAGGGGACTCGAGTTTTAGGTGCCCTTGCTGCTTCAGTCATAGGACCAGGTCTCTTTCGACGAAGGATCTAGGGCGTAGCCTTTTGCTATGGTAGTTGCGGAGGTTCTGCTGGTAGATCGTGGATCTTTCCGCTTTAATCTCGCGTGCCTCATCAAGGAGGTTGACGGAGTCTTCGAGTGCGAGAGTTGATTCCTCACTGTATGCAACCACCGTGGGGCTTTGTAGTGCACCTCTATGAGTAGTACTGCTTCTGCACCATGCACCATGAAGAACAAAGTGTAGCCCGTGGTGCTGTTTGGAGTTGTGCGTAGGGTCCAAAGTACTGACTGCAGTTCGTCTGGCCAGCAGCCGGTGACCTGTTCGAGTGACCGGAGAAGTCTTTTCTTGATTCCGCCACATATGAGGTTGTTGGCCTTCTTGACTTGACCGTTGGTCTGAGGGTGTTCTACCGAGGCGTAGCTGATGCTTATTCCTAGGTTTTTGCAGAATTCCTTCGAGGTGAAATTCGTCCCGTTGTCCGTGATGATGCTATGTGGCACCCCCAAGCGAAAGATGATGGACTCTAAGAACTTGATGGCACTGGCACCCGATTGATTTGTCACTAGCATGGCCTCGATCCACTTGGTGAATTTGTTGACTGCGACGAGGAGGTAAACGTACCCCCCTCGTGAGGACCTTGGGAGCTTGTCGACCATGTCGAGTCCCCACTACGCGAAAGGCCAAGCTACGGGTATTGGCCTGACCTCTGCGCCAAGTGCGTGCGGTTTGTTCGCGAATCGCTGACAAGCGTTGCAGCGCTGGACGATGTCCTTGGCGTCGCGCATGGCCGTTGGCCAGTAGAATCCAGCTCGTAGAGCTTTGGCGGCGAGGGCGTGACTGCCGGCGTGGTGCCCACAAGTGCCTTCGTGTATGTCGAGGAGGATGGCCCTTCTGTCTCCGTTGGAGACGCATCGCTGAAGGACTCTTGTGATGCCGCGCTTGTACAACTCGCCGTTGATGAGGGCGAATGCCTTGGATCATCGCGCTATGTGGCGCGCGTCAGTCGGGTCGTCTGGTAACCTCTTGCTGAGCAGATATGTGATGTATGGCTGCGTCCAGGATGGCTCGATCATCATGACCTCCATGGGGCCTTCGAGTCCTGTGTCATGCTCCATATTGTCGATTTCCGTAGGCTCGCTTGGTGGCATAGCCCCAGAGTCCTTTGTCGCGCCAATTTTAGGTTCCATGGCCTTTTGCTTGATGGAGCGCTCGCAGATGCGTTCTAGAAATATGTGATGTCCCAAAATATATCAAGCTCGTTGGGGAACACCAAGAGAAAGGTATGATGAGCACATCAGCAAGTTTTCCCTCAGTACAAACCAAGGTTATCAATCCGGTAGGAGCAAGGAAACACCCCAAAGGTGTAGCTACCTGAACGTTGGCAGGGCGCACTACTTATGCCAGTAGGAACATGGAGACCTGCACAACACAACCACAGAACTCTGTCCCCAACTTGCGATGAGGTTGTCAATCTCACCGGTTTTGCTGAAAACAAAGGATTAAACGTATCGAATGGAAGGATGTAATAGTTTGCAGAAAGTACACACAAAGCAGTAAACAATTTATAGATTGTATGCAAAAGAAAGGACCGGGATCCATAGTTCACTACAGGTGGCTCTCCTTAAGATAGATAACATGCTAGGTGAACAAATTACAGTGGGGCAATTGACAAACATCGAGAAAGCAATACATGCATATACTAATCATCTTGACTCCTTTGGAACTTGATTGGGCATTACAACATTATACATAGACCGCCATCCAACTTAATCTATGACTAATAATCCACCTTCAGGTTATCATCCGAACCCCCTCCAGTATTAAGTTGCAAGCAACAGATTATTGCTTTACGAATTGCGTGTAATGTAAACAATACGATTGTTCTATGAACAAAATATTGTTGTTTTCTCCCTAGTAGCAACAACACATCTAGTACCTTAGAGATTTCTGTCACTTCCCTAGATTACCAGAGGCATGAACCCACTATCGAGCATAAATACTAACTCTTGGAGCTTCTAGTATCTACTTGGCCAAGATAGAAACTAACAACGGAAATCATGCAAGATCACAAATAACAAAGACATGATAGAATCAATAATCAATCTGAAATAGCACCTCAATATCCATCGGATTCCCACAAACACAACATGTAGAATTACAAATAGATGATCTTGATCATGAATGGAGCTCACAAGATCTAAACATGAAAGCACAAAGGAGGAGAACCAGCCATCTAGCTACTACATGGATCCGTAGTCCAGAGATGAACTACTCACGCATCACACCGGAGGCTTGCATGATTATGAAGAAGGCCTCCAAGGTGAATTGCACTCTCCGGCAGGGTGTCGGGAAGAGCTTCAGATCCCTCCCGATCTAGGGACGGAGATGACGGCGGCTACAGACTCTTTCGTGGATTTTTGATCGGGTACTTAGGGTTTTCGTCCTAAGGGCATCTTATAGGCGAAAGGAGAGGCCGAGGGGGTGCTGGGGTCGGCCAGACCACCCCCTGGCACGGGTCAGGCCTGGCCGCGCGGCCAGGTGGTGTGGCCAGCCTCTAGCCCCTCTTCGTCTCGTATTCTGGCATCTGATGACTTCCGGAAAAATAGGCACTTTGGGTTTCGTCCCGTCCAATTCCAAGAATATTCATTTTCTGACTTTCCTGGAACCAAAAACAGCAGAAAACAGGTAGCTGGCACTGTGTCTCTTGTTAATAGGTTAGTCCAAGAAATCATATGAAAAGTACTCCAAAGTGTGGACAAAACACAAGAAAGTGGATAAAACCAAGCATGGAATAAAAAATTATAGATACATTTGCAATGTATTAGGGACTCGCAAGCACTCCTGTAGCGAGGATTCTGATGCTTCTACACCATCGACGTTGGAAGGTTCCCCTGCTGCTGTAGAGGAGCCAATTCTCGTCGTGCCTGTGTGCCATGGCTCCTCCCACTCGGAAGAAGCTGCGGCTGCCCAAGTCATCGTCGGATGACTCCTTCGACCTTGATAAATCAAACTGGTAAGTTTTTATGCTTTGTGAGTTTGTCTTGCTTTCCTTGAAGTTTCCCTTCTGAAGTGATATTGGTCACGTTTGTAGGCAAACGGCGTCGTCGTCTTCGGACGACTGCCAATTTGTGAAAGATTCTGGAGTCGCGGACTCCAAGAACAAGGATGTAGCAGCACGGTCTCCTTCTCCTCCAGTGGCGACCCACTCCGGCGCTAACTCTTCGAGTTCTCCCCATACTAGGGGGCAGCAGATGATCGCGCGGACGCCCACTCGACAGGAATCTTCGGAGTCCCTTGAGGATACGTGTTGTTTTCTGCTGGCAGTCGAATTTTGATCCTTTTGCCTTGTTTGTCTTTGCTAAAACTTTGTTTGTTTTGATGCAGCCCATCATAAAAAACTCCTCTCGTCTTGCGGAGCAGATCCTTACATTGGGCCGACAGCATGCCATGTTGGACACCCACTATCGCATAGTCGAAGGTTTGTGCTAGAACTTGCATCTTCGTCCTGTTGCTTGTGAAGATCCGTAAGCTCAAGTGTTGTCGTGCTCCATCTTTTGCAGGTGATCATAATGAGCTTCTCCGTCATGTTACTTCCCTTGAGAAGGGACTTGCCGTGGCGTAGAAAAAGCATGATGAGGCAGTCACCGCTCTGAAGGAGTCACAGAGGTGTGAAGACGATCTCCGTGCTTCTATAGCTGAGAGGGAGAAGTTGTTCGTAGACCAACTTTTCTCGATTGCGAAAGCAGACTCAAGTATTTCAGTTGCTTCTTCTCTCTCATTTTTACTTGATTGGTTTTCATGTCACTTTGCTGATAGTTTGTTCTCTATAAATACCGCCAGCGTAAATTTCGACACTGAGGCTTTGCGGCGCGCTGATGCCTTGGCTGGTGTTGTGGCCGAATTCGAGGGCCGCAACGTCTCTCTCCAAGAGATGCTTGGGAAGGCCAAGGATGTGCTAATCTGCCTTCAAGAGGATTTGCATACCAAGTCCGACTTAATTGACAACCTTGATGACCTAGTTGATTCCTTCGTTGAGGGTATTCCCATCGGTATGTCGGCGCTATCATGGCACTCGCGATGGCGCATGCCCATGTCGTAGAGCTGGATCCGAGCATGATCTCAAGGGCGATGCCTGTTGATGCGGATGGTTAGAAGGTAGTGTTTGCTCCCTTTGCTAGAAGCTGCGGTAAATATGGGCCTCAGCTCATTAATACAATCGCGAAGTACTCTACGGAGCTGCGATGAGCAAAGGCAACGAAGACCGCGAAGTCTGGGGCTACCATCGGGAAGTCCATGGCATCAGAGACTGCCATGGATTCGATGAAGCCCCCGAAGTCAAAGTCGAAGTCGAAGAAGCACACTGCCCCTTAGTTTTTTTGTAATAATTGTAGCTTTTCCTTTTGGCTGAACTGCCTTTTGTGGGGGCGTTCCCTTGATACTTTTATCGAGTTTGAATGCAATCCTTCCTCTTTATCAATGTATGATTGGTCTCATTTGCCTTTTTCTTGATTGTAACTAGGGTCCTTAAAGTGTCCCTTCGAGTGATCTTCATGACTCTCCTTCCGCCGATGAAACCACGGCGTAGCCGCGTTAAAAGGTGGAGGAGCTATATTTGCGCTCACGACTGCGCGACCGCATTAAGAAGTTGGAGCGAGAATTTCCCATTATCCACGGTCACGCGGATGTGTGGAAGTCGAAGACTAAGAAGGCCGTTGCCTACGAGAAGTATCTTCTAGACAAACTTGCTCGGTTGAACGAGCATTTTAAATGTTGGCTCTCTGTCTTCTCATCCTTTCTTTTAGACAGTCATAGGGATGCCCTGACCTAACGCCTTGCTCTTGCTTGTGTAGTTGTTAGCGCTCGTCATCCGCAGGATGAGAAGGACAGGGTGGCCATTCGAATGAATGACCTAACCTAGGAGCAGCTACAAGCTAGTGGGTACTTCTGGGTGGATCACGACCGAGCAGTCGTGCTGGCGATGTTGCAGGATCACGCGTCACAGGTACTGCAATGTTTGAAGAGAGCACAATCGTGCCTGAGGCATATCTTCCAAGCAATGTTTCCTCTCGACGTGGTGCCCACAAGCCAGATGGCTCTCCTGGCAAAGTTTCAAGATATTAGTGTGGTCCGCGAGTACGTGCGATAGCAGCTAGTCGCATGTGCCAAGGCGGCATTGTCGCTGGTACGACTGCATTGGACAGATGTGGACATCACGTCTGTTGCCACTGGGCCGCCGCCGCCTGAAGGGATGACCTGGAATATGGTGCCACATTATCAGGCTGTCGACCAGCCAGCTAAAGATATCGTCGATTTCTTCGAAGAACAAACCAATGTTCTCCTTTTGCACCACTAGAGTAATTTGTATCCTGCACATAGATGTACAAGTGTTGTAAAATTCATATGATTGTGGCGGGTGATACCCATTAGTGTGTAAAGAGCTTGCTAGTTTGTATGTTTTTTGGGTGTATGGTACGCTGCAATTCCTTTTCGTTAGCCTAACGTGTACTTATCTCAACACCTTGCCAACCTGTCAGGTGCGTTGCAACTAGGTTGATATTTATGAAGGGTTCGATTAGTAGTGTGTCAGTTACTCAGGATACTGTGATCTGTTCGTAGAACAAAAATATAATGGGTGGCGTAGCCCCCAAGTGATATAATTGCAGGGAAATAGAAAAATCACAAGATTTGGGGCACTTATCTTTATTTATGCGCAGAATAGTACGAGGTACAATGTGTGGCTTAGTAGCCTGGCTGATAGCCTTATTTGTAAAGTAAAACATCTAAGGGTAGAAACAGCACAGCTGCGCGACGTTCCAGGGGTTGGAGTATGCAACTCCGCTCTCTAAGTCTTGAAGGCGATATGCGCTACCTAGGATTACTTCGGTAATCACGTAGGGTCCTTCCCAAGGGGACTCGAGTTTTAGGTGCCCTTGCTGCTTCAGTCATAGGACCAGGTCTCTTTCGACGAAGGATCTAGGGCGTAGCCTTTTGCTATGGTAGTTGCGGAGGTTCTGCTGGTAGATCGTGGATCTTTCCGCTTTAATCTCGCGTGCCTCATCAAGGAGGTTGACGGAGTCTTCGAGTGCGAGAGTTGATTCCTCACTGTATGCAACCACCGTGGGGCTTTGTAGTGCACCTCTATGAGTAGTACTGCTTCTGCACCATGCACCATGAAGAACAAAGTGTAGCCCGTGGTGCTGTTTGGAGTTGTGCGTAGGGTCCAAAGTACTGACTGCAGTTCGTCTGGCCAGCAGCCGGTGACCTGTTCGAGTGACCGGAGAAGTCTTTTCTTGATTCCGCCACATATGAGGTTGTTGGCCTTCTTGACTTGACCGTTGGTCTGAGGGTGTTCTACCGAGGCGTAGCTGATGCTTATTCCTAGGTTTTTGCAGAATTCCTTCGAGGTGAAATTCGTCCCGTTGTCCGTGATGATGCTATGTGGCACCCCCAAGCGAAAGATGATGGACTCTAAGAACTTGATGGCGCTGGCACCCGATTGATTTGTCACTAGCATGGCCTCGATCCACTTGGTGAATTTGTTGACTGCGACGAGGAGGTAAACGTACCCCCCTCGTGAGGACCTTGGGAGCTTGTCGACCATGTCGAGTCCCCACTACGCGAAAGGCAAGCTACGGGTATTGGCCTGACCTCTGCGCCAAGTGCGTGCGGTTTGTCCGCGAACCGCTGACAAGTGTTGCAGCGCTGGACGATGTCCTTGGCGTCGCGCATGGCCGTTGGCCAGTAGAATCCAGCTCGTAGAGCTTTGGCGACGAGGGCGCGACTGCCGGCGTGGTGCCCACAAGTGCCTTCATGTATGTCGAGGAGGATGGCCCTTCTGTCTCCGTTGGATACACATCGCTGGAGGACTCCTGTGATGCCACGCTTGTACAACTCGGCGTTGATGAGGGCAAATGCCTTGGATCATCGCGCTATGTGGCGCGCGTCAGTTGGGTCATCTGGTAACCTCTTGCTGAGCAGATATGTGATGTATGGCTGCGTCCAGGATGGCTCGATCATCATGACCTCCATGGGGCCTTCGAGTCCTGTGTCATGCTCCATATTGTTGATTTCCGTAGGCTCGCTTGGTGGCGTAGCCCCCGAGTCCTTTGTCGCGCCAATTTTAGGTTCCATGGCCTTTTGCTTGATGGAGCGCTCGCAGATGCGTTCTAGAAATATGTGATGGCCCAAAATATATCAAGCTTGTTGGGGAACACCAAGAGGAAGGTATGATGAGCACATCAGCAAGTTTTCCCTCAGTACGAAACCAAGGTTATCAATCCGGTAGGAGCAAGGAAACACCCCAAAGGTGTAGCTAGCTGAACGTTGGCAGGGCGCACTACTTATGCCAGTAGCAACATGGAGACCTGCACAACACAACCACAGAGCTCTGTCCCCAACTTGCGATGAGGTTGTCAATCTCACCAGTTTTGCTGAAAACAAAGGATTAAACGTATCGAATGGAAGGAAGTAATAGTTTGCAGAAAGTAAACACAAAGCAGTAAACAGTTTATAGATTGTATGCAAAAGAAAGGACCAGGATACATAGTTCACTAGAGGTGGGTCTCCTTAAGATAGATAACATGCTGGGTGAACAAATTACAGTGGGGCAATTGACAAACATCGAGAAAGCAATACATGCATATACTAATCATCTTGACTCCTTTGGAACTTCATTGGGCATTATAACATTATACATAGACCGCCATCCAACTTCATCTATGACTAATAATCCACCTTCAGGTTATCATCCGAACCCCTCTAGTATTAAGTTGCAAGCAACAGATTATTGCTTTACGAATTGCGTGTAATGTAAACAATACGATTGTTCTATGAAAATAAGATGGTTGTTTTCTCCCTAGTAGCAACATCACATCTAGTACCTTAGAGATTTCTGTCACTTCCCTAGATTACCAGAGGCATGAACCCACTATCGAGCATAAATACTAACTCTTGGAGTTGCTAGCATCTACTTGGCCAAGATAGCTACTAACAACGGAAAGCATGCAAGATCACAAATAACAAAGACATGATAGAATCAATAATCAATCTGAAATAGCATCTCAATATCCATCGGATCCCCGCAAACAGAACATGCAGAATTACAAATAGATGATCTTGATCATGAACGGAGCTCACAAGATCTAAACATGAAAGCACAAAGGAGGAGAACCAGCCATCTAGCTACTACATGGATCCGTAGTCCAGAGATGAACTACTCACGCATCACACCAGAGGCTTGCATGATTATGAAGAAGGCCTCCAGGGTGAATTGCACTCTCCGACAGGGTGTCGGGAAGAGCTTCAGATCCCTCCCGATCTAAGGACGGAGATGACGGCAGCTACAGAATCTTTCATGGATTTTTGATCGGGTACTTAGGGTTTTCGTCCTGAGGGCATCTTATAGGTGGAAGGAGAGGCCGAGGGGGTGCTGGGGTCGGCCAGACCACCCCCTGGCGCGGTCCCCAGGGTCTCCAAGTTTCTTAGGAACCTTACCATTGAAGAAATAATTAGCAAGCAAAGTAGAAATTTCTTCATTAGGGATCTTCCTTTTATTCGAGACAATGTCCTTCATATACTTTGAGTAAGGAGGCAATTTAATAGCATCAGTCAAAGGAATTTGCAAGAATAAAGGCTTCATCCACTCACAAAACTTATTATAGTGTTCATCTTCCTTTGACTTGTGTTTCTTATCAGGGAAAGGCATAGGTTTTTGGCCCCAAGGTTCTCTTTCACTACCATGTTTCTTAGCAATAAAATCTTCTTTGGTGTATTTTGTATTCTTAGTGTGGTTTTCAGGTTCTCCTTCAACTTTTTCTTCATTAGGAACAACATTTTCTTCATTAACACTTTCAGTTTCAGCATCAGAGATAGATATACTATTAGGATCTATAGCAGGTTCAGAGGGTTCTACAACAATTTTATGTTTCCTTTTCCTTTTCTTACGAGTAGAACAACTATTTTCAGCTTGTTGAGAATCCTGCTCAATTCTTTTGGGATGCCCCTCAGGATATAGAGGATCCTAGGTAGTAGCACCACTTCTAGTTCTAATTTCATAAGCATGTTTTTCTTTAGCAGCATTAACTAGCAAGTCGTTTTGCACTTTAACGAGTTGATCTATTTGAGTTTGAACCATTTGAAAGTGTTTAACAATCATTTTAACATTATTAGAGGTTCTTTCCACAATATCTTTCAACTCAACAATAGCTCTAGTGTTTTCCATTAGATGATTTTGCACCCTTTTATTAAAATTGTCTTGCTTAACAATAAAGATATCAAATTCTTCTAAGCATTGATCAGGAGGTTTAGAGTAAGGGATATCACCTTCATCAAAGTGTTGGAGAGAGTGTACCTCGATAGTGGGTGAGTAGGGAATATGCTTACATAATTCTTCTATAGGAGGCAAATTCTTGACATCTGCAGCTTTAATTCCCTTCTCCTTAAGACATTTCTTAGCTTCCTTCATCACTTCATCATTTAATTCAATAACTCCCCTCTTCTTTGATGTTGGAATAGGCACGGGAATAGATGGTTCAGGTACAATAACCTCAGGTATAGCTTGTTTAGGAGGAGTCCAATCTTCATAATTCTTGCTTATTTTAGCCATTAATTCCTCAGCTTCCTTAGGAGTCCTATTCCTGAAAACACAATTAGCACAACTATCTAGGTATGTCCTAGATTCCTCGGTTAGTTCATTATAAAATATATCAAGAAGCTCATTCTCAGGTAATGGACTTCTAGCTTGTGCATGAATCAAAGCACAAAACCTTGCCCAAGATTCGGGCAATACCTCTTTTTCTCCCTGTTTAAAATCAAAAAGTTCCTGGAAAACAGCATGTCTAGCACTAGGAGGAAAATATTTCTGCAGGAAAGTACTAATCAAGCACTCAGGGCTATCAATAGATCCAGGAGGTAAATTAGTAAAACAAGTTTTAGCTTCTCCTTTCAGTGAAAAGGGAAAAAACTTAGCAACAAAGTAAGTATGCATCTTAATATCATCAGAAAACAAGCCACTCATGGTAGAAAGTTCATTCATATGTGCTACCGCACTTTCATTCTTAGTCCCACAAAAAGGTTCTTTCTCGACAATAGCTATGTAAGATAGATCGAGAGAGAAATCATAATCTTCATCTATAATGTTTATGGGAGAAGCAGCAAACTTAGCATCAAGAGATAATTTGGGTCTAATTGTACGCCTCTCAATGAGACTCTTAGCAGCGCTCCTATCATGGGTGTTCTTACATTCTTTAATAAACTCATCGGTCATCTCAACATAACCATCTTCAATATCATAACTCTCACTAGACTCAGGTGAGCTAACAGGTGTGGTAGTGTCTTCATTAGGAATTTCTGTATTTCCAGCTATAGTTCTAGCAATCGTAGCATCTAGGAAAGGACCTAATGAACCACTCTTATCAAGCACAGTAGAAGCAGCATTATAAGCATCAGAAGTTTCAGATTCAGCAGTAGTAGCAGTGTGTGTAGCATGTGTATGTGGTGGTGTAACGAGCTTACTTATAACAGATGGTGAATCAAGAGCAGCAGAGGTGTTCAGAACCGTACCTCTTCTTGTAGTGGATGGTAAAATAGGAAACTTCCCATCATGAGACTTACCCATGATGGATGGATATCAGCGAACAATAGAGAATCCAAGTGAACTTGATAAATAAAGCTATGCTCCCCGGCAACGGCGCCAGAAAATAGTCTTGATGACCCACAAGTATAGGGGGTGTATCGCAGTATTTCCGAGGGAAGTGAAACCCAATTTATTGATTCGACACAAGGGGAGCCAAAGAATATTTATAAGCCTTAACAACTGAGTTGTCAATTCACTGCACCTGGAAACAATCTTGCTCACAACAGTTTATCAGTAGCAACAATTTTGTAGTAGGAATAGTAAAGTAACAGTAGTAGTAAAGCAAAGACAATAGTAACAAAAGCAGTAAACAATGGGATTCGAGTGCGGTAGGCATAGGGATGGATGGACAGGCGTTGCATGGACAAGACAATTCACATAGCAATCAGAACATAGGGCAATTGCAGATAAATAAGATAAAGCATCCAAGTACTAGACAATCCTAGGCATGTGTTCCATATATAGTCATACATGCTCGCAATGAGAACTTGCACAACATATTTTGTCTTGCCAGCCCGTTTGCAGCGGGGCCTCTAGGGAACTACTGGCTATTAAGGTGCTCCTTTTAATAGAGCACCGAAGCAAAGCATTAACACTCCGTGAACACATGTGATCCTCACATCAAAGCCATTCCCTTCCGGTTATCCCGATTTCTGTCACTTCGGGGCCATAGGTTCCGGACAACAACGTGTGTATACAACTTGTAGATAAGACCCAAAACAATACTATCATAATGAATCAATAACATGTTCAGATCTGAAATCATGGCACTCGGGCCCTAGTGACAAGCATTAAGCACAACAAGTCGCAAGAAAGTCATAAAGCACTAATAAAAGATACTAGGCACCATGCCCTAACAATCTGATGACATTACATGAACGATCTCATCCAATCCCTACCATCCCCATAGCCTACAGCGGGGGATTACTCACTCATAGATGGGGGAAACATGGATGGTCGATGGAGAAGCGATGGTGATGATGATGGCGATGATCTCCTCCAATTCCCCGTCCCGGCAGGGTGCCAGAACGGAGTTTCTGGTGCTGTTTCGTGGAATCTGGTGGCGGCGGCGGAGCGGAACTCCTTCTGGAAAAACGTCGAACCCCTCGAAGTTTTTAGGTCAGAAGGATCCTTATTGGCGAAGAGAGAGGCCGAGGGGGTGCCTGGGGGCCCACACCACCCCCTGGTGCGGCCTGGCCTAGCCCGCGCCACCAGGTGGTGTGGCCACCCCCTGGCTCTTCTCCGTCTCGTATTCTGGCTCCTGGAGTCTTCGGGTGATATAAGATTTTTGGCATATCTTCCGGGATTTTTCCTGATAGTTGATTTTCTGCACAAAAAGTAGATACCAAGGTAATTCTGCTGAAAACAGTGTTAGTCCGCATTAGTTGTATCCAAATCACACAAGTATAGAGGAGAGACAATAACAAAAGTGTTCGGGAAAGTAGATACATTTTGGACGTATCAACTCCCCCAAAGCTTAGCTTATTGCTTGTCCTCAAGCAATTCAGTTGAAAACTGAGATCGATGAAAGAACTTTCACGAACACATTTGCTTCACATGATGTAAATATTCTCGGCAATGTGATCAACTACTTAGACAATTCATAATAAAGAGTATGCAACTGAGTCTACTTAATAGTCATTGCAAGCTATGAAGAGATTCCAACTCAAGAATAATAAGTAGCACGAAGCACAAACATAAGCAACATTACAATGCTCATAAAAAGGTATGATAGAGTGGTATCTCGCTTGCCTTTGATTATGAATGCCAAGGCACCTCTGAAGTTCAAGTGATGACTAGAAGTAAAGATATCAAGGATACAAGCACCACAGTCATAACACAAATAATCAAGTAATGGAACAAACACAAAGAATGACAATTATGCTCTCAAGAAGGTGCTCAAAGAATATGTGGAGACTCAATAAGTAGAAGAAAGAAAGTTTTGAGTAATTTTGAAAGGCTTCCAAATGCTGAAAGTATGGTACTCGTTAGCTTTGAGCTCTCATTGCCCCTATCATAAGCATCTTTAATGTGGTTAAGGTGAAAGTGAGGCCCAATCTGAGTTATATGCTTGACAGACTATAAACTGAAAATCCCAAGTCCCTTGAGTACGAGGGCCGCTCCTCATGCTACTCAACTTTAGTTACCGGTAAGTTCTTGTCATCGTAAGTATGTGCGTATCATTGAGAACCGCCAATGGGGTACCCCTTACCCAATGATACTGAAGAATCCCCATATCAAAATGACAAGGCAAGCATACAATGAGTATCTCAGCAATCTTCTTATTTACCATGGGAAAATGGTGCTTTTTTTTTTCTCTCTTTCCTCTTTTCATAAAACTCCTTTTTTTTCTTTTTCTCAATAGCTATCTCTCTCTCTTTTTTATAAGAAGAATGCTTCATAGATATCATTATGGTTACGCTGCAGGTTTCCACCATGTCAGCATGGATTCGACCAGCGGCCCAGGCGTTTCCCTAACACACATACATAACTCCATGGACTTACAAGCTCCCCTTTTATTTCACACCGACGACATCCGCAAACAAAAGAGCAAGGTATCAACTGGGTATATATTTACAAGTGTTGAAAGCGTTCCCCGTGACAGCACGGTTCTGCTAATCCCCAGCCTATAATTTGCAAGCATATAACTTTCATGGAGAGTTCACAATGGTTCAGGTTTATTAAGTGCAGGAAATAAAGTGTGCCATCAAGTTTGTGAGAGCTTTACTAACTAATTTTCCCATAACAAGCAAACATTTTATTCGGAAGAAAACAAGGCATATTGAATATGCACGGGAGCAACAAATGATGCTAATAGGTAGGTATGGTGGACACTTTGGAATTTTTTTGTTTAGGGAGTTGGAAATATGAGTAAAACACTCAGTGGAAGTGAAGGCTAGCAATAGTTGATGGGTTCGTAGCATGGAAAACAAAAAATTTCTACCGCAAGAACGAACAAAACCTAGATCTAATCTAGATAAAAGCCAAGATCTAATCTATTAGACATGTGCAACGAGATAGATAGGAACTAACCCTCATAGATCCGAAAGCGTTAACGAGATTAGATCTCGTGGTTGATGTAGTCGATCACTTGCCGATCTCAAGATCGTGTGGACGATCCTTCCGGCGTCGCGTTCCGGCAGCGCTTCCGCAGTCGGTCAAGTGGACGATCCTTCCGGCGCCGCGTTTCGGCAGCGCTTCCGCAGTCGGTCACACGTGCGGAGTCGAAGCAGACCTTCCTCTCCCCGTTCCAGCGAGCAGCGGAGGTAGTAGATCTTCTCCACGGAATCCCAGCAGCACGACGGCGTGGTGGTGGTGGAGTAGAGAATTCTGCAGGGCTTCGCCTATGCCTGTGCAGAAGAAAGGTGGAAGAGAGAGGCGACAGAGATTGGGAGTTATGGGAGAGGGTCTTGGAGGGGGCGCCCCTGCCCTTCTATTTAAGGGGGGGAGGCGCGCCTGGGGAGGGGGAGTCCTAGTAGGACTCCCCTCCTATGGCCGGCGGTGGGAAGGGGGGAGGAGTCCTCCTCCCCCACGAATCCGTGTCTTGCCCCACTAGGTTTCCTTTGACCCTTTCTTGGTTTTCAAGCAAACTCCAAGAAATCCTCTAGAACCTTCCAGAACATTCCGAAACCTTCTAGAATCTCCATACAAACACTTCGGAACATTTTCTAACTTAGAAAATGATCCCCAATATATGAATCTTATTCTCGGGACAATTTCAGATCTCCTCGTGATGTCCCGGATCCATTCCGAGACTCCGAAGAACATTCGGTCTCCAACGCATATTCCATATCTACTTAAAACAACTTCGAACCTTAAGTGTGTCACCCTACGGTTCGTGAATATGCAGACATGACAAAGACACATCTCCTATCAATAACCATCAGCGGGACCTGGAGATCCATAATGGCTCCCACATACTCAACGATGACTTCGCGATCGATTGAACCACTTACATACGAAACCAATTCCCTTTGTCTCGCGATACTATACTTATCCGAGGTTTGATCGTCGGTATCTCCATACCTAGTTCTACCTCGTTACTGATAAGTACTCTTTACTCGTTCTGTGATATGTCATCCCTTGTGACCTAGTCACATGCTTGCAAGCTAACTAGATGACATTCCACCGAGAGGGCCCAGAGCATATCTATCCGTCATATGGATGGACAAATCCCAATCTTGGTCCATGCGCTTCAACACATACTTTCAGAATACCCAATGACACCTTTATAACCACCCAGTTACGAAGCGGTGTTTGATGTCATCAAAGTACCCATCCGGTGATGGTGATTAACACAACCTCATGGTCGAAGGATTAGGTTACTATGTATTTAAAAGCTTACAGCAATACGAACTTAATGACTTGATCTTATGCTACGCTTACTATGGGTGTGTGTCCATCACATCATTCTCCTAATGATATAACCTTGTTATTAATCACATCCTAATGTCCATGATCATCAATCAATCAACAAGCTAGTTCAACAAGAGGCTTACTAGGGACTCTCTTATGTTTACAAAACACACATGTATTAGTGTTTCCTAATAATACAATTATAGCATGGGATGTAAACATTCATCATAAGCACAAAGATATAATAATAATCACTTTTATTATTGCCTCTTGGGCATATCTCCAACAGTCTCCCACTTGCACTAGAGTCAATAATCCAGATGACATGGTAATATACCGAACACCCATGGTGTTCTGGTGTTGGTCATGCTTTGCCCTAGGGAGAGGTTTAGTCAACGGATCTGCCACATTTAGATCAGTGTGTACTTTGCAAATCTCTATGTCACCATCTCGGACATACTTGCGAATAGCGTGAAAACGTAGCTTGATGTGCTTCAGCTTGCTATGTGACCTTGGCTCCTGCGCATTAGCTATGGCACCTGTGTTGTCACAGTAGATGGCCATCGGGTCCAACGCACTGGGAACCATGCTAAGTCCAGTAATGAATTCCTTCATCCAAACGGCTTCTTGTGCATCCTCTGAAGCAGCTATGTATTCCGATTCAGTTGAAGATTTCGCCACAACGCTTTGCTTCGCACTCCTCCAGCTCACTGTAGCACCATTCAAAATAAATACGTATCTTGACTGTGACTTCGAGTCATCCGGATCGGTGTTCCAACTAGCATCGGTGTAACCGTTTACAACAAGCTGTTCATCACCTCCATAAGAAAGAACCATATCCTTAGTCCTATTTAGGTACTTTAGGATATTCTTGACCGCTGTCTAGTGATCCATTCCAGGATCACTTTGATATCTGCTAGTCAAACTAACAGCATGTGCTATATCCGGTCTTGTACACAGCATGGCATACATGATAGAACCTATGGCCGAGGCATAGGGAATATTATTCATTTTCTCTCTATCTTCTGCCGTAGCTGGACTTTGAGTTTTACTCAAGGTCTTACCTGACAACATGGGCACGAACCCTTTCTTGCTATCTTCCATTCTAAACTTCTTTAGAACTTTGTCCAAGTATGTACTTTGTGAAAGCGCTATTAGGCGTCTTGATCTATCTCTATAAATCTTGATGCCTAGAATATATGCCGCTTCGCCAAGATCCTTCATTGAAAAACTATTATTCAAATAGGTTTTGACGCTATTAAGAAGTTCTATATCATTCCCAATCAACAATATGTCATCTACATATAGTACTAGGAATGCTACAGAGCTCCCACTCACTTTCTTGTAAATACAAGCTTCTCCATAAGTTTGTATAAATGCGAAGTTTTTGATTACTTTATCAAAACGTTGATTCCAACTCCGGGATGCTTGCTTCAGTCCATAAATGGAGCGCTGAAGCTTGCGTACCTTGTCAGCATCTTTAGGATCGACAAAACCCTTGGGTTGTACCATATACAACTCTTCCTCAATGTCACCATTAAGGAACGCCGTTTTGACATCCATCTGCCAAACAGACTTTAGCTTCGCTACTGGTGAGAAAGTCTCATCATAGTCAACTCCTTGAATTTGTCGGAACCCTTTCGCGACAATTCGAGCTTTATAGACAGTAACATTACTATCAGCATCTGTTTTTCTCTTGAAAATCCATTTGTTCTTGACAGCCTTACGGCCATCCGGTAACTCCACCAAAGTCCACACTTGGTTTTCGTACATGGATCCCATTTCGGATTTCATGGCTTCTAGCCATTTGTCGGAATCTGGGCTCACCATAACTTCTTCATATGTCGCAGGGTCATCAGCGTTGTCCACCAACATGACGTTCAAGGAAGAGTCATACCAATCAGGAGTGGTACGAACCCCCGTTGACCTGCGAGGTTCAGTAGTAACTTCATTTGAAGTTTCATGATCATTATCATTAGCTTCCTCTCCAATTGGTGCAGGCGGCACAAAAACATCTTCCGGTGCTGCGCTACTCTCAAATCCGAGAGAAGGTTCAATAACCTCATCGAGTTCTACTTTCCTTCCAGTCACCTCTTTCGAGAGAAACTCCTTCTCAAGAAAGGATCCATTCTTTGCAACGAAAACTTTGCCTTCGGATCTATGATAGAAGGTATACCCAATTGTTTCTTTAGGGTATCCTATGAAGACGCATTTCTCCGCTTTGGGTTCTAGCTTATCAGGTTGTAACTTCTTTACATATGCCTCGCAACCCCAAACTTTAAGGAACGACAACTTAGGTTTCTTACCAAACCACAATTCGTACGGTGTCGTTTCAACGGATTTAGATGGTGCCCTATTTAAAGTGAATGCGGCTGTCTCTAATGCATAGCCCCAAAATGATAACGGTAAATCTATAAGAGACATCATAGACCGAACCATATCTAAGAGAGTTCGATTACGACGTTCGGACACACCATTACGTTGTGGTGTTCCCGGCGGTGTCAACTATGAAAGTATTCCACATTTCTTTAAATGCATGCCAAACTCATAACTCAGATATTCACCTCCGTGGTCAGAACGCAGAAACTTAATCTTCTTGTTACGATGATTTTCCACTTCACTTTGAAATTCCTTAAACTTCTCGAAAGTTTCGGACTTATGTTTCATAAAGTAGACATACCCATATCTACTCAAGTCATCCGTGAAAGTGAGAACATAACGATATCCACCACGCGATGCTACACTCATTGGACCGCACACATTGGTATGCATTATTTCCAATAAGTCTGTAGCTCGCTCCATTTTACCAGAGAATGGAGTCTTAGTCATTTTTCCCATTAGACATGCTTCACATCTTTCAAGTGATTCAAAATCAAGTGATTCAAGAAGTCCATCAGAATGGAGTTTCTTCATATGCTTCACTCCAATGTGACCAAGACGACAGTGCCACATGTATGTAGAATTATCATTCAATTTTATTCGTTTAGCATCTATGTTGTGAACATGTGTATCAGTACTATCGAGATTCAGTAAGAATAAACCATTCATCTCAGGTGCATTACCATAAAAGATATTACTCATATAAATCGAACAACCTTTATTCTCGGACTTAAAAGAGTAACCATCTCGCAATAAACAGGATCCAGATATAATGTTCATGCTTAATGCAGGCACCAAATAACAATTATTCAAATTTAAAACTAATCCCGAAGGTAGATGTAGAGGGAGCGTGCCGATGGCGATCACATCAACCTTGGAGCCATTTCCAACGCGCATCGTCACCTCGTCTCTTGCCAGTCTTCGTTTATTCCACAGCTCCTGTTTCGAGTTACAAATATGAGCAACCGAACCAGTATCAAATACCCAGGCACTACTATGATTACTAGTAAGATACACATCTATAACACATATATCAAATATACCTTTCTTCTTGATGTTGCCGTTCTTCAGATCCGCCAGGTACTTGGGGCAGTTACGCTTCCAGTGACCAGCACCCTTGTAGTAGAAGCACTCAGTTTCAGGCTTAGGACCAGCCTTGGGCTTCTTAGCAGGTGCGGCAGCTTTCTTGCCGTCCTTCTTGAAGTTGCCCTTGTTCTTAGGCTTGCCCCGTCTCTTGAAATTGGTGGTCTTATTGACCATCAACACTTGGTGCTCCTTCTTTATCTCCACTTCAGCAGTTTTCAGCATGGACGACAGTTCAGGCAACGTCTTGTTCATGTAGTGGATGTTGTAGTTCATCACAAAGTTCTTGTAACTTGGTGGCAGTGATTGAAGGAGACGGTGAATCCCCAATTCATTAGGAATCGATATTCCCAACTCTTGGAGCTTCTTTGCGTACCCAGACATGGTGAGTACGTGCTCGCTAACGGAGCTTCCCTCTTCCATTTTACAGTTAAAGAACTTTTCGGAGGCCTCATAGCTCTCCATGGCCGCGCGAGTCTCAAAAATTAGCCTGAGCTCCTTAATGATCTCGAACGGGTCGTGGTGCTCAAAACACTTTTGGAGCTCCGCTTCTAAACCGTACAGGATGGCACACTGAACTGTGGAGTAATGATTTTTCCGAGTGGCGAAAACATTCTTTTCGTCATCGGTGGCATTATCTGCAGGTGGGTCACCTAGCGGTGCTTCGAGCACATAGGTCAACTGACCAGCCCTGAGGACGATCTTCAGTCCACGGAACCAGTCCGTGAAATTGCTTCCATTGTTCTTAAGCTTTTCTTTCTCTAGGAACGCATTGAAATTGATGGAGGGGGTCGCCATAATCTACAACAATTTGCAAGTAGTTTAGACTAAGTTTCTGACAAATTGAGTTCTAATTTAATTCTTAAACTAACTAGGTGAACTCCCACTCAAAACAACATCCCTCACATTGTCTTAGTGATTACACGAACCAAGTCCACTACACCAAGTCCGATCTTCACGAGAGAAGATGTAGTTTCATTGGCGAACAATCTTCATGTTCATCATATCATTTATATGACTCATGCTCTACCTTTCGGTATTCCGTGTTCCGAGACCATGTCTGTACATGCTAGGCTCATCAAGATAACCTTAGTTTCCGCATGTGCAAATCTGGCTTGCACCCGTTGTATGCACACGTAGAATCTATCACATCTGATCATCACGAGATGCTTCGAAACGACGAGTCTTAGCAACGGTGCCAACTAAGGGTGAACACTTTATTACTTGATATTTAGTGAGAGGGATCATCTTATAATGCTACCGTCGAGATCTAAGCAATACAAGATGCATAAAGGATTAACATCACAGGCAATTCATAATTAGTGTGATATGATATGGCATTTTCTTCTTGCGCCTTTGATCTCCATCTCCAAAGCACGAACATGATCTCCATCATCACCAGCATTGCGTCAAGGTCAGTGGCGCCGCTTCATGGTTGTCCATCATCAGCAGCAACTATTACAACTACTTGAAATAAAGCTATTACAAGATGAATAGACACGCAGGTCTTAACAGAATTAAAGACAACCATTAGGCTCCTGCCGGTTGCCATATTACAACAAGGATCATTGCATACATCAAATACAATCATAATCACATGATGGCCATATCACATCACAAAACCCCTGCAAAAACAAGTTAGCCTCCTCTAATTTTCTTTGCATGTTTTACGTGGTTTGGGGCTTTCGCATAAGACCGATCTTACCTACGAACAAGGACCACAACGTTGATACAAGTGTTGTCAAGATGCTCATTGTAAATTGAATCTTAACTATGGTGGGAGAGACAGACACCCGCAAAGCCACTTGTGCAAAGCAAGTTGCACGTCAAGCGTGGAGCAAGTCTCATGTGCGATGACATGTAATGTTAGCCCGAGCCGCTTCATCCCACCATGCCGCAAGATGCAAAGTACACGCTAAGACACCGACAACAAAAGCATCAATGCCCACAAAAACATTGTGTTCTACTCGTGCAACAGATCTACGCATAGATACGACTCTGATACCACTGATGGGTTCGTAGCATGGAAAACAAAAAATTTCTACCGCAAGAACGAACAAAACCCAGATCTAATATAGATAAAAGCCAAGATCTAATCTATTAGACATGTGCAACGAGATAGATAGGAACTAACCCTCGTAGATCCGAAAGCGTTAACGAGATTAGATCTCGTGGTTGATGTAGTCGATCACTTGCCGATCTCAAGATCGTGTGGACGATCCTTCCGGCGTCGGGTTCTGGCAGCGCTTCCGCAGTCGGTCAAGTGGACGATCCTTTCGGCGCCGCATTTCGGCAGCGCTTCCGCAGTCGGTCACACGTGCGGAGTCGAAGCAGACCTTCCTCTCCCCGTTCCAGCGAGCAGCGGAGGTAGTAGATCTTCTCCACGGAATCCCAGCAGCACGACGGCGTGGTGGTGGTGGTGGAGTAGAGAATTCTGCAGGGCTTCGCCTATGCCTATGCAGAAGAAAGGTGGAAGAGAGGGGCGGCAGAGATTGGGAGTTATGGGAGAGGGTCTTGGAGGGGGCGCCCCTGCCCTTCTATTTAAGGGGGGAGGCGCGCCTGGGAGGGGGAGTCCTAGTAGGACTCCCCTCCTATGGCCGGCGGTGGGAAGGGGGCAGGAGTCCTCCTCCCCCATGAATCCGTGTCTTGCCCCACTAGGTTTCCTTTGACCCTTTCTTGGTTTTCAAGCAAACTCCAAGAAATCCTCTAGAACCTTCCAGAACATTTCGAAACCTTCTAGAATCTCCATACAAACACTCCAGAACATTTTCTAACTTAGAAAATGATCCCCAATATATGAATCTTATTCTCCGGACAATTCTGGATCTCCTCGTGATGTCCTGGATCCATTCCGAGACTCCGAACAACATTCGGTCTCCAACGCATATTCCATATCTACTTAAAACAACTTCGAACCTTAAGTGTGTCACCCTACGGTTCGTGAATATGCAGACATGACAGAGACACATTTCCTATCAATAACCATCAGTGGGACCTGGAGATCCATAATGGCTCCCACATACTCAACGATGACTTCGCGATCGATTGAACCACTTACATACGAAACCAATTCCCTTTGTCTCGCGATACTATACTTATCCGAGGTTTGATCGTCGGTATCTCCATACCTAGTTCTACCTCGTTACTGATAAGTACTCTTTACTCGTTCCGTGATATGTCATCCCTTGTGACCTAGTCACATGCTTGCAAGCTAACTAGATGACATTCCACCGAGAGGGCCCAGAGCATATCTATCCGTCATATGGATGGACAAATCCCAATCTTGGTCCATGCGCTTCAACACATACTTTCAGAATACCCAATGACACCTTTATAACCACCCAGTTACGAAGCGGTATTTGATGTCATCAAAGTACCCATCCGGTGATGGTGATTAACACAACCTCATGGTCGAAGGATTAGGTTACTATGTATTTAAAAGCTTACAGCAATACGAACTTAATGACTTGATCTTATGCTACGCTTACTATGGGTGTGTGTCCATCACATCATTCTCCTAATGATATAACCTTGTTATTAATCACATCCTAATGTCCATGATCAGGAAACCATGATCATCAATCAATCAACAAGCTAGTTCAACAAGAGGCTTACTAGGGACTCTCTTATGTTTACAAAACACACATGTATTAGTGTTTCCTAATAATACAATTATAGCATGGGATGTAAACATTCATCATAAACACAAAGATATAATAATAATCACTTTTATTATTGCCTCTTGGGCATATCTCCAACAATAGTAAGGGAGCGACAAACGAGAGAGCAATAGCTGTCATTATCATGCTTGCAACAAAACAGGACTACTGATGGCATGAAAGTGATTCAAGATCCTCAAGGAAAAATAATTCATCGAGGTTTAACTGTCTATTACAGTCATGTGCATGCGTGAGCATGTGCCAAGTCAATCAAATGAAAACATTCAGAGGAGGATACCACGGTGTCATGCCAATTTATGAATAGAGTAATGCAAGCAAACATTCATAAGACATGCTACAAACTATTAGCGAGCTGGAGCTAATTATAAGAAAGCAAGAACTACTAAGCATCCAAAGATAACATACACCCTACTTGAACGGGCTAAGCAAGCTCACAATGATGAGTATATGTTCAAAAATGAAGACAAATAGAGTTCGTTACCAGCCTCTTACCACGCCTCAAGTTGTCATTGATCCTCATTATTGCTCTTCACTTGTGTAATTTGAATAATAATATGAAACCAATATCTATTGAGGACTACCGAACCCTGTAGCAAACTCGCAAAAACCAAAGAAGAACGACAAATATTTTTGGTGTTTTCGATTTTTAAACAAGAACCAAAAGGGAAAAACAAACAAAGCAAAATCTTTTTGGGTTTTTCGAATAGTTCAAACAAAGCAAAAAGGGAAAAGCAAACCAAGGCAAAAAGAAAAGGCAAACCAAAGAGAAACAACAGAAATATTTTTGGTCTTTTTGTGTTTTTAGAAAGCAAAAACAAAGAAGAACGAAAACTAAAAAGAGAACAAAAACATGAATATACAAAGTACCGAAACAACATGATATGGAGATGAGTGCGGTGTCGGCGTACCTCCCCCCAAGCTTAGGCTTTTGGCCTAAGTGGGTATCAATCCATGTACGAATAGGGGTTCCAAGCGGGCGGATCTTGGTAAGAATGGTCGTAGCTAGGCCCATGAGAGGAAGAAGAAGCTCCCCAATCATAAGCGGGCTACTGATATGAAGACTCTCCCTCATTCGAGGGCTGGACCAAATCATCCGTGACCTCCCTTCTAGTATCCTGCTCCTGTTGGGAGAGCTCTCCCAAGTACGTGTCAAGCTCCTCCTCAGTGAGGGACCATCCTTCCCTGTTATCAAGGTTAAACAAAAAAGGTGCAAGCAAAACAACGACACGCTCGGACTTGCTCTTTCTCCAACCAGCCTTAAGAAAGGTTATTTCATAAGATAACTCACTCATACTAGCCCACGAGGAGACAAATTTATGCTGTATCATGGAATTAAGATCAAGCCTTTCTATGGGAAACTGTAGGTCTAGATGATGAGGCACTAAACCATGAAATGCTAGTAAACGAGAAGCAATGAGGCTTCCACAAATTCCACCTTTCTCACGATTAGCAGCAAGACGGAAAGCTATCAAAGCACCCAAGTTATAAGACCTATCTCGTTTAAGAGCAGCAGAGATAAATGCTAGATCAAACGAAGATAACTTATTAGCAGTTTTCCTAGCAAGAACACACTTGGCAATAAAATAGGCAAAGTAGCGAATGGAGGGAAAATGAATGTTACGGATTTTTCCACTCTCCTTCGAGAAGCTACTCCCTTGGCAAATTTCTGCGTACAAATCCATGAGGGGTTCAGGTCTCTCCTTAATCTTTCTACATGATCCCCATTGAGGTACCTTAATAGCTGCATAAAAATCATCAAGAGAAAGGTCGACAACTATATTGTAAATTTTGTAATGGACCATGGGGTTAGGCAAAGAGTGACTAAATTGGAAGTCCTGCACCACATACATGGTTAGCTTCACAGATTGACAAGGTTCATCTTCCAAAAAGTGCTCTAACCCTGCATTAGAAACCAAAGTGTGGAAATCTTGTAGAATTCCTGCAGCTCTCATGAACTCAGAGCATGGATAAATGGAGGGAAAAACTTCCTCCTCCCGGTGGACCTTCATGACCTCAGGCACCCAAAGCTCATGTTGGTTTAGGTGGTGTTCACTCATCTTCTATTCTGAAATTTAAACATCTATTAAACAAGTGATTGCAAAGTAAATATAATGAAGGATTCTACTCATAGGGACTTGCAAGAGGCCTAAACATGCATCAAAACTATATCTCTAAGCATCAAACAAGCTTACAAGATCTCGTAACCAGTCACCTACAACAGCAAAATACCCAACATATAATCCACTAACACAACTCTACTTGGACAAGGGGAGGAGTCACATACCAGGGAACAAATGCTCCAAATTTCAGCAAGAAAGATGGGCTGAGCAAGGAGATCGAAAAAACCCGAGAGCAAGCACAGCAAGAACGCGATTTTGAGCTATGAACTGGAGCTTACTCGGGATAGAGAAGAAAGTGGCAGGTGAGAGAGTTAGTGGGGGCCAGGGGTGGCCCACACCAGGGCATGGAACCACCCAAGGCTGGCCGAGCCACCATGTGGTGTGCCTGCCTGGTGGCCCCCCTGGTACCTCCCAGGTACTCCTCTGCCCCTTTTTTCACGTAAAAATTTAATATGAATTTTCTGGAATTTTTCGAGACACTTTATTTTCGGGCATTTTTCAGAAATAGAAGAATGATTTTTTTGACAAACAGATTTTTTTTCTTTTGGAAACATGATGCAAATACAAAACAAGGTTAGAACTACAGAAGTTCTAACATGCAAGCAACTAACAACACAAAGAAAACTAAACGAAAGCAAAAACTAAAAAGCAAAAGATAGAAATAAACAGAGATAATCATAATGAAAACATTGTTTTGTTCAATGGAATCCTTTTGTTAGCAAGGTTGGTCAAGTTTTGCTACCAAAACAATTGCATATGAGACAAAACTTTGTACTCCACTAATGATTATGTTACCTTAACCTTGATAGCAATGGTCCCAATCATAATAGTTTCAAATTTTTCTCTTGGTATGGGACAATATATTTCTCCAACTTGAATGCCTTCAACATGTTCAATTGAATTCAAACCATAAGTCCTTTCAATCTTCTTGGGGAAATAGACAGTATGTTCCTTGTCATTAACATTGAAGGTCACCTTTCCTTGATTACAATTAATAACAGCTCCTGCAGTATTAAGAAAAGGTCTCCCAAGAATAATAGACATATTATCATCTTCAGGCATTTCAAGCACAACAAAATCAGTTAATATCAAGCAATTGTGAGCCACCTGAACAGGTACATCCTCACATATACCCACAGGAATGGTGGTAGATTTATCAGCCATTTGCAAAGATATATTAGTTGGTATTAATTTTTCAAGATGAAGCCTCTTATAGAGAGAGAAAGGCATAACATAACTCCAGCTCCCAAATCACACAAAGCAGTTCTAACATAACTGTTCTTAATAGAGCAAGGGATAGTTGGAATCCCTGGGTCTCCAAGTTTCTTAGGAACCTTACCATTGAAGGAATAATTAGCAAGCAAAGTAGACATTTCTTCATTAGGGATCTTCCTTTTTTTCGAGACAATGTCCTTCATATACTTTGAGTAAGGAGGCAATTTAATAGCATCAGTCAAAGGAATTTGCAAGAATAAAGGCTTCATCCACTCACAAAACTTATTATAGTGTTCATCTTCCTTTGACTTGTGTTTCTTATCAGGGAAAGGCATAGGTTTTTGGACCCAAGGTTCTCTTTCACAACCATGTTTCTTAGCAATAAAATCTTCTTTGGTGTATTTAGTATTCTTAGTGTGGTTTTCAGGTTCTTCTTCAACTTTTTCTTCATTAGGAACAACATTTTCTTCATTACCACTTTCAGTTTCAACATCAGAGATAGATATACTATTAGGATCTATAGCAAGTTCAGAGGGTTCTACAACAGTTTTATGTTTACTTTTCCTTTTCTTACGAGTAGAACCACTATTTTCAGCTTGTTGAGAATCCTGCTCAATTCTTTTGGGATGCCCCTCAGGATATAGAGGATCCTGGGTAGCAGCACCACTTCTAGTTCTAATTTCATAAGCATGTTTTTCTTTAGCAGCATTAACTAGCAAGTCATTTTGCACTTTAACGAGTTGATCTATTTGAGTTTGAACCATTTGAAAGTGTTTAACAATCATTTTAACATCATTAGAGGTTCTTTCCACAATATCTTTCAACTCAAAAATAGCTCTAGTGTTTTCCATTAGATGATTTTGCACCCTTTTATTAAAATTATCTTGCTTAACAATAAAGATATGAAATTCTTCTAAGCATTGATCAGGAGGTGTAGAGTAAGGGATATCACCTTCATCAAAGCGTTGGAGAGAGTGTACCTCGATAGTGGGTTAGTAGGGAATATGCTTACATAATTCTTCTATAGGAGGCAAATTCTTGACATCTGCAGCTTTAATTCCCTTCTCCTTAAGACATTTCTTAGCTTCCTTCATCACTTCATCATTTAATTCAATAACTCCCCTCTTCTTTGATGTTGGAATAGGCACGGGAATAGATGGTTCAGGTACAATTACTTCAGGTATAGCTTGTTTAGGAGGAGTCCAATCTTCATAATTCTTGCTTATTTTAGCCATTAATTCATCAGCTTCCTTAGGAGTCCTATTCCTAAAAACACAATCAGCACAACTATCTAGGTATGTCCTAGATTCCTCGGTTAGTCCATTATAAAATATATCAAGAAGCTCATTCTTAGGTAATGGACTTCTAGCCTGTGCATGAATCAAAGCACAAAACCTTGCCCAAGATTCGGGCAATACCTCTTTTTCTCCCTGTTTAAAATCAAAAAGTTCCTGCAAAACAGCATGTCTAGAACTAGGAGGAAAATATTTCTGCAGGAAAGTACTAATCAAGCACTCAGGGCTATCAATAGATCCAGGAGGTAAATTACTAAAACAAGTTTTAGCTTCTCCTTTCAGTGAAAAGGGAAAAATCTTAGCAACAAAGTAAGTACGCATCTTAATATCATCAGAAAACAAGCCACTCATGGTAGAAAGTTCATTCATATGTGCTACCGCACTTTCATTCTTAGTCCCACAAAAAGGTTCTTTCTCGACAATAGCTATGTAAGATAGATCGAGAGAGAAATCATAATCTTCATCTATAATGTTTATGGGAGAAGCAGCAAACTTAGCATCAAGAGATAATTTGGGTCTAATAGTACGCCTCTCAAGGAGACTGTTAGCAGCGCTCCTATCATGGGTGTTCTTATATTCTTTAATAAACTCATCGGTCATCTCAACATAACCATCTTCAATATCATAACTCTCACTAGACTCAGGTGAGCTAACATGTGTGGTAGTGTCTTCATTAGGAATTTCGGTATTTCCAGCTATAGTTCTAGCAGTCGTAGCATCTAGGAAAGGACCTAATGAACCACTCTTATCAAGCACAGTAGAAGCAGCATTATAAGCATCAGAAGTTTCAGATTCAGCAGTATAAGCAGTGTGTGTAGCATGTGTATGTGGTGGTGTAATGAGCTTACTTATAAAGGATTGTGAATCAAGAGCAGCAGAGGTGTTCAGAACTGTACCTCTTCTTGTAGTGGATGGTAAAATAGGAAACTTGCCATCACGAGACTTACCCATGATGGATGGATATCAGCGAACAATAGAGAATCCAAGTGAACTTGATAAATAAAGCTATGCTCCCCGGCAACGGCGCCAGAAAATAGTCTTGATGACCCACAATTATAGGGGGCGTATCGCAGCATTTCCGAGGGAAGTGAAACCCAATTTATTGATTCGACACAAGGGGAGCCAAAGAATATTTATAAGCCTTAACAACTGAGTTGTCAATTCACTGCACCTGGAAACAATCTTGCTCACAACAGTTTATCAGTAGCAACAGTTTTGTAGTAGGAATAGTAAAGTAACAGTAGTAGTAAAGCAAAGACAGTAGTAACGAAAGCAGTAAACAATGGGATTCGAGTGCGATAGGCATAGGGATGGATGGACGGGCGTTGCATGGACAAGACAATTCACATAACAATCAGAACATAGGGCAATTGCAGATAAATAAGATAAAGCATCCAAGTACTAGACAATCCTAGGTATGTGTTCCATATATAGTCATACATGCTCACAATGAGAACTTGCACAACATCTTTTGTCCTGCCAGCCCGTTTGCAGCGGGGCCTCTAGGGAACTACTGGCAATTAAGGTGCACCTTTTAATAGAGCACCGGAGCAAAGCATTAACACTCCATGAAACCATGTGATCCTCACATCAAAGCCATTCCCTTCCGGTTATCCCGATTTCTGCCACTTCGGGGCCATAGGTTCTGGACAACAACGTGTGTATACAACTTGTAGATAAGACCCAAAACAATACTATCATAATGAATCAATAACATGTTCAGATCTGAAATCATGGCACTCGGGCCCTAGTGACAAGCATTAAGCACAACAAGTCGCAAGAAAGTCATAAAGCACTAATAAAAGATACTAGGCACCATGCCCTAACAATCTGATGACATTACATGAACGATCTCATCCAATCCCTACCATCCCCATAGCCTACAGCGGGGGATTACTCACTCATAGATGGGGGAAACATGGATGGTCGATGGAGAAGCGATGGTGATGATGATGGCGATGATCTCCTTCAATTCCCCGTCCCGGTAGGGTGCCAGAACGGAGTTTCTGGTGCTGTTTCGTGGAATCTGGTGGCGTCGGTGGAGCGGAACTCCTTCTGGAAAAACGTCGAACCCCCCGAAGTTTTTAGGTCAGAAGGCTCCTTATAGGCAAAGAGAGAGGCCGAGTGGGTTCCTGGGGGGCCCACACCACCCCTTGGTGCGGCCTGGCCTGGCCCGCGCCACCAGGTGGTGTGGCCACCCCCTAGCTCTTCTCCATCTCGTATTCTGGCTCCTGGAGTCTTCGGGTGAAATAGGATTTTTGGCATATTTTCTGGGATTTTTCCTGATAGTTGATTTCTGCACAAAAAGTAGACACCAAGGCAATTCTGCCGAAGACAGCGTTAGTCCGCATTAGTTGTATCCAAATCACACAAGTATAGAGGAGAAACAATAGCAAAAGTGTTCGGGAAAGTATATACGTTTTGGACGTATCAATAGCATAAGCTTGTAGGTAGGTATGGTGGACTGATACATTGCAAATGTATCTATAATTTTTGATATTCCGTGCTTGGTTTTATCCACTTTATTGTGTTTTGTTCCAACTTTGGAGTACTTTTCATATGATTTCTTGGACTAACCTACTAACAAGACCCACAGTGCCAGCTGCCCGTTTTCTGCTGTTTTTGGTTCCAGGAAAGTCAGAAAATGAATATTCTCGGAATTGGACGGGACAAAAGCCAAAGTGCCTATTTTTCCGGAAGTGATCAAGTGCCAAAATACGAGACGGAGAAGGGCCAGGGGCTGGCCACACCACCTGGCCGCACGGCCAGGCTGGGCCCGTGCCAGGGGGTGGTGTGGTGGCTCCCGGCACCCCCTCGGCCTCTCCTTCCGCCTATATATTGCCCTCGGGATGAAAACCCTAAGGGCCCGATCAAAAATCCACGAAAGAGTATGTAGCCGCCGTCATCTCCATCCCTAGATCGGGAGGGATAATAAGCTCTTCCCGGCACACTGCCGGAGAGGGGAATTCACCCTGGAGGCCTTCTTCATCACCATGCAAGCCTCCGGTGTGATGCGTGAGTAGTTCGTCCTTGGACTACGGATCCATGTAGTAGCTATATGGCTGGTTTCTCCTCCTTTGTGCTTTCATGTTTAGATCTTGTGAGCTCCGTTCATGATCAAGATCATCTATTTGTAATTCATACATGTTGTGTTTGCGGGGATCTGATGGATATTGAGATGCTATTTCAGATTAATTATTGATTCTATCATGTCATTGTTATTTGTGATCTTCCATGCTTTCCGTTGTTAGTAGCTATCTTGGCCAAGTAGATGCTAGCAACTCCAAGAGTTAGTATTTATGCTCGATAGTGGGTTCATGCCTCTGGTAATCTAGGGAAGTGACAGAAATCTCTAAGGTACTAGATGTGTTGTTGCTATTAGGGAGAAAACAACAATCCTTTGTTCATAGAACAATCGTATTGTTTACTTTACACGCAGTTCGTAAAGCAATAATATGTTGCTTGCAACTTAATACTGGAGGGGGTTCGGATGATAACCTGAAGGTGGATTATTAGTCATAGATGCAGTAGGATGGCGGTCTATGTATTATGTTGTAATGCCCAATCAAGTCTCAGAGGAGTCAAGATGATTAGTATATGCATGTATTGCTTTCTCGGTGTTTGTCAATTGCCCCGTTGTAATTTGTTCACCCAGCATGTTATCTATCTAAGGAGAGCCACCTCTAGTGAACTATGGATCCCGGTCCTTTTTCTTTACATACAATCTACAACTGTTTACTTCTTTGTGTTTACTTTCTGCAAACTTTTACTTCTTTCCATTCGATACGTTTAATCCTTTGTTTTCCGCAAAACATGGTGAGATTGACAACCTCATCACAAGTTGGGGACAAAGTTCTGTGGTTGTGTTGTGCAGGTCTCCACGTTGCTACTAGCACCGGTAGTGCGCCCTCCCAAAGCTCAGCTAGTAACACCTTTGGGGTGTTTCCTTGCTCCTACTGATTCGATTAAACCTTGGTTTCATAACTGAGGGAAACTTGCTGCTGTGCTCATCATACCTTCCTCTTGGGGTTCCCAATGATCTCTACATCAACTCCGCCATCAAGCATTTTTTTGGGCGCCGTGCATTGAGCCATCAAGCATTTTTCTGGAGCCGTTGCTGGGGAGTCAAGGATATCTTCACAAGGGGAGTCCCTCATAACCAATCTCTTTACTTTGTTATTTTTGTTTTGCTTAGTTTCTTTTTGCTTTGTTTGCTTGTTTTGTTCTTCAAAAACACACAAAAATTAGTTTTATAAGTTTGCTTTCTTCTTTGAAAACCCAAAAAAAGACTACTCTTGAAAACACTAAGTTGTGTGACTTCACTAGCACCAACAACAATGATTTTATGAGCACACCTATTGCTCCACCTATGGCTGAAAATACTTTCTTTGAGATAAAACCTGCTTTACTCAATCTTATTATGAGAGAGCAATTTTCTGGTATGGTAATGAAGATGCTGCTTCCCATCTAAATAACTTTGTTGAACTTTGTGAGATGCAAAAGCATAGGGATATAGATGGTGATATTATTAAGCTGAAATTGTTTCCTTTCTCTTTGAGAGGAAAAGCTAAAGAATGGTTGAATTCCTTAACTAGGAATAGTATTGATTCTTGGACTAAATGCAAAGATGCTTTTATTGGAAAATACTATCCTCCTGCTAAGATTATATCCATGAGAAGTGAAATAATGAAGTTTAAACAACTTGATAATGAGCATGTTGCTCAAGCTTGGGAAAGAATGAAATCTTTGGTAAAGAATTGTCCCACTCATGGACTGGCTGCTTGGATGATCATCCAAACTTTTTATGCAGGATTGAACTATTCTTCAAGGAACCTATTGGATTCAGCTGCTGGAGGTACCTTTATGACCATCACTTTGGGTGCTGCAACAAAACTTTTGGACAATATGATGGTTAATTATTCTGAATGGCATACTGAGAGAGCTACACAAGGTAAGAAGGTAAATTCTGTTGAGGAAACCTCCTCCTTGAGTGATAAGATTGATATTATTATGTCTATGCTTGTTAATGGGAAAGCCCATATTGATCCAAATAATGTTCCTTTAGCCTCTTTAGTTGCTCAAGAAGAGCAAGTTGATGTGAACTTCATAAGAAATAACAACTTTGGCAACAATGCTTATGGTAATAATGCTTATAGGAACAATATTGGTAACAACAATTATAGGCCTTACCCTCCTAGTAATACTTATGGCTATAATGGTAAACCTGAATTACCTAGTGAAGGAAGAATTTTAGAAGTTGAAAGAGCCACTAAAAACTTCATGCAAATGCAATATGAGCAAAATAAACTATTTACTAAAACTATGGACGAACAATCTATCATTTTGAAGAACATTATCCATCAACTTGAGAGTCTAAATAGGGAAATTCCTAGTTTACAATTGAAACTCTCTAATGCTGAAAGAAATATATCATCTTTGTCTGAAGCTCAATCTTCATTAATTAATAAAATGGCTGCTAAACCTGAAACTAATGAGAATCCCTTTGCAGCTACTAATGCTATACAAGTAAGAATTGATGAAAATGTTACAGTATTAGCTGAATTACATGCTAAGTGGGACAGAGAAGATAAAATTGCTAGAAACATTAGTGTTTCTACTATCACCACCACTAGTGTTGAGGCTAGTAATAGTTCTACTACTTTAGATGATAAAGTTGATTTTGATCTTGATTGTTGCAATATCTCTGAAGTTATTAAGTTCCTACAAAAGCTTGCTAAAAGTCCTAATGCTAGTGCTATGAACATGGCTTTTACAAAACACATTACTGATGCTCTCATAAAGATTAAAGAAGAAAAGACGAAACATAAAGCTTCTATTCCTATAAAGCAAGAAGATGGTTGGGAACCCATCATTAATATGAAAGTGAATGACTTTGATTTCAAAGCTTTGTGTGATCTTGATAGTAGTGTTTCTATTATGCCTAGAAGGATTTATGGTATGCTTGATTTGCCTCCTCTTGAAGATTGTTATTTGAATGTCCCACTTGATGCTAATGCTAAAAAGAAACTCATGGGGAGTCTTAATGATGTTCTTATTATGGTTAACTATTCCTATGTCCCAGTTTATTTCTATGTTTTGGATGTTGAATACAATGCTTCTTGTCCTATGACTTTGGGAAGACCTTTTCTTAGAACTGTTGGTGCCATCATTGATATCAAATAAGGCACCATTAAATATCAACTCCCACTAAAGAAAGGTATAGAACACTTCCCTACAAAGAGAGAAAAGATTTCTTTTGCTTCTCCTATGAAAACAAAATTTGGTCTTAATGCTTCTTCATTTGAGAACACTTGATTCTTTCTTTGCTTCTTATGCCTAACTGAAAGGCGTTAAAGAAAAGTACTTGTTGGGAGATAACCCAAGAGTTTTAGATGAATCTTGGAAGTTATTACCTCTGTAATAACCGCTCCTTATCCTTTTTATTTGCTTTTTGTGCCAAGAGTAACCTCTAATGAGAGTGAAGTAATGATTGGGAAAGTTGCTGTCCCGAAACAGATTTCTGTGCTTCACCGTAAAAATTCGTGAGAGAGCTCTGTATGTTGGATTGAGCTGTAATTGTTTTTGCTTCTGCCCCAGGTTGTTATCTAACTTTCGTTAGTTCAACACATTTTGATTTTAGAAACACAAGGTCTGCTAAAAAATTCGTCTTTACCTGCTGGTCTGTTTTGACAGATTTCTGCCATTTTCTGCATTTGCTTCTTGTTGGTTCCTTCTTGAGTTCTTTTGGGGAATTGAGCTTTTTGAGGGAAGTGCTACAGTAGCTAGTGTTCTAATGGAAGTTTATTTGGTGTTAGAACTGAACCTTGAGACTTATTTATCTTAAGTGCACTAATGTTGCTAATGAGATTATTTGAAGTTTTGTATGAAGGAAAAATTTCAGGTGTATGCAAGGAATGAGTAATGAGATGAAGGATGGACTAAAGCTCAAGCTTGGGGATGCCACGTGTGTCACCCCAAGAAATATCCAAGAAGTACAAGCGTCAAAGCTTGGGGATGCCTAAGGCATCCCCTTCTTCATCAATAAAAATTCCAGGTTTCTTCCAAACGCTTCATTTTTATTGTTTCATGCACAGTTGTGTTTTTCTTGGAGCGTCTTCTTTTTTATTTTTGTTTTGGTTTTTAGTTTGCTTGGTTTGCTTAGTTTTCTAAATAAATTGGCTGGACCCCCTCTTTCATACTTTGGTTTGCAAATAGTTTGGTTTGGTTTGGAAAAGAGTAGGAAAGTTCATACTTATGTGGTAAAAAGAGCTCGTTTTTGACTGTGGCCTGTGCTTTGTCATGCCATGCTTGATATTGTTTTGGCTTTATGCTTAGTATTATTTGCTGTAGCATGACTTGTTATAAACAATTGAGATTGCTTAATGTGCCTTGGATGAATCATGCGTTGTTTTAGCATATTAAAGCATAGTATAGTGGTATTCTCCTTTGATGCATAGTATATTGTTTACTTTGTCCAAACTTTTACTTCTTTCCATTCGATACGTTTAATCCTTTGTTTTCCACAAAACACGGTGAGATTGACAACCTCATCGCAAGTTGGGGACAAAGTTCTGTGGTTGTGTTGTGCAGGTCTCCACGTTGCTACTAGCACCGGTAGTGCGCCCTGCCAAAAAGCTCAGCTAGTAACACCTTTGGGGTGTTTCCTTGCTGCTACTGGTTCGATTAAACCTTGGTTTCATAACTGAGGGAAACTTGCTGCTGTGCTTATCATACCTTCCTCTTGGGGTTCCCAACGAGCTCTACATCAACACCACCATCAAGCATTTTTCTGGGCGTCGTGCATTGAGCCATCATGGACTCTTTGGAATATCTTGGTTTAGGGAGTTGGATGCATGAGTGGATCTCATACTTGGTTGTGGAGGCTAGCAAAAGACGGGGAGCGACATACTAAGATAGCAATAATGGCCATAATCATGCAGAGCGACAAAACATCATTGATCAAAGCATAAAGTGATACTACAAGTTGAAAACTAAAGGATCATAAAGGCTATGGTGACTTGAGATAGTCATAACATGGTGTGAGCATGTGCCAAGTCAACCCAAATAAAGCATCAAAGGAGAATACCACTATACTATGCTTTAATATGCTAAAACAACGCATGATTCATCCAAGACACATTAAGCAATCTCAATTGTTGATAACAAGTCATGCTACAACAAAGAATACTAAGCATAAAGCCAAAACAATATCAAGCATGGCATGACAAAGCACAGGCCACAGTCAAAAACGAGCTCTTTTTACCACATAAGCATGAACTTTCCTACTCTTTTCCAAACCAAACCAAACTATTTGCAAACCAATGTATGAAAGAGGGGGTCCAACCAATTTATTCAGAAAACTAAGCAAACAAAAGCAAATGAAAAACCAAAACGAAAAAGAAAAAGAAGACGCTCCAAGAACAACACAACTGTGCATGAAACAATAAAATGAAGCGTTTGGAAGAAACCTGAGATTTTCATTGATGAAGAAGGGGATGCCTTGGGCATTCCCAAGATTTGACGCTTGTACTTCTTGGATATTTCTCGGGGTGACACGCGTGGCATCCCCAAGCTTGAGCTTTAGTCCATCCTTCATCTCATTACTCATTCCTTCCATACACCTGAAATTTTTCCTTCATACAAAACTTCACACAATCTTTATTAGCAACATTAGTGCACTCAAGATAATAGGTCTTAAGGTTCAGTTCTAACACCAAATAAACTTCCATTAGAACACTAGCTACTGAAGCACTTCTCTCAAAAATCTCAATTCCCCAAAAGAACTCAAAAAGGAACCAACAAGAAGCAAATGCAGATAATGGCAGAAATCTGTCAAAACAGACCATCAGGTAAAGACGAATTTTGTCGAAGACCTTATGTTGCTCAAATCAAAAAGTTTTGAACTAGTGAAAGTTAGATAACAACCTGGGGCAGAAGCACAAAAATTCACGCCTCAAAAAGACGTTCAGACATTTTACACGAATTTTTATGGTGAAGCATAGAAATCTGTTTCGGGACAACAACTTTCCCAATCACTACTTCTCTCTCATTAGAGGTTACTCTTGGCACAAAAAGCAAATAAAAAGGATAAGGAGCGGTTATTACTGAGGTAATAACTTCCAAGACTAATCTAAAACTTTTGGGTTATCTCCCAATAAGTACATTTCTTTAACGCCTTTAAGTTAGGCATAAGAAGCAAGAAGAAGAATCAAGTGTTCTCAAATGAAGAAGCAGTAAGATTAATACCAGAAATATGTTCAACAAGGCAAGGTATATCATCCAAATAAGTTCTAGAGGATCCTCTCTCAGTGCTCTTAGGTTCACTACTTTCATCAAACGGGTTTTCGGGAACGATCCAATCAAGATTCTTTTCTATCGCTTCATGCATTGCTACTAGTTTAAAGGGTATTGGTATCTTAGGTTCCTCCCCATTAGGTTCGGTTTTGTTCATCTTTTCTCGTGTACCAACAACATCTACACATGAGCCTAGCATATTGAAACGTTCAAAGACTTTTCTAGATTCCTTGGAAACATCATAGAACTCCTTAAACAAAGTTTCTAAAATAAAATCCCTCTTTTCAGGGTCCTCAATTTATTTAAGCTTAAGAAACATTACTTGCATTTAGGGGTTGAGGTTAACAAACCTAGCTTCTAACATGTGAATTAAAGAAGCTGCAACAATCTCATAGTTTGGGGCAAGTTCTGCAAGGGATCTATCCTCAGTATCCTCGTGTTTACTAACATGATTAAAGAATTCTTCAACATTATCTTTCCCAATTATAGAACCACTACCAATTGAAAGGTCTTTCAGGTTGAATTTAGGGATCAACATGGTGAGCTAAGGAAGAGGTGACAACTAAAGGATACTTAATTTTTGTGTGTTTTTCAAATAAGAAAGCAAACCAGTAAAACTATTTTTTTGTGTTTTTGATAAAGAAACAAGCAAACAAAGCAAAAAGAAACTAAGCAAAACAAAAATAAAAAAGTAAAGAGATTGGTTATGAGGGACTCCCCTTGTGAAGATGTCCTTGACTCCCCGGCAACGGCGCCAGAAAATATGCTTGATGGCCCAAAATATATCGAGCTCGTTGGGGAACCCCAAGAGGAAGGTATGATGAGCACATCAGCAAGTTGTCCCTCAGTACGAAACCAAGGTTACCAATCCAGTAGGAGCAAGGAAACACCCCAAAGGTGTACCTACCTGAACGTTGGCAGAGCGCACTACCGGTGCCAGCAGCAACGTGGAGACCTGCACAACACAACCACAAAACTCTGCCCCCAACTTGCGATGAGGTTGTCAATCTCACCGGTTTTGCTGAAAACAAAGGATTAAACGTATCGAATGGAAGGAAGTAATAGTTTGCAGAAAGTGAACACAAAGCAGTAAATAGTTTATAGATTGTATGCAAAAGAAAGGACTGGGATCCATAGTTCACTAGAGGTGGCTCTCCTTAAGATAGATAACATGTTGGGTGAACAAATTACAGCGGGGCATTTGACAAACATCGAGAAAGCAATACATGCATATACTAATCATCTTGACTCCTTTGGAACTTGATTGGGCATTACAACATTATACATAGATCGCCATCCACCTACATCTATGACTAATAATCCACCTTCAGGTTATCATCTGAACCCCCTCCAGTATTAAGTTGCAAGCAACATATTATTGCTTTACGGATTGCGTGTAATGTAAACAATACGATTGTTCTATGAAAATAAGATGGTTGTTTTCTCCCTAGTAGCAACATCACATCTAGTACCTTAGAGATTTCTGTCACTTCCTCAGATTACCAGAGGCATGAACCCACTATCGAGCATAAATACTAACTCTTGGAGTTGCTAGCATCTACTTGGCCAAGATAGCTACTAACAACGGAAAGCATGCAAGATCACAAATAACAAAGACATGATAGAATCAATAATCAATCTGAAATAGCATCTCAATATCCATCGGATACCCGCAAACAGAACATGCAGAATTACAAATAGATGATCTTGATCATGAACGGAGCTCACAAGATCTAAACATGAAAGCACAAAGGAGGAGAACCAGCCATCTAGCTACTACACGGATCCGTAGTCCAGAGATGAACTACTCACGCATCACACCGGAGGCTTGCATGATGATGAAGAAGGCCTCCAGGGTGAATTCCCCTCTCCGATAGGGTGCCGGGAAGAGCTTCAGATCCCTCCCGATCTAGGGACAGAGATGACGGCGGCTACAGACTCTTTCGTGGATTTTTGATCGGGTACTTAGGGTTTTCATCCCGAGGGCATCTTATAGGCGGAAGGAGAGGCCGAGGGGGTGCTGGGGTCGGCCAGACCACCCCCTGGCACGGCCTAGGCCTGGCCGCCCGACCAGGTGATGTGGCCGGCCCCCAGCCCTTCTCCGTCTCGTATTCTGGCATCTGATGACTTCCGGAAAAATAGGCACTTTGGCTTTTGTCCTGTCCAATTCCGAGAATATTCATTTTCTGACTTTCCTAGAACCAAAAATAGCAGAAAACAGGCAGCTGGCACTGTGGCTCTTGTTAATAGGTTAGTCCAAGAAATCATATGAAAAGTACTCCAAAGTGTGGAAAAAACACAAGAAAGTAGATAAAACCAAGCATGGAACATCAAAAATTATAGATACATTTGCAATGTATCAATATGTCGGGTGGCACTTTGGCGCAGGTGAAGCCAATGTTGGCGAGTGTATCGCATCCTCGTTGCTTTCACGGCCAACGTGGTGTAGCTCGCAGCCATCGAAATCTCCCTCGAGTGTCGTAGAAGTTACGATAAGCGATCATGTTGTCGCTCAGTGTGTCCCACTCATTCATTGTTTGGTTGACCACTAGTTTGGAGTCGCCGTAGATGACGAGTCGCTTGGCGCCGCAGGCTTTCGCCATTTTCATCCCGTGGATTAGTGCTTCATATTCAGCTTCATTGTTGGAGGACGTGAACTGCATTCGCAGACCATACCTCATTTTGTCGCCTTGGGGTGATGTCAGTATGACACCTGCGCCAGCTCCCTCCTTGCGTTTGGATCCGTCGAAGTACATTGTCCATAGGTAGGACATGTGTGGCTTGTCGGGGAGCTGGTTCTCCATCCAGTGCACAAGGAAGTCCGGGAGAACTTGCGACTTGATCGGGTCACGCTTATCAGATGTGATGTCTCGTGGAGATAGTTGTATGCCCCAGAGTGTGACTCGTCCTATGGCGTCAGGATTATTGAGTATGTGCCCAAGCGGGGCGTCGTTGACCACCATGATTGGGTGCTCCTGGAAGTAGTGGCGCAGTCACCTGGCTATCATTAAGATGTCGTATGCCAGCTTCTGATAGTGCGGGTACCGCTATTTTGTTGGAGTGAGCACCTCGATGTGGTAGTAGACTGTGTGTTGCACCCCGTGGACCTTATTATCGTTGGCTCGCTCCCCCACGAGCACGGTGCTAACCACCTGGTTGGTGGCGGAGATGTATAGCAACATCGGCTCCTTTTCATGGGGTGTAACCAATACTGGCGAGGTGGACAGTAGACGCTTGAGGTCTTCGAATGCTGCTTGTGCTTCAACCGTCCATTCGAACTTGTTCGTCTTGCGGAGAAGTTGGTAGAAGGGTAGTGCCTTTTTGCCCATTCGACTGATGAATCGACTGAGCGTCGCGATTCGCCTAAGGGTTTTTAAGCTTGAAGGGCATTGTGACTCCTGCGTTTTTAAGCTTGAAGGGCATTGTGTTGTAGCAGAATACACCAAAGGGTGTCGTGAACGCCGTCTTCTCTTGGTCTTCCTCCTTCATTCGAATCTGGTTGTAGCCTGAGTAGGCGTCGAGGAAGCAGAGGTGCTTGCATCCTACGGTGGAGTCGATTATTTGATCGATCCATGGTAACGGGAAGTGATCCTTTGGGCAGTGCTTGTTCAAGGAGGTGAAGTCCACACACATCCGCGGGATGTCTGTGTCTTTTTGGGGCACAAGCACCGTATTTGTGAGCCAAGTGCTTTCCTTGATCTCGCGTATGAACTTTACTTCTGTTGATCTCCATACCAACGGCTTTTGCTCTTGGTTCAGACAGTCGTTGTATTGTTTGCTTAACTTACCTTGTGTCTGGATTTACGTTGAGTGAGTGCTCGGCGAATTCCCTGGGAACCCCTGGCATGTCCGTTGGACACCAGGCGAATATTTCCCAGCACTCACAGAGGAATTCGACGAGCATGAGTTCCTATGCGGGACTCAAATTGTTGGCGATGAGGGCCGTCTTGGTCGGGTCCGTTGGATGGACCTGGACTTTCTTCGTGTGCACCGACGAGTCGAAGTATAGGATGGGTGAGCTTGGCCTGCTCAGGGGAGGCAGACTGTTTTATGTCGACTCCTTCAATTTTGCGAGTTCCTCTTGCATGCTGAAGGACTGGGAGATTCTGTTGAATTCCCGGTCGCAGCTATCGGACCTCTCAAAACTTCCGTTGACTGTGATGACGCCGTGTGGACCTAGCATCTTCATTTGCAGATAGGTGTAGTGTGGTATTGCCATGAACCTCACGAACGCGACATGTCCGAGGATGCAGTGGTACTGTGAGGGCCACTCGACTACTTTGAAGTCGATGCGCTCTCGCCAAAAGTTTTGCGGTGTGACGAAGATGATGTCGAGGTTGATCTTGCCCAGGAGGTACACTCCCTTTCCTGGAACGATGCCGTGGAATGTCATGTCTGACGCGTCCAGGCATGTCAAGGGGATTCTCATTGCCCGCAAGGTACTCACAAACATGAGGTTGATGCCACTTCCGCCGTCCATGAAGACGCGACTCATCTTGTATCCGTCGATCTGTGCCTCGAGCACCAGGGGACAGTGGTCTGGGCGAGGGACTTGACGCGGGTGGTCGCTTTTGTCGAAGGTGATGCAGGAGTCGCTGCCACCGAGGTACTCAGTGGTGGAGGGCGGAGAGTTCATCGCCAAATTGACTTGGCGAGTGATTGCTTTCTGCGTTCAATTTAAAGGGCGACCCTTTTGGATCATCCCCATGTTTCCCAATGGCCGGGGATACGGCTCGCCTCCATGGTTCTGGGCCGGTGCAGCCGCAGGTGGTGGTGGTCCTGGCGGTGGTGGAGGAGCTCCATGTGCCATAGCGCCCGGAGCAGCCCCGTAGCCTTGGTTGATCGCGTCGCGATTCATCTGGGCTAGACCTTCGTCAACTTTGAGGAACTCGCGATAGTCCTTTAGGAGGTGGCTGGACTTTTTCTTGCCGCCGTGTTTGTCGATGTAGAAGTGCACGTTGCACGGCCAGGACAGTTTGTCCAGGATGGATGTTGCGGGTGCCTCTTCGTGAATGCGGTGCTGCCACACCTGCGTGGTTTTTCTGCTGTCACGGTACCCACCGCCGCGATATCCGCTGTTGCGGTTGTCGTCGCGTTTGTCGGTGTAGCCGGCTGCGACCATGTCGACCTCCTCACGGTCCTCATATCCGTGCATTCGATGCTTCCCTCGGTGGTCGTGTCTGCGTCTGAGGTCGTCGTCATCATCGGAGTAGACGCGGTTTTTTACCAAGTCTTCTTCATCAGCCCACCGATTCGCTATTTCCATCAGGTGGTCAATTTTTTTGTGCTTCAAACGGCCCAGATCCTCCCTGAGCTCTTTGCGATGTACGCCGTTGTTGAACACGTCGATTGCGCGATCCTTAGAGATGTATTCTACGGAGTTCTTGATGATAGACCATCTCTAGATGTACGAGCGTAGCGACTCACCAGATCTCTGATGGCAGCTTCTTAGTTCTTTGATTTATACGAGCCTTTTGTAAGTGCCCTTGAAGTTGCACACAGAGATGTAGACCAGTTCTTCCTAGCTGCGAATTGATCCGCGCGGGAGGTTGTTGAGCCATGCACGAGCGATGTCCTGCAGCTGCAGCTGCAGGCATTGCATAGCCATGCTTCGACTTCCGCCATGCAGCCTGATGGAGGAGATGTGATCCTCCAGCCAAATCTTCGAGTCCTGTAGGCCATCAAATTTCGGGTTCTCGGACGGAAGTTTGAACCCTTTAGGCATTCGCTTCCGCCTGATGGCCCCGCTGAAGCATCTAGCGCCGCAGAGTTCCACCTCGTCGTCTTCCGAGTCAGTCGAACGAGCGCGCCTTGCGTGCATCTTGTCGACCTTGTGCTGCGTGATGTCATCATGCACGTCGTAGTCGTGGACATGCCTACGTGAGCGGCGACGTCAAGACAAGTCATGGCTATCATCGCTGGACGAGGGCGAGGAGTGGCGTTTGGACAGAGCCTTGCTTTTCTTCGGCTCCGGCGCTAGCTCTTTGTCGAGAGCATCTTCAATTAGCCCCAAGCCCGCGATTGTAGATCGGTGCATGGCGGCTCGCGGATTCCCAGCCGGAAGCTGGTTGTTGAGGAGGTACATTGTGGCTGTAGTCACCTTTGCCTGCAGCGTCTTCGGGAGCACGTTGCCCCGCATGTCGACCGTCATGGACCCGAAGTCGAGGACTCGTGCAACCTCTTCTCGTTCTTTGCCGGTGAGGTGGGCCTGTCGAGAGTGTCTCTTGGCCATCACGTAGTCGTTGCCTTTGGAAGAGGATCCTCCCATGGAAGAGAGTTGAGCCTACCGAAGGCTCGACTCATCCGCTGCCATTCTACGTGCGTCGAGTTGTGCGATTACTTGTTGCTAGCGCTTGTACTCCTACTTGAGAAGCCAATGGTAACCCATCAGCATTTGTTGCGACGAGTTTGGCAGGAGGGGATTACCCACAGGGCTTCACGACAGTGGGCCCACTCATTGTCGTTGAGCTAGATCAGCACACGCTCCTCAGTGCGCTCATTCGCTCTGAGGTGCGGTTCTCCTCCCGTCCCATTGTTGGTGGGTGCACCATTGGTGGGGCCACCGTTTGCGACTGGGGTTTCTGATACATTGCAAATGTATCTATAATTTTTGATGTTCCATGCTTGGTTTTATCCACTTTCTTGTGTTTTGTCCACACTTTGGAGTAATTTTCATATGATTTCTTGGACTAACCAATTAACAAGAGTCACAGTGCCAGCTGCCCGTTTTCTGCTGTTTTTGGTTCCAGGAAAGTCAGAAAATGAATATTTTCAGAATTGGACGGGACAAAAGCCAAAGTGCCTATTTTTCCGGAAGTCATCAGATGCCAGAGTACGAGACGGAGAGGGGCTAGGGGGCCACCACACCACCTGGCCACGCGACCCAGCCTGGCCCGCGCCAAGGGGTGGTCTGGTCGCCTCCGGCACCCCCTCGGCCTCCCCTTCCGACTATAAGATGCCCTCCGGACGAAAACCCTAAGTGCCCAATCAAAAATCCACGAAAGAGTCTGTAGCCGCCGTCATCTCCATCCCTAGATCGGGAGGGATCTGAAGATTTTCCCAGCACCCTGCCGGAGAGGGGAATTCACCCTGGAGGCCTTCTTCATCACCATGCATGCCTTCGGTGTGATGCGTGAGTAGTTCATCCTTGGACTACGGATCCATGTAGTAGCAAGATGGCTGGTTCTCCTCCTTTGTGCTTTCATGTTTAGATCTTGTGAGCTCCGTTCATGATCAAGATCATCTATTTGTAATCCTACATGTTGTGTTTGCGGGGATCCGATGGATATTGAGATGCTATTTCAGATTGATTATTGATTCTATCATGTCTTTGTTATTTGTGATCTTGCATACTTTCCGTTGTTAGTAGCTATCTTGGCCAAGTAGATGCTAGCAACTCCAAGAGTTAGTATTTATGCTCGATAGTGGGTTCATGCCTTTGGTAATCTGGGGAAGTGACAAAAATCTCTAAGGTACTAGATGTGCTGTTGCTACTAGGGAGAAAACAACAAACCTTTGTTCATAGAACAATCATATTGTTTACTTTACACGCAGTTCGTAAAGCAATAATCTGTTGCTTGCAACTTAATACTGGAGGGGGTTCGGATGATAACCTGAAGGTGGATTATTAGTCATAGATGCAGTTGGATGGCGGTCTATGTATAATATTGTAATGCCCAATCAAGTCTCAAAGGAGTCAAGATGATTAGTATATGCATGTATTGCTTTCTCGATGTTTGTCAATTGCCCTGCTGTAATTTGTTCACCCAGCATGTTATCTATCTTAAGGAGAGCCACCTCTAGTGAACTATGGATCCCGATCCTTTTCTTTACATACAATCTACAAATTGTTTACTGCTTTGTGTTTACTTTCTGCAAACTATTACTTCCTTCCATTCGATAAATTTAATCCTTTGTTTTTAGCAAAACACGGTGAGATTGACAACCTCATCGCAAGTTGGGGACAGAGCTCTGTGGTTGTGTTGTGCAGGTCTCCACGTTGCTACTAGCACCGGTAGTGCGCCCTGCCAACGTTCAGCTAGCAACACCTTTGGGGTGTTTCCTTGCTCCTACTGGTTCGATTAAACCTTGGTTTCATAACTGAGGGAAACTTGCTGCTGTGCTCATCATACCTTCCTCTTGGAGTTCCCAACAAGCTCTACATCAACACCGAGCCATCAATTTCGCCGTTAGTCGGGCCATAGCCGGCGTTTCCGCGACTGGTGCCGGTGTCACTGATACATTGCAAATGTATCTATAATTTTTGATGTTCCATGCTTGGTTTTATCCACTTTCTTGTGTTTTGTTCCAACTTTGGAGTACTTTTCATATGATTTCTTGGACTAACCTATTAACAAGAGCCACAGTGCCAGCTGCCTGTTTTCTGCTGTTTTTGGTTCCAGGAAAGTCAGAAAATGAATATTTTCAGAATTGGACGGGACAAAAGCCAAAGTGCCTATTTTCCGGAAGTGATCAAGTGCCAGAATATGAGACGGAGAAGGGCTAGGGAGCCACCACACCACCTGGCTGTGTGGCCAGGCCTGACCCGCACCAGGGGGTGGTGTGGCCGCTCCCGGCACCCCCTCGGCCTCTCCTTCCGCCTATATATTGCTCTCGGGACAAAAACCCTAAGTGCTCGATCAAAAATCCACGAAAGAGTCTGTAGCCGCCGTCATCTCCATCCCTAGATCGGGAGGGGTCTGAAGCTCTTCCCGGCACCATGCCGGAAAGGGGAATTCACCCTGGAGGCCTTCTTCATCACCGTGCAAGCCTCCGGTGTGATGCGTGAGTAGTTCGTCCTTGGACTATAGATCCATGTAGTAGCTAGATTGCTGGTTTCTCCTCCTTTGTGCTTTCATGTTTAGATCTTATGAGCTCCGTTCATGATCAAGATCATCTAATTGTAATTCATACATGTTGTGTTTGCGGGGATCCGATGGATATTGAGATGCAATTTCAGATTGATTATTTATTCTATCAGGTCTTTGTTATTTGAGATCTTGCATGCTTTCCGTTGTTAGTAGCTATCTTGGCCAAGTAGATGCTAGCAACTCCAAGAGTTAGTATTTATGCTCGATAGTGTGTTCATGCCTCTGGTAATCTGGGGAAGTGACATAAATCTCTAAGGTAGTAGATGTGTTGTTGCTACTAGGGAGAAAACAACAATCCTTTGTTCATAGAACAATCGTATTGTTTACTTTACACGCAGTTCGTAAAGCAATAATCTGTTGCTTGCAACTTAATACTGGAGGGGGTTCGGATGATAACCTGAAGGTGGATTATTAGTCATAGATGTAGTAGGATGGCGGTCTATGTATTATGTTGTAATGCCCAATCAAGTCTCAGAGGAGTCAAGATGATTAGTATATGCATGTATTGCTTTCTCGGTGTTTGTCAATTGCCCCGCTGTAGTTTGTTCACCCAGCATGTTATCTATCTTAAGGAGAGCCACCTCTAGTGAACTATGGATCCTGGTCCTTTTTATTTACATACAATCTACAACTGTTTACTTCTTTGTGTTTACTTTCTGCAAACTTCTACTTCTTTCCATTCGATACGTTTAATCCTTTGTTTTCCGCAAACCACGGTGAGATTGACAACCTCATCGCAAGTTGGGGACAAAGTTCTGTGGTTGTGTTGTGTAGGTCTCCACGTTGCTACTAGCACCGGTAGTGCGCCCTGCCAAAGCTCAGCTAGTAACACCTTTGAGGTGTTTCCTTGCTCCTACTGGTTCGATTAAACCTTGGTTTCATAACTGAGGGAAACTTGTTGTTGTGCTCATCATACCTTCCTCTTGGGGTTCCCAACGAGCTCTACATCAACCACGAGCCATCAACATTTTTTTGGGCACCGTGCATTGAGCCATTAGTCGCCTGCATTGATGACGGCGCACATGAAGTGATTGGGGAAGCTGTTGCTTCCACAACTTTCAGATCCAGAGCCGTAGGCTCCATCTTCTATGGCTAGGTCACCCAGATCGGATTCACGACTACTGTCGTTGTCCGTGCTCCTAGCTGTTGTCGGGGCGTTGAGATCGCTGAGGGTGCCGATTGGTGGTGGGAACCACGACGCTAGAGCAATCGCGGAAGTCTTCGGTTGGTCAGGGAGGCGAAGTGTGCCCAGCTGCCTGACCTGGAAGCGGAAGCTTCCAATCGCCAGGCCGATTCCGTCGCCTACAGACTCGAAAGCCGGGTGAGTGGCTGGCGTGTGGACGGTGAAGTCGAAGGCACCGAAGAGATGGCGAATCTCTGCTATTGCAGAGTTGTAGATCGCGGTTGATGGGGCCAAAGAAGCCGTGACATCAGCACTCCCAGTTCCCACAGACGGCGCCAATTGACGAGGGTTTAACTCATCAATGCCCATTGTTATGGACTTAGGTTTTGAAGAAGGAGGGAGCGCTGGAGGCATCAATCGGCTAGCAAACAAGCACACATGGACGCAAGTTTTACCCAGGTTCAGGCCTCATAGAGGTCCCTACTTTTGCTTGTCTGATCTTGGAATTATCGAAGGAATCGAAGATTACAGGGGTGCGCAGATGCAATCTGGCAAAGTTGTGGGAAACTAGGGTTGTGTTCGGTCCTCCTCGCCGCCCCTCCTAGCCTTTATATAGATAGTCTAGGTCTCAGGTAGCAGGTCGAGTCGGTTTTAGATTAGGGTTTGTCCCTTTAAACTTTCTATCTTTAGACTTTGTCTTGTGCCGCAAGCAACTGGAAAGTCCGTGAGTCACCCGAATCCTGTATTGGGCCTTGGCAACGCCGTGGGATTCTGCCATATCCTGGACCGTATATGACAAACTTGAGTACCTGTAAGGTATGCCCACATCACCAACCAAGTCAAATAAAAAGGGTCTCATCTTCCTATGAGGTAGCTAACGAGGTACCCGCAGTCATCCAACATTCGGGATTAATGCTAGACAATGGGAGGCACAGTCTTCCGGGATGTTGTTGTTCTGGGTTGGTTTTTATGCAATGCATTGGGAACACACATAAGATATAACATCAAGCAAGCATAATCATCCATACGTGGTTCATACATAATAAACAAGTTTGCACCCAAGGGTGTCAATAGTAATAGAGTAATACAAAATGCGTTAAGGGGCGATACATTACTCTACCCTATGCTAAACGGGTAAGTGTTTAGGTGTAGCTGACTACTAGGAGAGTGCTTCTTCGTCTCCTTCATTGGATTCAGGCGGAACAGTTGGGTACTCTGTGTCTTAAAACTTCGGAGGTACCGACGAGTTGCGGTATGCTTCCTTCCTCTTTTGGGAGTTCCTTCTCCCGAGGTTCCTTCCATGGAGGTAGCTCGAGCTTGATTCCTTTGCTGGGATCCAAGAGATTCTTTGTGTCTGAGAATGGTTTGAAGATGGTGGAGCTCCATCTGAGAGTGGTGTAGTTGTCGGCGTCAGCTGTTAGCACCTCATTGCCTGTGTAGGTGAAGCGAGTGTGGAAGGCCAATGTAGGGTTTGCCATGTTGGAGTCTGGGGATCGTCCTGAGCGATCAACGCTTCCCTTAAGTGGAAGATAAATGGTTCTGGGTTGCGTCATCTCTGAAACAAGATACTATATGTGCATGAGCTCCTCTCTTCCGACCATCGCAATCGCAAGAGCATGAACATGCATCTGAGGTCCGGTGGCATAGGGAGGGTTTCCTTCTGGTCCGGGCTTGGCGAGTATGGTGAGGTGTCCCACATAGGCTCCAGAGTCCAATTTCTTGTAGACAGTGTAGACTGGTCGGCGGTCATATCCGCAAAGCTGCAAGGATTCCCAGAGGAGTCGGGGAAATCCATCATTCAGCCACTCTTCTTCTACTCGCCCCATCTACATCAATTTTTAAGGTAGGGTTGGGTTAGGGACGTGTGTGCATTTTTTTAAGGATTTAGAACTTATCTTAGTGCAAGTAGTTTTCAAAACAGAGGGGAGGACATGTAAGCACTTTTATGCTAATAGTCATCTAGTTTTATAAAATAGGTTTTGGTTTCCTGACTAACGGAGATGCTAACTAAGGTCTCCTACAGCCAGGATGGCTCCGATACCAGGTCTATGTGGCCCCTAGATCGGTAGTTAGAGAATCCCTGTTATGCATACATTTCACGTTCCCATGATCAGTGAGACGTGAGCATAACTGACAAGTATCATTGCAACACCCATAACATAGCATAAACAAGACTTACATTGATGCCATTATGGCTATGTCAATCATCAGCAGCGTAACTTCATCAATCGTAGAGCCCAAGTCATGCCTTACCCCTATAGGCATCTAACTAGGGAGACATCCCTGACTAACAGAGATGCTAACTAAGGTCTCCTACATCCAGGATGGCTCCGATACTAGGCCTATGGCCCCCCCCCGGATCGGCAGTCCGAGAATCCAGGTTATGCATACATTTCACATTGCCATGATAAGTGAGATGTGAGCATAACCGACAAGTATCATTGCAACACCCATAACATAGTGTAAACAAGACTTATATTGATGCCATTATGGCTATGTCAATTATCAGAAGTGTAACTTCATCAATCGCATATCCCAAGTCATGCTTTAACCCTATAGGCATCTGACTAGGGAGAGGGCCTAGCTCGCATAAACGTCACTGTAACCTTCATCCTTCATTCTTCTACAAGTCTAGCCAAGTAAATAGCTAGGGACAATGCCAGTGACTACTTTTGAATGTACTCGCAAACCACCAAGATAAGGTAACATGACAATGCAATATGGTTGTGGAGAAGTAAGGCTCTATCGAGGGTTCTTTTTGAAAAGCCTAGTTTCTCTTGTAGATATGGCATGTCTATATCTTTTTTGAGAAAGACTTTTGAAAACATGACTTTTTGAGGGAAAACTTTTTAATGGAAACCTTTTTAAAAAACATCTTCGACCATCCCAGGTCAAAAACAAAACGTTTATCTTCGGCCATCCCATGGCAAAAACACATCCTTTTATCTTTCCAAAACCATCACTTGGGTCATCCTAGCAATCACATTTCCAACCATCCTTGACTATGGACACCACTATTCGAATAGATTATACTATGAAGAGTGTGTGCACTTTCCCCACAAGAATCAATACATCCATCAGGATTCAACCATGGCCCGCTACACACGGTACATGGAGGTTCTTATAATCAAACATAACATTTCCTTTTTGGTTTTCGTTCCCCGAAACGAGTACACCATGGCGTAAACTCCATACTTCCTTCTGTACTACCATGATAGAAAATCCCAGATTAGCCTATTATTTACAATCCTTTCTTCTGCACTTCCTAATTTGTATCATCCACGGGAGACCTAATTGTTGCCCCCGACCCTTGTTAGAGACATCCATCAACCCCAGATCCTTAGACCTTTACAGGGGAAGACCCATTTTCGAGGATTTATCCCTTATAGCACTTGTTAGGGGATGCCCATGCTAAGGAGAACAAACTACGAGCTAAGCCCCATCTCACAGGGGTAATGTGGTTCCATAGGTAAGTTTTTCTAGTAAAGTCATAGAACATACATTCTCTTCATTCTATCCCTCATACTCACTTGTCAACATCTTTTTTCTCCTTTTAAAACCACCCACTCGGAAATGTCGCCCTTCCCAAGGGTTTTACCAAAACATTTCTAAACCTTGGTTGTAGGGTAATCCCCAAATAGTTTTATTTCTAAGATCTAAGGTTTCCAACAGGGTAGGATGCTAATCATCATACTCTCGGTCTAAAGGAGGATGGTAGGTGTCAATAAGGGTGGGTGTCCTACTAGACACCAAGTCATAACTTGGGGGATCCAAGTTAATATCGTGGAGTAATAAAACAAAACATGCAGGTAGTAATGCAGTTTGTAAATGTGATATAAAACAAAACATAAAAGGGGTAGGACAAGTATCGGAATTCAGGAAGGGTGGCTTGCCTGTGATCAGCAACATGGCCCTGGACTTCTTCTTAGATACCAATAAAAATAATAATATGACTTCCTTCTTCTCGCGTCAACACAATCACAACTATCATCGTCACAAAGGATAAATGCAAAAAATCAAGGTACCACAATCAACACAAGACAACAAACACCAGTACACTACATAAACAAGTAAACAATACATCAATATACTTCCAGGTGTTGATAATTTGAGTTCAAAGCAATTGGAATTGTCTTATTTAGATTTGTAGAACTTCTTTATGGTTTAATTGCCAAATACTACTTATTTAAGGGGTTTAATACTAAGGCTAGGTTCTGTATGATACAAATGTACAAAAATGATATCAACATATAGGTATTTTGAAATAAAAACAACCAAAATGGTTTCATCATTTTATCACTTTTATTTATTCAATTATCAATTTTATAGTGAAAATAATTCTTGTTTTGGTGATTAATTCACCAGAAAAGATTTGTGAGTCGAATAAAGAAATCCTCCTAGGGTTAGGAGGGAATTTGAGTACTGGATCACTAGAAGTTGGTTTCACTTCAAAATAATTAACAAAATGCCCTTGAAACATTCCCAAAGTCATTACTGCAAGGATTTTGTAATTTTTACCCGATTAATTATACACATCCTCTTGGTATGAAACTAAGGACACATGGTAGGAACTACAAATACCTTACAATAGTATTTTGATTCACCATTTTTAGAGCTGCAGAACTCCAAAAAATATTTATCTAGTGAAACAACCCCAATGTAGAAAATTTTAATTCACTAAAAAAGTCATAGAGTCAGATTTGAATTATTTTTATTATTTTTAATGTAGTAGAACCATATGGATTTTTGGAGTGGGGCCAAATTTATATGCAACATATCATAGATACCTCATAGTACCTATAGCACCCCGATAAAATCACTACTAGAAAATCGTGTGTTGGTTTTGTTTTATGCATCATCATGAAATCATCATGCATCACCATCATGTTCATCATGTCACCTTGCATGGAACATATAATTAAATTGTTGCATTTAAATTATCTCACTTTTATATGGTTCTTAATATTTGAATTTGAGCCTTGTTAGCCTCCTTCTATTTTACCCTCTCTCTATTATACTCTAGTTGGTGCCATGTGTGATGGAACCATAATGTCTGAGTTATTTTTATTTGAGTCTTGATATTTTATTTTGTCAAATGCCTAAACTAAGTTGGGGCATCATCTATTATTCTTTCCTCTCTATCTTGTGCCTCACTAATGTCCATATGACCGTCTTGCTAATCCCTACCACATATATGACACATGGTTTCTCCTTTTGCTTGTTTTTAACTCAGGCCCTTATTCTCATATGCGGATCACTCTATCTAAACTCACCATTTCCAACTCTAGTGCTTTAGCCCTATGTTTCTACCATCTACATGCATGTGTCTTTTCCCTTTTTTTAAATTCAAGTAATATATATTTGGCGGTCCAGGTATAAACACAATAAGGGTTGATTACTTTAACATAAATAAAAATAGGCAAAAAGTCGTCCAAAGTTTTAGCCCAAAACTAGTTCCATCTAATCTACTTTGGACTATATTAATACTGTGTTTCTTTTCCTTCTACTCAAACCCTATCCTTGAAATCTAAGATCGGAGACAAAATTCCTCACCTCTCCTCCTCCCCGCCGTGTCGTGTTCTTCTCCTTTCAATCCATCACCGTTCCTTTGTTTTAATCTGACAAGAGCTATATTTGTTGTGTGCAACTGATTGCATGTATCCTTGGCCGCCGTGGAATCTATTGGCCAATCGAATGTACGTCTGTAGTTGTGTTCAAATCGATCGATCCTCTTGTTCCCGTGTACTTTGAATCAATTCTTTTCTTGTCAAGTTACTTGCTTTGAATCCTTGACTAGAGTTGCTGCTGCTTGTCCCATCGCCCATCGCCTGCCGCCGTCTTTTGTGCCGCTGGTGCGCGACCGCGCGCGCCCCTGCCGGCCGACAGGCCTGGCCCCTCTTGTTTTTCTTCTACCGCAGGACATCACGTCAGGTCGCTGTCGTCGATTCTTTTCTGCAGCTAGCCGATCAGGGAAGTAGCCTGCAGCCTCACCTCGCGCTTAGTGCTTCTTGTCCATGCTCTTTTGGTCTGCAGAAACACCACCCAATCGCCACCACACTCCCCCGCAGCTGCACATTGCCAACTCCCCTGCGATGCACGCCCGCGCTCTGTTCTGCCTTGGATCTCCCATGGGTCAACGTTTGCGTGTCTTGCCCTTTCTTGCACCGCAGTAGTCGGTCACACACCATCAGTTGCCCGCACTCGCATGCGCCCCAGCCGCCGTCGACTTGATTTGCGAACCATGTCTGCGGCTCTATATGTTGCAACTGCCGCTGGTTTTGTCTTCTGCAGTCTACCTTAGCGCCCTGTTAATTCGTTCCGGTGGTTGAGCATCGTCAGGCGTTCGACAGAATGCTCGTAAGAGCGTTGGCATAGAATTTCCTCTTGGGGCCCTTACGGTTCCTTGCCATTCCCGTGGTCTACTTCACCACTTCATCATGACGTCCGGAACTGAAATCCACAGCTCGTTCCACAAAGATCTACTTATCGGTGGCCATCAAATTCGGCTACTTTCATTACGCTAACTGCAATCCAAGGATCGTCTCTCCGTTCTTCCGACCCAAATTGTGAGATCCAATCCTAGCTCTATTTTATTTATAAAATGGCATTCAGTTTGTTGCACTTAATCATACATTTGCATGCATATTTTGTTGTTTGTGGCATTACACCTAATAATTAAATATGGAGGCTATATGTGGGTTATTCTAGTCTTATATTGGCTCCATTTAAATTTGTGTAGTGAACCGATGTCATGTTTTTCCTGGTTAATACAACATTTAAATTGTGGGATAACTAAACAACATGAACCTAACAAATAATTGTCGGGACCCCGATTCCGCTTAATCTTGTCTAATTGCACCGCATCTTTGCCATGGCATGCATCATACATACATCATACCGGATCTTTTGCCGTAGTATTAAATATTGCATCCAGTGTTTCTTTTAGTGCTTTGCTTCCTCACGGATTAGAGTATTGAGTGGATGCGAGTATTGACAAGTCCTTCCGATAATGTATCTTCGGCAGTGTTTCCTAGGCGAGCATTCTCCCCCTTTCTACCTATTTTGTCTTTATAGTCTTTACTTTCTCTTGTTGGTCTATTTCTATCCGTGTTGCGATGCTTTATTTTCCGTGCACCATTTATATTCCTTGCAGCCACTATATTGCCTTGGACATATTCTATTGCATGTTGTTTGATAGATAGTCGACATTGCGAGTCGTAGTTTCTTGCTCAGGGGCTGCTTCACATCGTTGTCGTTCCACCGTTGATGGAAGGTTGGCACATGCTTAATGGTGGAGCTGCTTAATGGTGGAGATGATCATGACTTACATTATAACTTGTTAACTAAAATGCTGGAAATAGATATAATACAGCGGCACCGGTGGGTAATACTTAATATTTGGTTTTTAACCGCCCACTTGTGTCCACCTAGGACCTGAGTTCTTGACACCTGTTCTGAGATCGAGCACGCTAACCACAAGTGAGTGTGTGGACACCCCACCGGCTTACTACCTGATTTCAAAGTACTGTGCTCGGGGCCACAAAGTAGTTTGAGGCTTTATTTCTATCCTGTACTTATGCCATGCTTCACTGTTTTAATTACGATTGCGCATGGGGTGCCTGTACTGTTTTGGATCGCGGCACGATTTCGCGGTATCGAAAAGCCCAGTCACACTGTCGGGTTCCAGTCGTTTACAGCCGTTCTCACAAACCCTGAGTCCGTATTGGAGACAACCGACTTTGTTGCGGGTAGCTTAGTGGGGTGGCCCCCATGTACTTGCTTTGGGTCTGGGAAATGTCGTGTCCGAGGCCCCGTCGCATACCGTTGGGTGTATGTTTAGGATCTTGCTCATATTCGGATCTGACAACAAGGGTCGAAGTGCGTGTGGATACTTTGGTGCACCCCTGCGGGGTTAAATCTTTTCGAAAAGCCATGTCCGCGGTTATGGACGACTTGGAGCACAGTTTCTCAATCATAGACAACTATAATTTGACTTGTATATGACATGACTAGTAAGTTGGACAACCACCATTGAATGAATGAATAAAACTACCAACAATGTGAGTTTCCTTGGCATGACTTCCTCGTTTGGTCTCGGGGGGAAATACCAGGATGGGTCTGATTGGTGTTAGTATCAGGTTGGTTCCGCATAGGTCTTTCTTATCTCTCTCTAATAGCTGATAGTGTATCGAGTCTCTATAGGTTGTTTAGTGCATGCTTCGCTGCCGCTTTAGTCTACCATACCTATGTAGGAGAGAACTGCTGAACTCTACATTCGCCGTGTACTGGCCTCAGTACTGAATGCTCCCTTTTTTCTTTGCCCTTTGTCGGCACCCTTTTGTTTAACAGGTATAAGTTCGTCGTCGTTAGCAGGGTTACCCTTCTGCCTTGGTCTGGCCAGGGTTATGGACGTCATTGGTTATTCTTCAGGGCTCTTAGCCCAATTTGCTTCTTATTTGTACTCGGATGTTGTATCATTTTCAAGGTGATTTGGATCTTTGTACTATATATCTTTATTCTTGACTCATGGAGTCGTTGTTGTATATATATGTTCTATGGGTTCCATCGTGAACTATTATGTAATGATATTACTTTGTTTTCCACCTGCACGCAAGTGCTTGGTGGACATCTTTAAATCGTTTCTATGCGGGTTTGGCAGGAATCGCTAAAACTTGCATAGGGCCGATTCGAGGGTGTTACAAAGTGGTATCAGAGCTCAGTAGTTGTGATACCCCAATGGTCTAGCTTGTAGGATAACTAGCTAACGGCCGATGTAGAGTGTCAAAACTATTTTGGAAAAATTGGTTGGATAGATCTGATTAGGTCTGTTTTTACTCCTTACCCCTATGCTATTCTCCTCTTACCTCTGCGTGTTTTGAATATATTATCTTACCTCTCTTCGAGTCCAGGATTTCTCGTGGTTGGGTTTTCGTCGTACCTTCAGGGTTTCGCTTCCTCCCTTTTATAACGGTGGTGCCACAATCATCAAATATGCATCTCGTTTGTTGTACCCTTTATTCAATCTTTTGTGTCCTTGAATTCTTTATCTGTATGTGTCCCTTGACGGATATCCGTATCATTGAAAAACATTATGAGAAGGATGAACATTGGTGAAGTTGGAGTATACCTTGAGCATGTGTTGTTCATGCCAACGGAACCATCGCGGAACCTAATCATTGTGTCTTTTCATATGATTTCTTTCGTATCTTCCGGTGGTTTCCAAGCAACAACGTCATCTACATCAGAAGAGCCTATATCAATCATTTGTTTTCGAACATCGCTTACAAAGATCTTCAGTCTGAATTCCGAGAGTTGGTTGCACGATTCTTTTGTTCATGTACAGAGTAATGCTTCGAGTGCGGGATGGAGTAGCTACCATACCACTACTCTTATCATTCACTTTTGTACATTGAATAGGGAATCAATGCGATTTTACTCCTTCCATAGAAGTTAGAGGTGGTCTTACCTTTTGAGACCTCTACCTTCGTATTTGTTTCTCCGGAGTGTTCTCACGTTGAACGTAAACAATGACCTCTTGCTGGTGGTGTCGCCGATTTCAAGATGGAGCAAGAGTCCTTGTTTATGGTGTCGTAAGGATCTACACGAAGCAAGGAGAATGTGCTCATCAGCCTTCTCCCCCGTACCATGAGGCGGATCTCGAGGACGAGATCCCTTGTTAGTGGTGTCGAATTGTAGCACCCCGGAAAAATCACTACTAGAAAACCGTGTGTTCAAATTGTTTTATGTATCATCATGAAATCATCATGCATCACCATCATGTTCATCACGTCACCTTGCATGGAACATATAATTAAATTGTTGCATTTAAATTATCTCACTTGTATATGGTTCTTAATATTTGAATTTGAGCGTTGTTTGCCTCCCTCTATTTTGCCCTCTCTCTATTATATTCTAGTTGGTGCCATGTGTGATGGAACCACAATGTCTGATTTGTTTTTATTTGAGTCTTGATATTTTATTTTGTCAAATGCCCAAATTAAATTGGGGGCATCATCCCTTATTCTTTCCTCCATATCTTGTGCCTCACTAATGTCCATATGATCATCTTTCTAATCCCTACCACGTATATGACACATGGGTTCTCCTTTTGCTTGTTTTTAACTCATGCCCTTATTCATATGCGGATCACTCTATCTAAATTCACCATTCCCAAGTCAAGTGCTTTAGCCCTCTGTTTCTACCATCTACATGCATGTGTCTTTTCCCCTTCTTTTTTAAATTCAAGTAATATATATTTTCCGGTCCAGGTATAAACATAAAAAGGTTTAATTATTTTCACATAAATAAAAATAGGCAAAAGGTCGTCTAAAGTTTTAGCCTAAAACTAGCCCATCTAGTCTACTTTGGACTATATTAGCAAAATGCTTGTGTGTTGCACTACAGAAACGCATGCCCACCTCCCATGGGTGCCTCCCATGTCCGACGCCCCTGCAATAATAGCCAGGACGAGCAGGACGAAGAAGAAGCGGAAACACATCGGACCTGATTAATGGAAGGATTGTGGAGAGAGGCCATATCAAGGAGAGGTTGTGGAAGTAAAGAGACGGCAACACGACACACTGGGCGACGGAGATCCAGGGGTGGCTGCAGAGAGAAGGCTCGCCGGAGGTTGGCGTCGGGGTAGAAAATCCATACCTACACTGCCTGGGAGCTCTGTTTCGTCTAGGTCGCCTTCCCTCTCTAGATTTCAAGCCACCGTCATTTGTCTACCAGGAGAGAGGAGAGGCGAGTTCGGCCGCAAATCGTTTTTTTGTAAAGGAAGTGAACCATTATTTTACTTGGAGTTATACAGCCGAACTGGCAGAGGAAAAACTACCCCAGAAGTGTAGGAACATGAGAAACAATCCTTTCTTTATACTCTATATAAGCATTAGTTGCTTATTAGGCTTGCCAGGTTAAGTGGTGAAATTCCACGTACTGAAAAGAAATATGCAGGAGAATAATTTATAAATTCATAGGATACAATGTATAAAATTCACATGTTTCACAGGCAAAAATATGTATGAATTGTGAACTAAGCACAACTGGAGAACGATTATCTGATGACATAACCAAAATTAATATAGTATATACTTTGTTGTTGAAGACATCAAATATTGGACAAAAATAAGTATCATTTTCCCTTTACATTTTCCAATCTACGGTATTTATCTTCTTCACTATGCTCCATCTGGGATACCAACAGAAATTAGTAAGGTAATTTGGAACACATAGAACAGATACATGACAGTATATCAAATGATCAACCCATACTAGTTCCTTCACAGATTAAACGACGTATGTCACAAAGGTGGGAGGAATAATCCATCCCAAGAGCACTGAATTAGCACGATGAAATCTGAGAGAGAAAAAAATCCATATTGCCTTTCATGAGTCCACCCTTAGACAACCAAAACGCGTGTAAATAATGCATATGGATCTGGATAAAGAAATGTCACGGTAGACAACGTCTTACCAACAAACGATAGTCTCCCTGATTCAGAGTTTGATCAAAGGAGAGAATGCATGAGGTAGTCTATTGGGCGGAAGACCAAGCAAGTTTGGTATGATTTCGGCTCCTCGCCGCAGCAATGTTCCTCGTTGTCAATGTCCGACGCATGTGGCCGTTGCACCAAATCTTCTCATGTCTAGATGAATCGCCCTTGTGATCTTTCTCCTCATGCAATAGTTGCTCCAGGCCGTCGTTGGCCTCGCCACGCCATTGGACCAGGCCTCCAGACCCCAGTCATCTTGTGGCTTAGGAAACAGTGCTTCCACCAGGCCTCCTAGACCCCAGTCATCTTGTGGCTTAGGAAACAGTGCTTCTACCAGGCCTCCCAGACCCCAGTCATCTTCTGGCTGCCGGGCAGCCGGGCAGCGAGGCATCGCCACCATTGTGCTCCGGCCGCTGTAGCTCCCGGGTGGCAGGTGCTTGTTGAGGGCGGCCACGGTGAGGAGCTAGGCGAGAAGACTGCCAATTGCATCAAGAAAATACAGCCTATGCACTAATGCACAGAACGATGAAGCAACATAAATCAAACAACCGTCGTATCAATTAGTGATCCAGAGTTTGAAGCGCATGAATCAACAATCATGGACCTGTACTTCTTCAAATTGTGATAAGACACAGAGATTTTATAAGTATTCTTCTCGGGATCCCCATCGAGGTCGCGTCCGTCGACACACCGACAACCATGTTCCAGATCTCCCCTGTCCCCGCCGTCCTCCTGTGAAGAAAAAACAGACAAAGACAATGGTTAAATCATTGTAGGCAATGAGGACGATTCCAGTCAGTTAAATTAACATACCTTCAGCCTTCAGGTCATCTCCATGGTTGAGGTGATCTTACGCTTGAACCTCAGTCCATGTATCTGCTCCCTCGTTTATCGAGAGTTTTAGAAAACACAAGAAGGTGCCAGCAGCCTGAAAACATTAATCTTGGAGGAGGTCGCTAGGCATGGCGAGGAGCGCGAGTGGGCCGTAAGGCCGGCCAGGGCGGCGAGCGCGACGCCCGCGGTGAAGAGGAAGAAGAGCGGGGCCGTGCCTTCACCCAGTACCTGCCCTCGGTGGAATTGTTTCGCTGGCATCCTCAAGCTGCAGCCAAACGACAACGTCGCGGATGGGAAGGATCGTTCGTGCCCCGGGGCTCGGCGAATTATATCTTGAAAATCCAATCGATCGAGTCCATGTTTGGATTTTTATGATCCAGAGCAGGACGGGGATGCCCTAGACCCGCGTCACGAGGCCGCCTCTATAGTCTGAAGTCTGATGGCTTTGCCTCCATGGCTCCCGGCGTGAGGATTGTTGGCATATGCCCGACTTTGACTTACGTACGATCTCGCCTGGACGTTCATCGTCAATGACATAAGATTCGAGGATGTGCAGGGGCGGCGACCGAGATTGTCCAAGATTAGTGATTCGGTAGCGCGGGGCTCCAGCGATTGGATCTGCCTCATAATGTCATAGGTTTAGCTGGGAAGATTGTTCATGGAATAGGTAGGTCACCCATGTCATAGGTTTAGCTGGGTCTTAATTTATACATGGATGGAAGTACGGGCACGGAAGATGTCCGTGGAATAGGCAGGTCACCAATTTGTTCTGTTGATTGACGACCGGACAGGGAGGAGTCGTGCATGCCTCAGACCCAAACAAAATTCCGGTGTTTAGGAGTCGTGCATGCCTCAGACACAAACGAAATGCGATGTTTTGTGGAAGGGTAAATCAGTCCAGAAAAGTGTTGGACCGGAAGAAACAATCCGTCCTTTCTTATTAGGTATAGACTAGGAAAGGTGGCCGTGCGTTGCTACGGTTTGATTTTTTTAGTAAAATAGTTATTTTGAAACCAGTGTCATTGCATGTGTGAACTTCAGTGTTCTTTCCCTCTCTGTCCAGCAGCTACTGAACTTGCATGCGTCGAAGTCTGAATTTTTTTCTTCATCATGGAAGAGAAGAAGAATTAAAGCTTGGACAAGTGCCTTTTCTCCTCTATCCAATCAATGAAACAAAGAACAATAAATTTGTTGGTGGCTAAAACTGAACTGGTTGCTGCAATGTTCTCGCTCAAGCGCAACCGGAAGCTCGGCTACATACGTCTTTCACCTCTCAGCTTGTCCTTGTCCAATAAAACATCCCACCCAGCGCAGGATGTGAATGAATACATTTGGCTTCGCTACGGGCGAGAGAACCAAAATAAGTCCGTTTCCAATTATGCATAGTTCTCCAGCACGCCGATATGCGAGTCCATGACGTGACAACGTTCAACTCCGCCTACCCTACTACCAAAGGTTGACAACATCATAGGCCGACAGCTCAAGTATCAAGATTCCTCAGCACCGCGACTGTCCTAACGCGGACACCACGATGCCGGTGAGGTTGCGGGGAACCGAGCAGTTGTAGACAATGACGGTGCATGGCCGCCGCATGAGGGCCCAATGCGCTTTCTCCTGCGGTGTTGCGACCAGGCCCTTGCCGGCGCCATCAGCAACTATGCCACCATCAGAGACAAGCCCAAGAACAACACAGAGAGGATACAGACTTAGGCCAAGAAAACCATCGGCAGCCTGCAATCGTGCCGCCATGGCCTTTTTGTTCTCCGCCACTTTCTCGCTCTCGACGCCGGCGCGATCGAGCCGAACGCGGTCTCAGGGATATGCCGACAAATTGCAAACGAACCAAAGGAGTAGCATAGCTTCGTGCGTGCGCGCGTACCATCACGACATGGCAATGACCAGCAGCAGTTTGCAGACGTCCGGCCGCACCGGAGATGTCCGGAAGCAGCTGGGGCGGACACATCCATGCAGTTGATTCGCAGGCCAGGGCAGCACCGCACGCGTGAAACAGCCGTGGCAGGAGATGGATGGTCTTATCATACCGCGGTCGTGTGAGATTTACGGGTTCGTCTCGGACGCGTCGGGACGGTGATAGAGTTGGGGAGCTTGCCGGCGAGGATGGCAGAGATAGTCGATCGACGGTGTCCCGGCTGTCGGCAGTTGGGTCAGGCGAGGACATGGTCGACACTGATTTGTTGCTGGGCTAGGTTGCGTGCGTTGCGTAAAACGATTTGTCGACATCTCGGCTTCGTAATTCACGATGTACCATCTTTCTAAGCTGATATAAGATTTAGGTGCCTTCGGCACCCTTTCCCGGTCAAAAAAAAAACAGGGCTGGGCTGCGAGCATTGGGAATTGTGTTGTCGACTCTGTCCTAGACCAACAACGGCCGAGCACATGCATACATAAACATGATGCAGGCTCTGCACCCCGTACGGAATGGACATGCCCGCTAGCCTATTTTTTGTTCGAATTAGACTTTGCACAACGGGTGGGAGTTCGAGATAATTTGGAAAGCTCGGATGGACGAAAGCGCATAGATCGATGGACGAAAGCGTAAAAAGACGGACCAAGAGAGAAACGTTAGTCCTTTTATTATTAGGTATAGACTAGCAAAATGCCTATGTGTTGCACTGAGAGAAACGCATGCCCACCTCCCATGGGTGCCTCCCATGTCCGACGCCCCTGCAATAATAGCCAGGACGAGCAGGACGAAGAAGAAGCGGAAACACATCGGACCTGATTAATGGAAGGATTGTGGAGAGAGGCTAGCAAGGAGGGGTTGTGGAAGTAAAGAGACGGCAACACGACACACTGGGCGACGGAGATCCAGGGGCGGCTGCAGAGAGAAAGCTCGCCGGAGGTTGGCGTCGCGGCGGAAAATCCATACCTATGCTGCCTGGGAGCTCTGTTTCGTCTAGGCCGCCTTCCCTCTCCAGATTTCAAGCCGCCGTGGTTTGTCTCCCACGAGAGAGGAGAGGCGAGTTCGGCGCAAATCCTTTTTTTAAAGGAAGTGAACCATTATTTTACTTGGCGTTATATAGCCGAACTGGCAGAGGCCAAACTGCCTCAGAAGTGTAGGAACATGAGAAACAATCCTTCCTTTATACTCTATATAAGCATTGGTTGCTTATTAGGCTTGCCAGATTAAGTGGTGAAATTCCACGTGCTGAAAAGAAATATACAGGAGAATAATTTATAAATTCATAGGATACAATGTATCAAATTCACATGTTTTACAGGCAAAAATATGTATGAATTGTGAACTAAGCACAACTGGAGCACGATTATCCGATGACATAACCAAAATTAATATACTTTGTTGTTCAAGACATCAAATATTGGACAAAAATAAGTCTCATTTTCCCTTTACATTTTCCAATCCACGGTATTTATCTTCTTCACTATGCTCCATCTGGGATACCAACCGAAATTAGTAAGGTAATTTGGAAGTCCATTTTAAGATGAAATGATTAAGCACATAGAACAGATACATGGCAGTATATCAAGAGATCAACCCATACTATTACAAAGTTAAGCAGCTAATTCTAGTTCCTTCAAAGATTAAACGACGTATGTCACAAAGGTGGGAGGAATAATCCATCCCAAGAGCACTGAATTAGCACGATGAAACCTGAGAGAGAAAAAAAATCCATATTGCCTTTCATGAGTCCATCCTTAGACAACCAAAACGCGTGTAAATAATGTATATGGATCTGGATAAAGAAATGTCACGGTAGACAGCGTCTTACCAACAAACGATAGTCTCCCTGATTCAGAGTTTGATCAAAGGAGAGAATGCATGAGGTAGTCTATTGGGCGGCAGACCAAGCAAGTTTGGTGTGATTTCGGTTCCTCGCCGCAGCGATGTTCCTCGTTGTCAATGTCCGACGCATGTGGCCGTTGCACCAAATCTTCTCATGTCTAGATGAATTGCGCTTGTGATCTTTCTCCTCATGCAACAGTTGCTCCAGGCTGTCGTTGGCCTCGCCACGCCGTTGGACCAGGCCTCCAGACCCCAGTCATCTTGTGGCTTAGGAAACGGTGCTTCCACCAGGTCTCCCAGACCCTAGTCATCTTGTGGCTTAGGAAACAGTGCTTCCACCAGGCCTCCCAGACCACAGTCATCTTGTGGCTGCCGGCCAGCCGGCAGCGCGGCATCGCCACCATTGTGCACCGGCCGCTGTAGCTCCCGGGTGGCAGGTTCTTGTTGAGGGCGGCCACGGTGAGGAGCTAGGCGAGAAGACTGCCAATTGCATCGAGAAAATACAGCCTATGCACTAATGCACAGAACAATGGAGCAACATAAATCAAACAACTGTCGCATCAATCAGTGATCCGGAGTTTGAAGTGCATGAATCAACAATCATGGACATGTACTTCTTCAAATTGTGATAAGACACAGAGATTGTATAAGTATTCTTCTCGGGAGCCCCATCGAGGTCGCGTCCGTCGACACACCGACAACCATGTTCCCGATCTCCCATGTCCCCATCGTCCTCCCGTGAAGAAAAAACAGACAAAGACAATGGTTAAATTACTGCAGATAATGATGACGATTCAGTCAGTTAAATTAACATACCTTCAGCTTTCAGGTCATCTCCATGGTTGAGGTGACCTTACGCTCGAACCTCAGTCCATGAATCTGCTCCCTCGTTTATCCAGAGTTTTAGAAAACACAAGAAGGTGCCAGCAGCCTGAAAACATTAATCTTGGAGGAGGTCGCTGGGCATGGCGAGGAGCACGAGTGGGCCGTAAGGCCGGCCAGGGCGGGGAGCGCGACGCCCGCGGTGAAGCGGAAGAAGAGCGGGGCCGTGCCTTCACCCAGTACCTGCCCTCGGTGGATTGTTCCGCCGGCATCCTCAAGCTGCAGCCAAACGACAGTGTCGTGGATGGGAAGGATCGTGCGTGCCCCGGGGCTCAGCGGATTATATCTTGGAAATCCAATCGATCGAGTCCATGTTTGGATTTTTATGATCCAGAGCAGGACGAGTGTAGCATCTCATTTGTCTAACATCTGTATTGCTACATGGTCTAATAATAAAATGCTACTTCTTACATATAATGGTTGCATCATAATTATATCATGCTCATGTCATCATGCCACCTTGCATTTGAGCATCATATAAAACCCTTTTTCTTTTGGTTCTTATCTCATATGCATTATTAATTGTATTTGCTTCTTCACATATTGTATTTGCGTCTTGATATATTGCTTCATGCTCAAGTTGAGTTGGGGGCATATCTCTTCTTGACTCCACCACTTTTCTCTGTCACCACCTTATAATTCCACCATCCAACCTATATGCGAGCTTTTTTCTTTCTTTTTTTATTCTATCTAGCTCATGTAGGTTGGGATGGATCCACTTCTATTTCTACATGTTTCCATACTTGTTACCATGTGGTTGTCACAATGTGGATATGGGAGTCACATAGCCACCTTGCATGCAATGTGAGTAGTGCTCTTTCCAACCTACCATATGGTATTATTTTGAGCCAAGGTCATGTTTGAATATGGCCACTTCAATTCATACATGCTTTTAATCAAATTAAACCATGTGTAGTAAGGGAATGGTTCCAATAAATACTTTTTGTTGGAATTGTGGGTTTGCATACATGCTAAAATGCTTTTAGATATTTTGTTTTGACAAAATATGACTTGATGCATGTATTTATTGCCTTTGCAAGGCCCATGCAACACTTGCACCCTTCCTCTCTTCCATTTGAATCCTTTTGGGGTTTTGTGAGTATCTTGTTTTGTTTTGAACCTTTTCATGTGGCTATTCAACCAAGCAAGAGATAACACCTCCTTAACTTTTTCTTGGGTCTTTTGGAAGGCTCCAAATATACATGCTTGCTTGCACAAATCCATTGCTAGCGTGATCGAGTGTGTTTTCACAATCTAAATCACATGCATGCATAGCACATGTAGCCAAGCTTTTTCCCTCTTCTTCTTTCTTTTGAATTCTTGTGGTTTTTCAAATGGCTATTGGATGGATCTATGCTAATAAAATCAAACGTTAAAGAAAAGAAAGAAACCTACATCTAAACCCTCTTTTCTTTTTCCTAGCTTGGCCGAACTCTCTCTCTCTCTATCTATCTAACCCAAAACCCTAAGCTAGACCTAATCCCCTACACCCCTCTCTCTTTCTCTTCTTTCTATCTTTTCCTAAACCTATCCTACCGAGAGGGTTTTCCCCTGGCGCCGTTCCTCCCAGGACCAACCTGTCCACACCCCGGCCCTTCCCTCCTAGTCTATTTCCTCCTCTCCTGGTCCGGCTCGATCAGCCGAGAGGTGCTGAGCCAGCTTCCCTCGCCTGTTGTTCTCCCTCCCTCGAGCAGCACGTGATCGCCTGCCTCGTCGCTGCCGTGCGCGCTCTCCTCTCTCTCGGCATAAAGCAAAAGCAGAGGCAGCCTGCCAGCCTCATCCCCTCAACTACCCCCTCCACCATCTGCATCGGCATCTCTCCCTTCCACCTCCTTCTTCCTCCACAAGAAGCTCCCGACCCCATATCGCCAAAACCCCATCGCCGCCGCCATGCCCATACTGACGCCGCCACGAGCCACCGACTGTCGCCGGTGAACCTCGCCCTGGACCTGCTCAAGCCCTGCTCGAGCACCTACAGGCCTGGATGCGAGGAGGAGTAGCTTGCGTGCTCGCCACCGTCTCCGTCGCCGCACACTGCTGCCACGGACACCATCTCCTCGTCTTTGTCCTGCTCTTCGCCCAGCCCGGCCGTCACAACCTCGCGACCACTTCTCGGTGAGCGTCCCCTCCCTCTCTTCCCTGTCTCACTTCACCCTGCTCGCCAGCACGCGCCGATGCCACGCCGCGCGCGCGCACAGCAGCTGCATAGCGCGCCTAGTAGCAGCAGCATCCGACCCGCCTCTGCTCTTCGCCGTGCCCCGCGCGCTGTAGACCTCCTCCGGCGATGCCACGTGAGCGAAAGTCGTAGGCCATGATCCCCTCTTCATCTTTGCTTTTTGCGGTGATGCTAAATTCCCTTTAGATCTCTCGCCATCGACCTCAAAAAATCGAGCCAGCTGCAGTTTCAGAAAGCGGGTTTTCAGTTCATCAGATCTACGCGGTCAGTTTTGCACTTAGGTCCATGTCTTTCCCAGCTCGCCAACCCACGGTCCTCTGAGCCCCACCGGTCAGCCGCCGTGCTGTTTTTACGAAACGGTACCTCGGTTTCCGTTGATTCCCACCCGCGCTCCTCGGATCTGCTGCGTGGCACGCCCCGGCTGGCGCACCCGCGCGGTGGACCCGCCGTGCCCGGTCCCGCTTGTCAACCTCTGCGGCTGGGTGAGCCTGCATGATAAAAACCCGGTTCAGTTCCCGCCGCACCAGCTAGGCCCAGTCAGCGCAGGCCCCACTTGTCGGTGACTGTGGCTAGATCTCTCTCGGTACAAAAAGTTTGCGTGTTTATCTGTTTAATAAAGATAATTCCAGAAATTGGTTAATCTATTTTAAATCCAGAAATTAATAACTTTTTATTAATAAATCCAAATAAAACAAATGATATATGTTTTAGAGTCGGGAAAATGTGAGGAATTCAAATATGCCATAAAATTTAATGTTTGACTAATTTAAATTTTCGAAATTGTTTAATTGCAATAAAAATGCCTTTTTCTTAATTAATTAATAACTTTAATTCTATAACTCCAAATCTGACAAATAATATGTCTAAATCGATCAGCGCAACGAGCCCGTTCTAACTATGCATTCCATGTACTCAATTGAAGCATGCATCATGTCATTATTAAAAATCAGAACTGTTTATTGCAATAAAACTTGACTAAAACTTAATAAAATGCTTTATTCTTGTACCCCACACCTCACCCATGCCATGCTACTTATTGCCATGTAAATTGTGCATCATTCATCATGGCATGCTTTCTTGCTTGTCGCATTTTATTTATATGCTTGTGCACTTATTTATGTTGGCCTTGTTTGTTTGGTTCTTCTTTCGGATAGACGCCGAGCAGGGGAAATATCAGGAATCCCAGGAGTACTACCTAGATCCACCTCTCGCTTTAACTGAGCTGCCAGGCAAGCACTACCACATGCTTGCATACATAGAGTACCTATTGCCTCTACCTTATTCTTGCATCATTGAGTCACGATTGCATTAAATTGAATCCTAAGTACTGCATAGCCTTTATTCTTAAACCCCACTGAAGCTTGTTCCTCCATCCTATGAGCCATTACTACAGGAGTTGTTTGAGCCATGCGAGTCGTAGAACAGCAGGTGTAGGGTATGTGAGTGTCTGATGGATAACGAGGTACCTAAAAAACTTAACCTGAGTAGTAATGGGATAACTAATGAAAGCGGCACCGGTGAGCAATATCTGCTATTTGGTTTTTCATGCTCACTTATGTCCCGTAGGACCCCGAGTACTTGATTCCTGTTCCTTGACTATTCGCACTATCCACATCCGGGAGGCCTTATGGACCCCCCTGAGCCAGAGCTTGATTCATTTCTATTTTTTGGGGCCACAAACTAGTTTGGGGATTTATTTTACTATCCTGTACTTATGCCATGTTTTACCGCTTTATTTAAGATTGTGCGTGGAGCACCTTTACTGTTTTGGATCGCGCCACGTTTTCGCGGTATCGACAAGCTTAGTCATATATTCGGGTTCCTAGTCGTTTACAGCCGTCGTCGCAATCCCTGGGTCCGTTCCGGAGCCGGCCAACTTCGTTGCGGGTAGCTTAGTGGGGTGGCCCCCTGAAATATTTTATGAATCCTGTGATCGCTTTGTCGTGAATGCCTCGTTGGGTTTTGAGTTGGTTTTTCCGAGGTTGACCGAGTGTGTGTTGCTATTTGTGCACCCCTGCAGGGTAAATCTTTCTGAAAGCCGTGTCCACGGTTATGGACGACTTGGAGCACAGTTTCTCAATCATAGACAAGTATAACTAAAGTATCGCTTTTAATTTGACTAAATACCTGACTAGTAAATAGTGCAATGCTCATGGAATGGTTAATAAAACTGCCAACGGATGAGTTGTTCGTCCGCTTTCTCGTTGGTAAGCGAGAAGGAGGATGGATCTATTACTATATGTTGTTATAACTATTATTTCTAATTAACGGACATCCGTCTATCATTGGTTAGGCGGATGGTTAGCGAGTATCTATAGACTTGTTAGTGTTATCTTTTGCTGCAATTGCGTCACCCCAGGTTATGTCCCCTTTAGAGGCATAAAGACTTGCTGAGTACCCCTAGGGTCTCACACGATAAATTGTTTGATTCAGATGAACAGGTGTATTCGCAAGAAGGATACTGGGTGGAGGAGACAGATGATGTTAGCAACGATCACGCGGTGTAGAGATTCCGGGGATGGGGATCCGCGAGATCTGTGGGCGGGATGTGCTTACTTATGTGATGCCGATTTGCTTCTTGTCCGTGGTCGGATCTTGTTTCCCGCTTCCGCTTGATACTCTGATGTTTGATGTATGAGGAGCTATCCTACACTATTATCTCTATCTATGATATTTGGATCTTGCCGTATGGCGTTGCAATATTTCTATTTCTTTTAGATGGAATGGCTCTGAGAACTGTTGTAAGGTAGTTTGCATACATACTCACTTGTGTATGTATTTGATCTCTTCGCATGTTGCCTACGCCGCTCGCTCTTGTCCCGATGTCTTGGAAATGGTTAGGACGGCCGACGGGTCTACACGTGGGTGGCCCTGGGCCCCCGCTGTACTATTTTAACCACTTCTGGTTCATCCAGGCTTGAACTTAGAGCGTAGGGTCAGAGGTTGTTACAATTGGTATCAGAGCCATCCCGCCCTTCAGGGTCTCAGCCAAATGGTCGTTGTCAGTCTAGCAAATATTTTGGTAGCTATGTATACTAGGGAAAAACAAAACGCGAGAGTAGGACTGCTTCCATTTTTCTTCTTACCCACCCACCCACCCTTTTCTGGTAAGGAAGTGTAACGTTTTCAATCCTCTTCTAAAATTCAAACTAGGATTCACGTGTTCTGTGTTCCGTAGTACCATAGGTTGATTGTGTGTGTGTGAATTCTTTGTCTATCTGTTGCATCCAACTTGATATCGCTATCTGCCTTTTGGTTATCAACTGTTGGTACATTCCATACCGACAGGCCTTTGTAAACCGACGCGATCTATCTGATTCGTTGTATACCGGCGTGATCTGTCTTACTCTTTGTTATCCGACGCTATCTTGTTTGGGGTGTTTGTTTCCGTAGTTGCTAATATTTAGGTTCATCTTAGGAAGGAAGAGAGTTGGGATATGTGTTTTACTTATTCATGTGCGGAGTAATGATTTGAGTGCGGGATGGAGTCGCGACCATACCACTACTTTTATCATTCGCTCTTGTATATTGAATTGGTAGAGTTACTAATCTTGATTCGTTAAGGGTTTTGTGCATATAGTGGTATTTTAATGCCGAAATGTGCGGAAATTTTTTCTTTGATAGCTTTGTGTACCACACTCCTTGTTGAGTCGTGTGCGATATGCTTAATATGTTCTACGTGCTTTGAACTTTGTTGATATTTTAATATCATACTAGTGATTTGTATCCTTTAGTCTTGGTTAATTCCATTTTGGTACTATTTTGGATTATTATTATTCTCTATTATGGTACTGACTTGTGTTTTATATCAATCACATGATGGCACCACCACGCCGTTCTGAGGAGGACATACCACCTGAACTAGGGGCTGCGTTGGCAAGTATTGCAAATGCCTTGGGAACAATGCAGCAGAACCAGCAGCGTTTTGAAGAAAGTGTCAGGAGGAATGAGTTTGTTCCGCTACCTCCACCCCCCAAGCGAGGAGACATCAAGAGTTTTCTCAAGTTCAACCTGCGCCACTTTGAGGTGTCTGATCAGCCACTAGATGCTAATGATTGGCTGCGTGAGATGTCAAGGTTGCTGATGACTGCTGATGTTCTGGAGCAAGAATGGGTAAAATGTGCCACTCATCTTCTGAAGGGAGACGCAACTCTGTGGTGGGAGAATTACCTGAAGGCAAACCACTCTGGTTTTCAGCCTACTTGGGAGCAATTCACTAGGGCTTTCAAAGAGCAATATCTGTCAGAAATTGTCATGGAGAGGATGAAGGAAATGTTTCTCAACCTCAAGCAGGGCAATGACAATGTCAATACCTATATCAGAAACTTCATGAATCTTTCTCGGTATGGTGCCGATGAGATCTCTGATGACAAGAAGAAGCAAAAGAGGTTCAGGCAAGGGCTCAATGCATCTATCAAGTATGCATTCACTCATGCAAGGCCAGGGTCTTTTTTAGAACTCCAACATACAGCTCTACAGGAGGAAGCAAGTAGGCAAGTGTTCGAGGAGTCCAAGAAACATAGTCGTGACGCAGCAAGCTCTTCAGCTATGACAGCTCCTTCTAAGCGCCGCGTGTGGGTTCCTAATACCGCACCACTGCTCCCAGCTCAACCAAGAACTCCAAGCTACACAGCAAGGCCACCAAACTCCTTCACCGCGGCTCCTAGGGGCTACAACCACAACTACGCTGGAGCGCCTGGCGGAGTCCCTGGCTACGCTGCTCCACGTCCACCTGGTGCTTGTTACACTTGTGGGAACACTGGGCATCAACACTGGAGTTTTCCCATGAACAACAAAGCTCTTCCTCCACCACCTCCAAGGCCTGCAGTAAGTTCTTCTATAGTTCGTGCACCTCCACCGCGGGCTCTCAACATCAACACCAAGCCCGGGTCCACTGTTGCTCGTGCCAACTGTGTCAACGTCGCTCAAGCTGAACATGCACTGGAGTTGTGATGGGTATGCTTCCTGTTAACTCAGTTCCTGCACGACTTTTATTTGATTCTGGTGCATCACATTCATTCGTGTCATACAAGTTTGCGGAGAGTAATGGGTTACCTTCTGATGCTTTACCAACTCGCCTCATGGTGCAATCCCTTGGATCAAACATGAGGGCTTCTAAAATCATCCATGGCAATCAAATTGAGATTGGTGGTTCTTCGTTTCCGGCTTCCTTAATTATTCTGGGAAATTCTGACATTGATGTTATCTTGGGCATGGATTGGTTAACAGCAAATGCAGCTGTGATTGATTGTGCTGAACGCTCGGTTTCTCTGAAAATTCCTGAAGGCCATATAGTCTATTCTCCAAGTCTGACTCCTGCAATTCAGCTTTTCTCTTTGGCGGCTCTGAATGATGATGCTATGGATGCTATTCAGAGTGTTGCGGTGGTCTGTGAGTTCCCAGATGTTTTTCCTGAAGAGTTGCCAGGTATGCCTCCTGATCGAGAGGTCGAGTTTGTGATTGAGCTTGAACCTGGAACCGCTCCTATCTCCAAGCGGCCTTATAAAATGGGTCCTGCTGAGTTGGCTGAACTCAAACGTCAGCTTGATGCACAAGAGAAGTTGGGTTTCATTCAGCACAGTAATTCTTCTTGGGGTAGCCCAACCATCTTTGTGAAGAAGCGAGACAAGACTGATAGACTTTGTGTTGACTATCGGGCTCTCAATGCTAAAACCATCAAGAATAAATATCCCCTTCCGCGGATTAATGATCTCTTCGATCAGCTAGCTGGAGCTGTGGTATTCTCTAAGCTTGACTTGAGAAGCGGTTATCATCAAATCAAGATTCGCAAGGAAGATGTTCCTAAAACAGCTTTCACCACCCGCTATGGCCTGTATGAGTACACGGTCATGTCTTTCGGTCTCACCAACGCACCTGCCACCTTCTCGAGGCTTATGAACTTGGTTTTCATGGAGTATCTTGATAAGTTCGTCGTGGTCTATCTGGATGACATTCTAGTCTATTCTAAGTCAAAGGAAGAACATGAAGAACACCTTCCGTGTGTCCTAAACAAGCTTCGTGAGAACCGCCTGTATGCAAAGTTCTCCAAGTGTGAATTTTGGCTTCCCGAAGTCACCTATCTTGGTCACGTCATCTCTGCCAAGGGAATTGCCGTTAACCCAGAAACTGTTCAGACAATTGTTGAGTGGCTTCCTCCTAAAAATGTCAAAGAAGTCTGGAGTTTCCTTGGTTTGGCTAGTTATTACCGTCGCTTCGTTCAGAATTTCTCGAAGATTGCGAAGCCTCTTACCGATCTCCTTAAGAAAGGCAAGAAACACCTTTGGTCTCCTGCATGTCAAGCTAGCTTTGAAACACTCAAAGAGAAGCCCGCTTCCACACCAGTCTTGATTCCTCCAGATACATCAAAGCCTTTCCAGATATTCTGTGACGCCTCCTTGCAAGGATTGGGTGCGGTCCTTATGCAAGAAAAACAAGTTGTTGCTTATGCCTCTCGACAGTTGAAGACGCATGAGATCAACTATCCTACACATGACCTCGAACTCGCAGCAGTTGTCTTTGCTTTGAAAGTATGGAGGCACTACTTGCTTGGCAACCGTTGTGAGATCTTTTCTGATCACAAGAGTCTGAAGTATATCTTCACACAACCTGATCTCAACCTTCGTTAGAGGAGGTGGATTGAAGCAATTAATGATTTTGATCTGACCATCAACTACACTCCTGGCAAAGCTAATGTCATGGCTCAGCCGAAAAGCTTATGTCAACAACCTCATGGTGGAAGAACAACAACCTCTCTTGTGTGAGGAATTCCGCCAGCTCAACCTTGAAATTGTGGATCAAGGGTATGTTCTGAATCTTCTGGCAACCCCTCTCTTGGAAGAAAAAGTTCGCTCCATTCAACTTGGTGATCCTTACACCAAAAAGATCATCTCCAACATTCAGCTTCCGAAGTATGAGTCCTTCCACGTCGACGACCAAGGCACTCTTTTCTTTGAACACCAGATGTTTGTTCCGAACTACCCGGGTTTGAGAGAGCAAGTTCTTAAGGAGGCGCATGATTCTATTCTTTCTATCCATCCTGGTAGCACAAAGATGTAAATGGATCTGAAAACACAGTATTGGTGGCCTGGGTTGAAACGATATTGTGCCAAGTATGTCTCGGAGTGTGATGTCTACCGCAGAGTTAAAGCTATCCATCAGAAACCTTCCGGTCTTCTACAGCCATTGAAGCCTCCGGAATGGAAATGGGAGAAAGTTGAGATGGACTTCATAACTGGTTTTCCAAGGTCGCAGAAGGGAAACAATGCAATATTTGTTGTCATCGACAGGCTCTCTAAAGTGGCTCACTTCTTTCCCGTCAAGGAAACAATTTCTGGAATTCAGTTGGCTGAGCTCTATATCAACAGAATTGTCTCTCTGTATGGGGTTCCTCTTGAGATTAGCTCAGACCGTGGAAGCATCTTCACTTCCAAGTTCTGGGGAAGTTTCCAAAATGCTTTGGGAACAAAGTTGAACTTCAACACAGCTTACCACCCTCAGTCGCAAGGACAAATGGAAAGGATCAATCAGATTCTAGAAGATATGCTCCGTGCTTGCGTCATCTCTTTCGGCATGAAATGGGAAGAATGCCTTCCTTATGCTGAGTTCTCTTACAACAACAGCTTCTAGAAGAGTCTAAAGATGGCACCATTTGAGGTTCTCTATGGCCGCAAATGCAGAACTCCGATTGGTTGGTCGGGCGCAGGTGAAAGAACATTGTTTGGCCCCGACATTGTAACTCAAGCGGAGGAGAAGGTTCACATCATTCTCGAAAACCTGAAGGTTGCTCAAAGTCGCCAGAAGAGCAACTATGACAGGAAGCACACGGACATGGACTATGTCCCTGGTGATCTCGTTTACCTTCGTGTCACTCCCATGAGAGGCACGCACCGGTTTGGTATCAAAGGAAAGCTGGCTCCTAGATACATCGGTCCTTTCAAAGTTCGTGGAAGAAGAGGAGAAGTCGCTTATGCTCTTGAGCTCCCTGAAAAACTCAAGGTTCATGATATTTTCCATACCTCTCAACTCAAGAAGTGCTTCAAGGATCCCGGCAGGACCGTGGACCATGAGCTTATCAATCTCCAAGAAGATCCGTCTTATCAAGAACACCCCACAAAAATCCTAGAAGTCGTAGAAAGAAGGACTCGCAACAAGTCCATCAAGTTCTGCAAGGTGTAGTGGTCGCACAATTCCGTCGATGAAGCCACTTGGGAATGCGAGGATGAGCTCCGTACCAAGTATCCTACCCTATTCGCGTCTTCTTCTTCTTCCTAGAATCTCGGGGCGAGATTCCGGTTTAGTGGGGGAGAGTTGTAGAATCCCATATGTCTAACATCTGTAATGCTATATGGTCTAATAATAAAATGCTACTTCCTACATATAATGGTTGCATCATAATTATATCATGCTCATGTCATCATGCCACCTTGCATTTGAGCATCATATAAAACCCTTTTTCTTTTGGTTCTTATCTCATATGCATTATTAATTGTATTTGCTTCTTCACATATTGTATTTGTGTCTTGATATATTGCTTCATGTCCAAGCTGAGTTGGGGGCATATCTCTTCTTGACTCCACCACTTTTCTCTATCACCACCTTATAATTCCACCATTCAAACTATATGCGAGCTTTTGCCTTTCGTTTGTTATTTTATCTAGCTCATGTAGGTTGGGATGGATCCACTTCTATTTCTACATGTTTCCATACTTGTTACCATGTGGTTGTCACAATGTGGATATGGGAGTCACATAGCCACCTTGCATGCAATGTGAGTAGTGCTCTTTCCAACCTACCATATGGTATTATTTTGAGCCAAGGTCATGTTTGAATATGGCCACTTCAATTCATACACGCTTTTAATCAAAGTAAACCATGTGTAGTAAGGGAATGGTTCTAATAAATACTTTTTGTTGGAATTGTGGGTTTGCATGCATGCTAAAATGCTTTTAGATATTTTGTTTTCACAAAATATGACTTGATGCATGTATTTATTGCCTTTGCATGGCCCATGCAACACTTGCACCCTTCCTCTCTTCCATTTGAATCCTTTTGGGGTTTTGTGAGTATCTTGTTTTGTTTTGAACCTTTTCATGGGGCTATTCAACCAAGCAAGAGATAACACCTCCTTAACTTTTTCTTGGGTCTTTTGGAAGGCTCCAAATATACATGCATGCTTGCACAAATCCATTGCTAGTGTGATCGAGTGTGTTTTCACAATCTACATCACACATGCATGCATAGCACATGTAGCCAAGCTTTTTCCCTCTTCTTCTTTCTTTTGAATTCTTGTGGTTTTTCAAATGGCTATTGGATGGATCTATTCTAATAAAATCAAACGTTAAAGAAAAGAAAGAAACCTACATCTAAACCCTCTTTTATTTTTCCTAGCTTGGCCGAACTCTCTCTCTCTCTCTATCTAACGCAAAACCCTAAGCTAGACCTAATCCCCTACACCCCTCTCTCTTTCTCTTCTTTTTATCTTTTCCTCAACCTATCCTACCGAGAGGGTTTTCCCCTAGCGCCGTTCCTCCCAGGACCAACCTGTCCACACCCTGGCCCTTCCCTCCTAGTCTGTTTCCTCCTCTCCTGGTCCGGCTCGATCAGCCGAGAGGTGCTGAGCCAGCTTCCCTCGCCTGTTGTTCTCCCTCCCTCGAGCAGCACGTGATCGCCTGCCTCGTCGCTGTCGTGCGTACTCTCCTCTCTCTCGGCATAAAGCAAAAGAAGAGGCAGCCTGCCAGCCTCATCCCCTCAACTACCCCCTCCACCATCTGCATCGGCATCTCTCCCTTCCACCTCCTTCTTCCTCCACAAGAAGCTCCCGACCCCATATCGCCAAAACCCCATCGCCGCCGCCACGAGCCACCGACTGTCACCGGTGAACCTCGCCCTGGACCTGCTCAAGCCCTGCTCGAGCACCTGTAGGCCTGGACGCGAGGAGGAGCAGCTTGCGTGCTCGCCACCGTCTCCGTCGCCGCACACCACTGCCGTGGACACCATCTCCTCGTCTCTGTCCTGCTCTTCGCCCAGCTCGTCCGTCACCACCTCGCGACCACTTCTCGGTGAGCGTCCCCTCCCTCTCTTCCCTGTCTCGCTTCCCCTGCTCGCCAGCACGCGCCGATGCCACGCCGCGCGCGCACAGCAGCTACACAGCGCGCCTAGCAGCAGCAGCAGCATCCGACCCGCCTCTGCTCTTCGCCGTGCCCCGTGCACTGTAGACCTCCTCCGGCGATGCCACCTGAGCGAAAGTCGTAGGCCATGATCCCCTCTTCATCTTTGCTTTTTGCGGCGATGCTAAATTCCCTTTAGATCTCTCGCCATCGACCTCGAAAAATCGAGTCAGCTGCAGTTTCAGAAAGCGGGTTTTCAGTTCATCAGGTCTACGCGGTCAGTTTTGCACTTAGGTCCCTGTCTTTCCCAGCTCGCCAACCCGCGGTCCTCTGAGCCCCACCGGTCAGCCCCCGTGCCGTTTTTACGAAACGGTACCTCGGTTTCCGCTGATTCCCACCCGCGCTCCCCGGATCTGCCGCGTGGCACGCCCCGGCTGGCGCACCCGCGCGGTGGACCCGCCGTCCCTGGTCCCCGGTCCCGCTTGTCTACCTCTGCGGCTGGGTGAGCCTGCGTGATAAAAACCCGGTTCAGTTCCCGCCGCACCAGTTAGGCCCAGTCAGCGTAGGCCCCACTTGTCGGTGACTGTGGCTAGATCTCTCTCGGTACAAAAAGTCTGCGCGTTTATCTGTTTAATAAAGATAATTCCAGAAATTGGTTAATCTATTTTAAATTTAGAAATTAATAAATTTTTATTAATAAATCCAAATAAAACAAATGATATATGTTTTAGAGTCAGGAAAATGTGAGGAATTCAAATATGCCATCCAATTTAATGTTTGACTAATTTAAATTTTTGAAATTGTTTAATCTACTATATATTAAAAGTACGTGATGGGTTTACCGAAAAAAGAGAAATATTATAGAAAATTCCACAATAATCAGAAACATCAAATCGTCAATTTAGTGGACCCACTTAAATATAACCGTCAGATCTGCGTATGCGAGTTTTCGCAAAAAACAAAAGTCTACCTATGCGAGAAATTACCCACCTAAGCCATGAAGTTATTTACCAAACCCTTCCAATCTAATCGATCAGGTGATCTAGACAGACTCGCGGTCTCCGTATTCATTATCCGCCGCCGCCAGGTCCACGAAACCATCAAGGCACAAGGCTAAACGCTAATCAATTTCCTTGGCAGCTGATGCACCGCGCCGGACCGTGGTGTACAAGCTACTCTGGCCGCCGGCGTGTACTTCTTCCAAGATTGCGGGTACTAATGGAGACTGGACCTGGCCAGCGTGCAGTGGCATGGTGTACACGTATGATGTACTAACCTCTCTGCTGCCTGACCATCGGGATGTTCGTACTTGACAGCTTGACGTACATATAGGGACACACGCATGTACCAAGCACTGCAATAGCCGAGGAGAACATGACGGATCGATAGAGACACAACACCGACGTCCATATACGTACGTATGAGTTTTCCATCGCGGGTGTGGTTGCAGGCTTCAAGACCTGCACGTACAATTCAATCAAACCCAACAAGGAGCTGGATGCCTGCTTCGTACATTTACTTTTGTTGAAATATTTGACAGTCCTAACGAGCGAGGTATTTTTTTCAGGGAAGAATTGTTATCGTAGGTGGTGAGACTAGCTTCAAGTTAAACTTGCCGTCAGCGTTTGATTCTCATTTATAGTTCATTTCATACTTCATATTCCGTCTCAATCACACAGATCTATGTATCAGGTATTTTCCTAGATCTTAAGCAACTCAATTTTTTTCTGTCGGTATTTCTAAATCTTAATCTGACTGCATATAGGAAGAACAGTACGGGCCCGATGCTAATTAGTTGAGAGAGATTTTCAACATGTTGCCTTACTAGGTTAAATGTATTGTCAAGATCGAAATATTACTGAATTAAACTGTTTCTGAGAAGCAAGACTTAGAATTGCAGTCTATATATGAGACAAAGACGCATGAGAGGAATGTACATGGGAAAACTGATGTAGCGGATGTATGCATGGAGACATCTAATCCAGGAAAATATATAGGAAAAATGAAAAATTCCAGGTCTAGAACTCAGCCGGTTTTATAAGTTGATTTGCAATCGATATCAAACAACTACAAAAATTGTGTTTCAGAATATACACTGAGCTGTCCACTGACTATCACGTCTGTTTTAACCTTTTCCCAATCCAAACTAATTACTTATATACTAACCATGCACAGCTGTCATGGACAAAAGAGTCGAGCCAGTTGGTAGAAGAGATAAAAAAATCCCAGATACCTTGAATCATCTCTAATAAAAAAATCTCAGGACAAATGACAGATTACGTAAATATACTATTATGTACACTAAAATTTTGAATCATCTCTAATAAAAAAAATGAATGAGAATTACTTAGCGGAAGTCTCTAGCAGACAAACATTGCAAAGGTTGTTGACACTGTATTGTTGTGTAGTGCTAAATAATGTATACCTAAGTGTGATATCTGGTGTTTAACTAAAGTACTAAATTGTATGCAAATGACACATATAGTTGTTGACATGTTTTTTTATAAATAGAATAATAACATTAAGAACATGGTGAAATCAACCAGGAAATCCTTATTCTAATTAAGGATCACTTTGAAGTTGCTTGGCTATATTGCACCAAATTATTTTATATTTCCACATGAAAATAAATCTAAAAATATGACACATTGGTTAGTGGAAATTAAATTATAAAAGTGGGATTATTATAACCTATCACAGTAGCAAATGCAGCCTATGTATATATCATCATAAGTGTTTAAAATTTATTCAAAACAAAATTTATTATGCAATTTAATTAAATTATAAATAATCACTTATTGAACTTAAAATACAAATTCATTTTTTTAGATCAATGGAACATACCTCAATGAAGCCAAAAACAATGATTATCGCAGTACATTTTCATGCAAATGATATAACACACAAAGCAAAAAATAATCACATAGGTTTACACGAGCTGCATAAGCTACTCATTTCAAAGAGTAAGGCTATATGATCATTGAGTACACATTAGCCAGGTCAATCCCACTGTGAAATAGACTACTGCTAGCCACTAATTGTTCATTGAATCTTCAACAAAAATTAATAAAGATCCCTAACTTCATGGACCGGAGCGTTAGACATGCAACAACTGATTAAGATGTCCAAACTATGTTGACCATGCCAGCATAGTTGCGCTACACAAGAATTTGGTTGCCGAATTGAAAAAAATCTCGTGGGGGCTCGAGATTCCCGGTTACCGCGGTAACCGAGAAATCTCGAGCGGTTGCCGGACGAATTCAAAAATCAAAATTTGAATTCAAATTTGGACAGAAGGAGTTAATTCGCGGTTAAGCTGCAATAAAACACAATATGCCCTGTAGCTCATTGGCTTCGGTTTAGTTCACCTGTCCTGATGCATGACCTCGTGAGTTCGATCCACACAGCCTCCACTTTTTTTTGCAATCTGAAACAAAATTAATCAGGTAAACCAAAATAAATAACATGGGAATGGAGACTCGAACCGGGGACGGCCGTGAAACAGCGAGCATATAGTGCACTACCACTATGCCATGACATCTTTATAAGTTAAAATAGAAATACATCCTATTTATTCATCACTGGGAATTCAAATTCAAAAAATTCAAATAAATCCGAGATTTTTTGGTCGGTTTTCCGGTTTACCGAGGGTGCTCGAGATTCTCGGTAACCGGATTTACCGACCGGTAACCAAATCCTTGGCGCTACATGAAATTACAAAAAAAATGAGCAAGAATGTAGAATAGCTAAATCGAGTTAGATGAGTAGAAAGGCGAAGCTAATCAAAATAGATAGAAACAATGTTGTGTACTCCCGATAGATATAGAAATACTAAACTTTTTGAGCTCTCTAAACTTGATTACCAATATATAAATGTACTTTTGAACAATAGAAAAGGAAGTATATCATTAAATTGTTATGAAATATAATTTGTGTTTCTTTTTACATAGCATTCCTATACTAAACAATTGTCAAAGATGCATCCTCGAGACTATTTGTTCCTATCTTTCAAATACTTCATAAAGCCATAATGTAACATAATTGAGTCGATGAAAGATCCATACAAGTAAAATGGAAATTACTAATGAATCATCTACCAATTGATGATACTCCCTCCGACCCAAATTAATTGACTTGGATTTGCCTACATTCGGATGTATCTAGCACTAAAACATGTCTAGATACATTTGAATCTGGACAAATCAAAGTCAGTTAATTTGGGTCGGAGGGAGTAATAAAATTCTTCATGTTCCTATTTATTTAGTGAATTATTTTTTTATTTGTATCTGACCTAAACAATATATGGTTGTTTCCCAAGTAGACCCTAATCCACAACATGTAATGTTTTAAATTTTAAAACTAATACACCAAGGAACATTAAGAATGTTCACCTTGCATAGTGAACTAACATCATGTAAAAACTAACACAAAACTCAAGGACCGAAGTGTAATTATACATATCCAATGCAATATCATGTGTAAATGACACATATGGAAGTTAGTATGGTGCTTTTCTAAGAGACCTAATAATCAATGGTCACATATTAATGACGATTAATATTTTTCTACATATTCATTATATTGGTTACGAAACATATTATCTCTATCACAAAAATTCAATGTACATAAATCTATTTATCACTTACATTTAACACATAAAAGATGTTGCCCTCGCATTTGCGAGGGCCACCTTGCTAGTTGCAATAAAAATGCATTTTTCTTAATTAATTAATAACTTTAATTCTATAACTCCAAATCTGACAAATAATATGTCTAAATCGATCAGCGCGACGAGTCCGTTCTAACTATGCATTCCATGTACTGAATTGAAGCATGCATCATGTCATTCTTAAAAATCTGAACTGTTTATTGCAATAAAACTTGACTAAAACTTAATAAAATGCTTTATTCTTGTACCCCCATACCTCACCCATGCCATGCTACTTATTGCCATGTAAATTGTGCATCATTCATCATGGCATGCTTGCTTGCTTGTCGCATTTTATTTATATGCGTGTGCACTTATTTATGTTGGTCCTTGTTTGTTTGGTTCTTCTTTCGGATAGACGCCGAGCAGGGGAAATATCAGGAATCCCAGGAGTACTACCCAGATCCACCTCTCGCTTCAACTGAGCTGCCAGGCAAGCACTACCACATGCTTGCATACATATAGTACCTATTGCCTCTACCTTATTCTTGCATCATTGAGTCGCGATTGCATTAAATTGAATCCCAAGTACTGCATAGCCTTTGTTCTTAAACCCCACTGAAGCTTGTTCCTCCATCCTATGAGCCATTACTACATGAGTTGTTTGAGCCATGCGAGTCGTAGAATAGCAAGTGTAGGGTATGTGAGTGTCTGATGGATAACGAGGTACCTAAACAACTTAACCTGAGTAGTAATGGGATAACTAATGAAAGCGACACCGGTGAGCAATATCTGCTATTTGGTTTTTCATGCTCACTTGTGTCTCGTAGGACCCCGAGTACTTGATTCCTGTTTCTTGACTATTCGCACTATCCACATCCGGGAGGCCTTATGGACCCCCCTGAACCAGAGCTTGATTCATTTCTATTTCTTGGGGCCACAAACTAGTTTGGGAATTTATTTTACTATCCTGTCCTTATGCCATGTTTTACCACTTTATTTAAGATTGTGCGTGGAGCACCTGTACTGTTTTGGATCGCGCCACGTTTTTGCGGTATCGACAAGCCCAGTCATATATTCAGGTTCCCAGTCGTTTACAGCCATCGTCGCAAACCCTGGGTCCGTTCCGGAGCCGGCCAACTTCGTTGCGGGTAGCTTAGTGGGGTGGCCCCCTGAAATATTTTATGAATCCTGTGATCGCTTTGTCGTGAATGCCTCGTTGGGTTTTGAGTTGGTTTTTCCGAGGTTGACCGAGTGTGTGTTGCTATTTGTGCACCCCTGCAGGGTAAATATTTCTGAAAGCCGTATCCGCGGTTATGGACGACTTGGAGCACAGTTTCTCGATCATAGACAAGTATTACTAAAGTATCGCTTTTAATTTGACTAAATACCTGACTAGTAAATAGTGCAATGCTCATGGAATGGTTAATAAAACTGCCAACGGATGAGTTGTTCGTCCGCTTTCTCGTTGGTAAGCGAGAAGGAGGATGGATCTGTTACTATATGCTGTTATAACTGTTGTTTCTAATTAACGGACATCCATCTATCATTGGTTAGGCGGATGGTTAGCGAGTATCTAGACTTGTTAGTGTTAGTGCGTCACCCCAGGTTATGTCCCCTTTAGAGGCATAAAGACTCGCTGAGTACCCCTAGGGTCTCACACGATAAATTGTTTGATTCATATGAACAGGTGTATTCGCAAGAAGGATACTGGGTGGATGAGACAGATGATGTTGGCAACGATCACGTGGTGTAGAGATTCTGGGGATGGGGATCCGCGAGATCTGTGGGCAGGATGTGCTTACTTATGTGGCATCTTATGTCGATTTGCTTCTTGTCCGTACTCGGATCTTGTTTCCTGCTTCTGCTTGATACTCTGATGTTTGATGTATGAGGAGCTATCCTACACTATTATCTCTATCTATGATATTTTGATCTTGCCGTATGGCGTTGCAATATTTCTATTTCTTTTATATGGAATGGCTCTGAGAACTGTTGTAAGGTAGCTTGCATACATACTCACTTGTGTATGTATTTGATCTGTTTGCCTGTTGCCTACGCCGCTCGCTCTTGTCCCGATGTCTTGGAAGTGGTTAGGACGGCCGACGGGTCTACACGTGGGTGGCCCTGGCCCCCGCTGTACTATTTCAACCACTTCTGGTTCATCCAGGCTTGAACTTAGAGTGTAGGGTCAGAGGTTGTTACAACTAGGATGCCCTAGACCCGCGTCACGAGGCCTCCTCTGTAGTCTGAAGTCTGATGGCTTTACCTCCATGGCTCCCGGCGTGAGAACTGTTGGCATAGGCCCGACTTTGACTTACGTACGATCTCGCCTGGACGTTCATCGTCAATGACATAAGATTCGAGGATGTGTAGGGGGCGACGACCGAGATTGTCCAAGATTAGTGATTCGGCGGCGCGGGGCTCCAGCGATTGGATCTATATCATAACGTCATAGGTTTAGCTGGGAAGATTGTTCCTGGAATAGGTAGGTCACCCATGTCGTAGGTTTAGCTGGGTCTTAATTTATACATGGATGGAAGTACGGGCAGGGAAGATGTCCATGAAATAGGCAGGTCACCAATTTGTTCTGTTGATTGACGACCGGACAGGGCGGAGTCGTGCATGCCTCGAACCCAAACAAAATTCCGGTGTTTAGGAGTCGTGCATGCCTCGGACACAAACAAAATCCGATGTTTTGTGGGAGGGTAAATCAGTCCAAAAAAGTGTTGGCCCGGAAGAAACAATCCGTCCTTTATTATTATTATTGATTATTGATTATTGATTGATGATTGATAAGGTATAGAATAGATATAGATAAATACTCTCTTTTTCTTCTACTCAAACCCTATCCTTTAAATCTGAGATCGGAGACAAAATTGCCCACCTCTCCCCCTCCTCGCCGCGTCATGTTCTTCTCCTTTCAATCCATCACCGTTTCTTTGTTTTAATCTGACAGAAGCTATCTTTGTTGTATGCAACTGATTGCATGTATCCTTGGCCGCCATGGAATCTTTTGGCCAATCGAATGTACGTGTTCCCTGTAGTTGTGTTCAAATCAATCAATCCTCTTGTTCCCGTGTACTTTGAATCAATTCTTTTCTTGTTAAATTACTTGCTTTGAATCCTTGACCAGAGTTGCTGCTGCTTGTCCTATCGCCCATCGCCTGCCGTCGTCTTTTGTGCCACTGGTGCGCGACCGTGCGCGCCCCTGTCGGCCGACAGGCCTGGCCCCTCTTGATTTTCTTCTACCGCAGGACATCACATCAGGTCGCCGCCTTCGATTCTTTTCTGCAGCTAGCCGATCAGTCAAGCAGCCTGCAGCCTCACCTCGCGCTCCGTTCTTCTTGTCCCTGCTCTTTTGGTCTGCAGAAACACCACCGCAAGTCACCGTCCAGCACCACCCAATCGCCACCACACTCCCCCGCAGCTGCACATCGCCAACTCCCCTACGACGCACGCCCGCGCTCCGTTCTGCCTCGGCTCTCCCGCGGGTCAACGTCTGCATGTCTTGCCCTTTCTTGCACCGCAGTAGTCGGCCACACGCCATCAGTTGCCCGCGCTCGCATGCGCCCCAGCCGCCATCAACTTGATCTGCGAACCATGTCTGCGGCTCTCTATGTTGCAACTGCCGCTGGGTTTGTCTTCTGCAGTCTACCTCAGCGCCCTGTTAATTGAGCACCGTCAGGCGTTCGACAGAATGCTCGTAAGAGTGTTGGCTTGGAATTTCCTCTGGAGTTCCTTATGGTTCTTTGCCATTCCCGTGGTCTACTTCACCACTTCATCATAACGTCCGGAACCGACATTCATGGCTGGTTCGACAAGGATCTATTTATTGGTGGCCATCAAATTCGGCCACTTTCACTATGCCAACTGCAATCCAAGGATCGTCTCTCCGTTCTTCCGACCCAAATTGTGAGACCCAACCCTAGTTCTATTTTGTTTATAAAATGGCATTCAATTAGTTGCACTTAATCATACATGCACATGCATATTTTGTGGTTTGGGGCATTACACATAATAATTAAATATGGAGGCTATATGTGGATTATTCTAGTCTTATATTGACTCTATTTAAATTCGCGTAGTGAACCGATACCATGTTTTGCCTGGTTAATACAACATTTAAAATGTGGGGTAACTAAACAACATGAACCTAACAAATAATTGTCGGGGCCCCGATTTCGCTTAATCTTGTCTAATTGCACCGCATCTTTGCCATGGCATGCATCATACATACATCATGCCGGATCTTTTTCCGTAGTATTAAATATTGCATCCGGTGTTTCTTTTAGTGTTTTTCTTCTTCACGGATTAGGCTGTTGAGTGGATGCGAGTATCGACAAGTTCTTCCGATAATGTATCTTCGGCAGTGTTTCCCAGGTGAGCATTCTCTCCTTTCTACCTATTTTGTCTTTATAGTCTTTACTTCCTCTTGTTGATCTATTTCTATCTGTGTTGTGATGCTTTAGTTTCTGTGCACCATTTATATTCCTTGCAGCCTCTATATTTCCTTGGACACATCCTATTGCCTGTTGTTTGATAAACATTCAACCTTGCGAGTCGTAGGTACTTGCTCAGGGGCTGCTTCGCGTCGTTGTCGTTCCACTGTTGATGGAAGGTTGGCACATGCTTAATGGTGGAGCTGCTTAATGGTGGACTTACATTATAACTTGTTAACTAAAATGCTAGAAATAGATATAATGCAGCGGCACCGGTTGGTAATAGTTAATATTTGGTTTTTAACCGCCCACTTGTGTCCACCTAGGACCCGAGTTCTTGACACATGTTCCGAGATCGAGCGCGCTAACCACAAGTGGGTGTGTGGGCACCCCGTTGGCATACTACCCGATTTCAAAGTATTGTGCTGAGGCCACAAAGCAGTTGGAGGCTTTATTTATATTCTGTACTTATGCTATGCTTTACTGTTTTAATTACGATTGCGCGTGGAGCGCTTGTACTGTTTTGGAGCGCAGCACGATTTCGCAGCATCGACAAGCCCAGTCGCATTTTCGGGTTCCCAGTCGTTTACAGCCGTTCTCGCAAACCATGGGTCCGTATCGGAGACGGCCGACTTCGTTGCGGGTAGCTTAGTGGAGTGGCCCTCATGTACTTGCTTTGGGTCCGAGCCCCCGTCGTGTCCGAGGCCCCGTCATATACCGTTGGGTGTATGTTCAGGATCTTGCTCATATTCGGATCTGACAACAAGGGTCGAAGTGCGTGTGGATACTTTGGTGCACCCCTGCAGGGTTAAATCTTTTCGAAAAGTTGTGTCCGCGGTTATGGACGACTTGGAGCACAATTTCTCGACCATAGACAACTATAACTAAAGTTTACTGCTATAATTTGACTTGTATCTGATATGACTAGTAAGTTGGACAACCACCATGGAATGAATGAATAAAACTACCAACTGTGTGAGTTTCCTTGGCATGACTTCCTCGTTTGGTCTCGATGGGGGAAATACCAGGATGGGTATGATTGGTGTTATTATCAGGTTGGTTCCGCATAGGTCTTTCTTATCTCTCTCTAATAGTCGACAGTGTATCGAGTCTCTATTGGTTGTTTAGTGCATGCTTCGCTGCCGCTTTAGTCCACCATACCTATGTAGGCGAGAGCCGCTGGATTCTAGACTCGTCGTGTACTGGCCTCATTACTGAATGCTCCCTTTTTTCTTTGCCCTTTGTCGGCACCCTTTTGTTTAACAGGTATAAGTTCGTCATCGTTAGCAGGGTTACCCTTCCGGCTTGGTCTGGGCAGGGTTATGGACATCAATGGTTATTCTTCAGGGCTCTTAGCCCAATTGGCTTCTTATCCGTACTCGGATGTTGTATCATTTTCAAGGTGATTTGGATCTTTGTACTGTATATCTGTATTATTGACTCATGGAGTCGTTGTTGTATATATATGTTCTATGGGTTCCATCGTAAACTATTATGTAATGATATTACTTCGTTTTCCAACCGCACGTAAGTGCCTAGTGGGCATCTTTGAATCGTCTCTATGCGGGTTTGGTTGGAATCGCTAAAACTTGCATAGGGCCGATTTGAGGGTGTTACAGTGCCCAATGATTTCATCCAAATTGGATTGACGAAACTCATTGGTGAAAGAGCATGTGGGTCCCCATGTGTGGTTTTGGTAATTAATGATAATCTTTATGGACTAATGCGCACGTGTAGTAATTGTGCATTGGCATCGCTTGGAGCATGTGTTGGCTTCAAGGTAGAAGAAATTAAGAAGAAGAAGTGTTGTGCAACATCAAGATGCGTCATTCTCGGTGCAATAGTTGATGCTTGCCATTCTCGGTGGTCATGGATCGATAAAGACAAGGTCAAAGAAGAGGCTATCAAGCGAGTGCATGCAAGAGAAATCAAGAAAGGTGTGCATCTTAAGGAGGACAAGATTGTCTCATCTACCTCAAGTGGATTGCTCAAGGCAAAGGTATATTTGTGATAGGGTTTCCCTTTTGCATGTGTCATGTTGGTAGTTGGGAGACCAGGTTTAGGATAGATAACTGTACTATCAAGAGGGGCTCTCGAGTGAGTAACTCGATCATATTGTTCGAAGAGAGCTCAAACATTGCATTCTTAGCATCATCTTTCTTGGTTGTTTGTCTGATCTTATCCATGTTTGTTTCTAGATCTTGTGTTCAATACAAGCTCTAGTTCATCAAAAATGGATTTCCCTTTTCTATCTTCTTGCGTTTTTAATCTTGGAGGATTTAAGGATTCTCACCAAGGGAGGTATCTCACTTTAAAATACATGAAGTATTCTACCTTGGTGGTATCCAATATTTCAGAGGTGTCCCACATAGGCTTCAGAGTACAATTTCTTGTGGAGAGTGTAGACTTGTCTGCGGTCATATCCGCAAAGATGTAGGGAATCCCAGAGGAGTCAGGGAAATCCATCATCCAGCCACTCTTCTTCTACTGGCTCCATCTACATCAATTTTTAAGGTAGTGACGAGGGGTTAACTCATCAATGTCCATCGTTGATGGACTTAGGTTCGAGGAAGTGGGGAGTGCTGGAGGCATCGATCGGCTAGCAAATAAGCACACAGGTGACACAAGGTTTTACCTAGGTTCAGGCCTCGTAGAGGACCCTACTCGTGCTTGTCTGCTCTTGATTATGAGGGAGTTGAAAATTACAAGGGTGCGCAGATGCAATCTGGCGAGGTGTATATGGGGGTGTGTGTATCAGTCCTCCTCGCCGCCCTCTCCTGGCCTTTATATAAAGAGGCTAGGTTTCAGGGTAGCAGGTCGAGTCAATTACAAGTTAGGGTTTCCCTTTTAAGTTTCTATCTATACTTTGTCGTGTCCTCCAAGAAGTTGAACTCTAATGGGCCACCCCGAATCTTTACTAGGCTTTGATTGTACCGTGAACTCCTTCTTGGGCCGGAACGTATAGGATAATCTCAGGTACCTGTAAGGTATACCCACGTCAATAGCCCCCAAGTGTCCAGCCGAATCGCAGATTCGGGTGGGGACTATAAGTATTTTGAGTGCGTGGAATACAAGCTCGTCCGGAGTTATTTCGGGTATCGACGTTTATGTCATAGGGATTTTTGATATGCGTGCCTGATTTATCTGATTGATCTTGATCAGTTAACTGCCTTAGAGCAAAACAACACTATCTACTCAAATTCGAGTCCCCGGACTCGAATTTGGAATAATGCTGGCGTAATTCGACTCTGGCCGCGGAGGTCTTACAGAGTTTGAATTCCAGTGTTTCAGGTGTGGGCACTCGACGCGGCCATCAAGGCTTGTTTCATCGTGCCTGTAGGCATGGCTTATATCTGGTAGAGCGCATTAGATGCGATGCCAGGCCTTCTTCAGGTCTTATCTTCATGTTGTAAACATGACATCCAAATTTTTATTCACCACGGAGGTGATTCGGGTGGCCCAGGAGACGCAATATCTTTATAGGGAAAAAATGAGGCGGAGTCGCCGTTTCGAGTGTTGACGTAGTCGACACACTTTATTGACTAGGATTGTTTATAGGCTGTGCGACCAGCGCTCCCTATGGGAGTAGCCTGTGTGTCTGCAATCGAATCGTTCATTCGAATAAGGGGCTTCAATTGGTGAGGCCAGTTTAGTTCTTATGAAGTCTGCGGGTGCACGGCCAGCGCTCCTGTTAGGAGTAGCCCCTGAGTGCATGATCGACTCGCAGAGTCAAGCAAGGACTAAAGTAATCGAGGAGATCTCTTGCTGTTTTGAAATGACATTAGTGTTGACGATTAGGTGATATCATTTTCCCGCTGAAGCGGTATTGATGGGACGTGACAAAGGTGGGGAAAGTGCGGCGACGGTTAGGTGATCTCTGACTAGGATTTGACCAGGCAAGCGTAATCTCTGTTTTAACTGTGCCTCCTCTATTTTCGCGCGTAGTAGGGAAAATGCGACGACGGTTCATTGTTTCCGTCACCACACGTCTGTATTGATGTGCGCCACAAGTCTGGTTGAGCTATTATGGCTGTTAGATTGCATCTTCCCTGTGGTTAAGTAGGGGCTCCTGTGCGGTAAATTTCCCCACAGTTCATCGTCTTCCACCTTACGCACTTCTTCCATTGCTTGTTGCTACTGCTCTGCTGCTCTTTCCCCTGCCACTGCGTTGGACGGTCTCAAAACCTTACCAAGCTACTTCCTATGATCCCATCGCCAGCGAAAGATGGGGAAGAATAAAGGTGTGGTCGCATCTGGATCTACTGCTATCGCTGCTGTGGCCTAGAAGAAGTGGACCACTGCCGCTGGTTCTGGCACTACTGCTACAGCCGGAAATAAGAAAGGCGTGGGGATGCGCGTCACCAACGGCTCGTGGCGGCGCACCTCCATTAAGGAGCATGATATCCGACAACACCTACATGACGGTCTTCTTCCTGCCAATGAAAAACACTGCAAGATGCCTGGCTTGGAGGTAATCCCCGATCACCCTACTGGATTTCATGTCATGTTCCTTGCCTTTGTACTTCGAGGCCTTTCTCTCCCCCTCCACAAGTTTGTGCGAAGGTTACTCTGCTTTTATGGGCTCCAGCTGCATTAGCTGACCCCAAATTCGATTTTGCACATTGCGTGCTATATCACTCTCTACGAGTGCTAGCTCGGAATCAAGCCACACTTCGGGCTTTGTAAAAAACTCTTCAAGCCGAAGCGCCAATCGGGTTCTGGATCTGTGGTCTACGATATTGGAGGCTTCGGTATCCATGTGGACACGACTATCCATTACTTCTCCCTCAAGAGCTCCGATTACGTCCAGGGGTGGAGGGAGAAGTGGTTTTACATTCGTGATCAGAAGGTTGATAGTGAGCTTTACGGACTTGCTCCCTTTGATTTGAAGACGGAGTTGAAGAGGAGAAGGTCTTGGAAAAATGTTGTAATGCCCGACGAAGAGGAAGAAGTCAAAACTTTGTACAAGCCCGTCTGTGATCTTGAGCTCATTTGGGGAAAAGAGATTGATGGCCCGAACCTCATACGCACCTGGATGCGACGCCGGGTGCAACCGATGCATGCTAGGGTACGCATTTATTATAACAAGGACCCTGAAAACTGAGCAATGGAGTTTGTGTTTTGAGGTTTGCGCATACTAGCGTTCATCGTGCTAAAGTAGAATTTTTCTAGATGCTAAGAATGGAAAAGAAGATCAAGAGGTTGGCAATGTTTGGATTTGCTAGTCTTGATCCAACGGTCAATGTTCAAAGTTAATCCGCACATTATGCAGTGATTTATTGTATTCTAAGAGATAAGACACGATAAAGAGAAGATAAGAAATACTGAGAATGGCCTACCAAATGGTAGGTCTCTTAGGAGAGAGGTGCTTGAGCGTGAACACGGTCGGTGGAAGTACAAGTTACATCACGGACCTCATAAAAATGAAAATTGCATCCAAGTCCATGCATTTATTAGCACAAGGACCCTGAAAAAAGAGCAATGGAGTTTGTGTTTTTAGGTTTGCGCATACTAGCGTTCATCGTGCTAAAGTAGAATCTTTCTAGATGCTAAGAATGGAAAAGAAGATCAAGAGGTTGGCAATGTTTGGATTTGCTAGTCTTGATCCAACGGTCAATGTTCAAAGTTAATCCGTACACTATGCAGTGGTTTATTGTATTGTATTGTAAGAGATAAGACACGATAAAGAGAAGATAAGAAGTACTGCGAATGGCTGTAACACCTCAAAAATATTAAACAAGCTTATGAAGTTCTAATCACCCAAGTTTAGGGTTAACAAATTTTTTATTATTAAACTCTATATGAATGCATGAGTGATTTCCATTAATGCATGAATGCTTGCCTTTGCCATGTTTGATTGATATAAATGATAAGGATTAGTTTAAAGATGAATACCACATCATCTAGGTTAATTCCATACAAAATCAAATAAAAAAGGAAAGCAAATATGAAGCATATGATCATATGGTCATTTTGGCCAAAGTTAACCACTAGCCTACTTTGGCCATCTCTAGTAAAAGATTTCTAACAGAAACAATTCTAATTCTTTTCACCCCTTGCTAGACCAGGTAAAAATGAACCCAAGCAAACTTTACAAACCCACAAAAACTATATTCAAATTCATTTGAGAGGCAATTCAAAATTGAATCAAGTGTAGGTACATAGATCATCATTTTTCAAAAACCGCTCAAACCTCCACCACTTGACAATTCCTAGCAACCAGAGACTACCAAGTATGTGACCAGCTCACGCACCAAAAATCATTGAAAAATTCAAAGATTAAGTTCATGCGGCCATTTAGTCGAACACTTAGCAGACAGAGTACGAGTTCAACAACTATCTATTGTTTTGATCAATCAATTGATCATCACTTGTACCCAATTCAACCCAATAAATCTCCCACGATCACTCCTAGTACCTGGCCGTGCAAGGGAGCAACCTCACTCTCCCCATGCGCCATTGCCATGACCGTACCGAGCATGTCATGTCGGCCAACCATGGACAAGACGCCACACACCTCACCGCCCTCTCCCACGATGTCCAGAGAGTAGCCATGACCTCACCGCCCCTCTCTGTCCACCCCTTGACCAACAGCGAGTAGTGGAGAAGCTGGAACCACCACGCCCATTTAAGTCCCTGCCATGCTGAGAGCACGACTGAGCATCGAAGCCGCCTCGTGCAGCCACGCCGCGCCTCGCTCTCTCCGCTCGTACCCGCACCTGCCACGTCACCAGCGACCGCCCAGACATGAACATTCGCCGCCGCGCTCCCTGTAATCACCGTACTCGATGACGAACACCGCCGTACCCGAACAGAGCGCCGATATAGCTCAACCGACTGAGACCACCCCTCGTCGCGCCACTACACGCGTGGCGATCGCCACAGTCCACCATGTCGACCCATGCCATCCGCCATACCTATCGCGACGTGTAGCAGCGTCGCTGATGAAGCCTAACCATGCCGCCCTGCCTCAAGCGCCAGTGTATAAATAGGAGCCACCCCAGACCTCAAACGGCACACCATCTCACTCCTCTCTCTCTCTCAGAACCACCCCAGACCCTTTCCCGGAGCAAGGCGAGCACCACCCCGCCGGAATTTGACCGGAGCCTGCCGTTGCAGTGAAGAAAGGGAGCCATCGATTGGAGCCACCCCAGGAGCAGCCATGACCGCCAATCGACCTGCAGTCATCGACAAGCCCGTTCGCCCCCATCGCCGGACTTATCTGGAGCCCTGGTAAGCCCCCAGTGACCCCCGCTGTGCCGCTAGGTTTAGAATCTCGCCGGAGCACCGCGACGTAGACGACGAACCCCAGCCGTAGATCTTATTCTAATCGAAGCGCTGAGATTTGCTGATGTCGTTTCGGTTAGATAGAGCCACTGACGCATAGGACCAACCTGTCAGCAGCCCGCTGCACGCGCGTTGTGTACTTGGGCTGGCCCTTTTCTTTTCCCGTGCAGAGCCCAGCAATTCAAATAGAATTTTGCCATTTAGTTAAAAACCCTATTCTGTTAGTAGATTCAAAATTCAATTCAAAGAAATGTGCTGAACCAAATTGCATGATTCCAATTTTGGTTAGAAAGGTATTGAAAATATCTACACACTCCCGTTGGATTCAAACCATTTGAAATTATAGATCACCTATACTAAAAATAACAAGATAGAGACTTTTACCACTTCAAATATTTTTATAAAACCAACCATAAATGCTTTTGAGTTGATTCCAACTCTCAAAAGTCACATTTTCCATGCTCTACATGAATATGCAAAAAGATTTGGTTTTATATTATATTAAACTTGGACTAGTATTAAAAGGATCCTATATAGGCTTTTCTAGCCACTTTAATATTATTAAATAGTAGTATTAAATCTTGTAATATATGATCACCACTTTAAAACACTTTCCCAAGTATTGAAATATGTGGTGCTGACATGTGTCAACCTGATCCCATATTTTAATTAGAGGATATTAAATCTTAAGTACTTTTAATGAGTAGAAATTACTTTTCCACAATAAGATAAATAAGAAAGTGTAAATATTACATGTGATGATAGAGATGATGCTAGATCATCTAGTGTGAGCCATGTTTGCTAAATAGAAGTAGTTAAGGATTGTTTGGTGATTGTGTACATTGAATGTATTTATAGACCCTAGTACCGATCCGGGATACGATGAGGAGTACTTCGAAGAAGAGGAAGAGAACTTCAACGACTGCACTGCTCAAGGCAAGCTAAACTATGCAAGCCACCATATGCAAACCCACTATGCTAGATAACCTATGCAAGATGCACCATGCATGCTTGGTTATGCAATTTTGATTACACCAATCCTAGTTTTGTATGCAAGCTTTACTTTCCCTTTTTACTCAAGTTTCTTCCTTAGTTAATGTATTGTGATTAGTGGAAAATAGGATGGATACCATCAATATAATAGAACTAGCCTTGGGTACGTATACTTGATTAGCACCCCTCAATAGTGATACACTCAATAGTAGTGGCTAGTGCTAAACTAAAACTTGACCACTTTAGATGGGAATACTTGGTGAAAATGATTATGAAAACCTTGGAATGATGATTCATTCTATTGAAATGTTTTGACATGTGTTATGAAACACAATAGGTTGATAATGAAACTAAATGAGGCATGAGCCTTGACTTTGATAAAAACTGATGGTTGGGTTCGGATGCGATACCATTCAATTTTACCGTACAACCATAATACCTGAGTTGGGTAGGGCTTAACTGGAAACTTATGTGTCTTAGTATGGGTTCCCTTGCGGAAGAGATTGAGCTGAGGCTACCTCGTGAATATGAATGTCCACCTATCTAGTTCCCGGGATGGCAGTTGGCCATGGCTGGGAGGCCAAGCTCATAGGGGAGGTGCCTATACTAGGGTGTGTAATTGAAAGGTTAGGGTTGATTATTCGCATACCAAGTATGATGATTCAGGGTTATCCCTGACAGATGTATCGAATTTTGTGGTGAAAGTGTACCACCTCTACAGAGTGTCAAACTATTCGAATAGCCGCGCCCGGGGTTATGGACAGTTGGAGTGGCCATACTGTTCTATTATCAGATGTTTTGAAAATGACTTGTGACTTGAAAGCTGACTTTGACTTGACCACAACAGAGTTGTGGACATGAAATCTAAGTTCCCACTTAAGTGATGTAGATAACTAGAATTAGGTCTTTTACTCTTAAGGCTTTATGGAATAAACCTGGCTTTTTGCAAACAAACCTAGAGCTTAAGATTCCTACTAGTTTTTACCTTACCTATGTTAGTGGTAGTTTGCGAGTACTTAAAGAGTACTCATGGCTTTGTCCCTGGCTATTCCCATGGCCAAACTACGAGGAAGAGTACCCAGAAGAGGGGCAGCAGGAGGTCTATGACAACTAGGATCATCTCACATCGTCAGCATTGCCTGTGACCCTGAAGATGGAGCCCTACTATGTTTACTTTTTGCTGCTTTGATTGTATTAAGATTGGATCATGAGATCCTCTATTTGTAAGACCTTTAGTATGGTTTGTAATGGATGATGTACTATGGTACCAATTCTGTTATGTCTCGCAAAAATGGTAATCCTGGGATTGCGATGTATGGCATAATAGGCATCTGGACTTAAAAATCTGGGTGTTGACAATGGCCTATCAAATGGTAGGTCTCGTAGGAGAGAGGTGCTTGAGAGTTAACACGGCCGGTGGAAGTACAAGTTACCTCAAGGACCTCATAAAAATGAAAATTACATCCAAGTCCATGCATTTATTAGCACAGGGACCCTGAAAACTGAGCAATGGAGTTTGTGTTTTTAGGTTTGCGCATACTAGCGTTCATCGTGCTAAAGTAGAATCTTTCTACATGGTAAGAATGGAAAAGAAGATCAAGAGGTTGGGAATGTTTGGATTTGCTAGTCTTGATCCAACGGTCAATGTTCAAAGTTAATCCATACGCTATGCAGTGGTTTACTGTATTGTATTGTATTGCAAGAGATAAGACACGATAAAGAGAAGATAAGAAGTACAGTACAAAGAATGGCCGATATTTTGAATAACCTTCCCTCCTGATGTTTGGGAAGCAAGTGAAAATTTTGAAAACCGGAAAACTGTGAATTTGTGTGCCACCAAGGAGCAAAGTGGTTTCGTTCCTATGTACTCCTCGTCCCTACTCCACACCAACGCACGGCTGCCGAACACGCCAGAGACACAGAACCGCCGTACCAAGGCACATGTGCATAGTGCCACGCTGTGGACGAGGGGAGAGAGATCAGCCGGACTGGTGCGCAAGGGGAAAGGAGAGATGGAGCATAGGGAAGGAAAGAGAAAACACACAATTTGTTTTACGTGCATAGGTCCTGAAATTTACTACTAGTAGAGTGTAGTACACTATAAGGCCGCAGGAGTACCTAGTGTTAGAAACCCATCATAACTTTGCTCTGACATGGAACCGCCTTCAACTTCTCTTCGTGGCTGCCCTCTTCTCTTGCCAACGTTTTATTCTCTTAGCATGTACAATGCATGGAGAGAGGTGACCATATTTCTAAGCAAAGAAATATACTACTCCCGCATTGTGTAAAAAAGCACACCTTAATAAGGCCTACTATGTGGCATCCGCTAAGGTTCACCTTATACATAGTGGAAAAAATAAAGTTATCTTTAAGCCTAAGGTGCACCTCAAGCTTGTGGGTTGCCCATAGAGAATAGAAATATCATTTGCCCTCTCTCCCTATTTCATGTGATCGTTTTCAAGAGGGGTTCAAATTTTTCAAGATGCAAAATCTTTTTTTTGTTGAAGAAGATGCAAAATCTTAGCTAGAGGCCGAACCGGTCGTCATCAATTGAGAATATTTTTTCCTGGTAGGTGGAAAATCACACCGGCGATACTGCTTTTACAAGAAGAGATGCAGCCATCTACCTTCGAAAGTACAATTAATTTAAGAGCAATCTATCATGCTTACTTGTAGCTCAAGTTTCACCTAATTTTGTTAAACTGTCAAGACGCAAAATCTTAGCAAGAAGTTGAACCTGCTGTGCACGAGGAATAGACAAGCCGGACTGTGCACCCGCAGCTGCAGAGAAGAAATCGATGGAGGATGGATGGTGAGAGCTAGCGAAGGAGAGAGAAAAAGCAACTTGTTTTGTGTGCATATACTAGTAGTAGGTCCATACATTTACTACTATTGGAGTGTACTATCCTATACCTCATGTTAGCAGCCCATTGAGCTTTGGTTTGACATTGCACTGCCTTCAAGTCCTCTTCTATGCTGATCTTGCGCTGCCTTTTTTTTGAAAGTCTCGCGCTGCCTCCCTCATGTTCTCTACTTGTGTAGCTCACGTTTGACCAAATTTCTTTAAATTGTCAAGATGCAAAATCTTATAAAAAATTTAAACATGTTGATCAAACTCTCGATGGTTTCCGATATACTCGTAATTGACCCCCCATGGGTACCACCAAAAGCTTTTCCGTAAAACTTTCATAGAAACCTATGATTTACCTATCGCCGTCCTCCTCTCCGTTGCCGACCGTCGTCGCTGTGCTAGGCCGCCGCTCTACACCACCGCCACCGTCACCACCGCCACCACCTTCGAAAAGATGCACACATATACCTTCGAAAAGACAATGTATCCAAGAGAAATCTATCACGCTAACTTGTAGCTCAAGTTTGACCTTATTTCCTTGAGTTGTTAAGATGCAAATTCTTAGCAAGAGGTTAAACGTCTTGTCCAAATTTCAGGACCTTACTATATACATGCACACAAAACAAATTATGTTTTCTCTCTCCTTCACTGCCTCATCACCATCCACGCACACCCCGACCGACTAATGTCTCTCCCTCGTCCAAAACGTGGCGCGTGCATCGACCTGCCTTGTCGTTCCATTTCACAACCTACGAATAGGAAGCAACAAGCACACCCCAGCCATTCGTACTTTTTGAGTTCTTCGATGTAAACTGTACTCGCTCCCGCCGACTGTGTCAAATTTTAACTACAAGTAAGTCCGATAAATAGATTTCTCTTAAAATTTTCCAAAAAACTTTTGAAGCTAACCAGGAATTCAGTACATCAAAAACCACTGAAACGCTTTTTCGTAAAACTTCCAAACCAACCTACAATTTACTTGTAGTTCAAAATTTGACCAAATTTTGATAAATTGGCACAAAGTCTCATTCAAGTCGGCAGAGTTAGCTAGGAAGTTTTAAAATTCACAAAACATGGGAAAATCGAGAATGTTCATTCCTGATAATTGGAAACTCACACCGACGACATCGTTTACTAAAACAAGATGCACCCATCTACCTTCAAAAAGACAATTAATCCAAGAGCAATCCGTCACGCTATCTTGTAGCTCAAGTTTGACCTAATTTTGTTAAGTTGTCAAGATGCATATTTTAAGCAAGAACTGGAACGTGTTGTCAAAATTTCAGGACCTTTTACGGTATTTATGCACGCTAAACAAATTATGTTCCAGGCCGACTGATCTCTCCCTCGTCCACAACGTGGCACTGCCCACACGTGCTTCGACTTGCCTTGTCGTTCCATTTCACACCCTACGAAGAGGAATCATCAAGCACACCCCCAGCACGCTGGTTCGAAAGTGTGAGGAGCGTTTTTTGTGTGAAGCGAGTATAGTAATATGAAGGGTATGGCTTAGTTGCTTGCTCGAGAAGGACCCGACTGCTTTTCCTTGCTTAACATTAGGGCCCTTTGTGCTTAATTTATGGACCTCTATGTAATTTTCTCTTTTTTGGGGTCTTCGATGTAAACCGTACTCGCTCCCACCGACCGTGTCAAATTTTTACTACTAGTAAGCGCGATAGATAGATTCCTCTTAAAATTTTCCAAAAAACATTTGAAGCTATAACCAGGAATTCAATACATTGAAAACCACCGAAAGGCTTTTTCATAAAAATTCCAAAGCAACCTACAATTTACCTGTAGTTCAAATTTGAACTAATTTTGATAAATTGGCACAAAGTCTCATTGCAGTTAGCAGAGTTGGCTAGGAAGTTTTAAAATTTGCAGAACATGGGAATATCGAGAATGTTCTTTCCTGAAATTTGGCAAACTCACACTGACGACATCGTTTACTAAAAGAAGATGCACCCATCTACCTTCGAAAAAACAATGAATCCAAGAGCAATCTATCACGCTAACTTGTAGCTCAAGTTTGACCTAATTTCGTTAAGTTGTCAAGATGCAATTTCTTACATGGAAGTTGAATGTGTTGTCAAAATTTCAGTACCTTTTATTTACTATATATATATGCACGCAAAACAAATTATGTTTTCTCTCTCCTTCTTCACTACCTCATCACCATCCACGCACACCCCTACCGGATGATCTCTCCCTTGTCCACAATATGGCGCTGCCCACGTGCGTCGACCTACCTTATCGTTCCATTTCACACCCTACACAGAGGAAGCACCAAGCACACCCTCCATCACATTGGTTCAAAAGTGTGAGGAGCGTTTTTTTGTGTGAAGCGAGTAAAGTAGTATGAAGGGTATGGCTTAGTTTCTCGCTTGAGAAGGACCCACCTATTTTTCCTTGCTTAACTTTAGGGCCCTTAGTCCTAGATTTATGGACCTCTACATGTAATTTTCTCTTTTTTGAGGTCTTTGATCTAAACCATACTCCCATCGATCGTGTCAAATTTTAACTACAAGTAAGCGCGATAGGTAGTTTCCTCTTAAAATTTTCCAAAAACTTTTGAAGCTAACCAGGAATTTAGTACATCGAAAAACACCAAAAAGTTTTTTCGAAAAATTTCCAAAGCAACCTCAACTTACTTATAGTTCAAATTTGACGTAATTTTGATAAATTGGCACATAGTCTCATTGAAGTCGGTGGAGTTAGCTAGGAAGTTTTAAAATTCGCAAAACATGGGAAAATCAAGAATGTTCTTTCCCGATAGTTGGAAACTCACACTAACGACATCGTTTACTAAAAGAAGATGCACCCACCATCTACCTTCGAAAAGACAATTATTCCAAGAGCTATCTATCACGCTTACTTGTAGCTAAAGATTGACCTAATTTCATTAAGTTGTCAATATGTAGAGTCTTAGCAAGAAGTTGAACCTCTTGTCAAAATTTCAGGACCTTTACTATATATATGCACGCAAAACAAGTTGTGGTTTATCTCTCCTTCACACTGCCTCATCACCATCCACACACACCCCGACCGACTGACCTCTCCATCGAATCGTCCACAAGTTGTGCTGCCCACGTGCATCGCCCTGTCTTGTCGTTCCATTTCACACCCTGTGAAGAGGAAGCACCAAGCACACCTTAGCACGCTCGTTCGAAAGTGTGAGGAGCATGTTTTGTGTGTGGGAAGCAAGTACACTAGTATGAAGGTATATGGCTAAGTTGCTCTCTCGAGAAGGACCAGACTGCTTTTCCTTGCTTAACTTTAGGGCCCATTATGCTAAATTTATGGACCGCTATGTAAAAAAAATTAGGTCCTCGATGCAAATCGTACTTTCTCACATCATCCATATCATATTTGAACTACTAGTAAGCGCGATAGATAGATTCCTTTTAAAATGTCCCAACAAACTTTTAAAGCTCTAACCAAGACATCATTACATCGAAAACCACCGAAAGCTTTTTCGTAAAACTTCCAAAGCAATCTTTAATTTACTTGTAGTTCAAATTTGACCTAATTTTGATAAATTGGCATAAAGTCTCATTCAAGTCGGCAGAGTTAGCTAGGAAGTTTTAAAATTCGCAAAACATGGGACAATTGAGAATGTTCTTTCCTGATAGTTGAAACTCACACCTAGAACATTGTTTAATAAAATAAGATGCACCCATCTACCTTCAAAAAGACAATTAATCCAAGAGCTATCTATCACACTTACTTCTATGTAAAGTTTGACCTAATATAATTTAGTTAAGTTATCAAGATGTATAATCTTAGCAAGAAGTTGAACCTATTGTCAAAATTTCGGGACCTTTACTATATATATGCACGCAAAACAAATTGTGCTTTCTCTCTCCTTTCATGCCTCATCACCATCCACACACACCATGCTGACCCACTGATCGCTCCCTCGTCTACAACGTGGCGCTGCCCACATGCGTCGACCTGCACTGTTGTTCCATTTCACACACTGCGAAGAGGAAGCACCAAGCACACCCCCAGCACGGTGGTTTGAAAGTGTGAGGAGCGTTTTGTGTGTTTTTGTGAAGAAAGTACAGTAGTACGAAGGGTATGGCTTAGTTTCTCCCTCAAGAAGGACCTGAGTGCTTTTCCTTGCTTAACTTTAGGGCCCTTTGTGCTAAGTTTGTGGACCTCTATGTAATTTTATCTTTTTTTGAGGTCTTCGATGTAAATCGTACTCCCACCGACCGTGTCAAATTTTATCTACAAGTAAGCATGATAGATAGATTGCTCTTAAAATTTTCCAAATACTTTTAAGCTAACTAGGAATTCATTGCATCAAAAGATTTTTCTTAAAACCCACCAACTTATAGACAAATTTCGCCACCATAGGTGATGCCCTAATACTAGTATGAAAATAGAAGCTGACGTGATGAGAAAGTACTGCGCTAGGAAGTGAAAGGTTTATTTTATTGCACAGGGGCACGTTTTACACGCATTCACGCTAGCCGGCATCCTCGGTGCAGCCGTTTCTTACAGCAGAAGAAAAGAAAAAACCTCTTTCAAAGAGCCATCCTATCTTCCGCATCTCTGTTTCGTTTATCCCCACTAGCCGATGCCGCCTGCCTCATCTCTAGCGCGTGCTTCACACATTTTACTCCCCATCTTGCACGCTGCATCACTACCTCCAGGCCACCATCCCTCTCCTCCAAAAACCACCAACAACTCTACATAGATCCACCCTCGCCCCCAATCCGTCCAGACGGGATGGCAGATTCGATGTGCAACCCGCGGCACTGCGGCTGGAGCAAGGTCGGCGACGATGTCTTCAACAAAATCACTATGCACCTGGGCACTATCAACGCCGTTAGGCTAGCCGCATGCTCCAAGGAGCTGTATCGCCAGGTCGCTGGTGGAAAATGTAGCAAGTGCCCCAACGACCGATGTTGTTCATTGGTCTCGTACAATGACGTCTACGAGCACAAGATCCATTGTTGTTATGCTCCGTGCGCAGCCTGCACAGAGCGAGGATGCGAGTTCGTCACCCGACCATTGACTGTGCACGACCTCTTTGACCACTTGAAACTTTCCCACAAGATGTACTATTTGCCCCAAGTGACCTACTCTAGCAAGTACTAGTACCCGACTAACCGGGTGCACGCACTAGAGATCATCGGCATCGGGAAAGAGGGCACGGAGTTTGCCGCCCTAATTAGAGGGTACACCACGGACATCTTCCTATCTGTCAGGTATGTCAGGTCGGCGGAATGCGAATCTCCACGGTACAAGGTGATGTTATGGTCGTTGCCATCATAGAATAAGCTCCATTCGGTCAAAATGGCAGCGACATCTGAGCAAATGAGCAGGCTTTCGTTGGCTGAAGTCGTGCTGAAAGGGCTCATGCCGTACCTGTCGAAACCAAGGCGTTACCTGCGAGAATCTTAAGATGTTGTCAGAATGCCCCCTGGATTACAAGAATATCAACCAAGAGTGAGTTAACACATATAAATCTTCTTGTGCTGATCCTAATACGAATATTTTTAAGGTCGTACTAATTAATTATTTTATGTTGGTGACAGACCCAATTGGTATGGGCTGTCCAGCCAAATATGTCTTCATGTTCAATGCTCGCTGATGCAGTCCAATGGAACTGTGTGGTGCCTGGCTGCGAGTTCGCCGCAATTCTGTTTGTGCTCCACTCCCACCTCAGAGAAGCCCATGCCATGAGGTTGCGCATTTTACACTATGGTAGGAAAGGCAAGTACATCTCTAAGCCGGTGCCAGCACCGGGCTCACCAAATGTAGATATCAGGCTAACTGGGCTTGATAACATGGTGTTCTGCGTGCTATTCGATGGGCACCACGATGTCATCTTGATATCCGTTGTGTGCGTCAGGCCGGCGGCGTGCGTGTCGCCGTAGTTCATGGTGAAGTTGAGCTCTGCACATCCAATTGGCTTGTGTGAGAAGGTATTCTATGCGAATTCTAAAGACACTTGCTATTTGTCGGTTTGTCGGTCTAATCTGGTCGCTCGTCATCGGAATCGACCATCGAAGTTCACCGTGGAATACAAGCTTCATATTGAAAAGATTATTACCATAGATGAAGTGGTGGGACAGGTGGGAGACTTCTAAACTAAGTGGGATAAGCGGGATAAGTGAGATTTGTTAAATACTACTTGTCCCACTTCTCCCACTTAGTTTAGAGTTAGTCTAGGGGTCTAAAATTAGGATCCCACCTATCCCATTTGTTCCACTTCTGCATCCCTATTTGTTAGTGATTAACCCATCTTTATCTTCTTGTGATGATCCTAACTTGAACACATGTACTCCTCGACAGGATTTTTCTTATCATTTTGGGACATGTGGTTCCTAGCTTAAGGTAGTTTTGAGTATTTTGTATGGAGTTGTGCTAGTGCTAATCTATTTTGTAGTAGGAGTGTAACAACCTTGGACCCTACGCTCTAAGTTCAAGCCTGGATGAACCAAAAGTGGTTAAGGAATTTTACAGCAGGGGCCCAGGGCCACCCACGTGTAGGTCCGTCGACCGCCCTAACCACTGCCAAGAACATCGGGACAAGAGCGAGCGGTGTAGGCAATAGGCGAAGAGATCAAATACATACACAAGTGAGTATGTATGCAAGCTACCTTACAATAGTTCTCGGAGCCATACCATCTAAAAGAACTAGAAATATTGCAACGCCATACGGCAAGATCTAAATATCCTAGATAGAGATAATAGTGTAGGATAGCTCCTCATACATCAATCAACAGAGTATCAAGCGGAAGCGGGAAACAAGATCCGAGTACGGACAAGAAGCAAATCGGCATAAGATGCCACATAAATAAGCACATCCCGCCCACAGATCTCACGGATCCCCATCCCCGGAATCTCTACACCGAGTGATCGTTGCCAACATCATATGTCTCCTCCACCCAGTATCCATCTTGCGAATACACCTGTTCATCTGAATCAAACAATTTATCGTGTGAGACCCTAGGGGTACTCAGCAAGTCTTTATGCCTCTAAAGGGGACATATACCTGGGGTGACGCAATGGCAGCAAAAGATAATAACTAACAAGCCTATAGATACTCGCTAACCATCCGCCTAACCAATGATAGGAGGATGTCCGTTAATTAGAAACAACAGTTATAACAGTATAAAGTAACAGATCCATCCTCCTTCTTGCTTACCAACGAGAAAGCGGACGAACAACCCATCCGTTGGCAGTTTTATTAACCATTCCATGAGTATTGCACTAATTACTAGTCAGATATTTAGTCAAATTAAAAGCGGTACTTTAGTTATGCTTGTCTATGATCAAGAAACTGTGCTCCAAGTCGTCCATAACCGTGGACATGGCTTTCAGAAAGATTTACCCTGCAGGGGTGCACAAATAGCAACACACACTCGATCAACCTCGGAAAAACCAACTCAAAACCCAACGAGGCATTCACGATAAAGCGATCACAGGATTCATAAAATATTTCAGGGGGCCACCCCATTAAGCTACCCGCAACAAAGTTGGCCGACTCCGAGACGGACCCAAGGTTTGCGTCAATGGCTGTAAACGACTGGGAACCCGAAAATGTGACTGAGCTTGTCGATACCACGAAAACACTCCGCATCCAAAACAGTACAGGTTCTCCACGCACAATCTTAATAAAACAGTAACATGTTATAAGTATAGCATAGTAAATAAAACCCCTAACTAGTTTATGGCCCCAAGAAATAGAGATGAATCAAGCTCTGGCTCAGGGGGGGTCCATAAGGCCTCCTGGATGTGGATAGTGCGAATAGTCAAGGAACAGGAATCAAGTACTCGGGGTCCTACGGGACACAAGTGGACATAAAAACCAAATGACAGATATTGCCCACCGGTGCCTCTTTCATTAGTTATCCCATTACTACTCAGGTTAAGTTTTTTAGGTACCTCGTTGTGCATCAGACACTCACATACCCTAGACATGCTGTTCTACGACTCGCATGGCTCAAACAACTCCTGTAGTAGTGGCTCATGGGATGGAGAAACAAGCTCAGCGGGGTTTAAAAGTAAAGGCTATGCAGTACTTGGGATTCAATTTTTAATGCAATCTCGACTCCATGATGCAAGAATAAGATAGAAGCAATAGGTACTATATGTATGCAAGCATGTGGTAGTGCTTGCCTGGCAGTTCAGTTGCAGGATAGGAAGGATCCGGGTAATACTCCTGAGGCTCCTGGTATTCTCCTTGCTCAGTGTCTATCCGGATAAAAACCAAACACACAAGGGCCAAAATAAATACATTGCACAATCATATAAATAATATGCAACAAGCAAACAAGTATGCCATGATGGAATGATGCACAATTTACATGGCATAGCATAGCATGGCATGGGTGAGGTGTGAGGTACAAGAAGAAAGCATTTTATTAAGTTTTTAGTCATGTTTTGCTCCCATAAACATTGATGTATACTTAATATTTATATGATGCATGCTTCAATTTATATTATGGAATGCATAGTTAGAACGGGCTCGTCGCGTTGATTGATTTAGACATATTATTTATCAAATTCGGAGTTACAGAATTAAGGTTATTAATTAATAAGAAAAGGACATTTGCGGCATTTTAAATAATTTCGAAATTTTATCTGTCAAAAATATATTTTGGATAGCGTATTATTAATCCTTGTATTTTTCTAATCTATTTAGACACATTATATGTCTTATTTCGATTTTATAATTTATAAGATATGAAAGTTGCAAAGTTACATGATAAGGAAAACAGTTAATTTTATTGTTCAAGTTTTATTTGTATAAACCAAGAACAGATCGTATATTGTTACACACAATTTTTCTGAGTTCAGAACCTATTTTAGTTTTCAAAACAGACTTGATTCGCTCCAGATTTATAAGTCGAGGACTCGTTTTGCTAGAATCTGCAAACTATGTCCAGAGTTCTGCGCACCGGAGTGAAAACAAAAAGGAAAAAAGGAGAGCTTAACTCCTAAGAGTATTTGATCTTGGACTCCGAGGTAGAGGCGCCAGTTTCCAGCAAGTGAGACTGGTTTGTGTTGATGTACAGGTTAGAGTGCATGATTATTTCAAAAAGACAAACAGATTGTGGATTGGTGTCGTGCATAGCTAACCACACAAGCTGGCAGGTGAAACAAAATGGGTTGAGCAAAAGAAAAGGTCAGCTGATTTGAACTGGATGTGTGATGAAGCAGGTACTCGTGCAGAAAAAACACAAACTGCAGGGAAACATGGTAGTGTGCGTGTGTATGCAATGTGTACCCGAAACAATCGAGACCAAAAAGATGTGGTCTTAACTAGACGAAGTTGGATTTGATCACATGACCTCCCAGATGCAAAACATGTTAAGGGCCACTACAGTGAGATGTTCAACAACTGGAGGGTACTACAAGACCTAGAGATGCGACTCTTATCTGACGAAACTGCAGTTACAGAGTCTGAACTCTGAACCTCAACCACATGTCGCGTGCGGCGGCTCTGCCCAGCTCCGGCACTGGCAAATCAGGGACGGAGGGGAAGCAGGGAGGAAGGAAGAGGGGAGGTGGTGCTCACCTCGATCAACTCCCGCCGGAAACGGGGCAGATGGTGGGAAGGAGTGACAGCGAGACGAGGACGAAGAACGGCAGCGTTCTTCTCGGACTCAGCGAGGAAGATGACGCGGGCGACGGCTCTGGCCCCTCTGCTTCTGCGTGTTCGACGGAGTAGAGGACAGTGAATCCTCCCTGCTACTTCTTGGTGTCCGGCGAGGCGGAGGCGGCGGCACGGAGCTACGCACGGCGGCCATGGCAGTGGCGGTGGTGAAACAAAGGGGAAAGGAAAGGTGCTGCTAGGGTTCGGCGGGGCTGTGGCGCTATGGCTTAAGGAGGAGGCACCGCGGTGGTTGCGGTCGCTCGGCGCCGGGTCGAAGTAAAGGAAGCACGCAGTGGCTCGGTGACGTCGCTGGACCGGCCTAACTAGCCATCGATGCTGCTGCTGCTAGCTGTTGTTGCTCTGTACCTATAGCCTTAACTGAAGAACAACCGTGGCTGTTAACTGAAACTGAACCAAAGAACACTATTTATGTCCAAATTTTTATAAAATAAGTAGAGATTAAAACATTAACTTATTCATATACTTTTGAATCTTTGCAGAGATAAGTGAAAACGCGGGGGTTGTCACTTAATAGAGACGAACATGGAGTAGCAACAAAAGAAGGATATGCCCACATGCGTACATAATCAATTTGGGCATTTACAAGAATAAGGAATTTAGGATTTAAGGATAAATGAAAGTATTTGCAAATACAAAACCCTAGCAAGTGGATTCCAAACTTGAAGAAACCAAAAATGGATATAGATTATAAAGAGGGAAGGAGAGAAGATCACTTGTTGCATGGAAGATTCCCATGTGGTTTAAATCTACCAAAATTCAAATAACCTCAAATAAACTCACATGAATAAAAAAGAAGTAATGGTGATGTTGCATGGGCCATGCGTGATCCATAACGACCAAGTACTAGTTGTGAAAACAAATAGAGGACACTATGGCCATATCTCCCATACATGCATTCAAATTTGAATTTATACCCCACACAAAACAACAAGCTTGCATATCATATGAAAATAATTAGCATATGCAGATATATGAATCCAAATGGCCAAAAGGTGTGTATTTCTCCACTAGATCGACTGGTAGCCAAAATAGCATCATACATGAGCATATAGTGAATAAAACCATATGGAAGCTTAATAAAGGGAATCCTACCCACATGGCATGCAAAGGAGACCATGGGGCTCCACATACTTATTATTGTGAAAACAATTGATAACATATATGGGAGCATGTAGATTTAGAAGTGGATCCATATTAATACATATGAGCTAGACAAAAGCCCAAAAGAAATGCAAGTGCTCATATGTAGTTTGGATGGTGGAATTATAATGTGATAACAAATAAAGGTGGTGGAGTCAAGAAAATATATGCCCCCAACTCAACTTGGGCACTAAACAATATACCAATAACCAACTAAAATATATCAAGAAGCAAATACAATTAATAGATAAATGCATGATGAGAGGAAGGGCCAAATGGAAAGGGGTTTTATATGATGCTCAAATTCAATGTGGCATGGTGACATGAGCATGATATAATGATGAGGCACTTAATAACAAGTAGGAAGTAGTAATATATAGACTAGGCAAGTAGCATTGCAATTGTTAAACAATTGGGATGCTACAAGGAGTAATACCTATGTACTGGTACTTGTTCACCGACGTATCTAGTGTTGAATAAGGTCTCTCTTTCCTTTTGAATCATGTCCTTGATACATCTACCAAATTTCAATGTCTGCATTGTTGAATCTGTCAATTCCTTTGGTCATTATCTGTACTGCTAAATCGGTCACTTTGAAATGGTGCTAAATCTATCAAGTGCCGCTTATTATGAACTGGGAATCTTATGATATTTTTCTGTCTTATTCAGTACTGCTGAATCTTTCAAATGTCATTTAATCTGTCGAACGTTCTGTTGTTGCTATTACTAAAGTATTTTTTAGAACTAATAGTGATGTATTGGTACTTGTTTAGATCAAGACCAGTAGATGGTCTTGCTCTTCTTTTGGAACATGGCCGGAATATGTTCTCTCTGTCCTTTTGAATTATGGCCTTGCTACATCTATTGAATTTCAATGTCTGAATTGTTAAATCTGTCAATACTTTTGGTCATTATCTGTACTGCCAAATCGGCCACTTTGAAATACTGTTGAATCTGGCAAGTGTCGTTTTATTATACATTTGGAATATATTGATATTTTTTGGTTTTATTCAGTGCTACTAAATCTTTCAAATGGTAGTGAATCTGTCAAATGTTCTGTTGTTGCTCTTACTAAAGTATTTTTTAGAACTAATAGTGATGTATTGGTACTTGTTTAGACCAAGACCAGTAGATGGTCTTGCTCTTCTTTTGGAACACGTCTAGAATATGTTTTCTCTGTCCTTTTGAATTATGGCCTTGCTACATCTATTGAATTTAAGTGTCTACTTTTGGTCATTATCTGTACTGCTAAATCGGTCACTTTGAAATGTTGTTGAATCTGTCAAGTGTGGCTGATTATGTGTTTGGAATCTATTGATATTTTTCTATTTTATTCAGTGTTGCTGAATCTTTCAAATGGTAGTGAATCTACCAAATGTTCTGTCATTTTTATTACAGTACTAAAGTATCTTGTAGAACTAATACTAACATACTGATACTTTTTTAGATCAAGGGCAGTAGATGGTCTTACTGTTCTTTTGAAACATGGCCTTGTCACAATCTAGATGAGGCTTGGGGCATTTTGTTTGCATATGTGGGTCACATAGTCATTGATGTGAGTAGAAAAGTATGCACAGAAAAGTAGACTTGATGGTCAGTTTTGCTTTCTCCGATGATCGAGTGTGTTCGGAGAAAAGCGACTGATCCTGCACCAAGGTTTTTAGTGCTGAAACAAGAATTGATTCTCGTTGTCCTGCTATTGAATTTCAGAGTCTGTATTGCTGACTCGGTCACTTTGAAATGCTGCTAAATATGAACTAGGAACCTGTCGTTATTTCACCAAGCATGATGCAATTTAGGCCGTGGGTTCTTGCCTTTCAAGAAGTTACAGCAAATTTAGCTCGCTTGCCAATCTTTGCAAAGGGGTACTTTTCTAGAAACTTCATATGAGGTTCAGCATCTTGGTAGGAGTATTTTGGTACGTACTATGAAGTACCAAAAAATGTAAGTGACTCAGCTTACAACTACTCTGTCTAACTAATGTGAATCTAGACAAAGTTGAGGCCATTAGAATACGAACTAGAGGGAGTAGTATAAAAATGGAAGCAGTAAATAAATCACCTCTCAGTTCTAATAACTAAGATGTGATGAGAGAACACTCCATGGCAGCGTGCCAGTCTAGAGTACCTATAGTACTCCCTACTCCATAACTCTAGTCGGCATGCTCGATGCAGTACGCCCGGCAGAACACAATCGAAGGAGCACGACAAAACCCCCTCCTTCAAAGAGCCATTCCCAACTCCGAGAGGCCGCATTTGGATCTTCTCTAGCGCACACTTCACACATTTTCTCGCCATCTCACCCACAACATCAATCCTTCTAGGCCGCCACCCCTATCCTCCAAATAAGCCCATCAGTCATACATAGATCCTCCCTTGCCCCCAATCATTTGCACGTGATGGCTGTCGATTAAAGGCACAACCGGCTAACAACGTCTGGACGAAGGTCGGCGATGATGTCTTCAACGAAATAGCTAAGCGTCTTGACACTACCAGCGACGTCCGGCTGGTCGCAGCTCCAAGGAGCTGTACCACCAAGTAGCTGCGGAAAAGGTAGTAGATGCCCCCAACAACATCTGCTGGACTTTGGTCTCCTACAAGGATGTCTATGATCACAAGATCACATGCAACTACCGCCGGTGTGTCTGCACGGCGCCAGGCTACAAGTTCATCGACCCCAATAAAGTGTTCATCGAGCACCTCATATCTGCCCACTCGATGACAGTGCCTAGATATATCCCCAAAAAATGGGACCCGTCTGTGTCGGTTCGTGCACGGGGCTCTCTCAAAGCTGAGGTCATCGGCATCGGGAAGGAGGGCAAGCTTTTCGTCGCCCAAATTGATGGGCATAACATGGACTTGCTCCTGTCCGTCAGGCCGGTCAGGTCAACGGTGTGCGAATTTCCGCGGTACGAGGTGAGGTTTTGGTCATTGGTCTTGTTCGCTAGTTTCAATCAGGTTGTAGTAAAGAGGTCACCCGAGACAATGATTAGGCCATCGCCTGCCAACGCCACGCAGGAAGTGCTCATGTCTTTTCTGTCCAAGCCGCAACTTTACTGGCATACTGCTGAACCTATCGTCGGACAAGATTCACCGATCAGATATCACATCTTAATCCTCTTGCGATGATCCTACTATGAGTGTATGTAATGTTGTACTAATTAGCTAGTTTATGTTGGTGGAAGATTCCCTTCGTAATTGGAATTGCCGAAATTAAGGATCCCGGATTTCCTGGTTTATCGTATGAATTTTACATGTATGCTGCTGACCTAGAGGCCGATAGGCGACAATGAAACGAGAGACACGTCCCAGGAAGGAAATCAAGGGCGCATCCCGGCCAGCACTTTGACACCCTGAAGCACTCTCGTTTCTTCAAGTACGTATGATGGGACATGTAGTGGTTCCTAGCTTAGTGTAAGCTTGTAGTTCTACACTTATACTAAGTATTTTGTATGGAGTTCAGCTACTGCTAATCTATTTTGTAGTTATACATATGTACTTGGACTTATTCAGATCGAGTGGAGAAAATGCATGGTCATGCTTTCCTTTTAAAACTTGGTTTTGCCAAATTGTTGTACATTCATTGAATTTCAATGTCGGCATTGCTGAATCTGTCAATTCTTTTGGTCATTTTCTTCCACCTTTGAATCGGTCACTTTAAATTGCTGCTAAATCTGTCATGTGCTGCTGAATGTTAACCAGGCGCGTGCTCGTCGCCCTTGTACATGGCCGTGTCACAATCTAGATGAGACTTGGGTATTTTGGGTTGCATATGGGGATCACACAAGCATTGATGTGAGAAGAAGGTACTCAAAGCAGACTTGATCATCAGTTTTGCTTGCTCCAATGGTCGAGTGTTATTGGTGAAAATGACAAACTGATCGCGCGACAAGGTTTTTAGAGCTGAAACAAAAATTGGTTCTCTCTGTACTGCTATTGTATTTCATTCTCTGTATTGCTGAATTGGCCACTTTTGAAATGCTGCTGAATTGGTCAAGTGCTCCTGAATATGAACTTCGAATCTGTTCATAATGTTTCTAACTTATTATGTACTGCTGAATTTTGACATAAATAGCTACCAAAAAGAATTATCGCTTTTCCCCTTCCTCTCTGAGGTCTTTGTTTTGAATCCGGCAGAGCACATCACAATGCCATTTTTATTAACCAGGAGAAGAAATCTAGTAGTAGCTCATTCAGCCCCTCTTTAGCCCAGAACATTTTTATTCGTTCTTTTTGGGGGCAGGGGACTGCTGACCACAACCCAGTGAAATTTGAGAAAGGAGCCCATGGAGCATAGCCGAGAACATATTAATTCGGCCTTTTAGGGGTCAGGGGACTATTGAGCACAACCCACTAAAATTTGAGAATGAAGCCCATGGAGCATAGCATACGAAGTATAACCCACGTAGAGCAGCCTATGTAGAATAGCCAAACTCTTTTTAATTCGGCCTTTTGGGCATTGCCCCCACCTCTCAAAATAAAAAAAACTCTGCCTACCCATGTTTTTTTAGAAAATACTCCATTATATGGCATTTTATAAATTGAGATGCCAGGAGCGCTACCCTTTTATATTTTAAAAGAGATAAACATAGACACACAAAATATTTTTAAGAAGACTAAAACATAAATTGTAGTACTAATAAAAGTTTAATGATATTTTTTCTATAAATATCTTTGTTGTAGTGGCAACACACTCAGTTTACGTTTATTTGATTTGAAGGTCTTTTGTTCAAATTGTATCTTAGGTTTACATTTTTTTCTTCTAGCAATATCGCATTACGGAGAGGTTGACATCATAGACCCAGTTTGTTTTGAGGGTGGGTTCGAAAAAAGTTTAAATACTTGTATAGAGAGGCTCGCATCGGGGACCCACCAGACAGAACATACAAGGCTGCATCGGGGACCCACAAGCCAGAACATGCTAGAGAGGCTGACATAAGGGCCCCAACAGTAAGACCATACACGGCTGCCACATTGAAAACAGCGGACGCGGCCGAAAAAAGTCCATCACACACACGTTGCACTTACAGAGAAGCTAACATGTCGGACCCAGAAGGCCCAAGCATAGCCCATGAAATTAGCCTATCAGCCGCAAGCATAGCCCAATACCTTCTAATTCAGCAATTTCGTGGTCTTGTGGCCACCGACCATAGCCCATTCAATTTAGGAGTGAGCCCATGGAATATAAGCCATCACGAATAGGGCATCCGCCCAGAGTTAGCCCATAATCTTTATAATTCGGCCTTTATGAGCATTGTTTGTACTCTGATACTGACATCTGGGACCCGAATAAACAGTCCAACATACACAAGTTTCTTTCAAATAGAGGCTGTCAGCTGGGACCCAGCATAGACATGGTTCCTGCATAGAGGTGGTTGACATCTAGGACCCAGCAAGTTGCCAAGGTCAAAATAGCGGACATGGCCAAAAAAGTCCATCATACACATGTTTCATTTACAGAGAGGCTGATATGTGGGACCCAGCAGCGCGACCTTATACAGATGCTGCATCGAGCAATGTTGCCAGTTCGAAATAGGGAGGCGCGAGCGAGAAAAAATTTCAGTATGCACACATTTCTTGTAATGAGAGGCTGAAATGGGGGACCCAACAACGTGAGCAAACGGCAGATACATCGAGCAACGCTATCTAGTTCGGAACAGGGTAGCGCTAGAGAAGAAAAAAATTCCATCATACCCACGATTCGTCTAATGTGAGGCTGACATATGGGACCCACCAGCCTGAATAAACGACTGATGCAGCGAGCAACGCTATCAAGTTCGGAACACGAAGGCATGACAGAGGGTAAAAAAATCTAGCATACACACATTTCTTCTAATGAGAGGCTGACATGTGGGGCCTAGCAGCGTGATTAAACGGTAGATGCATGGAACAACGCTATCAAGTTCGAAACAGGGTAGCGCGAGCCAAGGAAAAAATTCCATCATACACACGTTTCTTCTAATGATAGGATGGCATGTGGGGCTCAGGAGGTTGGTTAAACGGTAGATGCGTCGAGTTAAACGGTAGATGCATCGAGCAGCGCTATCAACTTCAAAACGGGGTAGCCAGCAAAGGACAAAATTCCATCATGCACACGTTTCTTCTAATGAGAGGATGACATGTGGGTCCCAGGAGGTTGATTAAACGGTAGATGCATCGAGCAGCGCTATCAACTTCGGAACAGGGTAGCGCGAGCGAAGAAAAAAATTCCATCATACACACGATCCTTCTAATGGGAGGCTGACATGTGGGCCCTAGCAGCCTGACTAAACGACAGACGCATCGAGCAATGTTATCAAGTTCAAATCAGGGAGGCGCGACCGAAAAGTATGGTCTGCTAGAGACAATGACGTCTGGGACCCACACGCCTCAAAAGACTTCGGCGAGTCAAAATCGCGCGAGGAAACGAAAATCTTACCTCTGCCATGCGCTGGCAGAGCTTCCTCCATGTTTTTAGCGGATCCGTCATAGTAGAGGGCCGCGAAACCGGAAAAAAAAGTTTTCCATCGGCCACGGTCGAGGCGAGAATTTTGTCGCGGAAAACACGCCTTCTACGACGACCGTCGGGCCAAGTCGTTGCGGAAGGAAACTTTTCTTGTAGTGAGTGGAGCTGATGTTGGTGAGTATATCTGCTTCCTCATTGCTCTCGTGGCTGACGTGTCGCAGCTTGTAGCCATTGAAGTCCCCCTTGAGTGCGTCGTAGAGGTCACAGTAGGCGATTATGTTGTCGCTCAGAGCATCACACTCGTTCATGGTTTGATTCACCACTAGTTTGGAGTAACCATAGATGATGAGTCGCTTTGCACCGCAGGCTTTTGCCATCCGGATCCCGTGGAGTAAGGCTTCGTATTCAGCTTTGTTGTTGGAGGTGGTGAACTGCATTCGTAGAACATACCTAATATTGTCACCTTGTGGTGATGTCAGGATGACGCCCGCGCTAGCTCCCTCTTTACGTTTGGATCCGTCGAAGTGCATTGTCCATGGATAGGACATGTATGGCTTGTCATGGAGCTGATTTTCCATCTAGTGTACGAGGAAGCCCAGGAGAACTTGTGACTTGATCGCGTCTTGGTTCTTGTATCTGATGTCTCATGAAGACAGTTCTATCCCCCAAAGCGCGACTCGTCTAGTGGCGTTAGGGTTGTTGAGGATGTGCCCTAGTGGGGCGTCCTTCACCACAATGATTGGGTGGTCCTAGAAGTAGTAGCGCAGTCGCCTAGCTGTCATGAAGACGTCGTATGCCAGCTTCTGATAATGCGGGTATCACTGTTTTGTTGGTGTGAGCACATCACTGAGGTAGTAGACTGAGCGCTGCACCCTGTGGACTTTATTTTGTTCTGCTCGTTCCACTATGAGCACAGTACTAACAACCTAATTGGTGGTGGAGATGTATAATAACAGAGGCTCCTTTTCTCGAGGTGTTACCAACACCGGCGAGGTAAACCGTAGACGATTGAGGTCTTCGAATGCTTCTTGTGCTTCATTTGTCCACTCGAATTTGTCGGCCTTGCGGAGAAGTTGGTAGAAAGGCAACGCCTTTTCGCCCATTCGACAGATGAATCGACTGAGTGCCGGGATTCACCCAGCTAGATGTTGGACGCCTTTTACGTTCTTCGGCTTCTCCATGGCTAGTATTGCTTTATTTTCTTCGGGTTGGCTTCGATCAACCTCGTAGAGATAAGGTACCCGAGCAATTGCCCAGATGGTACGCCGAAGGCATAGATATGTCCAAAACGTATCTACTTTCCCGAACACTTTTGCTATTGTTTCACCTCTAAACTTGTGTGACTTAGATACAACTAACATGGACGGACGTTGTTTTTAGCATAATTGCTTTGGTGTCTAGTTTTTGTGCAGAAAATCAACTTTCAGGAAAAATCCCGGAAAATATGCCAAAACTCATATTTTACCAGAAGACTCACGGAGCCATAAGACGAGACGGAGGAGGGTCACGAGGGTCCCACACCCCCTGGCCGCACGGGCCAGCCCAGGCCGCGCCTGGGAGGGGTGTGGCCGCCTCAGGCACCCCCTCGGCCTCCCTCTTCGCCTACATAAGGCCTCCTGATCTAAAAACTCCGGGGTGATACGGCCAAAACGTATCTACTTTCCTGGACACTTTTGCTATTGTTTCTCCTCTAAACTTGTGTGATTTGGATGCAACTAACATGGACTAACGCTGTTTTCAGCAGAATTACTTTGGTGTCTAGTTTTTGTACAGAAAATCAACTATCAGGAAAAATCCCGGAAAATATGCCAAAAATCCTATTTCACCAGAAGACTCCCGGAGCCAGAATATGAGACGGAGAGGGGCTAGGCCCAGGCCACACCACCTGGCCGCGCGGGCTAGGCCTGGCCGCGCCAGGGGGTGGTCTGGCCGCCCCAGACACCCACTCGGTCTCCCTCTTCGCCTATAAGATGCCTTCTGACCTAAAAACTCAAGGGGGGTCGATGTTTTTCCAAAAGGAGTTCTGCTCCGCCGCCACCACCAGATTCCACGAAACAGCACCAGAAACTCTGTTCTGGCACCCTGCCGGGACGGGGAATTGGAGGAGATCATCGCCATCATCATCACCATCGTTCCTCCATCGACCATCCATGTTTCCCCCATCTATGAGTGAGTAATCCCCCGCTGTAGGCCATGGGGATGGTAGGGATTGGATGAGATTGTTCATGTAATGGCACGGATTGTTAGGGCATGGTGCCTAGTATCTTCTATTAGTGCTTTTTGACTTTGTTGCAACCTATTATGCTTAATGCTTGTCACTAGGGCCCGAGTGCCATGATTTCAGATCTGAACATGTTATTGATTCATTATGATAGTATTGTTTATGGTCTTACCCGCAAGTTGTATACACACGTTGTTGTCCGGAACCAATGGCCCCGAAGTGACAGAAATCGGGATAACCGGAGGGAATGGCTTTCATGTGAGGATTACATGTGTTCATGGAGTGTTAATGCTTTGCTCCGGTTCTCTATTAAAAGGAGCACCTTAATTGCCAGTAGTTCCCTTGAGGCCCTGCTGCAAACGGGCTGGCAGGACAAAAGATGTTGTGCAAGTTCTCATTGCGAGCACGTATGACTATATATGAAACACATCCCAGCATTATTTAGTACTTGGATGCTTTATCTTATTTATCTACAATTGCCCTATGTTCTGATTGCCATGTGAATTGTCTTGTCCATGAAACGCCCGTCCATCCATCCCTATGCCTACCGCACTCGAATCCTACTGTTTACTGCTTTTGTTACTACTATCTTTACTTTACTACTGCTGCTACTTTATTATTCCTACTACAAAACTATTGCTACTAATAAACTGCTATGAGCAAGATTGTTTCTAGGTGTAGATGAATTGACAACTCAGTTGTAAAGGATTATAAATATTCTTTGGCTCCCCTTGTGTCGAATCAATAAATTGGGTTTCACTTCCCTCAAAAATACTGCGATACACCCCCTATACTTGTGGGTGATGTCTACACACTTCTATTCTTGTAGACAGTTGTTGGGCCTCCAAGTGCAGAGGTTTGTAGAACAGCAACAAGTTTCCCTTAAGTGGATTTCCCAAGGTTTATTGAATTCAGGGAGGAAGTGGTCAAAGGTATTGATGCGCTCGACTTTCGACGTAGAGCTCGTTGGGAACCCCAAGAGGAAGGTACGATGAGCACAACATTAAGTTTTCCCTCAGTTATGAAACCAAGGTTTAATCGAACCAGTAGGAGCAAGGAAACACCCCAAAGGTGTTACTAGCTGAGCTTTGGCAGGGCGCACTACCGGTGCTAGTAGCAACGTGGATACCTGCACAACACAACCACATAACTTTGTCCCCAACTTGCGATGAGGTTGTCAATCTCACCGTGTTTTGCGGAAAACAAAGGATTAAACGTATCGAATGGAAAGAAGTAAAAGTTTGCAGAAAGTAAACACAAAGCAGTAAAAGATTGTAGATTGTATGTAAAGAAAAGGACCGGGATGCATAGTTCACTAGAGGTGACTCTCCTTAAGATAGTTAACATGCTGGGTGAACAAATTACAGCGGGGCAATTGACAAACACCGAGAAAGCAATACATGAATATACTAATCATCTTGACTCCTCTGAGACTTGATTGGGCATTACAACATAATACATAGACCGCCATCCAACTGCATCTATGACTAATAATCCACCTTTAGGTTATCATCCGAACCCCCTCCAGTATTAAGTTGCAAGCAACAGATTATAGCTTTACGAACTTCATGTAAAGTAAACAATACGATTGTTCTATGAATAAAGGATTGTTGTTTTCTCCCTAGTAGCAACAGCACATCTAGTACCTTAGAGATTTCTGTCACTTCCCCAGATTACCAGAGGCATGAACCCACTATCGAGCATAAATACTAACTCTTGGAGTTGCTAGCATCTACTTGGCCAAGATAGCTACTAACAACGGAAAGCATGCAAGATCTCAAATAACAAAGACATGATAAAATCAATAATCAATCTGAAATAGCATCTCAATATCCATCGGATCCCCGCAAACACAACATGCAGAATTACAAATAGATGATCTTGATCATGAACGGAGCTCACAAGATCTAAACATGAAAGCACAAAGGAGGAGAAACCAGCCATCTAGCTACTACATGGATCCGTAGTCCAAGGATGAACTACTCACACGTCACACCGGAGGCTTGCATGGTGATGAAGAAAGCCTCCAGGGTGAATTCCCCTCTCCGGAAGGGTGCCGGGAAGAGCTTTAGATCCCTCCCGATCTAAGGATGGAGATGACGGCGTCTACAGACTCTTTCGTGGATTTTTGATCGGGTCCTTAGGGTTTTCGTCCCGAGGGCAACTTATAGGCGGAAGGAGAGGCCGAGGGGGTGCCGGGAGCCACCACACCACCCTCTGGCGCGGGCCAGGCCTGGCCGCACGACCAGGCATGGCCCTTCTCCGTCTCGTATTCTGGCACTTGATCCCTTCCGGAAAAATAGGCACTTTGGCTTTTGTCCCGTCCAATTCCGAGAATATTCATTTTCTGACTTTCCCGGAACCAAAAACTGCAGAAAACAGGCAGCTGGAACTGTGGCTCTTGTTAATAGGTTAGTCCAAGAAATCATATGAAAAGTACTCCAAAGTTGGAACAAAACAAAAGAAAGTGGATAAAACCAAGCATGGAACATCAAAAATTATAGATACATTTGCAATGTATCAGCATCCCCAAGCTTAACTCCTGCTCGTCCTCGAGTAGGTAAGTGATAAAAAGAAAGAAATTTTGAGGTGACATGCACCATCAAAGACTTGATCAAAGTATTTGCAAAACATTCAAAGCTGGGATCATAGTACTTCAATCATAATATGAAAGACAAAGTTCTAGCAATAGGCAAAGAAACTATGATGCAACATGAAAAGGCACAAACAAAAGATTCATGAATAACAATGCTTTGCAAGGCGTTTGTTTGTTTCACATAAAGAAAACATAGCATGATAGTATTCAGCTTGTCCCTCATAGAGTAGCAAATATAAATGCATAGGACACCTTGAAAGTTTATAAGAGTGACTAGATACAATAGTTTAAAACTAGCAATAACAAGTTATGCATCAACCAACTAGTCTTGGGACAATGCACATAGAACTAAGAATGGCCACTATGCTCTCAAAGTAGGTGCATAAAGATAGAAGGTGAAGACTCAATATAATGGTGGAAGAAAGGCCTTTTGTAAAAGGAAGTAGGGATTCAAGTCTCATAAAGAGCTTCCAAAAATTATGGTACTTATAGCTTTCAGCTCTCATTGCCCCTATCATAAGCATCTTCAAGGTGATTAAGGTTAAAGTGACACAACTAAGAGGATATGCTTGACAAGTTATAAACCAAAATCTCATGCCCCTTACTTACAAAGACCGATCCTCATGCTACTCAACTTCAGTCACGAGTAAGCTCTTGTCATTCTCAGTATATGTGTATCATTAAGAACCTCCAACGGGGTACCCCTTGCACATGATACGGGAGCTTTCCCATAACCAAAATGACAAGGCAAGCAGACAATGAGCATCTCAGCGATCTTTTTATTTGCTATTTGCAAAGGTTTTTATTGAGGATGCTTCATATAGTGCTCATTATGGTGATGCTGCAAGTTTCCACCATGATTAGGCATGGCTTAGGCTAGTGGCCCAGGCGTTTCTCTAACACACATACAAACTCCATGACCTTACAAGTTCCACTTTTATTTCACACCGCCGGGATCCGTAAGCAAAAGAACATGATATCAACGGGGTACAAAGTACGAGTGCAATGTTGAAAGAGTTCCCCATGAAACATGGTTCTACTAATTTCAACTTATAAAGTGCAAGCATATACGCAACAAAGAAGGACCCAATGGTTCAAGTTTATTAGGGGCAAAAAGTAAAGTGTGCCATCAAGTTCGTGAGAGCTTTAATCACTAGTTTTCTCATAACAAGTGAAAGGTAAACAAAAGCATAAATATACTTGGAATAGAATAAGCTAGTAGGTAGGTATGGTGGACTCTTTGGAATAACTTAGTTTAGGGAGTTGGATGCATGAGTAGAACTCATACTTTGTTGTGGAGGCTAGCAAAAGACTGGGAGCAACAAACTAAGAGAGCAATAATGGCCATAATCATGCAGAGCGACAAAACATCATTGATCAAAGCATAAAGTGATACTACAAGTTGAAAACTAAAGGATCATAAAGGCTATGGTGACTTGAGATAGTCATAACATGGTGTGCGCATGTGCCAAGTCAACCCAAATAAAGCATCAAAGGAGAATACCACTATACTATGCTTTAATATGCTAAAACAACGCATGATTCATCCAAGGCACATTAAGCTATCTCAATTGTTTATAACAAGTCATGCTACAACAAAGAATACTAAGCATAAAGCCAAAACAATATCAAGCATGGCACGACAAAGCATAGGCCACAGTCAAAAACAAGCTCTTTTTACCACATAAGTATGAACTTTTCTACTCTTTTTCCAAACCAAACCAAAGTATGAAAGAGGGGGTCCAACCAATTTATTCAGAAAACTAAGAAAACCAAGCAAACTATAAAAAAAAAAGACGCTCCAAGAAAAACACAACTGTGCATGAAACAATAAAAATGAAGCGTTTGGAAGAAACCTAGGATTTTTATTGATGATGAAGGGGATGCCTTGGGCATCCCCAAGCTTTGACGCTTGTACTTATTAGATATTTCTTGGGGTAACACGCATGGCATATCCAAGATTGAGCTTTAGTCCATCCTTCATCTCATTACTCATTCCTTGCATACACCTGAAATTTTTCCTTCATACAAAACTTCACACAATCTCATTAGCAACATAAGTGCACTTTAAGATAAATAAGTCTCAAGGTTCAGTTCTAACATCAAATAAACTTCCATTACAACACTAGCTACTGTAGCACTTCCCTCAAAAAGCTCAATTCCCCAAAGGAACTAACAAGAAGCAAATGCAGAAAAATGGCAGAAATCTGTCAAAACAGACCAGCAGGTAAAGACGAATTTTTTCGAAGACCTTCTGTTGCTCAAATTAAAAAGTGTTAAACTAACGAAAGTTAGATAACAACCTGTAGTAGAAGCCAAAAACATTACAGCTCAATCCGAGGTACAGAGGTCTCTCACGAATTTTTACGGTGAAGCACGGAAATCTGTTTCGGGACAACAACTTTCCCAATCATTACTTCTCTCTCATTAGAGGTTACTCTTGGCACAAAAACCAAATAAAAAGGATAAAGAGAGGTTATTACAGAGATAATAACTTCCAAGACTCATCTAAAATCTTGGGTTATCTCCCAAAAAGTACTTTTCTTTAACGCCTTTAAGTTAGGCATGAAAATTTGAGAAGATGCTCTCATAGGAAATGTGAGTTGAAGTAAAAGAGAGCATCAAGAAGCAAATTCAAAACACATTTAAGTCTAACCCACTTCCTATGCATAGGAATATTGTATGCAAATAAGTGCACAAAGAACAAAGTGACAGGAATAGGAAGATAAAACAAAAGTAAGTTCAAAACTTTCAGCACATAGAGAGGTGTTTCATTACCATAAAACCTTCTACAACCATATTTTCCTCTCTCATAATAATTTTCAGTAGCCTCATGAATAAACTCAACAATATAAATATCACATAATGCATGCTTTTCATGATCTACAAGCACTAGAGTTTTATTATAAACATTTTCAAAAGAATCCTCGGGAACATAACATTCACCCTCCTTTGATAAGCATGGGGGACAATCAAATAATGTAAGGGATAAAGAGTTACTCTCATTAGAAGGTAGGCATGGGTAGATCCATTCTTCCTCCATTTTTCCATCACTCTCCTCCTCTTTTTCATCTAATGAGCTTTCAGGTTCAGCAATTTCTTCTTCCATGGAGGTTCTAGTAGGCGGTGGTTCATCTATTACCTTAGCAGTCATAAAACTGTTCCCAAATAGGAAACTGAGTGAGCTATCCATAATGAAATAGTGATTGCAGCAGAGCTAGTCATAAAGGAAACTTAAGAAAGGAACTAATTTTTTTGTGTTTTTCAAATAAGAAAGAAAAACAAGTAAAACTAAATTTTTTTTGATTTTTGAAGAACAAAACAAGCAAACAAAGGAAAAAGAAACTAAGAAAAACAAAAACAACAAAGTAAAGAGATTGGTTATGAGGGACTCCCTTGTGAAGATGTCCTTGACTCCACGGCAACGGCGCTAGAAAATCTTGATGCGCTCGACTTTCGATGTAGAGCTCGTTGGGAACCCCAAGAGGAAGGTACGATGAGCACAGCAGTAAGTTTTCCCTCAGTTATGAAACCAAGGTTTAATCGAACCAGTAGGAGCAAGGAAACACCCCAAAGGTGTTACTAGCTGAGCTTTGGCAGGGCGCACTACTGGTGCTAGTAGCAACATGGAGACCTGCACAACACAACCACAGAACTTTGTCCCCAACTTGCGATGAGGTTGTCAATCTCACCGTGTTTTGTGGAAAACAAAGGATTAAACGTATCGAATGGAAAGAAGTGAAAGTTTGTAGAAAGTAAACACAAAGCAGTAAAAGATTGTAGATTGTATGTAAAGAAAAGGACTGGGATCCATAGTTCACTAGAGGTGGCTCTCCTTAAGATAGATAACATGCTGGATGAACAAATTACAGCGGGGCAATTGACAAACACCGATAACGCAATACATGCATATACTAATCATCTTGACTCCTCTGAGACTTGATTGGGCATTACAACATAATACATAGACCGCCATCCAACTGCATCTATGACTAATAATCCACCTTCAGGTTATCATCCGAACCCCCTCTAGTATTAAGTTGCAAGCCACAGATTATTGCTTGATGAACTGCATGTAAAAAGTAAATAATACGATTGTTCTATGAACAAAGGATTGTTGTTTTCTCCCTAGTAGCAACAGCACATCTAGTACCTTAGAGATTTCTGTCACTTCCCCAGATTACCAGAGGCATGAACCCACTATCGAGCATAAATACTAACTCTTGGAGTTGCTAGCATATACTTGGACAAGATAGCAACTAACAACGGAAAGCATGCAAGATCTCAAATTATAAAGACATGATAGAATCAATAATCAATCTGAAATAGCATCTCAATATCCATCGGATCCCCGCAAACACAACATGTATGAATTACAAATAGATGATCTTGATCATGAATGGAGCTCACAAGATCTAAACATGAAAGGACAAAGGAGGAGAAACCAGCCATCTAGCTACTACATGGATCCGTAGTCCAAGGATGAAGTACTCACGCATCACACCGGAGGCTTGCATGGTGATGAAGAAGGCCTCCAGGGTGAATTCCCCTCTCCGGCAGGGTGCCGGGAAGAGCTTCAGATCCCTCCCGATCTAGGGATGGAGATGACGGTGGCTACAGACTCTTTCATGGATTTTTGATGGGGTCCTTAGGGTTTTCGTCCCGAGGGCAACTTATAGGCGGAAGGAGAGGCCGAGGGGGTGCCGGGAGCCACCACACCACCCCTTGGCGCGGGCCAGGCCTAGCCGCATGGCCAGGTGGTGTGGCCGGCCCCTAGCCCTTCTCCGTCTCGTATTCTAGCACTTGATCCCTTGCGGAAAATAGGCACTTTGGCTTTTGTCCCGTCCAATTCCAAGAATATTCATTTTCTGACTTTCCTAGAACCAAAAACAGCAGAAAACAGGCAGCTAGAACTGTGGCTCTTGTTAATAGGTTAGTCCAAGAAATCATATGAAAAGTACTCCAAAGTTGGAACAAAACACAAGAAACTGGATAAAACCAAGCATGGAACATCAAAAATTATAGATACATTTGCAATGTATCAGGTATTCCCTCTCAAGCAACCCTGCAATCAAGATACAAGAAGTCCTTTGTGTCCCCAACACACCCAATACACTTGTGAGGTGTATATGTGCACTAGTTCGACGAAGAGATAGTAAAATACAAGTGGTATGGATATAAGATAACGGTGTTAGAAAATACTTTGATGGTGTGGAAGAGACTAAAGGCAAACTGAAATAAAGATGGAAGTAAGCAAACATGTAACAGATCTAATTGCAAACGGTGTATCAATGCTTAGAAACAAGGCCTAGGGATCATACTTTCACTAGTGAACACTCTCATATAAATATATTCTCTTTATGATACTACTCTTAACTACTCTCCGGTTGGACACTCTAATCCATGGTAGGGCTATAACAGAACACCTCAAAGTAAGCCTTTCCCATCTAGAAAACCCCACACTGTCACCTTGAGCACTAGATGGTTCCAACAAACACCACAATTTCATAAAGACATCCAACTCCAAATATAACTCATAACAAGTATTTGTAATCTCTAGCCTAAGTGCCACCATGGTGTGCACGCTGTCACTTTCACACACATGGGGAGAGCAGAGATCTATTAAAGCACTTGAGTAGCAAGGTATATCTACTTGATTACAAAGCTCATGATCACAATATGATCATGCATAGAGAGAGAGATGAACACATAGCTACCGGTAGAACCCTTAGCCTCGAGAGAGAACTGCTCCCTCCTCATCATGGGAATCAGCAATGGTGATGGAGATGGTGGTGGAGATCGATGGAGATGGCTCTGGAGCCACTTCCCTGTCCCAGCAGGGTGCCGGAACAGAGACTTTCTGTCCCTCGAATCTCCCCTTCGGTGGCGGCGGCGCAGCGGAACTTTTCGTGGATTTCTGATTGAAGATCTAGGGTTTCTGCCTCGGGAGGAATATATAGGCGAAGGAGGCAAGGTCGGTGGCCAGCCAGGGGGCCCACACCATGCCTTGGCGCGGCCTAGGGGTACCCGCGCCTGGGGGGTGTGGCCACCCTGTGGCCCCTCTCCGACTCTCCTTCTGGCTCCGTGAGTCTTCCTGGAAAATTGGAACTTTGGCTTTTGTCCCGTCCAATTCAAAGAATATTCATTTTCTGACTTTCCTAGAACCAAAAGCAGCAGAAAACAGGCAACTGGCACTGTGGCTCTTGTTAATAGGTTAGTCTAGAAATCATATGAAAAGTACTCCAAAGTGTGCACAAAACACAAGAAAGTAGATAAAACCAAGCATGGAACATCAAAAATTATAGATACATTTGCAATGTATCAACATCCCCAAGCTTAACTCCTGCTCGTCCTTGAGTAGGTAAGTGATAAAAGAAAGAATAATTTTTGAGGTGACATGCACCATCAAAGACTTGATCAAAGTATCTGTAAACATTCAAAGCTGGGACCATAGTACTTCAATCATAACATGAAAGATATAGTTCTAACAATAAGACATAGCAACTATGTTGCGACATGAAAAGGCACAAACAAAAGATTCATGAATAACAATGCTTTGCAAGACGTTTGTTTGTTTCACATAAAGAAATCATAGCATAGTGGCATTCAGCTTATCCCTCATAGAGTAGCAAACATAAATGCATAGGACACCTTCAAAGTTCATAAGAGTGACTAGATACAAATAGTTTAAAACAAGCAATATCAAAGCTATGCATCAATCAACAAGTCTTGGGACAATGCACATAGAACTAAGAATGGCCACTATGCTCTCAAAGTAGGTGCATAAAGATAGAAGGTGGACACTCAACATAGAAGTAAAAGAAAGGCCTTCATAGAAGGAAGTAGGGATTCAAGTTTCATAAAGAGCTTCCAAAAATTATGGTACTTTTTAGCTTTCAGCTCTCATTGCCCCTATCATAAGCATCTTGAAGTGATTAAGGTCAAAGTGACACTACTAAGAGGATATGCTTGACAAGTTATAAACCGAAATCTCATGCCCCTTACTTACAAAGACCGAACCTCATGCTACTCAACTTTAGTCACAAGTAAGCTCTTGTCATTGTAAGTACATATGTATCATAAAGAACCGCCAACGGGGTACCCCTTGCACATGATATAGGAGCTATCCCATAATCAAAATGACAAGGCAAGCAGACAATGAGCATCTCAGCGATCTTTTTATTTGCTATTTGCATAGGTTTTAATTGAGGATGCTTCATAGAGTGCTCATTATGGTGATGCTACAAGTTTCCACCATGATTAGGCATGGCTTAGGCTAGCGGCCTAGGTGTTTCTCTAACACACATACAAACTCCATGATCTTACAAGTTCCACTTTTATTTCACACCACCGGGATCCATAAGCAAAAGAACATGATATCAACGGGGTACAAAGTACAAGTGCAATGTTGAAAACGTTCCCCATGATACATGGTTCTGCTAATTTCAACTTATAAATCGCAAGCATATACGCAACAAAGAAGGACCCAATGGTTCAAGTTTATTAGATGCAAAAAAGTAAAGTGTGCCATCAAGTTCGTGAGAGCTTTAATCACTAGTTTTCTCATAACAAGTTTAATTTGGAAGGTAAACAAAAACATGAATATACTTGGAGTAGCATAAGCTAATAGGTAGATATGGTGGACTCTTTGGAATAACTTGGTTTTAGGAGTTGGATGCATGAGTGGAGCTCATACTTGGTTACGGAGGCTAGCAAAAGACTGGGAGCGACCAACTAAGAGAGCAATAGTGGCCATAATCATGTAGAGCGACAAAACATCATTGATCAAATCATAAAGTGATACTACAGATTGAAAACTAAGGGATCATAAAGGCTATGGTGACTTGAGATAGTCATAACATGGTGTGAGCCTGCGCCAAGTCAACACAAATAAATCATCAAAGGAGAATACCACAATATTATGCTTTAATATGCTAAAACAACGCATGATCCTTCCAAGGCACATTAAGCAATCTCAATTGTTTATAACAAGTCATGCTACAGCAAAGAATACTAAGCATAAAGCCAAAACAATATCAAGAATGGCATGACAAAGCATGGGCCATAGTCAAAAACAAGTTCTCTTTACCACTTAAGCATGAAGTTTCCTACTCTTTTCCAATCCAAACCAAACTATTTGAAAACCAATGTATGAAAGAGGGGGTCCAACCAATTTATTCAGCAAACTAATAAAACCAAGCAAACGAAAAATCAAAACGAAAACAAAAAAGAAGACGCTCCAAGAACAACACAACTGTGCATGAATCAATTAAAATGAAGCATTTGGAAGAAACCTAGGATTTTTATTGATGAAGAGGGGGATGCCTTGGGCATCCCCAGGCTTTGACGCTTGTACTTCTTGGATATTTCTTGGGGTGACACACGTGGCATCCCCAAGCCTGAGCTTTAGTCCATCCTTCATCTCATTACTCGTTCCTTCCATACACTTGAAATTTTTTCTTCATACAAAACTTCACACAATCTTTATTAGCAACATTGGTGCACTCAAGATAATAAGTCTTTAGGTTCAGTTCTAACACCAATTAAACTTCCATTAAAACACAAGCTACTGTAGAACTTCCCTCAAAAAGCTCAATTCCCCAAATTAACTAAAAAAGGAACCAACAAGAAGCAAATGCAGAAAATGGCAGAAATCTGTCAAAACAGACCAGCAGGTAAAGAATTTTTTTTTAAAGACCTTATGTTGCTCAAATCCAAAAGTGTTAAACTAAATAAAGTTAGATAACAACCTGGGGCAGAAGCACAAAAATCCACGCCTTAAAAGGACGTACAGAGATTTTACACGAATTTTGACGGTGAAGCACATAAATCTGTTTCGGGACAGCAACTTTCCCAATCATTACTTCTCTCTCATTAGAGGTTACTCTTGGCACAAAAAGCAAAATAAAAAGGATAAGGAGCGGTTATTACAGAGGTAATAACTTCCAAGACTTGTCTAAAACTTTTGGGTTATCTCCCAATAAGTACTTTCTTTAACGCCTTTAAGTTAGGCATGATAGTTTGAGAAGATGCTCACATAAGAAATATGAATTGAAGTCAAAGAGAGCATCAAGAAGCAAATTCAAAACACATTTAAGTCTAACCCACTTCCTATGCATAGGAATCTTGTAAAGAAACAAGTCATGAAAGAACAAATCAACAAGCATAGGAAAGCAAAACAAGTGCAACTTCAAGACTTTCAACATAAAGTGGGGAAACCTAATATTATTGAGATGCATAAAACCATGTTTCCCTCTCTCATAATAACTTTCAGTAGCATCATGAATAAAATTAACAATATAACTATCACATAAAACATTCTTATCATGAGCCACATGCATAAAAGAATTAATACTCCCCACATAAACATAGTCATTCTTATTAATTGTAGTGCGAGCAAATTCAACAAAATAGCTATCATTATTATTCCCATCACCATAATCATCAAATATAGGAGGCATATTGTAATCATAATTAATTTCCTCCTCAATAGTAGGTGGACTGAAAATATCGTATTCATCATTGCAATCATCATATATTGAGGTATAGTATCATCATAAGCAATAGAATAGTTATCTTCCAAGGTGTGTTCATTTGTAAACATATCATCATTGGAAGGAACATAGATAGCACTAATAGTACAACAATCATTAATATCATCATTTTCAAAATTGGTACCGAAGAGATTTTCAGTATCAAAAGAAGTGTGCTTTTCCCAATCATGATCACTACTATAGGTAATAGGCATAGGAACATCATCGAGTTTAGACTCATCAAAAACTATAATAGGAGCAACATGCTTAGGGGAAAATACCGTTTCCTCTCTTCTTTTACTCCTCCTTTTCTTCTTTTTCTTCTTCTCTCTAGGAGGGAGAGGCTTGAAAGGAAACTTCTCCATATACCCTGGTTCATTGTTAAAGACAATAGAAGAAACTTTGGAGGATTCCTCCTTTTCATTAATAAGACCAAACACATATTAGTCATGCCATATTTTGGTAAGATCTCATCTTTTAGGATATTTTGTATGTAAGTATTTGTGTGGAAATTATCAACACAATAAAGATGACAACCATGCATGATGCTATTCATATCAAAAGCACCCATATCTACCAAAGAGGTTTTTCTTGATAACTCTTCACACCCCAAAAATAATGTAAGTTGATCATGCTGATTAGGAGTGATCATGTCATCACAATACAAACTTGCAGTACTCATTGGATTAGAAGGGCTATTATTATGGCATGCGCATTGAAAATTGAAATGACCCACTTCAAAGCAAAGTTCACAAATAAAAGGATAGAGGGCACAAACTTTTTTACCAAGATCATTTAAAGCCCTATACCACATTCTAGTTTTTTCATTCCTGTGGGTGATACAATATTCTTATTCAATTTGATTATTCTCACAAGGTCTATGTATTCCCCAAAAATTAACATGCTTATAATAAATAGTACTTTCAGAGGTTTGAGCATGTTTATTGCTATCATTAATAACAATTTCATTTTCCATGCAAGTGTCTTTAAAAGGCTCATGATACATGTCCCATTTTTCTTTAGGAGAATTTAAATGAGAAGCAAAGGATCTAATACAATCAATAAGAATTTGAGGATCAAGACCATATTTAGCACTAAGCTCTTGAAAATCAGCATTTTCAGCGAAAGACTTAATGCAATCATACTCATAGTTTATACCTGGTTTTTTACCTTTGTTGTTATCCCAATCTTCGGTATTGCTTTGAATTGTTTCAAGAAGATCCCACTTAGCTTTGACCTCCTTACTCATGAAGGATCCCTCTAAACAAGTATTTAGATAGTCCTTGTAATGTCCTGAAAGCCTTGCAAATAAATTATTAATAACAATATTCCTAGGGAGCTCATGAATGGGACATTTGAGCATTAGTGACTTCAATCTCCCCCATGCTTGGGCAATACTTTCTCCATCATGAGGATGAAAATTATAAATATAATTCCTATCTTTATGAATTTCATGAGGAGGATAAAATTTAGAGTAAAAGAGAGATTTAAGTTCCTTCCACTCCAAATGATGAGGATCATCCAGTAGCTCATACCACTCCCTTGCTTTGCCCTTAAGTGATAAAGAGAATAACTTCTTCTTGACATGATCTGTTGTAATACCTACACACTCGAACAACCCGCATAATTCATGTATAAAAAGCAAATGATCACCGGGATGGACAGTTCCATCTCCAAAATAGTAGTTATCCATAACACGATCAATAATTCTTGTAGGTATCTTAAAATTATCATTAGAATTACCACATATGGGAGATAAAGTATAATCAGAGCAACTTTTCTTCTTTAAAACTGGGGAAGTAAAAAGATCATTTTCATAAAAACTAACTTCCCCAAGCTTAGACGTTTCCATAGCACTAGTAACAAAGGTGTTCAAAAGATTCATACTAATAACATTGCTATTAGCACGCAAAGAAGGTTCCAAGGGTTTTTTAATTTTCTTTTCAAAGAATTCATGTTCTACATTGGGAAAAATACTAAAAAGCTCTCTCATTTTGTTGTTGTTTTCCATTAAGCCTAACTAGTGAAAACAAGAAACAAAAAGACAAAATTGCAGAATCTAAAGGAAATAACTTCGAGCACTCACACCGGAGGATGTGAGTACCTTTTACCTTACCTCCCCGACAACGGCGCCAGAAAATAGCTTGATGTCTACGCACTTCTATTCTTGTAGACAGTTGTTGGGCCTCCAAGTTTGTAGAACAGCAGCAAGTTTCCCTTAAGTGGATTACCCAAGGTTTATCGAACTCAGGGAGGAAGTGGTCAAAGGTATTCCCTCTCAAGCAACCCTGCAATCAAGATACAAGAAGTCTCTTGTGTCCCCAACACACCGAATACACTTGTCAGGTGTATAGGTGCACTGGTTCGGCGAAGAGATAGTAAAATACAAGTGGTATGGATATAAGATAACGATGCTATAAAATACTTTGATGGTGTGGAAGAGACTAAAGGCAAACTGAAATAAAGATGGAAGCAAGCAAACATGTAACAGATCTAATTGCAAACGGTGTATCAATGCTTAGAAACAAGGCCTAGGGATCATACTTTTGCTAGTGAACACTCTCATATAAATATATTCTCTTTATGATACTACTCTTAACTACTCTCTGGTTGGACACTCTAATCCATGGTAGGGCTATAACAGCACACCTCAAAGTAAGCCTTTCCCATCTAGAAAACCCCACACTGTCACCTTGAGCACTAGATGGTTCCAACAAACACCACAATTTCATAAAGACATCCAACTCCAAATATAACTCATAACAAGTATTTGTAATCTCTAGCCTAAGTGCCACCATGGTGTGCACGCTGTCACTTTCACACACATGGGGAGAGCAGAGATCTATTAAAGCACTTGAGTAGCAAGGTAGATCTACTTGATTACAAAGCTCATGATCACAATATAATCATGCAGAGAGAGAGAGATGAACACATAGCTACCGGTAGAACCCTTAGCCTCGAGAGAGAACTGCTCCCTCCTCATCATGGGAATCAGCAATGGTGATGGAGATGGTGGTGGAGATCAATGGAGATGGCTCCGGGGGCACTTACCTGTCCTAGCAGGGTGCCGGAACAGAGACTTTCTGTGCCCCGAATCTCCCCTTCGGTGGCGGCGGCGCAGCGGAACTTTTCGTGGATTTCTGATTGATGATTTAGGGTTTCTGCCTCGAGAGGAATATATAGGCGAAGGAGGCAAGGTCGGTGGCCAGCCAGGGGGCCCACACCATGCCCTGGCGCGGCTTGGAGGTATCCGCGCCTAGGGGTGTGGCCACCCTATGGCCCCTCTCTGACTCTCCTTCTGGCTCCGTGAGTCTTCTGGGAAAATAGGAACTTTGGCTTTTGTCCCGTCCAATTCCGAGAATATTCATTTTCTGACTTTGCTGGAACCAAAAACAACAGAAAACATGCAACTGGCACTGTGGCTCTTGTTAATAGGTTAGTCCAAGAAATCATATGAAAAGTACTCCAAAGTGTGGACAAAACACAAGAAAGTAGATAAAACCAAGCATGGAACATCAAAAATTATAGATACATTTGCAATGTATCAGTGGGTCATCAAGAATATTTTCTAGCGCCGTTTCCAGGGAGCATAGCTTTATTTATCAAGTTCACTTGGATTCATTATTGTTCGCTGCCATCCATCCATCATGGGTAAGTCTCGTGATGGTAAGGTTCCTAGTTTACCATCCACTACAAGAAGAGGTACGGTTCTGAACACCTATGTTGCTCTTGATTCACCATCTGTTATGAGTAAGCTCATTACACCACCGCATACACATGCTATACACACTACTACTACTGCTGAATATGAAATGCCTGATACTTATGATGCTGCTTCTACTGTGCTTGATAAGAGTGATTCATTAGGTCCTTTCCTAGATGCTACGATTGCTAGAACTATAGCTGGAAATACTGAAACTCCTAATGAAGACACTACTACACCTGTTAGTTCACCTGAGTCTAGTGAGAGTTATGATATTGAAGACGGTTATGTTGAGATGACCGATGAATTTATTAAAGAATGCAAAAACACCCATGATTGGAGCGCTGCTAAGAATCTCCTTGAGAGGCATACTATTAGACCCAAATTATCTCCTAATGCTAAGTTTGCTGCTTCTCCCATAAACATTAAAGATAAAGATTATGATTGCTCTCTTGATCTATCTTACATAGCTATTGTTGAGAAAGAACCTTTTTGTGGGACTAAGAATGAAAGCGCGGTAGCACATATGACTAAGCTTTCTACCATGAGTGGCTTATTTTCTGATGATATTAAGATGCGTACCTACTTTGTTGCTAAGATTTTCTCCTTTTCACTGAAAGGGGAAGCTAAAGCTTGGTTTAGTAATTTACCTCATGGATCTATTGATAGCCCTGATTCCTTGATTAGTACTTTCCTGCAGAAATATTTTCCTCCTAGTGCTAGACATGCTATTTTGTAGGAACTTTTTTGATTTTAAATAGGGAGAAAAAGAGATATTGCCTGAATCATGGGCAAGGTTGTGTGCTTTGATTCATGCACATGCTGGAAGTCCATTACCGAAGAATGAGCTTCTTGATATATTTTATAATGGACTAACTGAAGAATCTAGGACATACCTAGATAGTTGTGCTGATTGTGTTTTCAGGAATATGACTCCCAAGGAAGCTGAGGAATTAATGGCTAAAATAAGCAAGAACTATGAAGATTGGACTCCTCCTGAACCAGCTATACCTGAAGTAATCATACCTAAACCAGCTATACCGGCGCCCATACCATTATCTAAGAAGAGGGGAGCTATTGAATTAAATGATGAAGTGATGAAGGAAGCTAAGAAATGTCTTAAGGAGAAGGGAATTAAAGCTGCAGATGTCAAGAATTTACCTCCTATAGAAGAATTGTGTAAGCCTATCCCCCATTCATCCACTATTGAGGTACACTCTCTCCAACACTTTGATGAAGGTGATATCCCTTACTCTAAACCTCCTGATCAATGCTTAGAATAATTCGATATTTTTATTGTTAAGCAAGATAATTTTAATAAAAGGGTGCAAAATCATCTAATGGAAAACACTAGAGCTATTGTTGAGTTAAAAGATATTGTGGAAAGAACCTCTAATGATGTTAAAATGATTGTTAAACATTTTCACATGGTTCAAACTCAAATAGATCAACTTATTAAAGTGCAAAAAGACCTGCTAGTTAATGCTGCTAAAGAAAAACATGCTTATGAAATTACAACTAGAAGTGGTGCTGCTACCCAGGATCCTCTATATCCTGAGGGGCATCCCAAAAGAATCGAGCAGGATTCTCAACAAGCTGAAAATAGTGGTACTACTAGTAAGAAAATAAAAAAGAAACATAAAACTATTGTAGAACCCTTTGAACCTGCTAAATATCCTAATAGTATATCTGTCTCTGATGCTGAAACTGAAAGTGGTAATGAAGAAAATGATGTTCCTGAAAAACAAAAAGTTGAAGAAGAACCTGAAAAGCACATTAAGAATACTAAATACACTAAAGAAGATTTTATTGCTAAGAAACATGGTAGTGAAAGAGAGCCTTGGGTCCAAAAACCCATGCCTTTCCCTGATAAGAAACACAAGTCAAAGGAAGATGAACACTATAATAAGTTTTGTGAGTGGATGAAACCTTTATTCTTGCAAATTCCTTTGGCTGATGCTATTAAACTGCCTCCTTACTCAAAGTATATGAAGGATATGATCTCGAATAAAAGGAAGATCCCTAATGAAGAAATTTCTACTTTGCTTGCTAATTATTCCTTTAATGGTAAGGTTCCAAAGAAACTTGGAGACCCAGGGATTCCAACTATCCCTTGCTCTATTAAGAATAGTTATGTTAGAACTGCTTTGTGTGATTTGGGGGCTGGAGTTAGTGTTATGCCTTTCTCTCTCTATAAGAGACTTCAACTAGAAAAATTAATACCAACTAATATATCTTTGCAAATGGTTGATAAATCTACCGCTATTCCTGTTGGTATATGTGAGGATGTACCTATTCAAGTGGCTCATAATTCCTTGATATTAACTGATTTTGTTGTGCTTGAAATGCCTGAAGATGATAATATGTCTATTATTCTTGGGAGACCTTTTCTTAATACTGCAGGAGCTGTTATTAATTGTAATCAAGGAAAGGTGACCTTTAATGTTAATGACAAGGAACATAATGTCTATTTCCCCAAGAAGATTGATAGGACTTATGGTTTCAATTCAATTGAACATGTTGAGGGCATTCAAGTTGGAGAAATATATTGTCCCATACCAAGAGAAAATGTTGAAACTATTATGATTGGGACCATTGCTATCGAAGTTGAGGTAACATAATCATTAGTGGAATACAAAGTTTTGTCTCATATGAAATTGTTTTGGTAACAAGACCTGATCAACCTTGTTAACAAAAGGATTTCATTGAACAAAACAATGTTTTCACCGTGATTATCTCCGCTTACTTCTATTCTATCCATTTTAGTTTTTGCTTTCGTTTAGTTTTCTTTTTTGTTGTTAGTTGCTTGCATGTTAGAGTGTCTTAGAACTTCTGTAGTTCTAGCCTTGTTTTGTCATTGCATCATTCCAAAAAAATCTTTGTCAGAAAATCATTCATTTATACCTGAAAATGCCAAAAAATAAAGTGTCTCGAAAAATTCTAGAAAATTCATATTAAATTTTTACGTGAAAAAGGGGCAGAGGAGTGCCTAGAAGGTATCAGGGTGGCCCACCAGGCAGGCACACCACCTGGTGGCGCGGAAAGGCCTGGGGCGCACCTACCTATGGTTTGGGCCACCCCTGGCCCTCCACTCACTCTCTCACTTTCCACTTTCTTCTCTCTTCCGAGTAGACACCAGTTCACAGCTCAAAATCGCATTCTTGCTGTGCTTTCCCTTGATTTTTCGATCTCCTTTCTCAGCCCATCTTTGCTACTGAAAATTGGAGCATTTGTTCTCCGATATGTGACTCCTCCGCTTGTCCAAGTAGATTTGTGTTTAGTGGTTTATATCTTGAGTATTTTGCTGCTGTAGGTGACAGGTTATGAGAGCTTGTAAGCTTGTTTGATGCTTAGAGATATAGTTTTGATGCATGTTTAGGCCTCATACAAGTCCCTATGAGTAGTGCCCTTCATTATATTCACTTTGCAATCACTTGTTTAATAGATGTTTAAATTTCAGAATATCAAACATGAACAACCATACCTTTGGAGAAATATTTGAGAGGAATGCACCTAGGAGGTCAAGGCCCTCAAGATCAGCCTCTCAGTTTAGGCCATCATACAACGAAGATATCATTGGACCTTGCATTGGTAATGAAGGAGATGATCAGGATGCTCACCCATCTACTTTTCCTTGTTTTACTTTCTTACAAGTTGCAGGGATTCTTGATGATTTCTTGCTACTGATTCAGAGGGTTGGTTTGACCTCATACATGCAAGATGAGAGTGAGCAATACGCTATGCTCACCAGGACTTTTGTTGAGAGCTTCGTGTTTACTAACACGCCATGTCAGTCAACTGTCTCTTTTAGAATTTATAATCTGCCCTTTACCATGTCATTGGAAAGATTTTGCAGTATTGTAGGTGTAGCATGACAGGGACCGTGAAGAAGATTTAAGGGCGACCCGCTGATTTGCTGGAGCTCTACCGAGGGCTGACCAATGATGATGACCGCGTAGCTCAGCGCGGAAAGATAAGAAACATCCAACTCCCTACTCTTAGATACTTTGCATATTATCTTGCTACTAGCATTGTTGGTAGGGAGAATACTAGTAATATCGCCAACTATCATTTATCCTTCCTTGCTGCTGCGCTTAACAATGATACTCGGTATAACCTTGGCTCGCTTATTGCTCGCCGCCTAGCTGCTAGGGGGCCTATCTATGGGGGCATCATTGCTTCACGTATGGTCAATGCATTAGAGCTTTCAGTGGACCCCAATGATACTATATTGGCGCCACAAAGGCTTGACCTTGCTGCTATGAAAACACATCACTTTGTCACTTCTGATTCTGATTTGGACAGTCTAGTATATAGGATGATGTTTACTGACGGGGATGAGAAGGAGATCCCTTTGCCACAATCTACTTTGTTTAGTGTTTACAGGAGACCGTGGTCGCGCTCCAAGGAGGAGGTGGACGAGCAGCTCCGCTTGCTAGGGTTCCATGGGCAGCACCAGGAGGATGTGCCCTCCTACGATTACTCCACGCACTATGGAGGAACGTACTCGAGCTCGCAGCAGGACGAGGGTACCTCCTCGTCGTACCACGGAGACACTTCATCTTGGCCAGCTTGGGATTGATACCCACTTAGTCCAAAAGCCTAAGCTTGGGGGAGGTACGCTGACATCGCACTCATCTCCATATCATTTTGCGTCAGTACTTTGTATATTCATGTTTCGTTCTCTTTTTAGTTTTCGTTCTTTCTTTGTTTTTGCTTTCTAAATCACAAAAAGACCAAAAATATTTCTGTTGTTTCTCTTTGGTTTGCTTCTTTCTTTTTTCCTTGGTTTGCTTTCTCCTTTTTGCTTTGTTTGAACTATTCAAAAAACCCAAAAAGATTTTGCTTTGCTCGTTCTTCCCTTTTTGGTTCTTGTTTTAAAAATCGAAAACACCAAAAATATTTGCTGTTCTTCTTTGGTTTTGTGAGTTTTGTTGCAGGGTTCAGCAGTCCTCGGTGGGATTTGGTTTCATATTATTATTATTATTCAAGCCACACAAGTGAAGGGCAATAATGAGGATTAATGACAACTTGAGGTGTGGTAAGAGGCTGGTAACGCACTCTACTTGTTTTCATTTTTGTACATATACTCATCATTGTGGGCATGCTTAGCCTGTTTGTGTAGGGTGTATGTTATTTATGGATGCTTAGTAGTTCTTGCTTTCATATGATTAGTTACAGCTTGCTAATAGTTTGTAGCATGTCATATGAATGTTTGCTTGCATTACTCTATTCATAACTTGGTATGACACCGTGGTATCCTCCTCTGAATGTTTCATTTGAATTGACTTGGCACATGCTCACGCATGCATATGACTGAAATTATTAGTTAAGCCTCGATGAATTATTTTGCCTTGAGGGTCTTGAATCACTTTCATGCCATGATTAGTCTTGTTTTGTTTGAAGCATGATTATGACAGTTATTGCTCTCTCGTTTGTCGCTCCCTTACTATTGCTAGCCTTCACTTACACTGGGTATGTTTTACTCGTGTTTCCAACTCCCTAAAACCAAATATTGCCAAAAGTGTCCACCATACCTACCTATTAGCATCATTTGCTATTTCCGTGCATATTCAATATGCCTTGTTTTCTTCCGAATAAAATGTTTGCTTGTTATGAGAAAGTTAGTTAGTAAAGCTCTCACGAACTTGATGGCACACTTTATTTCCTACACCTAATGAACCTGAACCATTGTGACTGTCCATGAAAGTTATATGCTTGCAAATTATAGGCTGGGGATTAGCAGAACTGTGCTGTCACGGGGAACGCTTTCAACATCTGTAAATATATACCCAGTTGATACCATGCTCTTTTGTTTGCGGATGTCATCGGTGTGAAATAAAAGGAGAGCTTGTAAGTCCATGGAGTTATGTATGTGTGTTAGAGAAACGCCTGGGCCGCCGGTCTAATCCATGTTGTCATGGTGGAAACCTGCAGCGTAACCATAATAAGTATCTATGAAGCATTCTTCTTATAAAAAAGAAAGAGATAGCTATTGAGAAAAAAAGGGAGATTTGAGAAAAGAGGAAAGAGAGAAAAAAAATCACCATTTTCCCATGGTAAATAAGAAGATTGCTGAGATACTCATTGTCTACTTGCCTTGTCATTTTGATATGGGGATTCTTTCGTATCATCGGGCAAGGGGTACCCCGTTGGCGGTTCTCTATGATACGCACGCATTTACAATGACAAGAACTTACAGGTAACTAAAATTGAGTAGCATGAGGAGTGGCCCTCGTACTCGAGGGACATGAGATTTCCAGTTTATAGTCTGTCAAGCATATAACTCAGATTGGACCTCACTTTCACCTTAACCATATTAAAGATGCTTATGATAGGGGCAATGAGAGCTCAAAGCTAATGAGTACCATACTTTCAGCATTTGGAAGCCTTTCAAACTATTCAAAACCTTTTCATTTCCTTGTTGAGTCTCCACCTATTCTATGAACACCTTCTTGAGAGCATAGTTGTCATTCTTAGTATAATGTGCTTGTCTCAAAACTTGATTATTTGTGTTATGACTTTGATGCTTATATCTTTGATATCTTTACTTCTAGTCTTCACCTGAACTTCAGAGGTGCCTTGGCATTCATAATCAAAGGCAAGCGAGATACCACTCTATCATACCTTGTTATGAGCATTGTAATGTTGCTTATGTTTATGCTTCATGCTACTTATTATTTTTGACTTGGAATCTCGTCATAGCTTGCAATGCCTATTAAGTAAACTTAGTTGCATACTTCTTATTATAAATTGTCTAAGTAGTTGATCATATTTTGAGAATATATACATCATATGAAGCAAATGTGTTCATGAAAGTTCTTTTGTCGCACTCAGTTTTCAACTGAATTGCCTAAGGACAAGCAATAAGCTAAGCTTGGGGGGGTTGATACGTCCAAAACGTATCTACTTTCCCGAACACTTTTGCTATTATTTATCCTCTAAACTTGTGTGATTTGGATGCAACTAACGCGGACTAACGTTATTTTCAGCAAAATTACTTTGGTGTCTAGTTTTTGTGCAGAAAATCAACTATCAGGAAAAATCCCGGAAATTATGCCAAAAATCCTATTTCACCAGAAGACTCCCAGAGCCAGAATGCGAGAAGGAGGGGGGCTGGGCCCATGCCACACCACCTGGCCGTGCGGGCTAAGCCTGGCCGCGCCAGGGGGTGGTCTGGCCGCCCAGACACCCCCTCGGTCTCCCTCTTCACCTATAAGATGCCTTCTGACCTAAAAACTCAGGGGGGGTCAACGTTTTTCAGAAAGAGTTCCGCTCCGCCGCCACCAACAAATTCCACGAAATAGCACCAGAAACTCCGTTCTGGCACCCTGCTGGGACGGGGAATTGGAGGAGATCATCGCCAGCATCATCACCATCGCTCCTCCATCGACCATCCATGTTTCCCCCATCTATGAGTGAGTAATCCCCCGTTGTAGGCTATGGGGATGGTAGGGATTGGATGAGATCGTTCATGTAATGGCATCGGATTGTTAGGGCATGGTGCCTAGTATCTTCTATTAGTGCTTTTTGACTTTGTTGCAACTTGTTATGCTTAATGCTTGTCACTAGGGCCCGAGTGCCATGATTTCATATCTGAACATGTTATCGATTTATTATGATAGTATTGTTTATGGTCTTACCTGCAAGTTGTATACACACATTGTTGTCCGGAACCAATGGCCCCGAAGTGACAGAAATCGGGATAACCGGAGGGAATGGCTTTGATGTCAGGTTACATGTGTTCATGGAGTGTTAATGCTTTGCTCCGGTGCTCTATTAAAAGGAGCACCTTAATTGCTAGTAGTTCCCTTGATGCCCCGCTTCAAACGGGCTTGCAGGACAAAAGATGTTGTGCAAGTTCTCATTGCGAGCACGTATGACTATATATGGAACACATGCCTAGGATTATTTAGTACTTGGATGATTTATCTTATTTATATGCAGTTGCCCTATGTTCTGATTGCCATGTGAATTTTCTTGTCCATGCAACGCCCATCCATCCATCCCTATGCCTACCGCACTCGAATCCTAATGTTTACTGTTGTTGTTACTACTGTCTTTACTTTACTACTGCTGCTACTTTACTATTCCTACTACAAAACTGTTGCTACTGATAAACTGTTGTGAGCAAGATTGTTTTCAGGTGTAGCTGAATTGACAACTCAGTTGTTAAGGCTTATAAATATTCTTTGGCTCCCCTTGTGTCGAATCAATAAATTGGGTTTCACTTCCCTCGAAAATACTGTGATACACCCCCTATACTTGTGGGTCATCACGGGGGGGGGGGGGGTTGACGTTTTTCCAGAGAGAGTTCCGTTGTGCCCCCACCACTAGAAACCGTGATTCAGAACCAGAAACTCCGTTCTGACACCCTGCAGGGACGGGGAATTGGAGGAGATCATCGCCATCATCATCACTGACGCCTCTCCATCAACCATCCATGTTTCCCCCATCCATGAGTGAGTAATCGCCCGCTGTAGGCTATAGGGAGGGTAGGGATTGGATGAGATCTATCATGTAATCGAATAAGATTGTTAGGGCATGGTGCCTAGTATCTTTATTAGTGCTATCTCACTTTGTTGCAACTTGTTATGCTTAATGCTTGTCACTAGGGCCCGAGTGCCATGATCTCAGATCTGAACATGTTATTGATTCATGATGATAGTATTGTTTGTGATCTTATCTACAAGTTGTGTACACATATCATTTTCTGGAACCAAAGGCCCCGAAGTGACATAAATTGGGACAGCCAGAGGGGATGGTTGTGATATGAGGATCACATGTGTTCAGGGAGTGTTAATGCTTTGCTCCGGTGCTCTATTAAAAGGACTACCTTAATTTCCAGTAGATTCCCTTGAGGCCCCGCTGCAACGGGCTGACTGGACAAAAGATGTTGTGCAAGTTCTCAATGCAAGCATGTATGGCTATATATGGAACTCATGCCTATGATTGTTTAGTACTTGGATGCTTTATCTTATTTGTCTGCAAAAGCCCTAGATCTTGAAGTTACATGAATAGTCTCGGCCATGCAACGCCCGTCCATCCATCCCTATGCCTACCACACTCATATCCTACTATTTGCTACTATTTTCTACTACTGCCCTTGTTTTACTGCTGTTGTTACTTTGTTATTGCTACTACAAAACTGTTGCAACTGATAAACTTCTGTGAGCAAGACTATTTCCAGGTGCAGCTGAATTGACAACTCAGTTGTTAAGACTTATAAGTATTCTTTGGCTCCCCTTGTGTCGAATCAATAAATTGGGTTATACTACCCTCGAAGACTATTGCGATCCCCTATACTTGTGGGTCATCAAGACTATTTTCTAGCGCCGTTGCCAGGGAGCATAGCTTTATTTGTAAGTTCACTTCAATCTATTATTGTTCGCTGATATCCTTTTTATCATGGGGAAGTTCGTGATGGAAAGCTTCCTATTTTACCATCCACTACAAGAAGAGGTACAGTCCTAAACACCTCTGCTGCTCTTGATTCACCGTCTATTATAAGTAAACTTGTTACACCACCACCACATACACATGCTACACACACTGCTACTACTGCTGAATCTAAAATTGCTTCTGATACTCATGATGTTACTTCTACTATGCTTGATGAGAGTGGTTCATTAGGTCCTTTCCTAGATGCTACTATTGCTAGAACTATATTGGGAAACACTAAAACTCCTAGTGAAGACACTATTACACATGTTAGCTCACCTGAGTTTAGAGAGAGATATGATATTAATGATGGTTACATTGAAATGACTGATGAATTTATTGAAGAATATCGAATCACACGTGGTGCTAGTGTTGTTAGGAGTCTCCTTGAGAGACGTACTATTATACCTAAATTGTCACCTGATGCGAAGTTTGCTACTTCTCCCATAGATATTAAAGATAAGGATTATGATTTCTCTCTTGATTTATCCTATATAAACATTGTTGACAAATAACCTTTTTGTGGGACTGAGAATGAAAGGGCTATGGCACATATGAATGAGCTTTCCACTATGAGTGCCTTATTTTCTGATGATGTTAAGGTGCGTACCTACTTTGTTGCTAAAATCTTCCCTTTTTCACTAAAAGGAGAAGCTAAAGCTTGGTTTAATAGTTTACCTCCTGGATCCATTGATAGCCCTGATTACTTGATTGCTACTTTCTTTCAGAAATATTTCCCTCCTAGTGCTAGACATGCTGCTTTGCAAAAACTTTTTTATTTTAAATAGGGAGAAGAAGAGAAATTACCTGAGTCATGGACAAGGTTCTATGCCTTGATTCATGCACATCCTGGATGTCCATTACCTAAAACTAAGGTTATTGATATCTATTATAATGGACTAAGTGATGAATCTAGGACATACCTGGATAGTTTTGCTGATTGTGTTTTCAGGATAAGAACTCCTGCAGAAGCTGAAGAATTAATGGCTAAAATAAGCAAGAATTATGATGATTGGACTACTCCTGAACCAAACGTGCCTGAGCCAACTCTAACACCAACACCAAAAAAGAGGGGAATGATTGAATTAAATGATGAAGTGATGAAAGAAGCTAAGAAATGTCTTAAGGAGAAAGGTATTAGATCTGAAGATGTGAAGAATTTACCTCCTATAGAAGAATTATGTAAGCCAATTCCCCACTCATCCACTATTGAGGTACACTCTCTCCAACACTTTGATGAAGGTGATATCCCTTATGGTAAACCTCCTGATCAATGCTTAGAGGAACTTGACATTTTTATTGTTAAACAAGTTAATTTTAGTAAACAAGTACAGAATCATTTATTGGAAAACTCTAGAGCTATAAATGAGTTGAAAGATATTGTGGAAAGAACTGCTAATGATGTTAAAATGCTTGTTAAACACTTCCAAATGGTTCAAACCCAAATTGGTCAACTTGCTAAGGTACAAAAAGATATGCTAGTTAATACTTCTGGAGATAAACATGCTTATGGAATTAGAACTAGGAGTGGTGCAGCCACTCAAGATCCCTTATATCCTGAGGGACATCCTAAAAGAATTGAGCAGGATTCTCAACAAGCTGAAAATAGTGGTAGTCCTTCTAAGAGAAAGAAAAAGAAACATAAAACAGTTGAGGAACCTTCTAAACCTGCTATAGATCCTAATAGTATATATGTCTCTAATGCTGAAACTGAAAGTGGTAATGATAACAATGATGCTCCTGATAAGGAAGAAATTGAAGAAGAACCTGAGAAGCACACTAAGAACACTAAGTACACTAAGGAACATTTTATTGCTAATAAACATGGTAGTGAAAGAGAACCTTGGGTGCAGAAACCAATGCCTTTCCTAATAAGAAACACAAGTCAAAGGAGGAAGAACACTATAACAAGTTTTGTGAGTGGATGAAACCTTTATTTTTGCAAATTCCTTTGACTGATGCTATTAAGTTGCCTCCTTATTCAAAGTATTTGAAGGATACTATCTCTAATAAAAGGAAGATTCCTAATGAGTAAATTGCTACTTTGCTTGCTAATTATTCCTTCAATGGTAAGGTTCCAAAGAAACATGGTGATCCAGGTATTCCAACTATTCCTTGCTCTATTAAGAATAATTATGTTAGAACTGCTTTGTGTGATTTGGGAGCTGGAGTTAGTGTTATGCCTTTTTCTATCTACAAGAGACTTCAGCTAGAAAAATTGATACCAACTGATGTATCTTTGCAAATGGTTGATAAGTCAACAACTATTCCTATTAGTATATGTGAGGATGTTCATGTTCAAGTAGCTCATAATTGCTTGGTTTTAACTGATTTTGTTGTGCTTGAGATGCCTGAAGATGATAATATGTCTATTATTCTTGGGAGACATTTTCTGAATACTGTAGGTGTTGTCATCTGTAATCAACGAAAAGTAACTTCTAATATTAATGACAAAGAGCATACTGTCTATTTTCCAAAGAAGATTGATAAGAGCTATGGCCTGAATTCAATTGAAAATATTGAGAGCATCAAAGTTGGAGAAATATATTGTCCCATTCCACAAGAAAGTTTGGAACTATTATGATTGTGACTATTGCTATCAAGATTGAGGTAACATAATCATTTTGTGAAATGCAAAGTTTTGTTTCATATAAGATTGTTTTGGTAACAAGACTTGATAAACCTTGTTAACAAAGGGATTTTAATGAACAAAACAATGCTTTCACCATGGTTATCCTTGCTCACTTTTATTTTTCTCCATTCCAGTCTTTGCTCTTCGTCTTGTTTGCCCTAGTTTTGCTAGTTGTTTGCTTTTTGGAGTGTCTTAGAACTTCTATAGTTTTGGTTTTGGTTTGCTTTTTGTGTCTTTCAAAAAATCTTTTTCTGCGAGAAAATCAATTTTCATAACCTGAAAATTGGCCAAAAATAAGTTTCCCGAAAAATTCCAGAAAATTCATATTTAATTTTTCCTCGAAAAAGGGGCAGAGGGGCACCTGGATTGGCCCAGGGGGACCCACCAGGACAGCACACCCCCTGGTGTCGCGGCCAGCCCCAGGGCGTGCCTGGTCTGGGTGGGGCCCACCCGTGGCCCTCCAAGTTGTCTCCTTCCAGCCACTTCTTTCTCTCTCTCGAAAAACACCGGAAAACTTTCTCAAGCTTGAGTTCCTGCAGTTCTTGCTCCCGAATTTCAATCTCCTTGCTCAGCCCATCTTTGCTGCTGATTTTTGGAGGGATTGCTCTCTGGTATGTGCCTCCTCCGCTTGTCCAATTAGATTTTTGATTGGTGGATTGTATCTTGAGTATTTTGCTACTGTAGGTGACAAGTTGTGTGAGTTGCATGCTTGTTCTATGCTTAGAGAGTTCATTTTGATGCATGTTTTCCCCTCTAGCAAGTTCCTATAGTTGTTCCTCATCATTTATCAACTTGGAAATCACTTGGTTTGATGTTTGTCTAAAAAATTCAGAAAACGAGTCATGGACAACCACACCTTTGGAGAAGTGTTTGAAAGTGATGCACCTAGGAGGACAAGGCCTTCGAGATCATCCTCTCGAGCTAGGCCATCATATAATGAGGATCGTATTGCACCGCGCTTTGTCAACGAGGGAGATGAGGGGGATGTGCACCCTTCTACCTTCCCTTGTTTTACCTTTTTGCAAGTTGCAGGGATTCTCGATGATTTCCCAACTCTTGTTCGGAGGGTTGGACTAACCTATTATATGCAGGATGAGAGTGAGCAGTATGCTATGCTCACTAAAATGTTTGTGGAGAGTTTCTCTTTCACTAACACCCCTTTCAGGACAGATGTTTCAAATCTATGATAGGCCTGTCACCATGACATTGAAGAAATTTTGCAGCAGCATAGGTATTGGCATGGCTGGGATGGTGAAGAAGATTCAAGCTCGACCCGCTGATTTGTTGGAGCTCTACGGCGGGGTAACTAATGATGATGACCGCACAACCCAGCGCGGGAAGATAAGAAATATTCAACTTCCAGCTATCAGATATTTTGCTTATTATCTTGTCACCAGTATTCTTGGTAGGGAGAACACTAGCAATATTTCCAACTATCATTTGGCCTTTCTAGCTGCTGCACTCAACAATGAAACCAGGTATAATCTTGGTTCTCTCATTGCTCGTCGCCTAGCTGCTAGAGGACCCATTTATGGGGGTATTATTGATGCATGTGTAGTTGCTGCCTTAGAGCTTTCTGTTGATCCAAATGATACAATTTTGGCTCCACAGAGACTTGATTTAGCTTCCATGAAAGCGCATCACTTTGTTACTGCTAGCTCTAGCCTTGAGAGTTTAGTTTACAGGATGATCTTTACTGATGGGGACGAGAGGGAAATTCCTTTGCCACACACTACTTTGTTCAGTATTTGCAGGGGGCCTTGGTCACGCTCCAAGGGGGAGATGGACGATCAGTTGCGCATTTGTGGTTTCCACGGATACTACCAGGGGGACGCGCCCTCGTATGACCACTCTGTGCACTACACAGGGGCATCCTCGAGCACGTACCAGGACGAAAGGGCCTCTTCGTCACATTACGGAGGCACACCTTCTTGGCTAGGCTGGGATTGAGCCCCACTTAGGCAAAATCCTAAGCTCGGGGGGAGGTATACCGACATCACACTCATTATATATCATGCTTCGTCGGTACTTTGTATATCCGTGTTTCGCTTTCTTTTTAGTTTTTGTTTCTGCTTTCTCAAAACACAAAAAGACCAAAAATATTTTCGTTGTTTCTCTTGGTTTGTTTCTTTGCTTTTTAGCTTTGGTTGCCTTAAGAAAAATCCAAAAAGATTTTGCTTTGTTTGTTTTTGCTTTGAGTGCTTGCTTTAAAAATCGAAAATACCAAAAATATTTGATGTTCTTCTTTGGTTTTGTGAAGTTCGTTGCAGGGTTCAGCGGTCCTTAGTGGATTTTGGTTTCACGTTATTATTCAAGCCACACAAGTGAAGGGCAATAATGAAGATTAATGACAACTTGAGGTGTGGTAAGAGGCTGGTAATGAACTCTATTTGTTTTCATTTTTGTACATATACTCATCATTGTGGGCATGCTTAGTCTGTTCATGTAAGGTTTATGTTATTTAATGGATGCTTAGTAGTTCTTGCTCTCTTGTGATTATCTCTAGCTTGCTAATAGTTTGTAGCATGTCATATGAATGTTTGTTTGCATTGTTCTATTCATATATTGGCATGACATTGTGGTATCCTCCTCTGAATGTTTCATTTGAATCGACTTGGCACATGCTCACGCATGCATATGACTGAACAAAAGTCAGTTAAGCCTCGATGATTTATTTAGCCTCAGAGTTCTTGTATCACTTTCATGCCATAATTAATTCTCTTTTGTTGCAAGCATGATTATGACATTTATTGCTCTCTCGTTTGTGGCTCCCTTTCTATTGCTAGTCTTCACTTGCACTGAGTATGAGCTCTACTCGTGCTTCCAACTCCCCAAAACCAATATTGCCAAAAGTGTCCACCATATCTACCTATTAGCATCTTTTGTTATTCTGTGCATCTTTATTATGCCTTGTTTTCTTCCAAATAAAATGTTTGCTTGTTATGAGAAAGTTAGTTAGTAAATCTCTCACGAACTTGATGGCACACTTTATTTCTTGTACTTAATAAACCTGAACCATTGTGACTGTCCATGAAAGTTATATGCTTGCAAATTATAGGCTGGGAGTTAGCAGAACCGTGTTGTCACGGGGAACGCTTTCAACACCTGTAAATATATACCCAGTTGATATCATGCTCTTTTGTTTCCGGATGTCATCGGTGTGAAATAAAAGAGGAGATTGTAAGTCCATGAAGTTATGTATATGTGTTAGAGAAACGCCTGGGCCGCTAGCCTAATGTTAGGGATCGGTGAGGAAAACAAAAAATTCTTACGATGTAACCCCAGAAACTGCCTAGGATCTATCTATGTAGTAATGCGGTAACGGCCGGAGCGTATAGAATACATACCCTTGTAGACCGTACGTGGTTAACGTTCCGCGGGGAACGTGGTTGAAGTAGTCGTACTCGTAGCCGACCTCAAGGTCGCGAAGCACCTCGCAGGTCACACCTTGCTCCTTCTTGATCTTCATCGTGCAACAGCTCTGGCTCACGACATTTAAGCGCCCCAAGTGTTGCGCCTCGTGTCTTCGTACACATCCGGTGCACGATGAGACCTCCGGCTCCCTGATCCCGCCGGGAGTGCGGAAGTTGATATCCGGCTAGGAATCCCTGCAGCGCAACGGCGTACTGCAGGTGTTCCTTGATCGCACAGCCCAGACTTGGAGCCATGGTCACAAGGTATAGAGAGACGGAGGGAGAAAGTCAACCAAAGGACTTCTCAAATTGATGGTGTTTAATCCCACCTATGGGCACCCCTTTATATGGGCGGAGGGGGTGTGCCTTTCTCAAAGGCTAAGGCATGTGGGACTAATACTAAAGAAAAAACTTAGAAAAAATTCAGACTGGCCAAATGGGCTGTTTCTACTCAGCCCAATAAGCAAACAATAGCTAACAGCCAGCAGCCTGGGAGGCATCGGTCGGGTGGGCCTTTGGCGCGGCCCACCCCGCGCCCCCCTTTTTCCACCCACGTGGCTCCAGCTCGACTGGGCCGGCCTAGCGCGTGTCGGCCCGTCAGCGGCAACCCGCCCGCCCGCTCCTCGGAGCTTGCCCGCCTGCCCGCCGGCCCGGCTAGCTGGCCGGCTCCCCCGCGAGCCCCGCATGGTCCGGGGTCGAGCCAGGCCCGGCCGCCACGGCTGGTGGCTGGCGCCCGCCCCTGTGCGGCGCGGTTTATCCATCGCCCACAGGCGGCCTGGTAGCGGCGGTGGGTACAAGCTGCTGCCCCCGTGCGGTGACAACTTATTTGCCGCCCACGTGGGCTGTTCCTTTTTATCTTTTTCTACAGATTTATACTTAGGCCTTTTCCCTCCGGGGATTTGGCCTAATATAAAAGTTGCCTTTGTAAATCTTTATTTAAATATTATTTAGAATATATTAATTCATAATTAACATATAATAAATATATATTTAAATTCCCATTTATCCTAAAACACCTTTTGGGGCTTTTCCTTTATTCTTTCTCCGAACAACTTCGGATCTCTCCGCGGAACGATTCCGGCTTTCTCTCTTTCTCTATTGTGATTCCATCTTACGAATGATCGCTCTCATCATACCCTTAAGTGTATCCTCTCATGGCTCGGGAATGCTCTAGACATGATATATATCAATGATCAACAGAGGGACCAGGGATGTCCATGTGACCCCTATGCATTCCTGATGACAATATCGTTTGAACTGTCTAAATGTAGCATCCTCTTCCTTTTGTTTCTCGATACAACTTGTCCGAGATCCGATCATTGGTATCCCATACCTTTGTTCAATCTCATTCACAACAAGTTCTGTTTTCTTGTTACTGTGATATTACATCCCCGTGACTTAGTCACATGTTGCAACATTTATGGATGTAATCTCACCAAGCCGGACGTATGTATCTTTACCCGTCATGTGGGTGAACAAATCCCGGTCTTGCAGTCACATGTCATCTACTATTTCTTCGGAATACCCAACGTACACCTTTATGGACACCGCATTATCAGATGACGGTTGATGCAGTCTAAGCAGCCTAGGGAAACCGTGAGTAATATGAGCTCACGGTCTAAGGACAAGGAGTCTAGGTATAGCTGTTGCAACAATGAACTATATGACTTGATCATGTTGCAATCCTTCGAGGAATGTCCAACCACATCATTCTCCAATGATATGATCATGTTGTCAGTCAACATAAATGCCCATGATCTTGAAACCCAGATCATCTTCGTGACCAACGAACTAGTATGAATAGAGGCTACTAGGGACTTGGTTGTTTCATACCACACATGTACCAATGTTTCTACTTGGCACAGTTATAGCAGAATATGAAACTATTATAAAGTAATTGAGATATGACAATAAAAACCTATTTATTATTTGCCTCTAGGGCATATCTCCTTCACCTAAGCCATGCCTAATCATGGTGGAAACTTGCAGCATAACCATAGTGAGAAATCTATGAAGCTTTCTTCTTAAAAAAGAGAGAGACACAGAAAAGAGGAAAGAGAGAAAAATGCACCATTTTCCCATGGTAAATAAGAAGATTGATTAGAGGCTCACTGTCTGCTTGCCTTGTCATTTTGATATGGGATAGCTCTTGTATCATTGGGCAAGGGGTACCCTGTTGGCGGTTCTCTATGATACACATGTATTTATGATGACAAGAACTTACCGGTAACTAAAGTTGAGTAGCATGAGGAGCAGCCCTCGTACTCAAGGGACATGAGATTTCCAGTTTATGGTCTGTCAAGCATATAACTCATATTGGACCTCACTTTAAACTTAATCACTTAAAGATGCCTATGATAGGGGTAATGATAGCTTAAAGCTAATGAGTACCATACTTTCAGCATTTGGAAGCCTTTCAAACTTTTCAAAACCTTTTCACTCCCTTGTTGAATCACCACTTATTCTATGAGCACCTTCTTGAGAGCATAGTTGTCATTCTTAGTGTAATGTGCTTGTCTCAAAACTTGGTTAATTATGTCATGACTTTGATGCTTGTATCTCTGATATCTTTACTTCTAGTATTCACTTGAACTTTAGAGGTGCCTTGGCATTTATATTTTTCTCTACAATCAAAGGCAAGCGAGATACCACTCTAAATCTTATGAGCATTGCAATGTTGCTTATGTTTATGTTTCTTGCTACTTATTATTATTCTGTTGGAATCTCTTCATAGCTTACAATGACTATTGAATAGACTTAGTTGCATACTCCTTATTATGAATTGTCTAAGTACTGGTCATATTTTGAGAATATATACATCATATGAAGCAAATGTGTTCATGAAAGTTCTTTTGTCGCACTCAGTTTTCAACTGAATTACCTAAGGACAAGCAATAAGCTAAGCTTGGGGGGTTGATACGTCCAAAACGTATCTACTTTCCCGAACACTTTTGCTATTGTTTTTCCTCTAAACTTGTGTGACTTCGATACAACTAACATGGACTGACGCTGTTTTCAGCAGAATTGCTTCGGTGTCTAGTTTTTGTGCAGAAAATCAACTTTTAGGAAAAATCCCGGAAAATATGCCAAAACTCCTATTTTACCAGAAGAATCACGGAGCCAGAAGACGAGACGGGGGAGGGCCACGAGGGGCCCACCCCCTGGCCGCGCAGGCCAGCCTAGGTCGCGCCTAGGAGGGGTGTGGCCCCCTCGGGCACCCCCTCGGCCTCCCTCTTCGCCTACATAAGGCCTCCTGACCTAAAAACTGCGGGGCGTTCGACGTTTTTCCAGGGAGAGTTCCGCTATGCCACCACCACCAGAAACCGTGTTTCAGAACTAGAAACTCCGTTCTAGCACCCTGCCAGGACGAGGAATTGGAGGAGATCATCACCATCATCATCATCGACGCCACTCCATCAACCATCCATGTTCATCCATGAGTGAGTAATCCTCCGCTGTAGGCTATGGGGATGGTAGGGATTGGATGACATCTATCATGTAATAGAATAAGATTGTTAGGGCATGGTGCGTAGTATCTTTATTATAGCTATTTGACTTTGTTGCAACTTGTTGTGTTTAATGATTGTCACTAGGGCCTGAGTGCCATGATCTGAGATCATAACATGTTATTGATTAATGATGGTAGTATTATTTGTGATTTTATCTGCAAGTTGTGTACACATATCATTGTCCGGAACCAAAGGCCCCGAAGTGCTAGAAATTGGGACAGCTGGAGGGGATGGCTATGATATGAGGATCACATGTGTTCACGGAGTGTTAATGCTTTGCTCCGGTGCTCTATCAAAAGGAGTACCTTAATAGCCAGTAGATTCCGTTGATGCCCTGCTGCAACGGGCTGGCTGGACAAAAGATGTTGTGCAAGTTCTCATTGCGAGCACGTATGACTATATATGGAACACATGCCTATGATTGTTTAGTACTTGGATGCTTTATATTATTTATCTACAAATGCCCTAGATCTTGAAGTTACATGAATAGTCTCGTCCATGCAACGCCCGTCCATCCATCCCTATGCCTACCGCACTCATATTCTACTGTTTGCTACTATTGTTACTACTACCCTTGTTTTACTGATGTTGTTACTTTGCTATTGCTACTACAAAACTATTGCTATTGATAAAATTCCGTGAGCAAGATTATTTCCAGGTGCAGCTGAATTGACAACTCATTTGTCAAGACTTATAAGTATTCTTTGGCTCCCCTTGTATTGAATCAATAAATTGGGTTATACTGCCCTCGAAGAATGTTGTGATCCCTATACTTGTGGGTCATCAAGCGCATTTGTCCGGATTTAGCTTGATCCGGTAGAGGTCGAGGTTGTTGAAGGTTTCGCGGAGATAATCGAGTAATGAGGCTTCCTACTTGGTTTTGACGATGATGTCATCAATGTAGACTTGAATGTTACGACCAAGCTGGCTCTTGAGGCAGGCCAGCATACACCGTTGGTAGGTGGCCCCAGCGTTTTTCAGCTCGAAAGGCATTGTTGTGTAGCAAAAGACACCAAAGGGCGTGATGAACACCGTTTTCTCCTGGTCCTCCTCCTTCATTCGAATCTGGTGATAGCCTGAGTAGGCATCGAGGAAGCAGAGGCGCTTGCATCCTGCGGTGGAGTCGATGATCTGGTCGATCCGCGGCATTAGGAAGTGATCCTTTGGGAAATGTTTGTTTAAGGAGGTGAAGTACATGCATATTCGTAGGATATTTGTGTCCTTTTTTGGAACGAGTGCAGGGTTCGCAACCCAGGTGTTTTCCATGATCTCGCATATGAAGTTAGCGTCGAGGAGTCTGTTGACTTCCATACCGACTGCTTTTGCCCTTGGCTCAGTTAGTTGACGTATCGTCTGCTTCCCTGGTTTTGCTTCAGGATTCACATTGAGTGAGTGCTCGGCGAATTCCCTAGGAACTCCTCGCATGTCTGCAGGACACCAGGTGAAGATTTCCCAATGCTCACGGAGGAATTCGACAAGCGCAAGTTCCTATGCAGGACTCAAGTTGTTGGAGATGAGGGTCGTCTTGGTCGGGTCCGTTGGGTGGACCTGGACCGCCTTGGTGTGAACCGACGTGTCAAAGGATTGGTCGGCTGAGCTTGTCTTCCTTCAACCTCGCCAGTTCCTCCTGCATGCCGAAAGACTAGGAGATTCTGTTGAATTCCCTGTCACATCTGTCGGATCTCTCGAAGCTTCCGTTGACTGTGATAATGCTGTTAGGGCCCAACACCTTCGTCTGCAGGTAGGCATAGTGTGGCACTGCCATGAACCTTGCAAACGCGATGCGCCCGCGGATGCAGTGATATTGTGAGGGCCAGTCGACAACTTTGAATTCGATTTGCTCTCGTCGGAAGTTTGCCAGTGTTCTGAAGATGACATCCAGACTGATCTTGCCCAGGGGTATACGCCCTTCCCTGGGACAATGCCGTGGAATGTTGTGTCTGAAGTTTCTAGACATGACAGAGGGATTCGCGTGGCGCGCAAGGTACTTACGAACATGAGGTTGATACCACTGCCTCCATCCATGAAGACGCAACTCATCTCGAAGCCTCTGATTTGCGCCTCAAGCACCAAGGGACAGTGGCCTGGGGAGGTACTTGACGCGGATGATCGCGCTTGTCGAAAGTAATGCAGGACTCGGTGGGGGTAGAGAGTTCACTACCAGATTGACTTGGCGAGTGATTGATTTTTGCACCCAATTTGATGGGCGTCCTTTTTGGATCATCCCCATGTTTCCCAGTGCTCGCGGGTATGGCTTGCCTCCGTGGTTTTGGATAGGCGTAGGTGCAGGTGGTGGTGGCTCGGGTGGTGGTGGAGGTGCTCCATGAGCCACAGCGCCCGGGGCAGCTCCACAGCCCTGGTTTATCGCATCACGATTCATGTGTGCTAGGCCTCCGTGGAGCTTGAGGAACTCACGGCAGTCCTTTAGAAGGTGGGTGGATTTTTCTTGCCTTCGTGCTTGTCTATGTAGAAGTGTACATTGCACGGTCCGGACAGTTTGTTCTAGATAGATGTCCCATGTGCCTCGTCGCACTTGAGTGGTTTTCCTGCTGTCACGGTATCCACCACTACGGTATCCACTGATGTGGTTGTTATCGTCGCGTTTGTCGGTGTAGCTAGCCATGACCATGCTGACTTTCTCGCAGTCCTCGTAACCGCGCATCCCACGTTTTCCTCGGCGATCGCGTATGCGCCTGAGGTCGTCGTCATCGTCTGAGTGGACACGGTTTTTCACCGAGTCCTCTCCATCGGCCTACCTGTTCGCGATCTCCATCAGGTGGTAAATTGTCTTGGGCTTTGAGTGGCACAGTTCCTCTCTGAGCTCTCTGCGGCGCACGCTACTATTGAACGCGTCGATTGCACGGTCTTTGGAGATGTCTTCTGCAGAGGTTTTGATGATGGACTATCTCTGAATGTATGAGCGGGGTGACTCGCCAGTCTTCTGATAGCAGCCCCTTAATTCTTCGATTGATGCGGACCTTTTGTACATGCCTTTGAAGTTTCACACGAAGTTGTAGACCAGCTCATCCCAGCTGCGAATCGATCCGCGCGGGAGGTTGTTGAGCCACGCACGAGCGGCACCTTGCAGCTATAGCTGGAGGAATTGCATTGCCGTGCTTGTGGTTCCACCATGTAGCCTGATGGAGGAAATATGATCGTCCATCCAGATCTTCGGGTCCTAGATTCCGTCGAATTTTGGGTTCTCCAACGGGAGTTTGAACCCTTTTGGCATTCGCTTTTGCCGTATGGCTCTGCTGAAGCAGCTGGGGCCATAGAGCTCTATTCCGTCATCTTCCGAGTCAGTCGAGCGAGCGCGCCTAGCGTGCATCTTGTCGACTTTGCGTTGCGTGATGTCATCGTGTGCATCATAGTCGTAGTCGTGTCGCCGTGAGCGGCGTCGCCGTGATAGATCGTGGATGTCGTCGCTGGAGGAGGAGGAAGAGTACCGCTTGGCCAGAGCCTTTCCTTTCTTTGGCTGCAACACTAGATCCTTTGTAAGAGCAGCCTCGACTAGTCCCAAGCCAGTGATCACAGATCGGTACATGGCGGACCATGGGTCGCCAGCTGGTGGCTGGTTGTTAAGCAGGTACATAGTGGCTGCTGTCATGGACGAGAAGTCGAGGACTCGAGTGGCTTCCGCTCGCTCCTTCTCGGTAAGGTGAGCAAGTCGAGAACATCTTCTGGCAGCCGTATGATCGTTTCCTTTAGAGGAGGATCCTCCAATGGAGGAGAGCTAAGCCCGACGGAGGCTCGACTCGTCCGTTGCCCTTCTACGCTCGTCGAGCTGGGCGATTACTTGCTGCTGGCGCTTGAACTCCTCCTTGAGTAGCCAGTGATAACCCATCAGCATGTCTTGCGATGAGTTAGGAGGTAGGGGTTGCCCCGTAGAGCCTCCCTGCATCGAACCCACTCAGCGTCGTTGAGCTTTATTAGCATGCGCTCTCAGGTTTGCTCATTCGCCAAAAGATTCGGCTGATCTTCTGGGGTAGGTCCTTCTGTCCCATTGTTGGTGGGTGCGCCGTTGGCGGGGCCACCATTCACGACTGCCGGTGTTGTCCCGAGTGCCGTCGTTGCCGCCCATGTTGATGACGACGCACATGTAATGGTTGGGAAGCTATTGCTAGATCGCCTAGATCGGACTCGCGACTGTTGTCGATGTTAGTAATCCCGACTGGCGTCGGGGCGTTGAGTTCGCTCAGGGTGCCAATCGGGGGTGGAAACCACGATGCTGGAGAAATCGCGGGAACCTTCGGCTGGCATAGTGTGCCTAGCTGACCAACTTGGAAGCGTAAATTCCTGATCGCCAGGCCGATTCCATCGCATACGAACTCGAAATCCAGGCGAGTGGCCGGGATGTGGACGGTGAAGTCGAAGGCACCGAGGAGGAGGCAAGTATCCGCTACTGTAGAGTCGTAGATAGCGGTTGATGGGGCCAAGGAAGCCGGAACATCAGCACTCCCGTTTCCCATAGACGGCGCCAATTGACGAGGGGTTAACTCATCAATGCCTATCGTAGATGGACTTAGGTTCGAGGAAGTGGGGAGCTCTAAAGGCATCGATCGTCTAGCAAACAAGCACACAGGGACGCAACGTTTACCTAGGTTCAGGCCTAATAGAGGACCCTACTCCTGCTTATCTACTCTTGGAATTATCAAGGAGTCGAAAGTTACAAGGGTGCGCAGATACAATCTGGCGATGGTGTGGAAACTAGGGTTGTGGATTGTCGTCCTCGCCGCCCCTCCTAGCCTTTATATAGATAGTCTAGGTGTCGGGATATCAAGCCGAGTCGGTTACAGGTTAGGGTAACTTTCTATCTTAAGTTGTTGTGTGCTGCAAGCAGTCGGAGTTTCCTGGGCCACTCGTATCTTGGCTGGGCTTAGCAACGTCGTGGGGTTCTCCAATTCTGGACCATATATACCAAGCTCGAGTAGCTATGAGGTATGCCCATGTCACCATCCTTCCAAAAAATAAGTGACTTAACTTTGTGTATATTAGTATGTACCTTGACATGTTTTGTAACTAAATTCATACATATCTAAATAAAGTAAAGTCACTTATTTTAGACGGAGGGAGTAAAAAGACAAACTTGATAAGTAATTTGTATCATGACATGTTTATAAAATGAGATGTTCCTCCTTTCCGTCGTGTCTCCTTAGTCCTTACTCCCTCCTTCCCAAATTAGGACGCATATTAGTTTTGGTCAAAGTCAAACTTAATAAACTTTGATAAAATATCTAGAAAATAGTATGAACATCTACGGCATCAACTCAATGTTATTAGAATCATCATGAACTATATTTTCATACTATAAGAATTTGACATTAAAAAAGTTAGTATGCTTTTACATATAGTTGGTCAAACTTTATAAAGATTGACTTTGACCAAACCTAATATGCCTCCTAGTTTGCGATAGAGGGAGTACTTTGTTTTCCTCCTTAACCGACAGCTTGCAGGTTTTATACGCCCTGTTGGTTTTGCCTCTCGGGGTCATCTTCAAGGCCTCGCACCACCTCCGGAGTCTAGACGAGATCTAAAATAGTGGAGACCGTATTTAGTACTCTCTCCGTCTAGAAATAAGTGACTTGTATATGTCTAGATTCATCTCTTTTTTCGAATCAGCCTGTCGTCTAGTTTTAAAAATAAAGCAACATTGGCTGAACATGATAAAAGGTGATGGGGAGACCCCTTACAAAGCATATCAAGATAAACGAGAAAAAACATGAAAGGCCAACACTTGCCACCGAAGACAACAATCCGAGACCAGGGTGAATCAGGGCTCCACGAAGATGCCCCCAAGAAGGTAACGACGCACCGCATTGCCGCCGCTGCCAAGATAGAAGGTCATCGGTTTTCAGACAGAGCCCTAGCGGATAAGGTAGCCGCAACAGCGCCCCCAAGAGGGTAACGACACCCGCAGGCATCGCCGCCATCTGCACCGAAGCATTGAGCTTTCGCTTGAAAAAACCTTTGAGCCGCTCCCCGTCGTCCGCCCACGCCTGACGTCCTCGAGATAGGCCTCCGACAGACGATATGGGAGCTGCTGGAGCCGAAATGCCGCAAACACCAAAGTCCCCAATGTCTGATCCTCACCATCCACATGATCGAAGATAAGAACCACCAACACCGCCACATCGCTGGCTGAAGAGACGCCCGTGCAGTCCACCTTCCGGGGCCGCCGCCCCGACTTCCATGAACTCGAGCCAAAAGGCTCCGGCCAACACCACATCGCACAACCGCCAAGAAGGACGATGTTGGTCAGAACTCAGACCTGCAGTCATCGAGCCGCATGACAACCTGCCCTCCGGACGAACAGCAGTGCCAATCAAGCCCAGATCAGGCCTGACTAGGCCTAGATCGGGCCCCATCGGCTCCGCCGCCACGCTGCTACAGCCAGGCCACCACGCCGCCGGTGAACCATGCCCCGAGTCGACCCCACCACCGTCGTCGCCGCACAAGCCGTGTCGTCATTCCCCGTCGTCGAACGCCTTCAGCCGCACCGTCGCTGCAGCACCTCCCGAGCCCAGCACCGACCGCGGTCCACACCACCGCCAGAGGAAGCCCCGATGCTGTGCCGCTCGGGGACCGCGCGCCTCACGCGCCGCCGCCGGTCGATTCCACCATCACCTTTGGATCGCACCGCTTCCAGTAGCTCCCTACGTCAACGAAGCTCCGACGCCTGGTAGAAGTAGTCCGGCCACCATAGGCACCGCATAGACTTTGCCGAGCGGCGAAGGGGGAGGGGAAAGAGGTTGGGTGGCGGGGTGCTAGGGCTGCGTCTCGGTCGCCCGCGCCGGGGCGACGCGAGACGCGAGCCATACTCATGTCTGGATTCACATATATCTATAAATTAAAACGTGTCTAGATAAACACAAATATACACAAATCGAGTCACTTATTTCTGGACGGTATTTACTTGTTTCCATTTGCCAAATGAGTTTTCTTGTTTCTGTCCTGTCTAGCAAATCGTATTTCAGCAACTGCAACTGCAAACCGAGCTTGATTCGGTGATGAAGAAAAGATAAAGAGAGATGAGAGGGCAACACGGCCGAGCCGTTCATGCAACATACAAATAGAAATGCAGCGTCTTTGTGAGATTCTTTTTTTACGGGAGTCACCTCCAAAGCTAAACCATGTCATCTGCAGCCGATAGTTGTTCGGACCCTGCAGCCACGATGCCACATCTACACAGCGGGCAGGTAGTTTTGGTCTTCATCCACACGTCGATGCAGTCCCTGTGGAACAAGTGCTGGCACGCCGGCACCTCGCTGCACTTCTCCCCGAGCTCGAACACCTCCAGACAGATAGCACACACCAGCGTCTCCGACGCCCTCCTGCCCTCCGCCGAGTACGGGAAGTACCCCAGCTTCGCCACGACCGGCGCCGTGGCCATCGTCGCCGGTGCAACAGGCGTCAGCTCCACCGGCGCCGGCATGTCCATCCTCCGCAGCGCCAGTTCGTACGCCGCCTCCTGCGCGTCCCTTCGTTCCGCGGCCGCCTGCACTTCCATTAAGTCTCCCCAGCACTCCAACACGAGAAGGAATAACACCACCAGACCGGTGCCCCCGAACAAGATGTTCGCGAATACGGACAAGATAGTCATGGCCAGATCCATGGTCGCGATAGTTCAGATGCAAAAGTGCGCTGCGCTAGCTTGTGGTCGGGACGGCCAGATTTCCTTTTTCAATGTCAACAACACTTGGGGCCCTGCTTATATTATGTAATCCGTCGTCTCGAAGACCGAGTCGGAGATGGATGCTAATTTGCTTATCGATGCCTCTGTCTGTCTGGTGCAAGACCTTCAAATGGAACACAGCTCGGAATCGGAGACGTTGGGCACTATGAAGCACACAAACAATCTGCTCTATGCTTGATTAATTTAACTTAATTCGCCGAGTGTCCGAGGACATTCAGGTATTTTTGGTACAGTGGAGATGAAGGAGAACACGAAATGGGCCGACATTGGTGGCACATGCACGGTCGTTATCGGGCTGTTCTTCCAGGCCGCGGAGGCGACGCGTCGTGGGGTGAGCCGACGACATCGCGAGGACAGACAGCCGGCGCGGGGCGGGGCGCTGCGGTGGTGTTGCCGGCGCCACCCACGGCAGGCCGGGATGACGGCGCGCGCGGCAAAGGGCGGGTCGGTGATCGCACGACGGGAGGCGCGGCGGTGGCGTTGCCCGGCTGCTCCTGCACGTCGCCGGCGCTGACCATGTCGGCGTAGAGGTGAGCGGCGATTACCTGGTTGGCCGCGTCGGAGGTGTGGTACGCGTCCCAGAACACGAACTCCGACGTGTGCGACGTCATGAACCCTGCAACTCACGAACGCACAATCAAACTTCCCGTCATGTCCGGCATGCATGGCACACAGGTGAATCTCTAGCTTGGGACGGCTCGATCGTTACCGTATTTCTTGGGGTGCTCGATGAGCTCCATGACGACGGAGTAGCAGTCGGCGAGGGACATGCGCGCGCCGGGGAGCTTGGCGTTCAGGCCGTCGAGCAGGTCCTTGGCCGCCGCGTTGAACCGGACGGCGTACGCGTTCACGTCCTCCACGGACTCGCCGGTCTCGGACAGGACGCGCTGCGACGGGATGCAGCCGAGCGGGGCGAGACCCGTGAACCACACCTTACGCGCCCCGAGATGGTACAGCCTCTGCAGCAACAAAATAATTTCGACAATGCTTGCGTTAATTCTGAAGCATAAACGCTGAATTTGTTTTGCTGATGTCTTGCGTACCGTGAGCTGCTGGGTTATGGTGTCCATGAGGTAGCGGATCCGGATGAACTCGTCGTGGGTGTACACGATGCCGTCCGCCATGAACGGCCGCAGGAAGTTGTTGACGTAGTCGTTGCTCCCTGCAAAGCAGTATACTAGATTGCAACTGATTCAGCTGGAGAAAAACAAAATTTGCAACTGTACCAAGTCCGATTTGGAAGATTGCGTCATTGACCACCTCCTCGGCAGCCTTCATCCCGATTTTCTCGATCATCGCGTTCTTGGTCTGCTCGAAGTAGGATATCTAAAACGCCGGTAGATCCTGCTGCTGCTGCAACTAACGTTTGGAAATGGTGAATTGGGAAAACCTAGACCCAAGCCATGGACGCGACCTAGTTCTCCCCCGCCGCCGGCGCCATCGACCCCTGCCCTCCTTTTCCGATAGCCCCCGGCCGCTCTCCATTCCGGTGGACGGACGCCCCCTTCCCATGGCCTGCCCCTGTTAGCGCGACGGACGGCCACCTCTCTCCCACAGCCAGATCCTGCGAGCCTGCTCTCCCAAGTTCCCCTTTTGCCTCGCCTCTCCGGTGAGTTGCAACCTTTTCCCCGCAGGTCAAGACCGGCGGCGGATTCCTTACTCTCGTCGCTCCTGCGGCTATTGTATCAGCTTCGGCTGATTTTGGTGTTGGACATTTTCATGCGTATGTCAGGAGTCGAAGTCCAGAGGAGCGGTATGGAGACAGCCCCGGGCGTGGTTGCGGAGGAGGGGGTGGACTCCTTGATGGGGCGCCTGAACCTTCTAGCGGACGAGACTGATGTGGTGGAGATGAGCGATGATGAGGAGGAAGGGGATGCGGCGCCGGAGATGTGGGCGCTAGATGGCAAGGTGCTCTCGCCACACATCACTCACATTCAGTCAGTTCGGGCGGCGATGAAGCCAGCCTAGGGAAATCCAAGGGGCATGCGGGTGAGGCCGGCCGGGGACAATGTTTTCGTCGCCGTCTTCGCGATCAAGGCTGATTCTGCTGCAGCACCACGACCCTCGCCTTCGCCCGTCAGACGTCCGCTTCGACTCCATGACAATCTGGGTGAGGATTCTGAATCTGCCTTTTGAATGGATGAACGATAAGAAGGGCCTGAAGATTGCCAAGATCATTGACAAGAACTACACTGTCGATGTCGATGAGTTCGGGGTGGCATTTGGCACCTTCCTGCGCGCCAAGGTGGCCATCCCTTTTGACCAGCCTCTGCGAAGATGGGTGTATATCCGAAGGGAGGGGCGCGATGAGGCTTTTCATCTCCAGTATGAGAAGCTCCCATTTTACTGCTTTGGTTGTGGCCTAATTGGTCACGGCGAGCTTCAGTGCAAGACTCCAGCGGATAGGGATGCTGCTGGTAAGCTCCCTTTCGACAGAATCCTGAGGGCACCGGAAGAAAAGAGGAGGAGAATTCAGTCCTTCGACCAGGTGGCTGCCTCCGCCTCCTGGAATAGTGACTCCAGGGAGAGAGGAGGGGGCAACAGGAAGTCTGACCCTAGCTCGGCCACTAGTAGAACTTCTGGCGATGGCGAGGCCTTGAAGCCGGGGGAGCGGGTCGTTAATTCGCCGCCTGCAAAAGGTGCGGCTGGCGCTGATAAATCCAAGGTTGCGGAGATCGCGCGGCAACTTTTTCCATGCAACACCATTCAAGTTCAGCTGCCTCTGAAGCGGAAGCCAAGTGGAGGAAGTGCTGAGACAGCGGGTCTATCTCCAGAAGGAGGGTTGATCGAGATGATTGACAAAAATTCGGCCCTCGTGGTGATCCCTCTGGGAATATCAGCAGCTTCGGGCAATGCCAATGCAACCAGTTTTGACACAGGTCAGGGAAATGAGAAGAAGCACAGGAGTGGAACTGATCACAAAATCTTGAGATCGGTGAAGGATCGCAACTCCTCCCAGGAGGGAGAAAAATATGTCGCGGGGCTGCCTCTTCAGCCCTGCAGCAAGCAATGAAAGCCATTGCTTTCAACTGCCGGGGGCTTGGGAACCAGCCGGCAGTGCAGGGCCTTCTTGATCTTTGGAAGGCTGAAGCTCCTGATATTCTCTTCCTGTCAGAAACCAAGTTGGACAGGGAGGGGATGAAGAGAATTCAGGTTCTGTTGAATATGTCTTTCATGGAGGTAAAGTGTTGTGTTGGCCGGAGTGGAGGTTTGGCCCTACTCTGGAAAAAAGATGTCAACTTAGTGGTCAATCCTGGGATGTCACGCTACCACATTGATGCTGTCATCACCGGGGAGGATGGTTTCACATGGCGGCTCACTGGCATTTACGGTGAGCCGCAATCGGGGGCGAGGGAGAAGACCTGGAAGCTGTTGCGCACCCTCCATGGTCAATCCAGTTTGCCATGGATGTGTTTTGGCGATTTCAATGAGATCCTTTTCGCAAGCGAGAAGCAGGGAGGCTTGCCAAAGAAGCAGGCTTGCATGGACAAGTTCAGGTTGGCTCTGGAATTTTGTGAGATGGAGGACTTGGGGTTTGTCGGCGACCCATACACTTGGCGAAACCATAGTCAGCATGCGGATACTTACATCAAGGAGAGACTCGACCGGTCTGTGGCCAATCTTGAATGGCGCTCCCACTTCCATGCCTTCAAGGCCATAAATGGGGACCCAAGGCACTCTGATCATAGGCCTGCCATTCTCATTCTTGACCCTGATCCCCACAACGTTTGTCTCCCTGGGGTAAGGGAGCAGCCAAAGTTTGAGGCATGTTGGCTTGAAGACGAGGAGTGCGAGGGTGTGGTCCACAATGCGTGGGACCTGGCCTTTCTATCCAGAGACAAGACGATTGCTGATGCTATCAGGAAGGTGGGCGCGGAGTTGCATTCCTGGAGCAAGGAGATTTTGGGAGACCTCCAAAACCGCATCAAGAAGGCAAAGAAGGAGCTCAATCGCTATAGAAGGCGCGACATATCCTCTAGGCAGGTTGCAAGGGAGCACATGTTGAGATACAAGCTGGAGCGTTTACAAGACCAGAAGAACACTTTCTAGAAGCAAAGGGCAAAGGCTCATTGGCTGAAAGATGGGGACAAAAACTCCAGCTTCTTCCATGCTTGTGCTTCGGAGAGGAGAAAGGTGAACCTGCTGAAAAAGTTGATAGCTGATGATGGCAGGGTTGTGGATGGGGAGGAAAACCTAAGAACCTTAATTGCAAGTTACTATCAAGACCTTTTTACTTCCAGCGCCGGTACCAGGGAAGCTAAGCTTCTTGCTGCTGTTCCGTCTGTTGTCACTCCGGAAATGAACTCCTTTCTTAGAAGGCCTTTCACTGAGGATGAGATCAAACAAGCCCTTGGTTCTATGGGAGATCTCAAAGCGCCGGGTCCAGATGGCATGCCTGCCATTTTCTTCAAGCGTTTTTGGGATATTGTCGGGGTCAAGACTCAACATGAAATCATGGCATTCTGAATGGTGGTCCTATTCCAGACGGCTGGAACGAGACTGTGATTTTCCTGATTCCGAAGGTGACGAACCCTGAGCGACTAAAAGATTTGCGCCCCATCAGCCTTTGCAATTTGATCTTCAAGATTGTCTCCAAGGTGATCGCTTGTAGGTTCAAGGAGGTGCTGGACGTCATCATTTCTCAAAGCCAGAGTGCTTTTGTGGCCGGCAGATTAATTACCGATAACATCTTAATTGCCTACGAGACCACTCACTTCATGCACCTGCGCAAGGGCGGTAGAGATGGGTTGGCTGCTGTCAAGCTCGACATGAGCAAAGCTTTTGACCGTGTCGAATGGTCCTTTTTGCAGAATATGATGCTCAAGCTGGGGTTCAACTCCCAATGGGCCCAACTGATCATGAATTGTATCACCACCGTCACCTACATGGTAAAGGTGAACAAGAACCTGACTGAGGTCATTACTCGCAGCGTGGTCTGCGCCAGGGATGCCCCTTATCTCCCTACCTCTTCATTTTGTGTGCCGAGGGCCTCTCTGCTCTCTTCAAGAAGGCTGAAGTGGATGGTTCTTTGCACGGGGTTCAGGTTTGCCCGGCTGCTCCTCGCATCAACCATCTTTTCTTCGCTGATGACTCTCTCATTTTCATGAAAGTGAATGATCAAAGTGCCAGGAAGCTTCAGGAAATTCTCGCTCTTTATGAGGACGCCTCAGGGCAGATGGTTAATAAAGAGAAATCCGCGGTTATGTTCAGCAAGGGCACCTCTGCGGCTGCTAAGAGGAAATTCAAGGGGCTTCTTCATATCGCTGACGAAGCTTTCTCTGATAGATACCTTGGCCTGCCGGTGCACCTCGGGAGATCAATCACGTCTGTTTTTGGCTATCTAAAAGAGAAAATTTGGAAGAAGATTCAGGGCTGGAAACAAAAATTCTTGTCCAAGATTGGAAAGGAGATTTTGGTGAAAGTTGTGGCTCAGGCAATCCCCATGTACGCCATGTCCTGTTTTGACATTACAAAAACCTTCTGCGACGACATCAGTTCTATGGTCTGCCGTTATTGGTGGAACAATCAAGAGGAAGAGAGGCACCACTGGTTGAGCTGGCAATGCTTGTCCAAGTCTAAATGTGAGGGCGGGCTTGGTTTCCGGGACCTGCACCTTTTCAACCTGGCAATGCTTGCTCGCCAGGGTTGGAGGTTGTTACAGGACCTTGATTCTCTGTGCGGCAGAGTTCTTCGTGCCAAGTACTTTCCCAGCGGCAACATCCTGGAGGCAGTGGCGGCCCCGGGCATCTCGTACACTTGGCGCAGCATCCTTAAGGGAGTGGATCTTCTAAAAGAGGGTCTCATCTGGCGCGTGGGGGATGGGGCCAACATCAAAGTTTGGAGCGATCCTTGGATCCCTGCTAGTGACACGCGCAAGCCCAGGTCTTTGAGGGGTCGTTCCCCCGTCTCTATTGTGGCTGACCTTCTAGATCCTATCACAGGCGACTGGGACCCTGCCATTGTCTCCAGTTTATTTCAACCGGATGATGTGAAAGCCATCCTTTCTATCAACATCCGCAAGGGCATGGACGACAATCTGGCTTGGCACTATGACTCGAAGGGCATGTTCTCTGTCAAGTCTGCCAATAAGCTTGGCATCATGCTCAAGGACTGGCGCTCGGGCCAGGAGGCTGCTTGCTCTGCTTCCTGTGCTGATCCCGGGCCTATGTTTGATTGGAACCATATATGGAATTGAAAGCCTCAGGCAAGGTGAAGATGTTTGTGTGGCGTCTCGTACATAACAGTCTTGCAAATCGAATGAAGATCTCAAAGCTAGGGGTGGAGCTGGACACCAAATGCCCAATCTGTAACAGGCTTGATGAAGATGGGGGCCACGTTTTTCTTAAGTGCAAGGGAGCCAGGACTTGCTGGAGCTTGCTCGAGATGGGGGAACTTCAGGATCGGCTGCTTCCCTGCTCCTCGCCGTGCGATCTCCTCAATGAGCTCTGGAAATGTGATGATGAAACCCAGCTCCGTGATGTGACCCTCATGTGGGAATGGTGGAATATTAGAAACAAGGTCAATGCTGGCGAGAGTGTCCAGGACCCCAAGGTGGTGTGTAGTCGTGTTGAGAAGTTGCTGATTGATTTCCTATCTTTGAAGAGGCAGGAGAAGCCACCCAAACCACCTGATATTTCCAAATGGGTAAAACCTCCTGATAGCCATGTCAAAGTTAACTTCGATGGCTCTTTCAGTGCTAATTCTGGGGATGGTGGCTGGGGCTACATTATTCGTGATTAGGCTGGCAAGTTCATTGCGGCTGGTGCGGGTAAGTCAGAGCACCTGGGGAGTGCGCTGCAATCTGAAGCTGTGGCCTGCTTGGCTGCCATTCAGGGGGCGGACAAGGTGGGCGCCAACAGGATCATCTTCGAGTCGGATGCCTCTACGTTGGTGAAAGCCCTCAAGAGCAAGGACTATGACAAATCTGTGATTGGCATTTTGGTTAAGGAAGCTAGAAGCCTGTGTTCTCTTAACTTTGAATCTTATAGTTTCTCTTTTAGCCGTCGGGTCTGTAACAATGCTGCCCATTTGCTTGCTAAGCTGGGAGCAGACTCTGGGTCTTCGGACTCCTTCTGGGATGACTCTGCTCCCAGGTGTATCGCTACTGTTTTGTTCAGCGATTTAGTTGAACCAGTTTAATGGATTCCCATGTTTAACGTCAAAAAAAGTAGGATATCTGGTTGTCGAACGACAGGTACACAACCTGCATGATCGGAGAGACCCCATGTACATCAACTCATCAAGGTTTTGGGGCTACATATTATTCAACAACATCAGAAGAGGAGAAACACCGTGGCTCGATCGTGCACGGCATCGGCGGTTCAAATGCCGACCAGAGCTTGTCGGCGGCCCAACCACCGAAAGGGCTGTCGGAGCCACGGTCAGGGGTGGCAGGCTGCGTGTAGGCTGTTGAAATGCCGACGGGTCTAATCGGCTTTTGAGCTCCCGAGAGCCTCCCGATTAGCTGCATTGATCATGCAACGTTGTGTTGTATTTACATAATAAAAATACAACACAATAAAAATTAAACGTGACCAATTCAACCCGTTCCTGCCACCCGGTTCCCACCATTTATTCTCCCGCCACCTCTTCCCACCGTTTTTGTCCTGCCAATTCCACGAAGCGGCTCTATAAATCCGGACACCGATATGTAATCTTCCACCAGTTCATCTGCTCCTCTTCCCTCGCATTCCTCTTTCTCTTTCTCTCGCCAAACTTTAGTAGATTCCATCACGAGTGTGCCTTGTTCAAACCTAGATTATAGGCCTAGGAAGATGAAAGATGCGAGGTTGCCAGAGGGGGTGAAACAAGAGTGCTGTTGGTGCGGCCATCTCGCCAAGGTGAAGGAGTCGGTAGATTTCTCCACTTGCATGGGTATGAAATTCTTCATGTGTGCCAACTACGACGCAAGCCCGCCTTGGCAAGCAAATTCGTCGTATGAGAGGCCAACGGTATGTTCCCAAAGCATAGTGAACATGAATTTGTTCTTTTATTCATCCATTAATGTGTTTGCAGTCTCCTCCTCCTCTTTGCAAGTGGTACCATTGGATTGGCATGGAGCAGCCAGTCTGGGCCGTGCAGGAGATTGCGGATAGAAGCCGGCGTGCATGGGAGAGCTTTCATGTTGAGGAACGTGCTGAAAGGATTGCCGTAAACGAGAAGAAGGATCGAGAGAAAGAACTGAAAGATTAAGAGCAGAACAAGATCGAAACCGCGAGCTAAACATGAAGAGAAGTGAGGAAGAGGAGAAGCAGGAACAGGTGCGCAAGGAGGCCCGTGAGGAGAAAAGGAAGAGATTAAGAGAATGCATCACATATATAGAAAGATATATGTCTCCCACATAGAAAGACATATAGGTCTCATACATAGATATATGTCACATACATAGGTATCACTGGCCACGGCGAGGTTCGTCAGGTCTAGGTGTAGTACATCCGTACCTCCGGGGCGCCCTCACATTACGTGGAGGTAGAGTTGATCCGACGCCCTGGGTCTGTATATCCTGTGTGGGGAACGGTGGTGGAGTCTGATACTGGATGAACCAGTCAACATGATCCTGCTGTGTCCTTTGATCCTCGTCCTCTTCACTCGCCCAAGAACCTAAGTGAAAGGACAAGGATGTCGCCTAGAGGGGGGGTGAATAGGGGATTTAAAACTTTTACGAGAGGGACTCAACAAAGGCGGAATTAAAATAGCGTTTACTTTGTCAAGCACAAAACCTAGAACAACTAGGGTTCCCCTATGTGCACCAACAACTTATGCTAAGTAAGACAAGCAACTATGTGATAGCAAGATATAGACTTTAAGCACGAAGGCTATCACAAAGTAGAGTGCATAAGTAAGAGCTCGGGTATAGAGATAACCGAGGCACGTAGAGATGACGATGTATTATCGAGTTCCTCCCAACAATGGAGTACGTCTCGTTTGGAGAGGGGGTGGTATCAAACCACCAGCGCCACAAAAGGCCTCCCTTATTCTCCGATGAATCTCACCCCAATGGGATCGATCCACCCTTCCACTATATCGGCAACCTTCGAGGTGGTAGCCGGCACCTTTACAAAAAGTTCGGGGCACACATCCACAACTTAATTAGAGGCTCCCGAATCCAAGCAAGATGTCACAACAATCAAAGACAAGCTTGTAAGAACCAAATCAATAGCTAGGGTTTCCCATGAAACACTAGAACAAGGGGCCCTCAAGTGAATGAGGGGGAAATGGAAATCTCTCTTGGTGAAGTAGTAGACCAAGGCTTCCTCCTTCGATTCTCCAAAGCTCAAGGACTTTGGATGGTTGTAGATGGAGTTCTTGTTGATTTGGTGGCTCTAGGGTTAGGGTTCTTCAATTCTGGAATGAGCAGCATCTCAAGGTAGAAGAAGGGGCCTTTATATAGGGCCCCAGGATACAGAGCCGTTAGGAGCCACTTACCCCGGACAGTCCGGCTAACACTAGCAGGACAGTCTGGCCCCGCCAGACACTCCGGGTCGGCCAAGTTTCCGGCCAGTGTCCGTACTGTGTCCGGGTAGTGTCCGAAGAGGCATATAGAATGTCCGAGCAGGTTGCCCACTTCCCAAGAGCGTATAGTCCGGCAGAAGCCACTCGGATAGTCCGGCTAGGCCGGACACTCTGGCGCATATCAGCCAGACAGTCCGGTCGGGACTTGATTCTGCACGTCGGAGACTCCGGTCTGAAAACATGCCTGAGGCAAAACTGATAGAAACAACAAAACTGTAATGATCATAACATTTGCATCCGGACTCCGATTGACCCGAAACCAATTTTGTTGGAAATATTAGATACCACCAAGAGAGAACATTTCATGTATTATGATGTGAGACAACTCTCTTGGTGAGAATCCGGAAAAACCTCCAACATCGAAAACGCAATAGAGAATGCATATGAAATCAGTTTTCGATGAACTTGGGCTTGTCATGAAGATTAACACAAGCTCTAAATCCTCTCATGGATAAGCACAAAATAATGGAAGGTTTTACCAATCTCTAAAAGACAAACCGGTAAAACCTCCAATATCGAAAATGCAATAGAGAATGCATATGAAATCCGTTTTCGATGAACTAGAGCTTGTTATGAATATTACCACAAGCTCAAGAACCTCACATGGATAAGATCCAAATAACAACTAAGAAAGATGATGCCAAAAATACAAAGGTTTGGGATCTCTCCAAAGGATATAATCAAGTTACTCACTCGAGAGACCCTCTTGATAGTATGGCTATCTATCCTATAAACCGGTCTCCCCAACTAACACCATGAGACTGGTAAGAAAGAAACCCTATCAAGAACAAACCTTTTCCTTGAGCATATTCCACTTGAGACGATAGGGATCTTGTCCACCTCAAGATGGAGAAACTTTCTTGATTGCACTAGCTTGGTGAAGACTTGCAAATTGCTCTCCCATACTCCACTCTGGTAGAGCTTATCTCTTGGTCATATCATCTTACCAGATCCATGAAAACCATAGGATGGCAAGTATCAAGCAAATGTTCTCTTCGAGATGGCTCATCTTGAACTTGCACATCATTTCTTCTTTGTTCATTATGTTGGTGTCTTGAAGGTACATAAGAGATATCACTCCAACTTTAGACTTCAAGACACACTTGCTATAGGCTCAAATCTCATTTGACCAATCTATGGATCACTTATTGAAACCTTGGTCAACACTTAATCTTCTTCACTTTCTTCTTCTCCCAACCTTGAAGCTAACATATGGTTCAAGCGTTGCCTATGGACAAATCCTACAGGTAAAACTCAATGCAAACATAAGTCCATAAAGATTGTCATTAATTACCAAAACCACACATGGGGGCACACATGCGCTTTCAATAAGGACATGTTTGCGTCTCCATATCCTCCTGCCCATGTAAAAATATTAAGTACTCAATGATTGTATACTACATGCAAAAAAATAGATAGGAAAATGCTTACCCTCAGCACGAGATTGTGGACGATAGCCCATGAAGGAGACGTGCGGCTGCTGGTGCCATTGGTTGAAAGTGAAGTGCGTCTGCTGGTGCCACTGGTCAAAACTAAGCTACGACAACTACTATTGCCAAGCCGAGCCTCCAACCTGGTCTGGAGGTGGTGCTCTTGGCGTCTCCTGCTACCAAGCCGAGCCTCCATCCTGGTCTGGAGGTGGTGCTCTCAGTGTCGCCTGCTGTGAGAGCCGTGGACGAGGCCCATGGCGAAGTGGAGGAGGGGGCTCCTGCTGCTCGGTGGAGTGACGCGGGGGGCGCTGCTGTGTGGAGGCACGCGGGACGGTCACCTCCGTGGAGTGACACGGGGGCGCTATGCTTCTCAGTGCTGAACAACATCTGAAACTTTGGTGCATGTGATGGTCACGTAGATAGATCGTAGCTCCTCGTCGACACGCCAGAGAAAGGACTGACTCTGCAACTGTATCTGACGTGCTACAAGACGAGCGGAAGAAAGTGAACGTCCAAACTAAGCCACGTCAGAGTGTAGCTCCCATGTTAGATCGGCATGCATTTGTATTGTAGATAAGTAAGCATTATATCGGGAAACAAGTTCATTGGACAAGGATAAGAAAAGAGTATTTACCGTTGACTCTCTAGACTCCAAAATTGACTGGCTAGGGTATATCTCATCGTCGTGCGCATGATGGATGGGACGCAGCCGTGTCAACGTCATGTACCTCTGTAAGTATGTGTGGAATAGCTCCATATCAAATAGACTAGCTTGCCACACTTCAGCCGTTGCTTTATTCCACTCCAAAATATAACTCTGAACCCGTTGAAGCCATTTAGTTACGCTTATATTAGTACCCTTTCGGGTGTACCTGCAACTTCAGTGCGTTAGACCATCATTACATAACAAAATGAAGTACGACAAGCCGAATTTGCACATATTAACTTACACGTGCACGGTATCTGGAAGGGGGACCTCCGGACGTGGAGGATCTACCATCTGACAATGATCGAATTGCCTCATGACCCTTTGTTGAGACATCTCCTCGACGTGAAAATCGAAGATGATCTTCGATCGCGTCAGCCAGTACACTTGATCTCTAGTACATAGATACGATATCCCATCGAGATATTTCTCGGTCATTGCAAGTGGACTGTATGGTTCCCAAATGACCGTATCCGCTCAAAGCAAGTCGAACTACTCGCTAAACGAAGGGTAGCGGTTCTTCACTTGATCTCCCGCAAAACGACATTGTTGTTAGTAGCCTTCATAGTGTAGTAGCAGAAGTGCGACGCATTAAAATGTTTCACTAACCTTGCGCCAGGTCCAATGAGTATTCAAGGTATGCAGGTCAATGCCCTCAATGTTAAACATCATATCAGGCTTGTAGCCATAGGGTTCCTCTCCTGGTAACAGAGGTGCTTTGTTGGTCATAATTTCTGGGCGCCCTATAGGAAACCTCTCCTAAGACCACAACTGCAGCAACATCAGGCATCCTAGCAATGCAGACCTCTCCTTGGTTAGCTGGCAAGTAATCACATACCTCGGTACATAGCCGCTAAGATAGCAAAACCCCAGCTCCAACGTGTGATGTCGCCCTAGCACGTCGCCTCCGCGATCTTGCTAGCAAAGTGGATGTAGCGCGCATTAATGGTCGAGACGTGGTTCTCAGTGAACATCACCTCCCCGAGAAGCCACATTAGGTATCCCTCTAGGATGCGTGTAATTTGTGGCTTGGTCATCGGGTTTGCAGGGTACCCGAACTTCTGGATTTGCATTGTTAATTAGAATAATTTTAATCAATGCGTGATGACATGGGTACGATTACTCTAGTGCTTATGATCTGATACCCTAGCAGCATAAAGGCTCACGATCCATGAAGAGTCAACATGATGGCCCAAGAAGCATCTAATAAAAGCCTTAGTTAGGAAAGGAAATATGAACCAACATTGTGTTGGTGTTGTAATCATACATATGTAACCTGTCCGTATACGGCTTTTGAGACCCGGCCTATTATATATAGGACGGGAGGAGCCCATAAGGAGGTACCGAAAAACCCCCAAGCAATATGTAATAGTGTTGTTCATCAAGTAATCAGGCGACTTCGACTCCCTTGTTTGCCTGACATTCGACAAAATCCCTAGCGTTCTCTTTTCCGCAAAACCCTAAGTCAATCACCATGGGCATTGCCGAGGTTACCCCTCGTCAATTAGCACCGTCTATGGGAAACCTGAACGCTGGAATCATGGATTCCAGGGACCCCTTTTCATCAAGCAATAATCCAACGGAAGTGGCACCACGCCCTCCCACCCCTATTTCGGTACCCGCCGATTTCAACGGCAGATCCAATCTCATCATCGGAAGTTTCCACTTTCAAGTAGAGGATCTCGAAAAACCGCACCTCTCAACTCCGATCTCATCGGGACCGTCGGTTGAAAAATCCGCGCCTACGGCGATAGCTACATCATCCGTCAGATCATCCACGGAAGCCACGCTGCAGGCGGAGAAGGCCGACAAAAACAATCAAAACATAGCAGATCTAGGGGACCTTGATGGTCTCTACGAAAATACCTCCCTTGGGTCAGACCACCAGTCAACCACACAACAAAGATCAATCTCGGTAAACATGGAACCCGAAGAAAGTGGAGAAAGTATCGACTTCGGAATTAGAAAGGCTGAAATCTACCCAGAACAGAAACTATTGGACTTTACTGGTCCCCTGGATAGTGTCTCCTTCGGATCCAATGACAACTTCACTAGTCCATACATAACATGCCACCAAGTGTGTGTAATCATTGGGGACCCTTCGACACACCGTGACTCTAATGGTAACCCTATTCTTAACCCCGATGATATTTTATCGGATGACTATGCAGGAAATCACAACAGCGAAGGGAACCACGGAAACGAAGGAGACCCGACGGACAACCAAATCCAAGGAGGAGGAGAACCACGTGGAGGCAAGAGGCGAACTCTCTGACTACCAGCGGAAGCATGGAAAAAAAGCAAGAGAAGCAATTTCAGGTACAGTGCCAATGATAGCCGATGCCACACACGACGATTTACTAGCATACCAATACCTCCTTCATCACAAAAAGAGAGACTTGCTAAGGAGGCAAAGGCAACTCGACGAAATAAAAAGTCTAGCTAACAAATCCAGCCAAAGACGGGCACAACTAAGCTCTACCATAGGATCAGGGACTGTAACTAGGGAGCACCACCAAGAACGGGAACATCTCGATTGCAGAACATCCCCGAAGCTGAAAGAAACGAACTGACTCGAGACTTTGATCTATCGTTTATGTCAGTAGATCAAACAGGGCACATCAAAGTAAAAACAACACAAGCAACAATTGTGGCTGCACAAACGTATCTACTCACAACTCAACATGCACCCGACGATCCCCGTGCGACTCTCCATCGCTCGGCATTAACAACCTCGGCATGGTAGGAACATCTCTTGCACAAGTAGAACAGGGAATCACACATCAACTTGATGGATCCTCACGCCGTCACAGCAGCCCTTGGCAGGTGGGGCACACCTGAAAATCATGGTCACCACATCGGGTGCACTTCTCAGGGCTTGAACCACGAAACATCACAAGAAACGACAACACGTAACACAGGAACGATGGATCAAGGGATGAGAGTCGTTACCGAAGATACCATAACGGCGACAGTGAAGATGGCTACGAGTTACATAGAGACAGTTGTTTTACCCAATGGATTCGTAAAACCTCAGTACCCAAGGACTTCAAACTTCCACATGACCGCCAAAAGTATGATGGACTATAGGAACCCGAAGCTTGGCTAGCAGATTATTTGGCCACCGTCAAGTTATAGGGGCAGCTCCACAGCCACCGCAATGCAAAGCCTGTAGTTGCACTTAACCAGCGCCGGACAGTCATGGCTCAGGCAACTACCCGAAGATTCCATCAGTAGCTGGAATGACCTTGAGGATAAGTTCATCTGACATTTTCACTCCACATTTAAACAACATGCATCTCTGGAGCAATTGCGGGCATGCAAATAGAAACCTGGAGAAGCAATAAGAGCCTTCATTCAACGATGGAACATCATCGAGAATTTAGACGAGGCCATATCCGACGAAAGGGCCATCAGCGCCTTCAATGATGGCCTCCGCCACTGAGAGTTCATAGAAGAACTAGGACGGGTCAAACCCAAAACAATTTCATAACTAATGGACATAGAAAATCGATGGGCTAATGGAGAGGACACACTGCATAACAAACGAACACATTCACCCAAAGAAGACAGATACAAACGCAGCAATTACAAAAGATAGAGGAACAACGACGGACACGCGGGGCCAAGTTATGTTGCAGCTAGTTACAATGGAGGGAACCGCAATAGTAGGGACGACGCTGGAGGAGGCCAATCAACACAGCGATATCAGCCAAGAGCTCGAGACCCACCTATGTCCACAATGCAAATGCTGGAAGGACCCTATAATATGCACTTTTACGTTGCCTCAATGCGCAAAATACGTTCCAACCATCTCATAAAAGAGTGACGAACGTTTTTGAAGATGCAGGAGCTATGAAACGCAAAGACAACTGAAGCATCAAGCCGAGGATACACCACTACGCTCGGTACGTTAGCCATCAGCGCATCACCACCGCCGATGGTACACCCGCCAGCAGGGCAGCCGCAAATCACAACAAATCAAGGTAGTGAATACCCTAGGTCAAAGGGAGCAATGTCAATGATTCAGAAAGGGCGGCCCGTCCAACAGGATCCAGAAGCTAATTACAAGACAAGTCAACATGGTTGAGATGGCTCCACCAGCCACACCCGAGTATCTCCACTGGTCGGAACAAGAAATCACATTCAGCAGAGCCGATCACCCACTTCGAGTACCATGACCGGGTCATTCGGCCTTGATAGTAGAAGCATAAGTGGGAGGATTTGACATGAGAAAAGTCTTCATGGATACAAGAAGCAGCATAAATTTGATTTATGCCAAAACACTGAGGGAAATTAATTACTCGTTGGTAAATCTAGCACCAACCAAAACATCCTTCCATGGCATAGTACTAGGTAAAGCCGAAATTCCCTTAGGTAAAATATATCTTGACGTTGTTTTTGGATCCAAAGAAAATTTCAGGCGAGAAAAGCCCGAGTTCGAAGTCATGGACTGGCCATCACAATATCATGTGATCCTGGGTCGCCCAGCTTTTGCATGATTTATGGCAGTCCCGCATTATGCATATCTAATTATGAAAATGCCAGCACCAATGGGAGTCATAATAGTAAATGGCAGCTTCACACGATCTGACAATTGCGATCGGGAGTTCACCAAAATTTCTGAATCATTCAGAATGGCAACTGAGTTTGAGCAACTAAAAATGTCGGCAACCGCAGAATCTCTAGCAATAGCACGTGTCAATCCTGACCAGGCTTTTGATACCGTAAAAGATACAAAGGAAGTACAGATCCACCCTACCGACCCAAAGAATACGACATTTGTGGCCTCCAATCTTGGTCCCGCATAGGAAAGCGCGCTCATCGAGTTCCTCCGTGAGCACTAGGAGATTTTCGCATGGTTACCTTCTGACAAACCGGGAATTCTCAAGGAACTCACTGAGCATGCACTAAACTTGGATCCAAAGGCGAAGCTAGTAAAATAGTCGCTTCGCAGAGCCACAATGAAAGGCCATTGGAAAGGAACTCCATCGCGTAACAGACGCCAATTCATCAAATAAATAAAAAACAGAGTGGGTCACAAATCCAGTATGTGTCCCAAAGAAAAATACAAAATAATTACATATGTGCCTTGACTTCACTTCGTTGAATAAGCATTGTCCAAAGGATCGTTTCCCACTGCCACGAATCGATCAAATAATTGATGCAACTGCGGGGTGTGAACGTCTTTCCTTTCTGGACGTGTATTTAGGATATCATCAAATTCAGATGAAGGAGGAAAATTATGATAAAACAACATTTTCACGCCCTATGGCATATTCTGCTATACAACAATGCCCTTTGGCCTAAAAATGTCGGGGTAACATATCAACGAATGATGCAGAATTGCCTAGGAAACCAAATCGGCACAAACGTACAAGTGTATATCGATGATGTCATAGTTACAACAAAGCAAGGGTCTTCCCTTATCAAAGATCTCCAAGAAACATTTGAGAACCTCAACAAATTTTGCATCAAACTCAACCCGACGAAGTGCTCCTTTGGAGTCCCAGCAGGTTAACTCCTCGGATACCTCGTATCTTCAAGAGGAATCGAATTCAATACCGAGAAAATACAGGCGATTTTAACAATGAAAAATCCAACAAATCTTCGAGGCATACAATAGCTGTCTGGATGAGTCGCATCACTCAACCGTTTTATTGTTCGTCTAGGAGAAAAGGCACTACCATTCTACGCCCTCATGAGGAAATCAGATAAATTTGAATGGACGGAAGAAGCTCAGTGTGCCTGTGAATATCTCAAAAGAATACTTTCGACATCTCCTGTCGTCGTATCTCCGCGTGAAAAAGAGCCATTACTTCTTTACATTGCCGCCACTAATCAGGTGGTCAGCATGGTTTTGGTCATAGAACGACCCAAAGAATGAAAAACCCACGGTGTTCAGAGGCCAGTTTATTTCTTGAGCAAGGTCCTTTCGCCATCCAAACAAAGGTACCCGCATTATCAGAAATTAGCGTATGGAGTGTTTATGACAACATAGAAGTTGCGCCACTATTTTTTAGAACACCCGATCATAGTGGTTAACGAAGCACCTCTATCCAATATGCACAACAATCTAGAAGCAACTGGACGTGTCTCTCTATGGGGCATTGAACTTTCCCCTTGAGATATCACGTACGAGAAGCACAAAGCAATTAAATCACAAGTTTGCCTGGTTTTATCACTGAATGGACTGAACTACAATGCACGGGCCCACCAGACCTTTCTAGCGCATGGACAATGTACTTTGATGGATCAAAAAGAATGGAAGGAGCCAGGGTAAGAGTCATACTAGTATCGCCACGAGGCGATAAAATGTGATATATACTTCGGATTAGCATCGCAAACGCGTCCAATAATGAAGTTGAGTATGAGGCCCTGTTGCACGGTATGCGCATGGCTAAAGCTTGTGGTGCAACTCGCCTCAAAATATTTGGTGATTCTAATCTTGTACTGCAGCAGGCAATGAACAAGTGCGACGCTATCAGCGATAACATGATTGCCTATTGTGATCTATATAGCATTATGGAGGCCCAAATTGATGGATGCGAAGTATCACACATAGGAAGAGCAAACAATGAAGAAGCCGACAATCTCACGAACATCGGGTCCTTATGCCTACCAGTCCCACCCGGAGTTTTTTGGGAGGAAATAACTAAGCTCTCTATTAAGGCCAAGAGAGTCTCTAAGGTCATAGCACCCAATACAGGGAAAAATATTAAGCCACGAAAGGACTCAGGGGCTCCACAAGCTAGTGAAAGTACGAAGGAAATCTTCAAAGAAGAACCAAAAGTTGATGAGGTCATGATAATAGAGCCTACATGGATGCAGCCATACGTAGCATATGACTCGAGGAGAACTCCCCGAAGACGTGACGGAGGCTCAACGAATTACTCAAAGATCAAAAGCCTTTAGAATCATCAAAGGAGAGTTATATAAAAGAAGTATTTCGGGTGTGTTATAGCGATGTGTCACACCCGACAAAGGGAAAATTATACTTAACGATATACATGAAGGAGTATATGGCCATCACGCTAGAAGCCGAGCAATTTCCGCCAAAGCATTCAGGACATGATTCTATTGTTTCATAGCGGTACAAGATGCAAAGGATACAGTTAGAACATGCGAGATATGCCAGTGATTCACAACAAAACCTGGCGCACCTACTACCGAGTTAAATCCCATACCTCTTGCTTGTCCCTTCGCTCAGTGAGGACTTGATATGATGGGTAAACTTCACAAATCATCTCCAGGAGGACACGTCCTTCTGCTAGTAGCAGCCGACAAATTCACTAAGTGGATTGAAGCAATGCATGTCACCAGTCAGGATGGAACTTCGGCTGTGAATTTTATGAAATCTATAGTGTTCCGATTCGGCATACCAAACAGCATCATCACCGATAATGGAACTAATTTTACCTCCAACGAGTTCAAGGAGTACTACGAGGATATGGGTATAAAAGTAAGCTACGCCTTGGTAGCTCACCCGCAAACTAATGGACAAGTGGAAAAAGGCAATGGCCTCGTCACAGCTGGCCTCAAGAAAAGATTACTAGCACCACTTGACAGGGCATAAGGAGCATGGGTTGATGAGTTGCCATCTGTGGAGTTTACATACTACTCCAAATAATTCGACACAAGAAACACTCTTCTTTCTGGTCCATGGCACGAAAGTTGTCCTTCCAGTCAAAGTATCTCACGAGTCCCCATGGGTTGCTGAATATGACGAAGATGCATCAAGGGAAGCACTTGAAGGCAACATCTATGCACTTGATGAAGCCCGCAATATAGCCTTACAAAGGGCTACTATATATCAGCAAAACTTACGCAACTACCACAGCCGACGATTGCGTCCTAGGTACTTCGTTGTGGGCGACCTACTTCTTCGCCTCAAGCAAGATGGACATCGTAAATTGGAGTCACCCTAGGAAGGGCTTATATTGTTACAAAAGTTATTCCCGGAGTAGCATATCGGCTATAAGACAATAAGATAGGAGTTAAATACTCCAATCCATGGAACACCACACAACTTTGGCGCTTTTACGCTTCGAAATTATGTTTTATCGCATTTTAAATTATAGTAAGGCCTATGGCCCGACTTTTTAGCCAGAATATTGAGGCCAATGGCTAGGCGAAAGTCTGCCAAACAATGTATCTTCGACTTCAGATTATAAGTAAAAGATAAGTTCTTCATACTCTAAGTCTTTATTTATATACATTTTTACCAATAAGGGATCTTTATTTTTTGTGAGCATTATTCTCGTAAAACTAACAACAATTGTGAGCCTATGTCCAGATACAGGCATCCGAACATAGCCTCGGGGTCTACTCCCATCAGGAGCATTGGCGTGCACCCGATAGAAATTAAATTGTGCATATAGAATTAAAGCATTTTCAACCCAAACCTATGAGTTTTACTTTGGTTTATCCTCAAAAAGTTACTCCCATCAGGAGATTCTATAAGACGAAAAATCTGAATAATTTCAGAAATTCCAGCAGTCAAACAAGGTAGTCGATAAAAATTATACAAAAAACTCGGATCGCACTCGACGCGATAAAACTCTGAATGCTGTTTCCAAGACATGAAGGTAAGACCCTGGGATTCATCCTGTGTGGCTTGATAATCGCACAAGAATGCGTTCTGCCAGTAAAATATCTGTATTAACGATACAATGAAAAATCTCCATGGACGTGTTGGGTACCTAATATAATAGAACTGGAATTCAGTATTCAATAAAACCTTAGATGACTCGAACTAAATTCCGCTAGTTATAATTCCGATTTCAGGCCTAGGGACTTGAATTTGATGTAGGTCTACAGTATTTTTTCCCAGGAGCAATTAACTGATACTCTATCGATGCATCAGGCATGTTGTACCAAATCCCTATAAAACTAGAAAAGTATAAACAATTCATAAAATCTCAAAAACATGAAAAAATCTTTGAGACTCAACCAGAATCTTCGATTCAAGTAGAGTCTCGGGAGCTACTGGCATGGGTATGATTACTTGGGTGCTTATGATTTGATACCCTGGTGGCATAAAGGCTCACGATCCATGAAGATTTAAGGTGATGGCCCAAAAAGCATCCAATAAAAGCCTTAGTTAGGAAAGAAATATGAACTGACATTGTGTTGGTGTTGTAATCATACATATGTAACCTATCCGTATAAGGCTTAGAGACCCATCCTATTATATATAGGATGGGAGGAGCCCATAAGGAGGTACCGAAAAACCCCAAGCGATCTGTAATAGTGTTGTTCATCAAGTAATCAGGCGACATCGACTCCCTTGTTTGCCTGATATCCGACGAAATCCCCAGCGTTCTCTTTTCCGCAAAACCCTAAGTCCATCACCATGGGAATTGCCGAGGTTACCCCTCGTCACGTGATATGATGAATGGTATGACAAAGACAAAGATAAAGAGTAGCCAACACACTTGAAAGTTTTGCAACCAGTCAAATTTTGGACCTTCGCACGCAATGGCCGTAGCTCCCACACGGATGCCCTAGAAGCGTTGGGCCATGTCCTGGACCCAATTCTCAGGAGGATCCAATGGGCCTATTGGCACACCATTCAACGGTAGTCCCAGCAAGTATGAGACATCTTGTAGGGTAGGAGCCATCTCTCCCCAACGAAAGTGGAAACTGTGAGTCTCGAGGCTCCATCGATCCACTAAGTACATGAGCAGCGATTGATCGTAGCGCAATCGTGTAGTCTAGAAACCATGATGCCGGCTGTCTATCACCTCTATACGAGTGGCCTCAACTAGTCGCATGAATGGTAAAAGCCTAGCCCACTTCAACCTGCATACCGAGATAGCATAGTAGCTCATTTAGTATAGCCTAAAAATATTTGAAAACAGAAAGTGCAAGAAATAAATATGAAGACCGCCTCTGTATCCATCCAGGGTGTATCCACCAGTTCACGATACGCGTGCGAGTCACTAGGGGCTTCAGTGATCCTGGACTAGCATCCAATAACGCCGACCGATGCTTTCTATTTATTTCAACGTACAGCAGAGATCATGTTCCCGCCATCTCCACATATTACAAACTTAAAATATAGTTCCATACATATTACAAACTTAAAACATAGTTTCATACATATTACAAACTTAAAATTTGATAGTGCCACACATATTATAAACTTAAAATTCAATAGTGCCACACATATTACAAATTTAAAATTCGATAGTGCCACACATATTACAAATTTAAAAGTCTAGTTTCTTCCTCGAGCACTTCCTCTTCCACTTCTTCCTCGGGCGCCACGTCCACGGGGAGCCGCTCCTCCAGTACCAAAGATATGACAATTGGTGTCTCTATGCCCTAAATGATTACATAGAAAACATTGACTAGTAGAGCCTCCGGCTTCAGATTCATCCATATCATTACGGATGCGGACACAATGTCGCCTTCCTCTCCCTGCCCGCATTAGTCCTGAATCTGGGATGTATACCCTTTCTCCTAGGTTAACTTTGTTAAAATTTCCCAATGCCCTATAACCCATCATCTTTCCAGTCCATATATTGATCACCGACTCCTTAAGAAAATAGGGAGACACAAACGAGATTGCATCCATACCTAACTTCCCACACGCAGCAAGTACATGGGAGCAAGGCAGGTGCATCATTTTTGGTTTGTTGCATGTGGACTCACACGTTGGTCATTCTTCATTTCCTATCCTCACCTCTTGTGTCTTTACCTCATCTCTAGTGCTGATCATGTTGGAAGGTAGGCGCACCTCAAACCTTCTTTCTTGATTACCGATGGCAATGACATTCATAGACCGAGCCTTTTCCATATTTGCATTCATGTAATCCATAATCTTTGAACAATACCTCGTGTTTGGGTTGTTGATGACATGCATCTGAGCCATCTGGAGTATGTCTCTGTAGTACTTCAAATTTCCAATGAAAATACACTCCACAATGGTTGTTAATGGAAGAGCCTTGCATCCTCTCAAGATGAAGTTGTATGTTTCAGCGAGATTTGTAGTCATGACACCAAACCTAGCTCCATGAGTGTTGTGCATCACAGACCCCCTTTCCACAGGCTCGTGCTCTATCCATTCCTAAAAAAAATTAATGTGTCTCCTAGGCCTTCTCCTAGTACTAGGTTGGTCAAATCTTGGCAAGTCACAAAGAGCAAGAGGTTCTTCCTCCTCTAGTGTTGATCTTGTTGCTGTATGTGCAGCTACCGCCTATGCATGAGCTGTAATAGCTGCCGCTCCCACTGCTTTCCTCTGTCTAACATGTTTTTTAGTGAAGTCATCCAGATAGCAGCAACACTTGATATACTTCCACTCCTGGTTCTGCTTGCAAAGCTTCTTGAATAGGTTCATAAGGGTCTTGTTCCTGAACTATGAGTAAAAGTTGGCCCCTAGATGCCGCATGCACCAACGGATCTGCATGTCCTTCCATGGAGTTAGTTCATCAGGAGCAGGCTGTGTTAGCTTCCTTATAGCGCTGAGAATACCCAGATGCCTATCATGAAGGAAGCACACATTCGATGTATCCTTCACAATTGCTATCTTCAGCTGCCTAAAAAACATACCCAACTCTCTGTGTTCTCGCTTTCCACGAATGCAAATGCTAGTGGAATAACTTGATTGTTCCCATATTGACCAATGGCATTCAAGATCTAACCCGTGTACTTGCCAGTGAGAAATGTACCATCCACACAAATGATTGGTCGATAGTGAGTGAAAGCTTCTATGCATATAGAAAATGAGAATAACACTCAATGCATCACCCTCAAATTTGGTTCATGCGGCAACGTAAAGTATTGGATGTCGATGTTGGTGCATGGAATTCCTAGCATGTAGTGTCTTGAGCATCCGAACAACACAGTCATATCCGTCTCGAAACGAACCAAATCTGACCTCAAGTGCCCTCTGCTTAGTCCTCCAAGCCTTGCCGTAAGATATTTTGTAGCAAAATCTGACAGGAACTTTATTGATGATAGCTTTCACCACCATGGCTTTGCTCTCCACTATCTCCGTGTACAATAGTCTAGCTAGGAGGGTAGAAGTCAGGTTACGATGCTCCTGAAGGACATTGGGAAGTTGACATGTGTGCAACACAACATCACTCACTAACCAGTTGGTGTCATAAATAGGGCGATAGGCATGCACCCTTGCGGGACATCTGGCTTTCTCGCAAAATGTTTTTGAGAGGACAATGTGGTTCTGAAGTCCCTTTGCATTGACAATGCCAACGAAATGACTGCATCCTGCAGATGCCTCTTGCTAGGATATAATGCACCTTGGGAGATGTTCTCATGATAGTGTCAGGCGGAGTCATGCCCATTGTTCACATTCATTGTTGTTGTGTGGTCATTATTCCTGGATGCCGTAATAGGTTGGACGATCTCTTCTTCACCAGACTCAGCAGAATCATGAGAGTTATCACGGTCACCGTCTGAATCTTTAGCTTCCATCTAATTTTAGAAGAAACCTTCATATATCTCATCCGCATCTGCCTCACCACTAAAAATGTCTTCCCTGTCCCATGACTACCCTCAGTTGATTCATAACCACCACTCCTAGAGTGTGCATAACTACTCTTACCAGAATCATAATGGTAGCCACCACCACCTCCATCTTGTCCTTGACTACTCTGGGCATGATGATAGCCACCACCACCTCCATCTTGAACTTCATTGCTCTGGCCATAATGGTAGCAACCACCACCGCCACCTCCTTCCTGGCCTTGACTGTTCTGGCCATAATGGTAGTCTAAACCACTGCCACATTCATCCTGTCATTGACGGTTCTTGCCATAATGGTAGACACCAGCACCGCCACTTCCATCCTGGCCATGATCATAACCACCACCCTCATATTGGGTATGACTGCTCTGGCCATGACCACCACCCTCTTTCTCCACAGGAAGCACAAAGGCGATGGGGTTAACTCCCCTTGTTTGACAAGCTTTCAACCATTTGACCCATTTAGAGTCCTCTTCTATCGGTCTCAAATAAAACATAAGGGTAGTTCTTGAGTTAGACTATAATGCTTGCACACTGACAATGTGGGTCGGAGGGAGCCCTAAAGCAGCGGATATCCAATCCTTCAACTCACTAACAGACCATGTTCTAGGAGCCTGGAGCACTTCATATATGCAGTTAAACTCGCCCAAATCATCTCTATGCTCTGTTCTTCTGACGACACCGTCACCTTAGTAAAACTTAATCACTACATTGTCTGACATAACTTTCGATCTAAAAAATACTGAACCTAGTCAAAAAACGTACCATGCCACATTATAGTCTACAAATATTCTTCTAATCCTCTAGCTCAATATTCTTACAGCTAATAGACCACGTCCAAGTCTACCAAAAAATGTCCACAAATGACCGTAAATAACGAGATATTAGGGTTTACCCTTGAAGCATGTGAAGTCCTGCCGTGTAGCGGCCTCCAGTCACCGGGTCGACACCTCCACCAGACAGCTACCTCAAGCTGCAACCCCAGCCGCCACCATAGTCATTGCTCCCCGAGAACACCATGAACTTCCTCCACAAAAACGACCAAAATCACTCCACCAAGCTATCCCATCAGTAGATCAGTCCTTAACTAGCTTCTAGTGTAGTTCTATAACTAATCTGGTTGCAAATCTCAGCAGGAATCCACAAAAAATGGGTGAAGTTGTGGCTGCAAACGAGAAGAAAGAAGGAAGAAGGGAGAAGGAAGAAGGAAGAACGAAAACGGCCTGCTTTCGGTGGCCTGTCAGCGGTGCAAGTTACGACGGGCGGTCAAACGCCGACAGGCTCTGGTCGGTTGTTCAACTGTCGAGGTCGTGCTATTATTGCGATTTCTGAATTTTGGATATTATTCGTGTAATTTGTTAAAAAAATCATATTATTAAAAAAAAGCCCACCACCAAAGCTAAACCATGTCATCGGCAGCCGATAGTTGTTCGGACCCTGCCACGATGCCGCACCTGCACAGCGGGCAGGTAGTTTTGGTCTTCATCCACACGTCGATACAGTCCCTGTGGAACAAGTGCTGGCACGCCGGCACCTCGCTGCACTCCTCTCCGAGCTCGAAAACCTCCAGGCAGATCGCGCACACCAGCGTCTCCGACGCCCTCCTGCCCTCCGCCGAGTACGGGAAGTACCCCAGCTTCGCCACGACCGGCGCCGTGGCCATCGTCGCCGGTGCAACAGGCGTCAGCTCCACCAGCGCCGGCATGTCAAGCCTCTGCAGCGGCAGTTCGTACGCCGCCTCCTGCGCAGCCCTTCGTTCCACGGCCGCGTGCACTTCCAATGACTCTCCCCAGCAGATCAACACCAAAAAGAATAAGAACACCAGACCGGTGCCCCCGATCAAGATGTACGCGACTACGGACACGATAGTCATGACGACATCCATCGTCGCGATAGTTCAGATCACGATGGTGTGCTTGGGTCGGGATGTGGAGATTTTTCCCCTTTTCCAATGTCAATAACAGTCAGGGCCCTGCTTTATGTAATCCGTCGTCTCGCAGACCGAGTCGGGGAGATGGGTGCTCAATTGCTAATAGTACGCTGTTTGGTACAAGACCTTTACGGGGACACAGCTCGGAATCGGAGACGTTGGGCACACAAACAATCTGCTCTCTGCTTGATTAATTTACTAACTTAATTCGCCGAGTGTCCGAGTACATTCAGGTATTTTTGGTACAGTGGAGATGAAGGAAAACACGAAAATGGGCCGACAATGGTGGCACATAGCACGGCTGTTGTTCAAGGCCGGGGAGGCGGCGCGTGGTGGGGTGAGCCGACGACACCGCGAGGCCGGACAGCAGGCGCGGGGCGGGGCGCTGCGGTGGTGTTGCCGGCGCCACCCACGGCAGGCCGGGATGCCGGCGCAGTGCGGGGCACTGAGGTGGTGTTGCCGCCACCCGCGGCAGGCCGGGATGCCGGCGCGCGCGGCAAGGGGCGTGGCGGTGATCGCACGACGCGAGGCGCGGTACTAGTGGCGTTGCCCGGCTGCTCCTGCACGTCGCCGGCGCTGACCATGTCGGCGTAGAGGTGGGCGGCGATGACCTGGTTGGCGGCTTCGGAGGTGTGGTACGCGTCCCAGAACACGAACTCCGACCGGTCGTCGCACACGCTCGCCGTCGGCAGGCACAGGCCCCCCACCGACGTGTCCACGTCGCAGCACGACGTGTGCGACGTCGTGAGCCCTGCAACTCACGAAGGCACAATCAAACATCCCATCATGTTCGACATCCATGGCAGAGAGGTGGATGTCTAGTTTGGGACGGATCGATCGTTACCGTATTTCTTGGGGTGCTCGATGAGCTCCATGACGACGGAGTAGCAGTCGGCGAGGGACATGCGCGCGCCGGGGAGCTTGGCGTTCAGGCCGTCGAGCAGGTCCTTGGCCGCGGCGTTGAACCTGACGGCGTACGCGTTCACGTCCTCCAGGCACTCGCCGGTCTCGGAGAGGACGCGCTGCGACGGGATGCAGCCGAGCGGGGCGAGCCCAGTGAACCACACCTTACGTGCCCCGAGATGGTACAGCCTCTGCAACAACGAAATAGTTTCGCCGTTAGCTCCCAAGGACGACGCATGCTGAGTTTTGTTTTGCTGATTTTCTTGCGTACCGTGAGCTGCTGGGTTATGGTGTCCATGAGGTAGCCGACGAACTCGTCGTGGGTGTACACGATGCCGTCCGCCATGAACGGCCGCAGGAAGTTGTTGACGTAGTCGTTGCTCCCTGCAAAGCAGTGGCGCCCATGCATCGTGTCAAAACTTTGTACTGCCTAAATTGCGTGTGCAACGGATATTGATCATCTGTAGTAAATCACATCATTTTGAACTGTACCAAGTCCGATTTGGAAGATTGCGCCATTGACCACCTCCTCGGCGGCCTTTTTGCCAATCTTTTCGATCATCGCGTTCTTTGTCTGCTCGAAGTAGGATATCTGGTTGTCGAAGGAAAGGTACTCAACCTGCAAGATTTCAGAGACCCCATATATCATCAGGTGTGTAGCTGCCAAAGAAAGCATATTCAGCAAGGAAGAAGAGAAAGATCGCTTACGAAGTAAATGCCGGTCTCATTGAGAAGTCCGGCGCCGCCTGAAGCGAAGTTGACGCCGCCGAGGACCGCGTCGTCTGTCATGTACAGGGAGAGGAACGGCGGCGGCGATGGCACGCCGAACTTGGCAGCTGCAAACATGCAATCTCGCCGTTGTTAGCAAAAACTAGCAAAGATGCTGATCATATCCGTGCATGCTCGAGGCTCACCCATGATGTCTCCGATGGTCCTGCCGTTGGTGAACCTCCCGGTGGGGTAGCCGCCTTCGTAGTCTATCCCGTACCAGGGGTAATCGCACTTGGCGATGGACAGGAGGAGGTAGTTGTTGTTGCCCACGTCCGACATCGAGTCGCCGAAGATGTAGATCACCGGCCCCTTTGTCGTCGCCGTCTCTGTCGTCGCCGGAGCCACGTCGGTGACGGTCGCAAGCACGATGATTGCAATGGCGACGGCCGTGGCGGCGAAGGGTGCCATTGCTGCTCTTTTGTTTTTTATCCGGGGAATGTTCTTGTGCTCGTGTTTTGCAGGTAAATGGTGGTGAGTGGCGATGGCCTAGAGCGCATCAAGTGGCGTCGGTTTTATAGCGCACGGTGTGCAGTGTAGTGTCACGGCAGATCAGAGGTGCATGGCATCTTCTGCACGTTTGGGCCTTCGGCAGCGAGAGAAAAACTTGTGCCACGATTGGGTGTAGTGATTGAATTGCGACAGCTAATCGTGTGAGAAAAGGCTTGGACGTTTAAACGAGTGGGAAGGATTAATTGGCAACATTGTGTGAGCTGAGCTGAGGCGGTAGCTGCGGTTGTTGTGGAAATGTCGTGCTCATCTTGCAAACGGTTTTTCATGGCTTGGAGTGTCTTGCTGTAAAGAAGAAATTGTTTAGGAATGTAGCTACAGGAGTGGTGGGTGGAGTAATTAGTTTCACATTCCCTTCACGAGATTTTCTCGTTGTCTCCACGGAATTTGGGTGAAAAATAAGTTGGCAGAGATGAGTAAATTACACCAGAGGTACCAATAGTTGTATCTTAGGTGCATTTTAGTACTCCCTCCGATCCATATTAATTGTCGTTGAAATGGATGTATCTAGATGGATCGGAGGAAGTATTAATTCTTTTAAATTGGGATAGGACAATACCAATAGTTGTATGTTTGGTGTAAAAATAGTCCCAGTGCTCCAGAACGTGATATGTGGCATTGTGTTGGAAGATGACACAACATTCTTTATGGAGGAAACCCCCTGGCCTTTTCAATTTATATGAAAACCCCTGGAGAGAATCAACGCACTAGAGATCGATCTCCACCTATCCCTAACACTCGGTGGCGGCAGAGAGCGGCACCGAACCTGGCGGCCATGGAAGGAGGGAGATGCCGGAGCAGGGAGAGGGATCTCTGGAGAGCACTGGAAGGTCCCCGCCCCTTGCACCAGCTTGTGGAAGGGTGCGGTGGAGGGACAGGCACGTGCCTCATGCACCTACTCACAGTGGAGGACTGTGATTCCTTGATATTCGGTGGCGGGGGCTGATGACCCACAAGTATAGGGGTGTATCGCAGTATTTTCGATAAGTAAGAGTGTCGAACCCAACGAGGAGCAGAAGGTGCTGGCTAGTGGTATGGATCAGGAATTCTCTGCAAATACTTAGCAAACGGATTTTTAGGGGGTTTTGATAAAGCAAGTAAATAAAGTACGAGTAAATAAAAGACAGTAGGAATAAATGCAGCAAGTGGCCCAATCCTTTATGCAGCAAAGGACAAGCCGGTTGTATTACTTAAGATGACCAAACGTTCTCGAGGATACATGGGAAGACTGTCAAGTGTTTTCGCTTCATATAGTTGATTAATCTTCTTTAGCTTGCTAAGTGTTGTGTGGGTGAACCTGTGCTAATGTACCGAGCTTCCTAGGACTAATACATACTTGTGATTATACCCCTTGCAAACATCCGTAAGTACAAAAAATTAATTAAGGTAGAAACCTAACCACAGCTTTAAACTCTAAGACCCTTACATCCCTCGTGCAATGGTTTCCTAACGGGGTTCAGGTTTCTGTCACTCCGGCAACCCCTACGATTAGTAGTCAAATACACAATGCATTCCCCTAGGCCCATATAGGTGAAGTGTCATGTAGTCGACGTTCACATGAAACCACTAGAAGAAGTACACCACAACTTAAATATTAAACTATTGAATCTTTCTCAACACAACTCCACTACTAATAACATGGCTTCTCCCATGTCCTCAAGAACAAAATGAATTACTCACAAGACATCATATGGATCATGATCAGAGATGGAATAATGATGTATAACAATCTGAACATAAACAATAATTCAATGGTTCACTCAATAGCATCAACTACAAAGAGTAATCAACACCGGGAAAGTTTCCCCTAAGAACTAATGCAAGATTCAACTCAATTGTTATAGCAATATGGAGATGGTGATGATGGTGCTGGTGGTGGTGATGATGATCCCGATGAAGTCTAGCTTGACGATGGTGTTGATGGCGATGATATCCCCTCTCTAGGAAGGAATTCCCCCGGCAGAAATCTGTCTGCCAAAGAGATCTTTCTCCCTCGATGTTTTCCGCCCGCAGAGGCAGCGGAATCTTTCTGTGGTCACTCCCCCAAGTCTTAGGGTTTCGGGAGGATAATATACGCCAGAGGAGAGAGCCAGAGGTGGGCCAGGGCGGCCACACCACCTGGTGGCGCGGCCTAGGGTGGCCCGCGCTAGGGGGTGGTGTGGGCCCCTGTGGCCCATATCCACTCCCTCTTCTTGCAGCCTTCGTCTTCTAGAAAAATAGGATTTTCCGTATATTTTCCCGGATTTTCTGATCTTCGCGAATTTTGCCTCCAAACAGCACCTTTTCCATCAGAATCCTGACTACAGCAGTCCATGCTCCAAAAGTCATCAACCATGCAAAAACAGATGAAATAACATAAGTATTATCTCTTAATATGAAATATATCAATGAATAACAGTGAATTATGACATAGAATAGTGATGCAAAATGGACGCATCAACTCCCCCAAGCTTAGACTTCGCTTGTCCCCAAGTGAAACTGAGCTCAATAAACATGACTTCAGATTTATGGAGTGAAGATTCGATAAAAAAATACGGACAAAAAGCATCACATTAATCAATATATAGATCATAATAGAAGACAACTCACTATTATATAACTTAACTTGCAATGAGTAAAGGAAACACAATAAAGATACATAAAGTGAATCATAATTGGTAATGGCAAACTTAGCTCTTGGTCGAAGAATAGTTGATAATTTGCTGGAGTTCACAAATAACTGGTTTTCAAAGATAGCTTTCAAATTAGTAAACATCAAGATAAGAGCAATGTGAAACAAGGAACATAAGAAACATGATTGAATAAATCATCATATGAATGAATGAAACACAACAACTCAAAATACTTGCTGAGATAGAAGGGAATAGGTTTACTAACTCAACTAAAAAGTAAAAAAAGGCCCTTCGCAGAGGGAAGCAGGAATTGCAAGTCTCATAAAGAGCTCCCAAAAATTATGGTACTTATTAGCTTTCAGCTCTCATTGCCCCTATCATAGGCATCTTTAGGTGATTAAGGTTAAAGTGATCAAATATGAGGATATGCTTGACAAGTTGTAAATTGACAATCTCATGTCCCTTGAATACGAGGGCCGCTCCTCATGCTACTCAAGTTTAGTCACCGGTAAGTTCTTGTCATCGTAAGCATATGTGTATCATAGAGAACCGCCAACGGGGTACCCCTTGCCCGATGATACGGAAGAATCCCCATATCAAAATGACAAGGCAAGCAGACAACAAACATCTCAGCAATCTTCTTATTTACCATGGGAATATGGTGCTTTTTTCTCTCTTTCCTCTTTTCATAATCTTTTTTTTTCTTTTTCTCTTTTTTTCTCAATATCAGACTCTTTTTTATAAGACGAATGCTTCATAGATGCTCGTTATGGTTACGCTGCAAGTTTCCACCATGTCAGCCTGGATTAGACCAGCGGCCCAGGCGTTTCTCTAACACACATGCATAACTCCATGGACTTACAAGCTCCCCTTTCATTTCACACCGACGACATCCATAGACAAAAGAACATGATATCAACTAGGTACAAAGTACCAGTGCAATGTTGAAAGCGTTCCCCATGGTAGCATGGTTCTGCTAATTCACAACTTATAAAGCGCAAGCATATACGCAACATAGGTGAGCACAATGGTTCAAGTTTATTAAATGCAAGAAAGTAAAGTGTGCCATCAAGTTCGTGAGAGCTTTAATCACTAATTTTCACATAACAAGTTTAATTTGGAAGGTGGACAAAACAAGAATTTACTTGGAATAGCAATAATGCTAATAGGTAGGTATGGTGGACACAAATGGCAAAGATTTTGGTTTAAGCATTGGATGCACGAGAAGAATTCCCTCTCAGTACAGGTTTTTGGCTAGCAAGGCTGGGTAGCAAGTATAAGAGTTGAAGGAAACAAACAAACATACAAGTGATAAAAACAAACATGTAATCTTCCTTGGAAGCACAAAAGATCTTAACTAGAGAATACTAAACTTATGAGCAAATCAAGAAAGAAAGATGATGAAATTATTTTTCTTTAGGAGTACTTTTATCTTTTCATTTAACTCTTCAAAAAAAGTGCTGCTACTGACCAAGCCAGGTTTGCCAAAACCAACTAAATTAACTCAATGATCCCAAAGTGCTACCAATACTAACAACAAGATCAATCATATAACCACGAATTGAAAACTAATATAAGATATGCAAAAGAGTAAACGATAGAACTTCTCATTAATATTCCATAATGGCAACTCACACCAAGGGATACATATCTAACGAGAGAGGGGACACTTCCATAATGCAAACCATCCTACATAATAACTTCTCTATTCATGATATGACTCTACTAAAAAGGTAAAAAGATGGAAGATAGTGATGTGATACCGCGGCACTCCCCCAAGCTTGGAACAAACCAAGGGGATGCCAAACCTGATGATGAATTACTCCTTTGGTGGTGGTGGTATACTATAATCATCGTCCGACTTCTAGGGTAAGGGCTTCCCATCAACAAAGGACATCGTGGTCTCCAGCATCCTGAAACTTGCAGCAGCACTTATGCGTTTAAACCTAACCTCATACTCACAGTTTTGATTTTGAACGTCGTAGATCTGTGCTTGCAGTTCGTTGGTTGTTTGGCGGAGTGAGAGGACTTCATCCTTGAGCTCAGCAGTCTCCTCTTGGTGTCGGCGATGAGTTCGGAACAAATCTTATGGATGATATCCACTTCGCGTTCCACCATCTTCTTGTACCTAAAGACTTCTTGCTCCAGTGCTTTCATCCTGTCCTCCAGACTTCCTTCACCTTTAGGTCCTTGAACCTCTTTTATCCGGACCTCCCCATCTTCAAGCAATAATTCCTTGGGATGAATCTTCAACTCTCTCATGTATGGGTTGATGATATCTTCTAAGGAATCTCCCTTGGCTGATCTAGAGGAAGACATTGTGGCTCCAAATCTGGGACTCTACCTGGCAGAAATAGATCGAAACGAAAACACGACGAAAACATGATATACGAACCTCGGGAGATCTGGGGGATTATATATTATGAAGTTTCATAACAAAAGGAAGGTACTGGGAGAAAACGGGTCGGAGACGGAGTCTGGGTGGAGTCACCACCTGGTGGCGCGGCCAGGGGTGGGCCCGTGCCACAGGGTGGTGTGAGCCACCCTGGCTCCGTTTCCGCCCCTCTTTCGCTTCGTGGCTTCCCATATTGACTGAAAACTGCAAAATTATAGTTGGATAGTATTTTCACGGAACTTTTCTTACCAGTATTGTTACCTATTTGAAAACGGACTCTACAGGTCTCTGAATTTGATCCTTGATAAATTTCTCCAGAGTTATAACTTGAAAGGCATCAACATCTTCATTGTAAGAATCTCCAGCAATATAGTGCTTGAGTCGCTGCCCATTCACTACTTGTGTAGTATTATCTTTTAAAGAAGAAATTTTTATTGCTCCCGAATGGTACACTTCTTCAATAATGAAGGGTCCTTCCCATTTTGACAGTAGCTTTCCTGCAAAAAATCTGAGACAAGACCTATACAATAGAACTTTCTCACCAACATGAAATTCTCTCTTAAGTATTCGCTTGTCATGCCATCTTTTCACTTTTTCTTTAAAGAGCCTAGCATTTTCATAGACTTCACTCCTACATTCATCTAAGGAACATAAATCGAATAATCTTTTCTCACCTGCGAGCTTACAATATCTATTGAGTTCTTTAACTGCCTAGTAAGCTTTGTGTTCTAATTCTAAAGGTAGGTGTCAAGCTTTCCCTTAAACCATTTTATAAGGAGACATCCCCATAGGGTTTTTGTAGGCAGTTCTATAAGCCCATAAAGCATCATTCAACTTTTTAGCCTAGTTTTTTCTAGATCTATTAACAGTCTTTTCCAAGATGGATTTAATTTCTCTATTTGATAACTCCACTTGCCCACTAGTTTGGGGGTGATAAGCTGAAGCAATTCTATGATTAACATCATATTTAGCAAGGATCTTTCTAAAACCACCATGAATGAAGTGAGAACCCCCATCAGTCATTAGATACCTAGGCACTCCAAACCTAGGAAAGATAACATCCTTAAGCATTTTTAGAGAAGTTTCCCCGTCAGCACTCTTCGTAGGAATGGCTTCTACCCACTTGGTAACATAATCAACGGCAACAAGAATATGAGTATAACCTTTCGAGGGAGGAAAAGGACCCATAAAGTCAAATCCCCAGCAATCAAAGGGTTCAATAACCTGAGAGTAGTTCATAGGCATTTCATTGCATCTAGAAATATTACCAACACGCTGACATTCATCACAAGATAAAACAAATTTTCTTGCATCTTTAAAAAGGGTAGGACAGTAGAAACCTGATTGTAGCAACTTTTGCGCAGTTCTATCTCCTGCATGATGTCCTCCATAAGCGCTACCGTGACATTTACGCAATATCTCTTTTTGTTCTTATCTGGAACACATATTCGCATAATACCATCAACTACTTCTTTGTATAAGTGTGGGTCATCCCAAAAATAATGCCTCAAATCATAAAAGAACTTCCTTCTTTGCTGAGCTATAAAAGTTGGAGGCAAATACTTGGAGACAATAAAATTAGCATAATCAGCCTACCAAGGGCTCCCTCGCAAGCTTACCCCTACTGCAGCCAACTGTTCATTTGGGAAACTATCATCAACAGGCATAGGTGAAAGGGAAATGGACGTCGCCTAGAGGGGGGTGAATAGGCGATTTAAAATTATTACGGTTTAGGCTCTATAAAATGCAGAATAAAACTTAACGTTTAATTTATCAAGCCAAAACCTATATCCACTAGTTTCACTAAGTGCACCAAGCCCTTATGCTAAGAAAGACAAGCAACAAGGTGATAGAAAGATATAGTACTTCAAGCACGATGGCTATCACAAATGAAGAAGCATTAAGAGCAATTTTTTTTAATAAGAGAGGCAAAAGGAATCTTCCTTCTCTTCTTAGGGAAGTGTTCTATACCTTTCTTGAATAGAAATTGATATTTAATGGTACCTTCTTTCATATCAATAATGGCACCAACAGTTCTAAGAAAAGGTCTTCCCAAAATAATAGGACAAGAAGCATTCTATTCAACATCCAAAACATAAAAATCAACAGGGATATAAGCATTGTTAACCATAAGAAGAACATCATTAATACTCCCCATGAGTTTATTTTTAGCATTGTCATCAAGTTGGACATCTAAATAACAATCTTCCAATAGTGGCAAATCAAGCATTTCATAAATCCTTCTAGGCATAATAGAAACACTACTATCAAGATCACATAAAGCTTTGAGATCAAAATCATTTACTTTCATATTAATGATGGGTTCCCAACCATCTTCTAATTTCATAGGAATAGAAGCTTTAAATTTCATCTTTTCTTCTTTAATTTTTATGAGAGCATCAGTAATGTGTTTTGTAAAGGCCATATTCATAGCACTAGCATTAGGACTTTTAGCAAGCTTTTGTAGGAACATAATTACTTAAGAGATATTGCAACCATCAAGATCAAAATCATAATTATCATCTAAAGTAGTAGAGCTATTGTTTCCCATATTTCGAAGAATTTGAGCATTTCTATTAGAAAAGATTCCATTGGTTTTACTAGCTTCAACATTAGTGGTAGTGATGGTGAAAGGGAAATGGATGTCACCTAGAGGGGGTGAATAGGCGTTTAAAATTATTACGGTTTAGGCTCTAATAAATGCGGAATAAAACTTAACGTTTAATTTATCAAGCCAAAACCTATATTCACTAGGTTCACTAAGTGCACCAACAACCTATGCTAAGCAAGATAAACAACAAGGTGATAGCAAGATATAATACTTCAAGAACGAAGGCTATCACAATGTAAATTGCATAAGTAAAGGGCTCAGTTGAGAGATAACCGATGGACGCGGAGACGATGATTTGTTTCCCGAAGTTCACTTCCAAAAAAGCTACGTCTCCGTTGGAGAGGTGCGGGGGCGCAATATACTTCGAACGCCACAAGTGGCTCACCTCGAGGTGTGGTGGCTCGATCCTCACCCAACGCCACACAAGGCCTCACCCCAAGATGTGAAGGCACGCAACCTACCGACGCCACAAAAGGCTCACCCTATTCTCCCGTGAGCTCGCCACAAAGTCCTACTCACGTTCCACTATGGGACACTTGAGGGCGGCCACCGAACCCGTACAAGATTGGGGCAATCTCCACAACTCAATTGGAGGCTCCCAACAACAATGCCACAAAGGCTACAAAGCCATGAAAGGCAACAAGGCCACAAAAGGCTACAAGACCACAAAAGGTCAACAATCCAACACCACAACCGTCTAGGGTTCCAAGAACCCAGGAGAAACAAGCCCAAGGGCTTGAACTCGCCGAATCTCCGAGGAGAACTCAAACCTATGCACCAAATGCAAGAGCAAGTCCTTCACTCTCAAATTCCACCAAATCTACAAAAGCTATTGGGGGAATAAGAGAGGAAGAACACAAGAGGAGAATACAAAACTCTCCAAGATCTAGATCCCAAGGATTCCTTCACAAAGAAGGGATTTGGCTTGGTGGTGCTTGTAGATCTAGATCTCCTCTCTCAAATCCCTCAAAAAGATGCAAGAATCATAGGAGGGGAAAGGGGAGAGGGCAAGCTCTTCAAGGTCAACAATGGAGGAGAGAGAGAAGGGCAAAACCAAGAAAAAGCAAGTTGGGGCTGAAGGGGAAAGGGGAGCTCCTTTTAAAGGGCTCCCTGATCTGCCCGTTACTCACAGATTCGCGCACGGCCGATAGTACCGGTGGGTGGCCGGTACTACCGGTGGCACTCAGCCAACGGTCCAAAAACAAGGTGCAAACGGACACAAAAACGAGCCCGGTCGGTACTACCGGTGAGACACTAGTACTACCACCCAAGATTCCGACCGAAGTTCCGAAAAATACGCACACCAAGACAGAGAGGGTATTGAACCAAAATTGGGTTTGCCGGAAGTTGGGCCGGAATTAATACCGGTACTACCGGCGGCAAACTGCCCTAGCGGTACTACCGGAGGCCCGCCGGAACTACCAGCTAGGCAAAAATTCCAGAACAAGAAATACCACAACTTTTGCATCCGAACTCCAAACGAGATGAAATCAATTTTGTTGGAAAGATAACGAAGTGTAGAATCCAACAAAAACGCAAGGGGGAAAATACCATGAATATATATGTGAGATACCTCCCAAAGTGTGGAGCCGGAAAACCCGCAAGATCAAAAACGCAATAAGATATGCAAGGGAAAACCGTTTTTGATGAACTAGAGCTTGTAATGAAGATAAGCACAAGCTCTAGATCCTCACATGGAAAACCGTTTTTGAAGAACAAAATGAACTACTCACAAGACATCATATGGATCATGATCAGAGATGGAATAATGATGTATAACAATCTGAACATAAACAATAATTCAATGGTTCACTCAATAGCATCGACTACAAAGAGTAATCAACACCGGGAAAGTTTCGCCTAAGAACTAATGCAAGATTCAACTCAATTGTTACAGCAATATGGATATGGTGATGATGGTGCTGGTGGTGATGATGGTGGTGATGATGATCCCGATGAAGTCCATCTTGACGATGGTGTTGATGGCGACGATCTCCCCTCTCCAGGAAGGAATTCCCCCAGCAGAAATCTGTCTGCTGGAGAGATCTTTCTCCCTCGGTGTTTTCTGCCCCGTAGAGGCGGCGGAATATTTCTGTGGTCGCTCCCCCGAGTCTTAGGGTTTCGGGAGGATAATATACGCCAGAGGGGAGAGCCAGAGGTGGGCCAGGGCGGCCACACCACCTGGTGGCGCGGCCTAGGGTGGCCCGCGCCAGGGGTTGGTGTGGGCCCCCTGTGGCCCATCTCCACTCCCTCTTTTGGCAGCCTTCATCTTCTGGAAAAATAGGATTTTCCGTATATTTTCCCAGATTTTCTGGTATTCATGAATTTTGCCTCCAAACAGCACATTTTCCATCAGAATCCTGACTACAGCGGTCCATGCTCCAAAAGTCATCAACCATGCAAAAACAGATGAAATAACATAAGTATCATCTCTTAATATGAAATATATCAATGAATAACAGTGAATTATGACATAGAATAGTGATACAAAATGGATGTATCAGAGGCAGAGGGGGAGGCGGTGCCGAGGAACTCGAAGCCATACAACAAGGTAATACCTTTGCACCGTGTCCTCGCGTAGGATAGGGCATGCATGGCAGAGCCGAACGGCTGTCGGCCACTCCTCCTGGTGGGAGGATACCAATCGGTGTATACCGACCGAGCGGAGTCGCCAGCTAGATCGAGTGGACTGGATCCTAGCCAATGGCAGATCGACTCGCCAAATACAGCGACTGGCGCATACTGGACCCAAACGACTCGTCGATCGGAAGCCCAAGATGGTGACTCAATACAAAGCCCATTAGTACACTTGTAAACCCTAGTTGGCTGCATATATAAAGTCACCATGGGCACCCCCACGGGGTACGTGATATTAGACATGGTCTCTCCCTCCGCCTACGGTGGCTCCCATGTAAACCAATATATAATCATATACTAGATTGATAGCAGAACGTATCTATCCTCCATCGAGGGGACGTGAACCTGGGTACATCGTATGCCAATATCACTCCAGGATTCTTCTACGTCGTCTTGCCTCCTCTACGTAAGCTATCCTAGTAGCATCAGCAGTGCCAATATCATGATAGTTGGCGCCCACAATGGGGAAAGCGGCGCTTGGAGGCGTAATCTGGGGAATACCCCTCATCTACACTGGCTGCCAGATCGCATTTTCCATGACGTCTGAAAACGGCTACCTGAAGACATGAGGGTTGGAAGTCGATTGATCTGCTAATGCTTGTCGTGCAACACGGCCAACACGGAATACGCCACATGTTGTTGCCGATTTTATATAGGCCGATTTCAATCTTATCTATCTCATTAATTGTTATATCAATTAATTATTATATTTAATCTAATCTTGCATGCACATTGCTTGAGTGAATCTTTTGGAGGATTAACCCAAGAATACATGAGTGAAAGGAGAGAGACACCCCTCCCCCCCCCAGGGCGACAGGAGCGCCGCCACGCTTCCCTGGCTCCCCAACTCCCCTCCCTCCTGTCATCACCGTTGGCCAGGGCCACCTGGCGCTGCCCATGTGGTGTCGCCACCGACAGCAGCTTTCTTTTCCCCGCATCGAGCGGGAGGGGTAGGGGCTCCTCCACCCGGCGGCGGTGGGCATGGGGAGGCGAAGATCCAGTGTCGGCTGGGGCCGAGACAGTGCGGCGGCGTGGCTGTGGGCAGCAGGGTAGCGTGGCACAGCAGCGGCAGGCTGGCCGCAGGGCTGGATGCGCCATGGCAGCCCTGGGGCCCGATCTGGGTAAGGCGGGTCAGGCGGTTCTCCTCTATCTGCTCCGCATGTCACGGTGGGTAGGGTGGATGGTATTTGCTGTGACCTCAGCTAGCCTGCTGCAATGTGGTTGTGGACTTTACGGGCCCGTCGGGGCTCGGCTGGACCGCCATGGGACTGGTGTGCCTCCGCCGAGGCTTTACGGGTCCGCTGGGCCCGGCCGGACCTATGGAGGACTGGTGTGTCTGTGGCCGTGTTCGGTCGACTACCGCCTCTGATGGTGGAGGTAGTTCCCTCCCGCACGGCCACGGTACTGCGGGACCTGTTTCATTTCTACCCGTGCCTCGATGGTGCAGACCTCGCGACGGCTTGCTCGAATTTGAAGCTTGCTCGAATTTGAAGATCCTCATTTTCCACGTCATATTAGCAAACTTGAAAAAATCATTGTATGGTTTGAAACAAGCCCCCTGAGCATGGTTCTCCCGCTTTAGTTCCAAGTTGCATGATCTTGGTTTTATACCTTTTAAGGATGACACACCTTTGTTCCTCTATGAAAGATCAGATATAACTATATTTGTCTTTATTTATGTTGATGACATTATAGTTATAAGCTCATTAGATCAGGCTATTTTTCTTTTACTTCGAGATCTTGATGAAAACTTTGCTATCAAAGACCTCGGCAACTTGTATTACTTCTTAGGTATTGAAGTGAAGAAAATACATGATGATTTGATTTTGACAGAAGAAAAATATACTTCAGAATTGCTTCACAAAGTTGGTATGTTGCGGTATAGTCTCCTCCTACACCTCTGTCCTCCTAAGAACCGCTCTCCCTCGATGATGGAGAGTCTCTTGGTCCTAATGACAATACAAGGTACCACACTATTGTTGGTGCCCTCTAATACCTCACCTTGACACGTCCACATCTGTCTTTTTGTTAACAAGGTATGACAGTATTTACATGCTCCCACAACTGCACATTGGAATACACGGTTAGGAGAATATTGTGTTATGTCAAGGATATTGTAAGTCTTGGAATAACCTTTCAGTAGTCACCTCTACTCTTTTAAGTGCTTTTTTAGATGCAGATTAGGCAGGATACCTTAATGACAGATGTTCCACTGGTGGTTTTACCCAGAAAATAAGCTACTATGTCTTGTTCTAATATAGGAGTAGAATACAAATATTTGGCGAATGCTACAGCTGATTTGATATGGGTTGAAGCACTACTAGGTGAGCTTTGCATCACACTCAAGCTAAGGTCTTGTTTATGGTGTGATAATCTTTTTGCTACATACATGTCTGTCTGTTCTATTTTTCATGCTCGTACAAAACACGTAGAAAAAATTGATTTTAATTTTGTTAGACATAGTAGCATACAGGGTTACATGAGTTCAAACATAATCTAAATTTTTTTCTAAATTCAGATTAAGAGGGTTGTGAGATGTTATATGCTTATATGAATATACGGTATGGTATAGTACACCACCCGTCTATGTACCCATGTACGTCATGACGACGCCTCTTCTCACCTCATGTATAATACGTAACACGAGGTCCCAAAAGGGCTATGTTTCCGCCCATGCTGATATGCCTAACCTGAGGTCGATGGGACAAGAATGTGGGCTCTCACTGGGTGAAGTGCATTGTGTTACGCTACAACACTATGCATCCTCTGTCACCTCCGTTGATCTTTTCTTGACAAAGATCATATATTCATATCACGAAGATATCAATTACACCTAACCTATGCAACAACGCATTAACCTAGCGACCTTACAGATGCACACAACCTAAAAAAAAGAATTACAATAAAAGAAAAGTCATGTCACAGTGATCTATTCCTTGTAGAAGTAGTAATAACACCACCAATACAGCACCAGAAGTCTAGCTCCTTCAAAAGTGACGCCTCCAAGAAGGGAACAGTGCACAATCATCGTCGTCGCTCGATCATAGATCTTAGGTTTTCACCCTGGATAAAGTCCTCGCTCACAAAATAATGTCTTCAATAAGGCAATTGTCAGGCACAACCAATTAGGGCGAGACCTTGAATATTTACCATGAAAGGTAAGACTTTGAACTTTTCCTGTGTTGTCGCCTCTCACTTACGATGACGTTGCTCTAAGTCACAAATCACCAAGCTAATTCTTCATCGTCACAAGGACTTGAATCACCATTGCTAGTCCTCAGATCTTGACTTTCATGACATTTTCTGTTAGCTGACTTCACCATGGAACGAGAAAGCGTGCCCCGTGATGGCAACAGCCAGCAGAGCTTCTCAACGCTCCCTCTGAAACCAAGCGGACATAGAAAAACATGAATGTGCACGACCGAATCCTATCCGATCCAGCAATCTCTTGAAATCGTTTAGTGGAGTTCATCGGCGGAGCCTTCCGAAACATGACACGCCAGCCAGATCGATGGAGACACGCATCCGACAGATCGTCATCTTGGCACGAGTTGGAACCCTGGGACCATCACCTTTATTCAAGTCGAGCTAGACCCACGCCACCCATGGGCACCCTCTTGGATCTGCCACTCCTAACCTCACCAGTCAAGCCAACATCGAGAAAGAAGACGGCACAACAGGGATGATCTTTTGCTAGATCTGGCCAAACCGCATAGCGAGGAGCCCCGGCCACCGGTCAATGCACCGTCGTGGAAGACCTCCGTCACTACTTGCGTTCCACATGCGCCGTCCGGTTGGCGGCCCGACTCGCGTAGGAGACCGTCGAAGCTCGCCCGCACTCACACCACATCCTTGACAGGCTGTTGGCTGCGGACGGTGCGTCCGTGGGATTGTTTTCTCCGCGTGCGTACAACGCTGAACAGAAGAAACAAAAGCCTACAACGCTGAACAGAATAAGCTCTGCTTTTCCCGTTTCGGAGGGAACACGACCCGCGCCGTGCGCTTCCACCAAGACGAGAAACCATTTTGGCGCCAAAATCATTTCCCTCTGCCTCCGATTTGGCGCCACACTGCTTGCGCTCCGGCTGAATTTCGATTCTGGTTTGGTTTTGGTGTGCATGATCGATCCCAAACACCATAACCCTGCGCCGCTCGCTCCTCCAGGGCAGAGTACAACGGCATTTGTCCACGGCGACCTCTGCTCACACGTAACCGAGACCGAGTAGAACTTGCAAAATCTGAACCTTGCAAACCAGTCGCTGTACCGATTACTGTCTACGTGGGCGCATGGCCGCCGTATAAGCATGAGGCATCGCGCCTTGCTCACGACAAAGTGCCGATCGCTTCACACGAACCTGCAGCCAGCAGACATGACATTTTGATGTACTGTACTATCACTGCCATATCACTTTCACGCAAGGTTCTTTCTTGTAAAGTCTACTCGTACCACTGTACTATGACTGTGAGACTCGGTAGTATTGGCCCTGCACAAGATCCCCTTTTCTACCGACGGTAGATTCCTCTGATAGAAAACAACAGAAAGTCCAAGCAGCTCTTGTCTTATTCAACTTAAAGCCAAGATTTCGTGCAAAACAAAGGCGCCCACTGGCACAGCCCACAGTAGTACCGCGCCTGTCGCCCCGCAGAATAATTGGTCCCGCTCTGCCCTAAAACCCTACCTAATCCTTGAGAACCCTATCCGCTCCGGCATTTCCTCAAACGCTCTATGCGCGCCGACGGATTGGCATGAGCATTTCGTCGAACGCCGTGTACGCACCGGCAGGTTGGCATGCGCTAGCACAGACGTTTCGCCGAACAGCCGGCGTGCTGCAGGATTCGAACAGGGACGGGAAAGCACATGATGTTTATTCATAAGTACTAACTTGATTCGTTACAAATGCATTACACCACGAACGAGAACCAGCGAAAATTACAAGAAAAGCACACGGTACATGTATCACACTGCTACTGCTGCTAGGACTAAGATTTCTGCTAATGGTAGAGATGCAACAGACCACGGCGAACGAACGAGCCACAGGAAGCTCCAAGAGACACAACATGGAGATTCAGAGTATCTGATTACTAGAAGTCCTCGTCGATGCTGAAGACGTGTTGGGTGGCGGCGCCGCCGTTGAGGTTGGACATGACGGAGGCCTTCTGGTACTCCCCGACACGCTTCTCAAAGAAGTTGGTCTTGCCCTGCAGCGAGATGAGCTCCATCCAGTCGAAGGGGTTGGTGGCGTTGTAGAGCCTGTTGCATCCGAGCGAAATGAGCAGGCGGTCGGCGACGAACTCGATGTACTGGCTCATGAGGTCGCCGTTCATGCCGACGAGCGCGCAGGGGAGCGCGTCGCAGACGAACTCCCTCTCGATGTCGACGGCCTCGGCGACGATCTCGAAGACGCGGGCCTCGTCGAGCTTGCCGCGGAGGATGTCGTAGAGGAGGCAGGCGAAGTCGCAGTGCAGTCCTTCGTCGCGGGAGATGAGCTCGTTGGAGAAGGTGAGGCCCGGCATGAGGCCGCGCTTCTTGAGCCAGAAGATGGCGCAGAAGGAGCCCGAGAAGAAGATCCCCTCGACGCAGGCGAAGGCGACGATGCGCTCGGCGAAGCGCTCCCCGCCGTCGATCCAGCGGAGGGCCCAGTCGGCCTTGCGGCGCACGGCCGGGATGGTGTCGATGGCGCGGAAGAGGCGGTCCTTCTCGACGTCGTCGCGGATGTAGGTCTCGATGAGCAGGGAGTACATCTCGGAGTGGATGTTCTCGATGGCGATCTGGAAGCCGTAGAAGGCGCGGGCCTCGGCGACCTGGACATCGGACATGAACCTGGAGGCGAGGTTCTCCAGCACGATGCCGTCGGAGGCGGCGAAGAAGGCGAGCACGTGGGAGATGAAGTGGCGCTCGTCGTTGGAGAGCGTGGTGTCCCAGTGGCGCGCGTCGGAGGAGAGGTCCACCTCCTCGGCGGTCCAGAAGGAGGCCACCGCCTTCTTGTAGAACTCCCAGATCTGCGGGAACCGGATGGGGAACATGGAGAAGCGGTCAGACGACTCCGCCAGCAGCGGCTCCTCCGCGTCGCACGCGGGCACCAGCGAGAGCGCGGCGGCAGGCATCTTGTCTTGGGAAATTGAGGTGCTGGGATTGGGTGTGTGCGGGTGAGGGATTTGGGGATGATGGGTGTGGGTTTATAGGGGCGGGACTGGGGGAAGATTTTTGAATTGGAATGGATTTGGCGGCTGCTTGAGAGGGAAGGAGGAGCGGGTAAGGGCGCCGTGCGGGGGAAGATTTGGGGGAAATTTTCTAATTTTGCCGGGTGTTTTGAAGTTTTCGGGGGGAAGAGAAGAGCGGCGGAGGGAGGAGGGAGATGGGTGGGGTTGTGGGTCACGTGTTATTTGTTTTTGGAAGTTATAAGCTCGGCGTGAGCAAAATATCTCTTGCTGGGGACGTGCTTAGTCGGGCTAGGCCTTGTATGGGCTGGTAGAGTTCCGGCTCATTTTGGTTTGTGACGTATGTAGCCCAACTGCAAAAAAGGAGTTAAGATTGTAGCGAGCTTCGTGGGTTGACCATCTCCGGAAGCCTCCATACCGAAATCTGTCGAAATCGCCAGATGGATGAAGTTTTTGGCTCAGGGACTAAAATTTCTGGTCACGAACCCACGCGTTGCCAGCGAAAGCACTTGAATTTTCAAAAATTAATCCAATTTAGATAAAAAACGAGCAAATTTGGATGAAATTTGTTCTAATTTGGTGATATATAGCATATAAGGCAAAACTTGTTCATACATGGGGATCACACATACATAGGCTATTTAAGCCGAAAATTAACTAACAGGTAAAAGCTAAATAATAGCAGTTTACCAACGTCGGGAGCGGCCTAGTTCATGTCGAGCCGCCGGTAGAACTGCGTGTTATAGTCAGTGACGTCGTCGCGTCGTCGCTTGGCGGCTGGCAGCTGCTACCCTGGCCGGTGTCGCTGACTCGTGTAGGCCCGTTGCATGCCAGAGAAAGAGAATTGAAGAGGAATGGAGACAATAAAAATAGGGAATGAAGGTATCCATTGAGTTTGGTTGAGAGGACATGCAGTTGTAGGTGATGGCAGTTCCGTGGGAAGTCCTGTATACATATTTTTTTTTCATGTATGTTCTAAAAGATAAGGAAGGTGAAGTTGATCAGTGTGTGTTAGAGTATTTCCCTATTACCAAATTTACAGTAGCATATAATGTTCGTGCCTTGTTGGTAAAAGACCAATAGACCATAGTCGATCCAGAGTTCCAGACTTCAAGCTACACACTCTAGTTTTGACTAGACCACCTGGTAGGCTAAGAAATAATAGGACCAAAGCGAGTGTAGAGGGTGGTGCACCACATCGACAACGCAAGTGCAAACGTTGTAGGATCACAGGACACATTGCTAGGATTTGTAAAAATCTAGTGCCCGCAGCTTTTGGAGAAGATGATCAAATGGGAGCAGTAAATGCAGAGGATAATCAAGCAATGAATGTAGATGAAGAAAGAGATGTAGTGAGACCGAAGAAATGGATGCAAAGGAGATTGAAACAAATGTAGATGAGACTGAAGTAAGGGATGCATGGGACATTGAACCAATTGCAGAGATTAAAGCAATGTATGATCAGATTTAAATAAATGCAGAGGAGATTGAAACAGACGAACATGCCTTGTTCCATTAAAAACAGAGGCTATGTTTGAGTCGTGTTTGTCTATGGCCAACAAATTGACATTAGATTGAAGGAGTAAGGAAACTATATGAGTGTAAGTTGCTGCTATTTAACCCACAGCTGATCGTTAGATGGCCATCGCCTCAACACCATCGTCACCACCGCCACAACTCAAAGTGAAGAACAACAAAAGGAACACCAGGAACAAGGTGGTGAACCCAATGAAAAACACCATGAGTAAGAAAAGGAGTTGCTGAATTTCGAATGATAGTTGAATTTGAACTTTTTAATTTGTATGTTGAAATTGAACTAGTGTGAGAAGCTTGTATGTTGAATTTGAACTAGTGTGAGAAGCTTGTATGTTGAAATTGAACTATTCCTTAAACTATTATCAATGTTTATATTGAACTCGAACTAGTGTGAGAAGTTTGTATGTTGAATTTGATGTCATTATCAATGTGTTCTAGTGCAAGTTTTTTATGATCATGACCCTATGTAACATCATAGCATTAGGATCCAACGAAGGGTAGAATTAGGAATCTAAGTTTGTGCATCCATGCATCTGTAGAATCAGGGTAAATTTTTCGCCAAACAAAACGCTAAAGGGATTAGAGTTTTTTTCGCTAACTGGAGGTAGGAATAGCTCTTGTTAGTGATTGCTATGAATTCTGACATGACCTTTAGGCATTATTAAGATTTTGGGGAAGTTACTTTGAATTCAAATTCGAAATTCAAATCAATTTGAAAGAATTTGAAAATTAGAAGTTTGTATTATTGATTTGATTTCCAAAATTCCTTATTAATATTATTTGGTTAAATTATAGATATAATAGATAACAATAAGGATTTAAGACAAGGAAAATTAAATAAGAAATGGAATCTTATTTCCTGATTAAATAATAATAACACAAATAGTGATAAAAAACACCAAAACCACTGAATATTACTAGAGATAGAAAAAACTTTATTAACTTATAATCACATCTTTACAAGATTCTTTACAAAAAGGAATAAAAATAAGATTACAATTGAAACATATACTACATATCTACTCCTATACTAGATCTTGTATATCCAGATTTTGTTCCTGTAAATAAGAAAAACAACTAAATGAAAGAAAGGGTTAGTGGTTAGTTAAGTTTACTCTCAGTGGTGAACAGTGAAGTGCACTGTTCATATTACAACATTGAGTAAATAATAAAGGGGCAAGTTTCACCAAAGGTGTAGTATTTGTTCTTTTAAGTAAATAGCCCAGATGCCACATTAGAAGCCAAGTGGAGAGAGGTAAGGTTCACCAGGCCACTAACAAGTAAACAGGTAAAAGTAAAAGCCAGATTACTTGAGCTGATCCACACGATCAGTACACACAGACACACATATTAGTCATAGAATGCATGCAGTGTGTTGTCGATACAGCAGCATCACTACTAGCACTCAAGCAGAGCACACAGCCAAAGCTCATCCACAGTCAGCATCGCTCTCCTTCTCTAGCACACGCTCAGACTTCATCGAGCTCACCAAAGCATCCACAAAATCACTAGCCACTATACCAAATTAACCACTACTTCACCTCAACATGGTGACATAAGGAGGGGGTGGTGCAGAAGGATAGCAAGGGCAACATCCAGATCACAGGAGAAGAGGAGGAGCAGGCGCAGAACCAGGAGGTGCAGTCCAAGAGCCAACCAGCAGAGCATGCTAGCAAGATCAAGCCACCAGATCAACTAGCAACAGCACCAATCACTCCACTATTGTGGTGAGTGCTATAAAACCTTCACATGATCCAACTATCTTATCCAGATAAGAAATCATGTGTTGTTTTATACTAAACCTCTCAGAAATCACCCCAAGTGGGGTGTAGCCATCATAGAGGTATCAGAGCTAAAGCTAAGCAGTATAACTATGCAAATAACACTAGGATCTCAGACCAGCATCACTGATCCTGGATATAAAAATTATATTTCATCTTTCAATATAAACACAGCCAAGGTATTGAACTCTGGGCACATCTCTTAATAGAGTAGCACCACTGAATCCATAGATCTTATGGATTCACAAAAGCACAACCATTATTTCATCCAAAGGATTCCAGAATCAGTAACTCGTATTAATACCAGAACATAACTATAAGGGACAGCCAGATAGGGAACTAGTTCCTATGCCTCAGACCAGCATCATAGGCATAAATCAAATGGTGAATATCATAAGCCAACATATACAATAAGGGTTTTCAAAGCAATTAAGCATCAAGTCATTCTAGAACATCTGTAAACCAAAGCCAGTATTAGAGCAAACCCTGTGTACCATTCCTGAGAGGTGTCACTAGGATTTGTTCTAACCCAAGCAAAGCTTACCCAAAGATTACATAATCCAGGTCAACTAACAGTTCATCATATTCCCAATACATCGATTGGAAATCATTTCTTTCACAGAAGAACTATCAACAGAGAGCATTCCAACTCCAACATAACAGTGAGACTCAATCCAATATAATGAACCCATGACAGATGCAACAAGGGTAATCACATAAAGATTCAATATACTTTCATAGAGGGTTCTCTGATAGAGAACAAGGTGGCAATGACCTATTCAACACAGGTGCCACTAGCAAACCAACCTAGAAGGATAACACTTGTAGGATGGACCATAGGAACTAATTAAACATCTCTAGATAGGGATGAACCCTAGACAGGGGGCTAATCTGTAATCACGCCAGGGAAGAATAGCTAGAGTGCAAGAGAGGAGCACAAAGGGGAAGAACCCAAACTTACTCGAGGTCCTCGCAAAAGTAATTGAAGAGGAAGCAGAGGAATGGCCGGCGGTGGTACAGAAGTGGCGGTACGGGGAGCACCCCGAAGGGGCACTGCAACCCACGCCTGCAGCACGTCAGCACCCGCCGGAGATGAAGGGAAGCACATCGAGGGAACCCCAACGCACCATCGCCGAAGTTCTAGGGCAACCAAACCCTAACCCTAGATCAGGCAGGGGTTAGCGTGGCCAGGAGAGGACCCCACCAGCAGATCTGCTCGGACAGAACGGAGCGGCGGCATCATCTTAGTCATCTTGCACCGTGGCGGCGGCAACGGTGGCCGGACCAGGCCGGGATCGTGCGCGGTGGCGGCAGCGAGCGGAGGTGTCAAGACACGAACCGTTAAGGTTCGAAGCCCTATGTTTATAGTGCTAGTCCCTGGATCGAATAGCTAGCACCCACAATTTAAGATGTAATATCAAGAAACAAAGGTCATATTACATCGCATATCCAGGAATAAAAATAGTTCATTACAACTTACATAGCTCATATGACTATCTTATTAGAAAGCAACAAATATAACTATAAAGCATGGAGTCCTTCATCTTCATGTGCCACAGGCAAACATGTTGGGTGCAGACTCATAGCCCCTACTCATCAAACTTCACTATCATCAAGTAATCTTGGAACATGATAAGTTACAGCCACAAGGGTCAATACATTTTGAATTGTATTGGCAAGTGTCACTAGTATGTGGATATAAAGTGGAATCTATTACTACATGCATATCTGGCAAGGTAGAGCTTTGGCTAGTTTGCAGCAAGAAAGTTTTTTCCTATATTTTTATAAATAGTTTGCAACACTTATTCTCAACTAAGTTACACTGGATACCCTCCAGGTAATATGTCCAATCACAACGTAGTAGTACCACTGATAGAAATCGGTGAACCTAGGTTCCATTGATAGAAATCAATGAACCAACAATCCTTGTTCACCCATCAATTTTTTAACTTAAAGAAATTAGGATGATGAAATTCTTGATTCTGCTTCATTGTCTTGATGCTCATAAATTGTCCATAACCGGGGACACGGCTAAGTACTTAGTTTTACCCTCTCGAGAGGTGGTGCACTTTCCCCACAAGACTCGACATGCATCGAGATGAGACTTTTCAGAAGCAATCCCTCATACCACCACGGACGCATTCCATCCTATCATCACTACCACCCTCTGTCCGTCTGGCTGAGTTCTCACAAATTAGTCAGTCAAGGCAGAGCCCATATGCCATGTGGCTGCACTGGAAGCTTCGTGATAAGAACGTCTCTAGTCTCTTTGTTCCTGGGTGGCCGTCCACAAGTGCGATACACCAGCCGACCAGAGATATGGTCCCTGAGTAACCACTCAACATAATCCAAGCAAGTCCCATTTCCACCCAGGTGTTTCATTAAGTACTTGTTTTATTATAGAAAACATATATTTTCCAATACTCCATATAATCATAATATGACATTCCACCCGAAAACTATAGCAGGGCTAAGCATTTCTAATCTTACGATGTTTCACCTACCAAGTAGAAACTACCATTCCCTATTCTACATAGGAGATATAGCATGGCATAATAATATAGTCTATCATGCATATACTACAAAAAATCCACTAAGTATAATGAAAACAGTAGGACTTGATGATAGTGCCACTTGCCTTGGTAGTAGAATATTTGGGTACTCTTCTTGATCTTTCAAAGATTACACTCCTCATAGTCTACAACAATACAATCAAGCAAAAAAACACACTCTCAAAACTAGCATCACAAAACAACACATGAATACAACGAAATACATGCAAGCATACAATAAGATATTTTATTGAACAAGTTGTTACAACAAGGTTCTGAACACTACAAACACCTACTGGTCCTTTTATATAATTGAAATTCGAATAGGAACCATTTTAGTGCAATTTGGTTAATTAAAGTATTTTTCTTTTACTAGGATAAGGCTTATTCAATGTGATATTTGTTACTGCCATAAAATTTTAATTTTAATTTTTTTGTGTTTATGTTTATGGTCAGAGGGTTCAATACACAAACCATCTGCAAAAGGTTTCACTCAAAAATAATTTTTAGAACATGTTTTATAGCCAAATTACTCCACAATTGGTTATGTATAAAATGTGATTTTAACCATCACAAAAGCACCGAATTGTTGCTCTAATGTGTTCTACTCATTTTTTTGAATCCATAGACATATTATTTACTAAATTTGGATAAGCAGAACTTAATTTATGAATTTTTGAAGTTTGTAGGTTCATATATATGTCTAGAAATCCGAAAATACAAGTAGACATGACACTTGGCAGATTTCTATCGGAGGATACCCCTTCGGTAAGTGATCTTTGGATGGCCCTTAGATGAAGATCAAACGGACCAGGTTAGCTCACCAGAAAAGCTCGCCGGAATAGCAGGCACGAGTTTGACGTTGCCGTTCTCGTCGCTAGGAACGTATCCGGAGTTGAAGAAGACGTGGACGGCGTAGAGGACGTCGAGGCGGTGCTTGGAGACGTGATGAATAGCTCATTCCTCTCCAGTGTTGGCGGAAATCCACTGCTGGAGTGACGTATGATGTCGGGCGGCGCGGTCAACTGCAACAAGAAGGTGAACCATGATGTCTTGGAGGTAGGCAACGATGAGAAGAGTATTCTAGTTCGAGGAATTGACAAGTTGCTCACCGTGGACGACAAGATCTGACGATGAACTCCGGTTTTTGGCTGATCTTGGCATCGCTGGTATGGATCGTAGAGACATCCTCTCGAGAAAGTTTAGGAACGAAAGTGAAGGAGGAATAGAGGAACGCGCTGCTTCTCTCGGTTCGTCTTGATATGCTCTAGGGAGGGAGATCAGAGGTTGTATGCCGACATATGGCATTCGGTTCACGGTATTGGTTTAAGAGATTAAGGCACTAAAGTGAGAAACTAGTGGCCTGAATGGAACCTCCACTTGATTATAAACGTTTTTCGTTTTGAAGTCGAAGAGAAACTGTCACTAGAATTGATAGGGGAGGAGAGGAAGATCTACAGCCATGAAAGCTACTCTCTGTTTGGCGTATGTGAAGAGGAAGAAGATGAACGAGCCGGCTCGCTCGATCGGCCGAAATGGGCCAGAAATATTAGGCCCAAAGAGAAAAATGAAAGGAAGAGAGAAAAAACAATACACAGAGAGGGAGGGCTGGTCATGGTGGGCTAGGCTTAGTGGGCTGGGGTGTTGGGCCGAATAGGATGCCTGTTGCTGCTGCTGTCTTTTTTTCTTTTGCTTATTCTTTTTTTTCAGGTTTCTTTTATAACTTTTGTTTTAAAGCTCTAAACGGATTCATTCAAATTTCCAAAAATTTGTAAAATCAACAAGATCATTTTAGGATATTCTCTATCTTATTTATTATCCAATTCAAACAATATCATTTATAAATATTTACTTTGGCCTATATGGTTCTTTTTTTAGTTACTTTCCTCCATATCTTTTTAGTTAAAACTCCAAAAAGGGTCAAACCAATTTACAGAGTTTTATAAAATAATTCTTTACCATTATATGTTATTTAAATATACTTTTGTTCCATTTAGACATGGATTTTAGATATGGCTTATCTTCGCTTTGCAATATAATCCTATTTCTTTTTCTCTTTACCAAATTTTATAATTTCAAAAACAAAAAGGTGATTATCATTAGTATAATTCTATTTAATAATTATCCTTATAAACCATTTAAGAATACTTTTATTTCATTTTGTTATTGTTTTTTGGTAGGTACTTTATTGGCCTTGGAATTTTCTTATTTTCTTTCCTTTCTTACATAAACCGTATCTTTTTATCTATGGCTCCAAATAGTGTGAAACCAATTCCTATGGTTTTGTAATTTTGTTATTTTTCCTTATAGATCATTTAGGAATGCTCTTGCTCAATTTTTATATGGGACAAAGCCATAGTCTTGTATTGAACTTGATGGTGATTTCTCTTATTAGTGTTTAGGTTTTGGGTCTATCTTTTTTTCTTCAGAGGTTGACAAGATACATGTCATGGATGATTGCATTTTATCTTTGGATAGTTTGTTTGTCTCTTCCTCATTCAAAATTCTTTTTGTTTAAGTAAGGTTCCAATAGAGGAACAAAAAGTTTCTTTTCCCCCTAAATTTCATCCTTTATTTCCTTTGTTTGTTTGATTTTTCACATTTCAAAATTTGGAAAATTTTGGGATGTGACAGGAGGTGACCGCGTGATCGAGAGAGAGGGGAGAGGAGTGTGAGTGTGTGGTGGTACTGGGCCTGTGGGCAGCCCAGTACTACCCTGGTGGACTTAACCAGGTCGTGTAGGCCGGGTCAGGTTGGCCCAGGTCAACCCAGTGGGCCAGGCCCATATTTTAGAGGAGTTGTTTAAAAGAAATATTTACAAATATGCCCCTAAAACAAAAACAACTCTAGAAAAATAAATAAAAACCTTCAAAATATAAATAATATATCTATGAACTCACAAAAAGATTCCCTATTAAGTAAAAATAATTAATAGAATTTTTGGTAACTAAAAATTAGGTCCATTTTTAATTTTGTGCCAATTACTTTTGAATTTTATAAAAATATATGAAACACTTAAAATTGAATAAAATTCATCTTTAAGATCCTAAATGAATATACTATTATAGAAAAAAATACTAGTTTGTAGTTTTGAAAAGTAAATTCAGTGTGATAGCAATAAAGTCTTATTTCTTTAAAGGAATTTTAGTAAATATTTAAAAGAGTAAAAAAATTAAATAAGTTATATTTTTAACTCTTAGAACAATACTTTTCTTTTATTAATTACAGAAAATAGCAAAATTTTACTAAGAGGGTAAAATATGCAAAGAAGCAGATAATAAATCATTGCATGACATTACTATGCATTTCATATTGCTTTTTTAAATATTGTCCTTACCGGGCAATAATGGTTCTTTGTAGAAACCGGAGCTCAAGGTCAAGTGGAAGCATCCGACTTCACTACCTTGCAGTCACAAGTTCATAACTTGCTCATGTCCTTTGAAGAGTCTTTATCAAAGATATTGCAAATTGTGTGTTATCATCTATGATCTAGAGAAAGAAAATATTATCTTCTCTAATAAATAAGATGTAGTTATCATCCTAAGTGATGATAAAGATTGGCAATGGAACTTAGGGTTCCAATTGCATAAGTCACATAGGCTTAACAACCCATGACATCAGTGATTCTAGTGCCGTATATTACGCGTTAACTATGAGATTTGGAATGGGATAGAAGAGTCAGCTGTATCTTCTTCCTTTCATATGGAGGCAAGATGATCTTAACGTGACGCTGTGAATTACTTGTGCGGATCGAGCATATGGGTGAGCACCCTTAGGCTCCACGTTTTGGTATCTAGATTATCTATGAGCGGCTGCCGGAGGTATAGTCGGACCTTTATGGAGCTTGCCAGGGGCATAACCGGCTCGTAGAGTCTTCGAGAACTCACCAGGGTTGTAGCTTGCCCTAAATGGGGGATTAATGGAGGTGTAGTCAGCCCCAGAGGATCGTGCAAACATATGGGATCGCGGAGAGGGCAGTGATTGGCTTGGATCACCTACTAGGCCCCACATCACATAATTGTGGACGGGAAAGTACGTCCAGTTGTGCAACAAGGAGTTGGTCTCTCATGGGTAAAGCAACGCACCTCTGTAGAGTGTAAGAATTGTGACATGTTACTCCCTGTTCCGGAAAGAAGCTACGAACGTGGCAGGAAAAGAACTCCATGAAGTTCTGGTCAACTTGTGAAGGCTGATGGGCATAGTTTTGATAATAAAATCAATCTTTGAAGAAATGTTTATGAAAATTGCATAGTACCAAGGACGTATCGTCCGAGGTGGTAGATAGAGCATCAAACTTCCCACCTTGCATATAGTGAACTTGTTGGGTAACGCTGTTACTCACTCTTTCCTTTGAACCTCTGCTTAGACTCGGAGAATCCAGAAGACCCTTCAATGTACACAGCTGAAGGACAAGAGGATGTCTACTATGAAGAGCCAAACATGTCCCGAGGAGTTGAAGGGGTGGACTACAAGATACGCTACAGAGTGCAGGGCAACGAGTCCGAGTAGTTGCCTTAGTTATCAGTAAAACAATTGAGCCGAGCAGCATAACCTTTATAGAATAAGTTGTTGAGCTCAATTTGGAGTATGAGTTTGAATTTTATATCTTCCGCTGAAACTACTTAAGTTTGATTTGTAATTTTATAACACTTGAAGTTGGAACTTCTGGTTTGTAATAATAATGAAGTGTGTATGTTTGTAATATGGACCCGCAATGTTTTTGTTGTACCACTCTGAGGGATATGATATTTACGGAACGGTGTTCTGTAGATTTCATGTCGACGACTATAGTGTACTACACATGCAGTGGTATGCTGGGTCACCGCACCCTAGTTGCTTGGCACTGGTCAGTTTTGCCCTCGGTAGGGGGATCAACGGGGTTATCCATGGGGTCATCACATGGGATTTAGCTAGGCCATGGCTTAAACTATAGCAAATGTTCCCGAAATGAGCCAGAATTTGGCACACGTGTATCTTGGAATGAGCCACGATATGGTGTAGCCTAGGATGGATTATTTCGCAAGGAAAATACAATCTTTTCATATTTTATAGAAGTTATACCTTTTTGCTAGGGTTGTTTTAGGCACATCTAATTCAAAAAGTCAAAACATAGTGCCACCTTTGAATGGCCCTTCTCAAAATGAACTTTTCCCAAGACCCTTCTCAAAATGAGCTACGAGCTATAGAGATGCATGGCTTGCGACTCAACCCCTTTCCAAAACCCCCTTCCCAAAACAAACTATGTGTGAATGCGACCAAATTTGGTACACTTGTGTATATTTGAATTGCAAACAATATTATGTTTTCCAAGATGGATTTTTGTGTGCAAACAATATATTTTCTATTTTTAAGTGCCAAAAGTTTAAATTTTCTTACTAAGTTTTATATTTTCGTGCCCTTGTTTGCTTAGTTGTACGTTGTTTTGTCCCTCTTTTAAACTTTCCTAACTTTCCATGTCTCTCTTGTCACAAACCCTCACTTTTTTCCTATATGTTTCGTTAGTTGTACTTAGTTGCGCTCACTTTTGTTGTTACGCTCTAATTGGTCGAGATGTATGTCACACGGGTCATGGATACCCACCGTTAGATCATTATGACCTGACGGGTTGGATCTATCTGTCTGCTCCCCCTCTCTCTCACATCTATCCTTAGCCCTCACCCACCGGCCCTACCAGTCTTGTCCTCCCCACGCTTGCGCCTGTACGGAGAGGAGAGGTTGGGATATCTCTCACACACCTACCTTGTCCTCCTTCAAGTTCATTTGCAACTTCCTCCCCTCATCCTATGGTGGTACATCAACTTCGACATATCTTCCTCCCCTCCTCTTGGCGCTGATGTTGTGTGGCGGTGCGGATCTGTGTGTGGCGGTCCAAACAACGTGTCGTGGTGCGGCTTTGCATGCGGCAATCCAAATAGTGCGTGGTGGTGCAGTTCGGTGTGCAATTGTTCGAACAGAGCACGACGATCTAGATCTGCATGCGGTGGTTCAAACAGAGTCTGTCGTTGCAGATCAGCATGCGGCGGCGCATCTTCCTCTCTCAAGGCCTCCGGCTCCACTGCCCACGGGTAATCCACTCATTCGTTAAATCCCCAAATGCTCTAGCAGCAGCTCGCAACATCCTCTCTCGAGATCTAATTGCTTCCTTATTTGTTGGAGATAGGACATGGCTAGTTGTACGAGCGGTAGCTATACCAATAGCAATGCTAGGTGTTGTAGCAACGACGACTTGTCCGCTTCTCCGGTTGCGTACGGAGAGAGGATGCTGCAATATGATTCGACAATTCTATGCCTATGCAAAGAGAAGGCTCCCCATTGGATTTCTTGGAGCGATGAGAACCCAGGGAGGAGATATTTTAACTGCACAGGAGCTCGGGTGATCTTCTTTCCGATTTTCCAACATGTTTTTGGCCACAAAAATGCTGAAGTGATTATTTTTGGCACTGCTTTGTGTTTAAATTCATAGGTTGGTGGATGCAAATTCTTCAGATGGTACGACCCATAAGTTCCTATGTTCTCGAAGCAACACTTGATTGATTTTCCTGACATGGTGCATTGGCTGAAGAGAGAAAATGCCGCACTTGTTAGTGAATTATATACCTACAAAGAAACAAATCAAGAGTTGTGGCAGAAGAATCCTTTGAATGAATATTTGCTGAAGCAGAAGGATATGCAAAATTAGCTACTATATGTTGATAATTGTAATATTAATAACCAGTTTAGAATTAAGCCAAGGAAGTTAGACAGAGAAGCATTTATACTTAAATGCTTTCTAGTAGTCTCTATTTCTGAAGCTGCTACCTTGAACATGCTGATGCAAGTACTTGTACCAATCTAGTGGACTTGTTTGATATCATCAATATTTGCCCAATTACATTTACGCTACTCCACTGATCTAAGAAATTGTAACCAATCCCTAGATACAATGGGGTATAAATTGTAGCAAAACATTGAACATGAGCTCACAACCATCCATAAAAATAATAATTATACTCGCTAAAGTACTCAACTACCTATTCAACAAATCATTACATGTGCCACACTTTACCACAACCAAATAACTGCATGATAGAGATGACAACAATGGAAACTGCCCACATGAATCTACTTTTCTCCTGTTTTAAATCTTCTACCACTTCATCAAATACGACAAGATCAGTCTCAAGTCTCAAGTGTCAACTTCTACTTGCGAATAAGATCTAATTTTTTCATTTCTTCCTCGATAGTATGCCTCGGCTCGCAGATCAACAAGTTTTTATGGGTTAATTCATCACCTAAATTGGCCACCATCTCGTCCAAATTCATCTTCTAGCTAAACTAATGGGTTAATTTATCTTGGTATGCAATGTACCATGTATCATTGATTGGCTTGCCTGGCAAGCTGTAACAATCCCAACAGAAACCCAATTGAAATCACTCGGCCAGGCCATGGAGGCAGTTCAAATTCAATGGTAGTACAAAGAGCACAAACTACACGCACTTCCTCCGAGCTAGAAGAAGGTGAACATGGACATGACATGATCTAATCCCCACCCTCACCGGTGTACCTGCTATGACCAGGCATTGAGGACAAATTCACACTTGCAATCTCAAGAAAATTACGGCAACCGCATCGATTAGGGTGGGCGAGGCAGGAGCGAAGAGCTTACCAAGCAATGCTAGCAATTGGCACGGCCGTTCGTCGATCTACAAATGCGGAACAAATCCCGACCTTCGTGGCCGACAGATCTGCCTGCATCGGACTTGGTTGCGGTGGGTAGTGCCTCGACGTACAATGTGTGTAGAGGAAACACTATGCAAGATCCGTGGGGTTGCGGTGGAGCACCGCCGTCTGTCGGTCGTCACCGGAGGACGGAGCCGACGATACAAGGAGGCGGCGGCGATGCCTGCTCTGTCCGCTAGTAGGGTAGGAGCTGCTCGGGTCTGGGAGCGGTGGTACGATACATAATTAGAGAGAGCCGACCACACGTGTCATATGCGACCCAACCTGACCATGTTTGGGGAGTAGCTGCTTCGGCCCCACATCACGACCCCATCTGTCATTTGTTGCGCTGACCCCACATCGAATGTTGTGGGTGAGCGAGAGTGTCTCCAGGCGGCCCCACTTGTCAGCATGTAATGGTCAAGGAACGACCCTGCCCTACGTGGCCGCACCTGTCAGCACGTAATTGTCAAGGGACGACCCTACCCTATGCGGGCCCACCCGTCAGCATGTAATAGTCAAGCCTTTAACCCGATGGCAACCCTCGTTCGAGTGGCTGTGAGAGTTTGATACGAGAGAGAGAAAAGTGGGAAAAAAATTAGAGGTTGAAAAAATCTAAGTACAACTGACATACACGAAAATAGAAATCTCTATTTTTTTTACGAGGAGTCATCAACCTTACTTTGTAGCTGTGTAACCATGAATTTCCTATATTACGGGGAAATACGAGTTATTTAGCCTAAGTACACTTGAGCACCTCACATTCAAAACAAGAGAAGAAAATTGCATGTGAGGATTAGAGCATGCCTTGCTCGTGTCTGTTTCACGGTACAAGTACTGGTAATAGTATGGATCCAGCATCAAGGTTGAATCTAATCACCGCATCAAGTCATCATATGTATAATCGGTATTATTTGTGATTCTTTTTCATGAAGCAAATCAGAAATGTAACAGTTGCTTTTTAAAAATTGTTGAGCTCCTGATCACTTATTGGCCCTTGAATATAATATACAAAGTCAGACTCCATAAGTAAATTATAGATTATAGTTTAGCATTGATATTTTGATACGGTTTTGAACTTTTTCTTGGTATGCTAAAGCAGTCGCATCCGAGGATTGACACCGATTGAATTAGGCACATCCTTGTACGGAATTTGAATTTTATTGACTATGATGTTAAATTAGTGGGTTTACAATCCGAGTGGTAGAAGGGCCGGAATTTCACTTTATTGTTTGCGGTGTTAAATTAGGCATTGCTCTTCCTATCTTGGTGTGTTCGATTTCATTCCTACTCTGAAAATGCTCCGTTCTGTAAACCAGATACTCTTCTTGCCAAAAGACACTATAGCTTGAACCATTCAGATGGTATACTGTCCTAATTTATATTTACTATCTTTTTTCTTAAGATGAACGGGCGCGGCAACCCGCGACTTTATGGTCTAGTATGATAGAGGATTTGGATGAGAGTCAATCACCCTCTAATCGATGGAGTAAATCTGCCTCTAATCGACGAGGTGTTGTTTTAGTTCTGCTTTGATTTTTGGCGCACCATGGAAAAAGAGAAGGACAAGGCAAGGCGCGGGACGACGGAAGGAAGTTCGTCTGCGGCCGCCGCGTCGCGCATATTTACGGACGATCGTGGGCGGTCAAGGGGACAAACCGTCCTCGTCAACTGCAGCGACGCACGCGATCTGCTTCGAAGGAGCTGGGATAGTTTTCTTATACAGGGAACGGCAGATATGCTGCACTACGGCAGCGTCCAAAAACAACAGTATTGCCCTTTTCGAAAAATGAAATTTGTTGAGCAATTCAATAAGCCTGCAGAAGTAGTAGATTCCAAAACAGAGCAGTTTTATTTGCGCGGGTGATCGTGCCACTCTGACGAGAATCATGTGCGCGATCAGAGCCGGCTATACTGATTGAGACCGAGACACTCCGCGGTGAGAGGCTTGAACATGCTGTGCTCGTCGGAGTCGAGCGCGGCGGCGAGCCTCGGCCACACGTACATGTCGAGGATCCAGCCGTCGCCTCCCGGTGCCGTGATGATCTGCACGAAGCCGCTGCAAAGCCTCCCGCAGCTCTCCCCCGTGGGCAGCGCCAGAGCGGCGGGCCCGAAACCGAAGTCCGTGTCGAAACTGAAGGACGCGAACGAGGTCACCGCCAGCACCGGGCTGCCCAGCCCGACACTGGCCGTCTCGACGTACTTGGCATCCCTGTGCTCCTCCACCCAGTCAACCAGCTCCTGGAAGTGCTCCTCGGTGGCCGTCGACTCGATCGAGTCCCGCACCATCGACGCGACGTCCGGCAGCGGCCGCCGCTTGACCTCCTCCACGCCTGCCTCCGCCACCACCAGCGTCGTGACGTTGCCGACGTAGCTGCGCATCGCTGCCTTGTACACCGGCGCGGTGAGACGCCGCCGCCCGTTCACCCACCAGCCCATGCGGCAGCTTTCGTCGGACGTGCCCACGACGGCAGCAAAGACCTTCCAGAGGTACGCGGAGATCGCCTCGAGGCGGGTCGCGCCGCGCTCGCCCGCCGCATCCCGGCTGGCCTGCGCGCGTAGCGTGGCGAGATCCCGTCCCTCGACGTAGTACACGCGCTGGACGATGGAGCTCTCGAACGTGAGACCGCTGACGAGATGCTTGCTCTCCAACGGCGTGAAAGCCTCGCCGAACGAGGGGCCGTAACAGGGAGGGGCGCGCGGGCGGAACACCGAGCGGTCGTGGTTCGGAGCGGCGGCGATCGTCCCAGAGCGCGCCAGCTCAGACCACGCGTTCGCGATCAGGCACAGAGAGTACCCGTCGACGAGCGTGTGGTTGCTGCCCCACGCCACGGCGAACCCGCCGCAGGCGAACGACACCAGCTGCACCGACAGCGCGACGTCGGCGGCGTACCGGACAGGGATGCCGGTCCTCGCCAACGTCGCCCCCAGATTGCCGTAGTCCATGCTCGCCAGAGCCACGCCAACTTCGCCGACGACGAGCTCGGCGCCCTGGTTGTCGCAGTGCACCTCCGGGCGCCCCGAGCGTGGATCGATGACGATGCGGCCGGTCAGTGGCAGAAAGTGGTCGAGCAGGTAAGGCAGCTTGGCCTTGAACACGGCCACCACGTCGCCAAAGCCGCCGGCGGAGGGCTTGCGGTAGGCGCAGAACAGCGAGACCGCGATGCTCTCAGGCAGCAGGTCAAGGTTGGAGACGGCGAGGACCCGCGGTGCGAGTGTGACAAAGGAGCCGGACGCCTTCACGATGCTGTGGTTCACGACTCGGACACGCTGATCGTTGGCCATTTCTGATTTCGCTTGATATGTGATTTTACTCTCTGTTCGAGCTTGTAAGTTGTAGCAATCCCCGGCACCATCACCCATATGTATACACAAGCTTCGGCAGTACCCATGGATTATTAATCTTGTAGGCAACCACAAGTTGACCTTGGACGTGGTGCAATTTTTAACTTACTACGGAGAGCATCTCCGTTGGCTCTTCACATGTTGTCTTCTTTTGTCCTTTTATCCGATTTGGGGAAGAATGACGTGTGTCCGTCCTTTGTCCGGTCTCTACACGTAACGATGTTCCTCAAACGTTGCCGTCAGCTGGCCCGGTTTGACCCTTTTTCTCATTTTTTAAAACCATTTCAATCAAATGATGCACATAGTTCATATAAAACATATTTTTGAAGTTCAATAATTATTCAAAATACATAGTCCACACTAAATTTGAGACTACAATTACGAAAATTCGAAATTTAAAATACATAGAGCAAACGAACTCCGCGAAGAAAAACACATATAGCAAATAAATTCTGTGAAGAAAACATTGCATGGTCATCCGCCATTCTCTACAAAGCCCCAAAGCAACTACAATCACAAACTACACAGAATACATATAGCAAATGTTGTTTGCGAAAAATTTGTACCTCACAGTGTCGCCCACGCAAATCACCGAACACCTTGTGGGCGTAGCTCCGACCGCCCGAGGTTGAGACGGCGGCGGAAGCGAATGGTGTCGGGAAGGTGCGGCGAGCTCGAGATCGTTGTGATAGAGCTCACAAAGGTCGATGTCATCGTGGTGGAACACACACCATCCCAATTGACGACACCTATTGTCGGTGCTGCTACGGTTGATTTTGCCGTGTCCTAGATTTCGACATCGGGATATGCACTCCCCTTTTTAGTTCGTTCAGGGGCGTAATGCATAGCAAGCTTGATCCGCACAAAGAACACACAATCACACAGAAGCACACAAGTTTTTTATCTAGATTCAGACTGCATTGTGCGAAACGCTATGTCCCGCAACTATGGTATATATGGTGGATGATAGACTAGTTACACATGTTGTTCCTAGGGAGGGAAGGATCTGATGATCCCTTTCCTTCTAAGATAACTAGCTCTTCTGCCAGTTGATCCCCCTCTTTTTGACCGACATGGGCCTTCTTTTGAAATTGCAAGGGGACACCACTAATGCCGACACCACATGCTACGGTGCTGCGTGCATGGATACAATGCGAAGCGGTTCTGTCACCCAACATATGGATGTGCAGCGCTTGACAGGGTCTTGTCCTATCCGCCCGGCCTCAGTCAGGGTCGGTCGCTAACTGTCTCCGCTTCTCGTGGACCCCATCGCCTGGATACTGGGGACGTTCCCGGTCATGACCCCGCTAAGGGGTATCTTCTTGTCTAGAGTCATAGTTGTCCCATAGGATCCAAGGTACCCCCGAACCGGCAAAGACGATAGTAGCCCCGAGCATGCCCCCGAGCCAGTCGTGGCCGGGGTCGTGTCCTTATCTCGGTGGGACCACGACTTTAATCATATCTTCATCATGCGGGTCTACATGATGCCTGACCCTTTTGCACGCGAGGCGTTGCTTCTACCTTGAACCTCGTAAAAGGTGCGAGCGGACATACGCGGATGCGCCCCGGGAATGTGCATGGAAATTGCGGTCTCAAGAGCGGGTAGATGAGTTTCCCATGCCTGAGCCTATAACGAAACGATCGCGGTAGCTCCCTCTTTACTCTTCACGCTCTTGTCCATCATCCTTTCTTCACACCTCGGACCCCCGATCTAGAGCACATAGTTGGCGCCTGACGAGCGGTAACCTCGGCAATGTCCATTGTTATGGACTTGATTTTCAGGGACAATGGATGCGCTAGTGGTTTCATCAACTTATCAGACAAACAAGTAAGACGAGATTTACTCAGATTTAGGACCTCCTAGAGGAAACCCTACTCCTGCGTGTATGATCTTTATTGATGGAGAGTACAAAGTTGTCGGGTTGCCAGACGCGATTAGCTTATGGTGGATTGCTATCACAATGTTACGGGATAGATCTATTGTGTCTATTATAGCGTGTCTCTTAGATCTCCTCTTCGTTGGACCCTCCTAGCCTTTATATATGGGGAGGTTAGGTTTCAGGTACCAATACAAGTTGGTTAGAAGTTAGTGTTTGTATAGAATCTAATCTTGAGATTTCTTTGTCTTGTGTGCTTGGAGTCGGTTCCCTTATAGGCTTCATATTTGTTGAACCATCATAGCCTTCATGGATCTTCGTATGGTTGAAGGGGGAATATCCATTTTTACAGTATGCCGACGACACAATTTTGTCCAAGGAACAAGACATTCAGAAAATTGTTGACATGAAACTGATTTTATCTATTTTCGAGCAACTGTCTAGTCTTAAATTAACTTTCATAAGAGTGAAATACATTGTTTTATAAATGCAAAAGATCATGAGCAACAATATAGGGAGATTTTTGGGTGTGAGTCTGGTTCCCTACCGTTTAGGTACCTAGAGGTGCCCATACATTATAGGAAACTTAAAAATTTCGAATGGACTCCTGTTGAGAATCGTTTTGAAGAAAAGTTGGGATGTTGGCGGGGAAAACTCCTATCATATAGGGATAGAATTATATTGATCAACTCAGTCCTAGCACGTATGCCAATGTTTATGTTATCTTTTCTTGAAATATTGAAGGGTGTGGGGAAGAGATTATATTTTTATCGCTCAAGGTTCTTTTGGCAAAGCGATGAGCATAAAATTAAATGTAGATTGACACGGTGGAATATTATTTGTCGGCCCAAAGATCAGGGTGGCTTGGGGGTCGAAGTGCTTGAACTTAAAAATAGATGTATACTTAGTAAATGGCTATTCAACTTTCTTACAGAAGATGGGGTGTGGCAAGAGTTGGTACACAACAAGTATCTGAGAAATAAGACTTTGTCCCAAGTGGAAGCTAAACCAATTGATTCACCTTTTTGGAAAGGCCTCATGAGGGTTAAAGATAAGTTCTTTGCCAGTTTTTTTAAGGTTGGTAATGGCATGAATACCTGTTTCTAGAAGGTTGTTTGGCTAGGAGAGACGGCTCACTATCAGCAATGTCCTTCTCTGTATAATATTCTCCATAGGAAAAATGTATTTGTTCATTCAGTGTTATCACAAAATCCTCTAAACATAGGTTTAGAAGGAGTCCGGTAACAAATGGGCTACATGCTTGCACATTTGTGAAAGATTAATGCAAGTTGTCTTAACATATGAACTGAATTCATTTGTTTGGCGGTTATAGAAGAATAGGGTATCCACTGTTAAATCTATGTATGAGGATCTCGTGAACGGGATTCCGAGATCCCCAAGAAGATATCTTCGGAAGTTACAAAGTCCTCTTAAGATTAAAATTTTCGTGTGGTTCCTAAATGGTAAAGTTTTGTTAACAAAGGATAATATTGCAAAGAGAAGTTGGAATGGTTGTTAAAAATATTGCTTTTGTAAACATCATGAAACCGTTGAACATTTATTTATAGGGGCGCACTAGGCGTCCCCCGGTGGATAATTTCCCCAATCTCCCGGGTCCCTACGCCGCCACGTGTCCCGAAAATGGGCTTTAATCCCGCTTTTTGCTACAAACGGATCGAGTTTGCTACAATATGTTCTGTTTTTTCTACATGTACCAAAAACAGTTCCGCTCAGAAAATAGAAAACCAGACTAGGTGTAATGCCCGAAAAATACTATAAAATAAAAATTGCTTGTTATTTTATTTTTGGCATCGTCATGACATCATGCATATTTTTGGCTCTAAAATATTTTTGTCAAAAGCCTATTTTGTTTTATTATCACCCCACCTTTATTTTAAGTTAAACCCTGGACTTTTTTGGATCTTTTATTTGTCTAAGACTATTTATAAAAATCTTCTAAAAGTAAAACAAATAAAAATATTTTAAACCGGAAGAGGCAGCCCATCCAGCCAGACCCAAAAGCCTAGCCGGACAAGCCACCTACAACCCCACCTAGTTCTAACCCTAACCCTAAAACACACACGCTACAGCCGCCGCCCCACACGCCTGCGCACACCTAAGAGCAACTCTAACCGTCGCTATAAAATGTCGCACGCGCTAAAAACCAATTTTTTCGACGCGAGAGCCCACACCACTCCCTCCAACAACCGCACCATTTTCCCACGTGCGCGATAATTCTTACCGCACGCGTGGTTTTGACGCAGTACTCAATGTGCGCTCGTTAAATTGCGCAGTGCGCGTCAAACCCAACCGTCACTCGCGCGCAGAAACTTCTTTCCCCTTCCCCTTCCACTTCACTACCGACGCGCCGCACCCACACCACCGCCGCCATGCCAACGTGCCGGGAAGCTCCGGGTACCACGACATACACGCGCACCTGAACGACAGCTTCTACGTGGAGATCCGGTTCGGCAATGAGCGCATCAGCCTCGGCACCTTCGAGACCGCCCATGACGTTGCGCGTGCCTACATCGCCATGGCGTGAAGGCTCGGGTGCCCGCGCGCGTCAGTGAACTTACATGATGTGTGGACGCGCGAGTAGGCCGAGGCGCTCGTGCCGCCACATGCGCGACACGGAGCGTCGTCTGCTCGTCGTCGAGCGCGATGAGCACATGTGGTAGGAGTGGTGCCGATGTTTGCCCGAGGACGTCGAAGTGCATCACAAGCATGACGCCGAGTAGGCCGCGAACAGGGTGGCGGCGAGGGCGGCGAAGCACGAGGACCGCCTCGAACGCCGGGCGGACAAGGTGCATAGGCATGCCTTCATCGAGGCGCAGATGGCCGGGCCGACGACCATAGACAAAGACGATCCCCGTTGGGGGGACTATTGGTCGTCAAGGCTAATGTCCCACACGACACCGGCCTCGTCCAATGATGATTACTAGTAGTAGTTTATTTCCTAATATTCTATGCACTATGTATAGTTTTTTTCATGTTCTTTATAATGTATTTTTGATTAATTTGTAGATCTATTTTATGTCAAGTTTGTTGAAAAAACTTATTTGCGCGCGCTCTAATTTACCGCGCCTGTTGGAGGGGTTTGTGCTGCAAATTTAGCGCGCATGTTTAGTGCCTCTACCGGAGGAGATTCACGCATGTCGCGCTATACCCCGATCGAGCGCTGCATACGCATTTTAGCGCGCCGAATTATACAATGGCTGGCTATTGAAGTTGCTCTTAGCGCTACACATACAACACCACACGACCACCCAAGCACCTGCACGCGCTCACACACAAACACCCGCGACAACACGACCCGACTCACCTAGCGACGCACACCACGCACTAGAACATGACCCCACACACACAGGAAACGCACGCGACGTACGATGGGCCGCACGCGTTGAACCCAATCCTCCCTGAGCCCGCTTCTCCCTCCCTCCGATGGCGCCCCTCCTTCGACATCGCGTCGCCGCCCTCCTAGACGCGAGCAGCTTCCTCGCGCCCTCCTCTCTGCCGCGTGATGACCCACAAGTATATGGGGTGTATCGCAGTATTTTCGAGGGAAGTGAAACCCAATTTATTGATTCGACACAAGGGGAGACAAAGAATATTTATAAGCCTTAACAACTGAGTTGTCAGTTCAGCTGCACCTGGAAACAGTCTTGCTCACAGCAGTTTATCAGTAGCAATAGTTTTGTAGGAGCAATAGTAAAGTAACAACACTAGTAAAAGTAAAGACAGTAGTAACAATTGCAGTAAACAGTAGGATTCGAGTGCGCTAGGCATAGGGATGGATGGACGAGCGTTGCATGGACAAGACAATTCATATAGCAATCAGAACATAGGGCATTTGCAGATAAATAAGATAAAACATCTAAATACTAGATAATCATAGGCATGTGTTCCATATATAGTCATACATGATCGCAATGAGAACTTGCACAACATCTTTTGTCCTGTCAGCCCGTTTGCAGCGAGGCCTCAAGGGAACTACTAGCAATTAAGGTGCTCCTTTTAATAGAGCACCAGAGCAAAGCATTAACACTTTGTGAACACATGTGATCCTCATATCAAAGCCATTCCCTCCGGTTATCCCGATTTCTGTCACTTCGGGGCCTTTGGTTCCGGACAACAACGTGTGTATACAACTTGCAGGTAAGACCATAAACAATACTATCATAATGAATCAATAACATGTTCAGATCTGAAATCATGGCACTCGGTCCCTAGTGAAAAGCATTAAGCATAACAAGTCGCAACAAAGTCAAAAAGCACTAATAGAAGATACTAGGCACCATGTCCTAACAATCTGATGCCATTATATGAACGATCTCATCCAATCCCTACCATCCCCATAGCCTATAGCAGGGGATTACTCACTCATATATGGGAGAAACATAGATGGTCGATGGAGAAGCGATGGTGATGATGATGGCGATGATCTCCTCAAATTCCACGTCCCGGCAGAGTGTCAGAACGGAGTTTCTGGTTCCAAATCGCGGAATCTGGTGGTGGTGGTGGTGGAGCGGAACTCTTTCTGGAAAAACGTCAACCCCCCCTAGGTTTTTATGTTAGGAGGCAACTTATAGGCGAAGAGGGAGACCGAGGGGGGGTGCCTGGCGGCCACACCACCTCTTGGCGTGGCCAGGCCCAACCCGTGCGGCCAGGTGGTGTGGCGAGGCCCCAGCCCTTCTCCGTCTCGTATTCTGGCTCCTTGAGTCTTCTGGTGAAATATGATTTTTGGCATATTTTTCAGGATTTTTCCTGATACTTGATTTTCTGCACAAAAACTAGACGCCAAGGTAATTTTGCTGAAAACAGCGTCAGTCCGTGTTAGTTGTATCCAAATCACACAAGTTTAGAGGAAAAACAACAGCAAACGTGTTCGGGAAAGTAGATACGTTTTGGACGTATCACCACGCTGCTGTGGTGCTCCGCCTCCTCGCTGACCCGCTGAGCTCCCTCTGAGGCCAACATTGCGTCAGCCCGTTGCTGTTCCTCGCCTCTCTTCACCCCAAGCTCGACCTCGCCTCCACCGCTATAGCTCCACCGCTAAGCCTACCACAGTTGGTCCTTCCCCTCGCCACCGGCCACTCCTCAGCACCACTCCCTGCAGATGCGGGCCGCATCGATCTCCGTCGGTGTGACGTGCCCTCACCTGCGGCCCCGTCCTCTGTTATAACTTTAGCGACCGCGCTCACTGATACATTGCAAATGTATCTATAATCTTTGATCTTCCATGATTGGTTTTATCTACTTTCTTATCTTTTGTCCACACTTTGGAGTACTTTTCATATGATTTCTTGGACTAACCTATTAACAAGATGCCACAGTGCTAGTTGCCCGTTTTCTGCTGTTTTTGGTTCCAACAAAGTCAGAAAATGAATATTCTCAGAATTGGACGGGACAAAAGCCAAAGTTCCTATTTTACCAAAAGACTCACGGAGCCAGAATACGAGCAGAGGAGGGCCAGGGCCTGGGCACACCCCCCAGGTGCGGGTACCCCCAAGCGGCGCAGGGCATGGTGTGGGCCCCCCTGGATGGCCACCGACCTTGCCACCTTCGCCTATATATTCCTCCTGAGGTAGAAACCCTAGATGGTCCTGCCTCCAGCGACGAAAAGTTCCGCAGCGCCGCCACCACCAAAGGGGAGATTCAGGGGACAAAAAGTCTCTGTTCTGGCACCCTGCCGGGACGGGGAAGTACCTCCGGATCCATCTCCATCGATCTCCACCACCATCTCCATCACTGTTGCTGATTCCCATGATGAGGAGGGAGTAGTTCTCTCTCGAGGCTAAGGGTTCTACCGGTAGCTATGTGTTCATCTCTCTCTCTATGCATGATCTTATTGAGATCATGAGCTTATAATCTATAGATCTATCTTGCTACTCAAGTGCTTTAATAGATCTCTGCTCTCCCCATGTGTGTTAAAGTGACATCGTGCACACCATGGTGGCACTTAGGCTAGAGATTACAAATACTTGTTATGAGTTATATTTGGAGTTGGTTGTCTTTATGAAATTGTGGTGTTTGTTGGAACCATCTAGTGCTCAAGGTGACAGTGTGGGGTTTTCTAGATGGGAAAGATGAACTTTGAGGTGTGCTGTTATAGCCCTACCATGGATTAGAGTGTCCAACCGGAGAGTAGTTAAGAGTAGTATCATAAAGAGAAGATATATTTATGAGAGAGTGTTCAATAGTGAAAGTATGATCCTTAGGCCTTGTTTCTAAGCATTGATACATCGTTTGCAATTAGATCTGTTACATGTTTGCTTGCTTCCATCTTTATTTCAGTTTGTTATTAGTGTCTTCCACGCCATCAACCTATTTTCTAGCACTGTTGTCTTATATCTATACCACTTGTATTTCACTATGTCTTCACCCAACTAGTGCACCTATACACCTGACAAGTGTATTGGGTGTGTTGGGGACACAAGAGACTTCTTGAATCTTGATTCCAGGGTTGCTTGAGAGGGGATACCTTTGACCACTTCCTCCCTGAGTTCGATAAACCTTGGGTGATCCATTTAAGGGAAAACTTGCTGCTGTTCTACAAACCTCTGCACTTGGAGTCCCAACAACTGTCTATAAGAATAGAAGTGCGTAGACATCAAGCTATTTTCTGGCGCCATTACCGCGGAGGTAAGGTAAAAGGTACTCACATCCTCCAGTGTGAGTGCTCGAAGTTATTTCCTTTAGATTCTGCAATTTTGTCTTTTTGTTTCTTGTTTTCACTAGTTAGGCTTAATGGAAAACAACAACAAAATTGGAGAGCTTTATAGTATTTATCTTGAGTTAGGACATGAAGTGTTTGAAGAAAAAATTAAAAAACCTATGGAACTTTATTTGCATGCTAATAGCAATGTTGTTAGTATGAATTCTTTGGACATCATTATTTTTAATGCTATGGAAAAGTCTAAGCTTGGGGAAGCTAGTTTTTATGAAAATGATCTTTTTAGTTCCCCAACTTTGGAAGATAGCTATTCTATTGCTTATGATGATACAAACCTCCAATATATGATGATTACAATGATGAATATGATATTTTCAGTCCACCTACTATTGAGGAGGCAATTAATTATGACTACAATACGCCTCCTATATTTGATGCTTATGGTGATGAGAATAATAATGATAGCTATTTTGTTGAATTTGCTCCCACTACGATTAATAAGAATGACTATTCTTATATGGAGAGTAATAATTATTTTATGCATGTGGCTCATGATAAGAATGTTTCATGTGATTGTTATATTGTTAATTTTATTCATGATGCTACTAAAAGTTATTATGAGAGATGGAAACATGGTTTTATGCATCTCAATAATATTAAGTTTCCCCTCTTTATGTTGGAAATTTTGAAGTTGCACTTGTTTTGCTTTCCTATGCTTGTTGCTTTGTGCTTTCATGACTTGTCTCTTTGCAAGATTCCTATGCATAGGAAGTGGGTTAGACTTAAATGTGCGTTGAATTTGCTTCTAGATGCTCTCTTTTACTTCAATTCATATTTCTTATGTGAGCATCTTCTCAAACTATCATGCCTAACTTAAAGGAGTTAAAGAAAAGTACTTATTGGGAGATAACCCAAAAGTTTTAGATGAGTCTTGGAAGTTATTACTTCAGTAATAACCGCTCCTTATCCTTTTTATTTGCCTTTTGTGCCAAGAGTAACCTCTAATGAGAGAGAAGTAATGATTGGGAAAGTTGCTGTCCCGAAACAGATTTCTGTGCTTCACCGAAAAATTCTTATAAATTCTATGTGCGTCCTTTTGAGGCGTGACTTTTTTTGCTTCTTCCCCAGGTTGTTATCTAACTTTCGTTAGTTCAACACTTTTTAATTTGAGCAACAGAAGATCTTCAAAAAAATTCGTCTTTACCTGCTGGTCTATTTTGACAGATTTCTGCCACTATTTGCATTTGCTCCTTGTTGGTTCCTTTTTGTGTTCTTTTGGGGAATTGAGCATTTTGAGGGAAGTGCTACAGTAGCTTGTGTCTTAATGGAAGTTTTATTGGTGTTGAAACTGAACCTGAAGACTTATTATCTTGAGTGCACTAATGTTGCTAATAAAGATTGTGTGAAGTTTTGTATGAAGGAAAAAATTCAGGTGTATGGAAGGAATGAGTAATGAGATGAAGGATGAACTAAAGCTCAAGCTTGGGGATGCCACGCGTGTCACCCCAAGAAATATCCAAGAAGTACAAGCGTCAAAGCTTGGGGATGCCCAAGGCATCCCCTTCTTCATCAATAAAAATCCCAGGTTTCTTCCAAACACTTCATTTTAATTGTTTCATGCACAGTTGTGTTGTTCTTGGAGCGTCTTCTTTTTTGTTTTTGTTTTCATTTTGGTTTTTCGTTTGCTTTGTTTTATTAGTTTGCTAAATAAGTTGGTTATACCCCCTCTTTCATGCATTGGTTTTCAAATAGTTTGGTTTGGTTTGGAAAAGAGTAGGAAAGTTCATGCTTAAGTGTTAAAGAGAGCTTGTTTTTGACTGTGGCCTATGCTTTGTCATGCCATGCTTGATATTGTTTTGGATTTATGCTGTATTCTTTGCTGTAGCATGACTTGTTATAAACAATTGAGATTGGTTAATGTGCCTTGGATGAATCATGCGTTGTTTTAGCATATTAAAGCATAGTATAGTGGTATTCTCCTTTGATGCTTTATTTGGGTTGACTTGACGCATGCTCACACCATGTTATGACTATCCCAAGTCACCATAAGCCTTTATGATCCTTTAGTTTTCAACTTGGAGTATCATTTTATGCTTTCATCAATGATGTTTTGTCGCTCTGCATGATTATGTCCATTATTCCTCTCTTAGTTTGTCGCTCCCAGTCTTTTGCTAGCCTCCGTAACCAAGTATGAGTTCCACTCATGCATCCAACTCCTTAAACCAAGTTATTCCAAAGAGTCCACCATACCTACCTATTAGCAACCGTTATTCCAAGTATATTCTTCTTTTTATCTACCTTCCGAATTAAATTTGTTATGTGAAAACTAGTGATTAAAACACTCACGAACTTGATGGCACACTTTACTTTTCTTGCATTTAATAAACTTGAACCATTGTGTCCATCTTTGTTGCATATATGCTTGCACTTTATAAGTTGAAATTAGCAGAACCATGTATCATGGGGAACGCTTTCAACATTGCATTTGTACTTTGTACCCCGTTGATATCATGTTCTTTTGCTTATGGATCCCGACGGTGTGAAATAAAAGTGGAACTTGTAAGATCATGGAGTTTGTATGTGTGTTAGAGAAACGCCTAGGCCGCTAGCCTAAGCCATGCCTAATCATGGTGGAAACTTGCAGCATCACCATAATGAGCACTCTATGAAGCATCCACAATAAAAACCTATGCAAATAGGAAATAAAAATATCACTGAGATGCTCATTGTCTGCTTGCCTTGTCATTTTGATTATGGGATAGCTCATGTATCATGTGCAAAGGGTACCCCGTTGGCGGTTCTTTATGATACATATGTACTTACAATGACAAGAGCTTACTTGTGACTAAAGTTGAGTAGCATGAGGTCCGGTCTTCGTAAGTAAGGGGCATGAGATTTCGGCTTATAACTTGTCAAACATATCCTCTTAGTTGTGTGACTTTAACCTTAATCACCTTAAATATGCTTATGGTAGGGGCAATGAGTGCTTAAAGCTAGTAAGTACCATAATTTTTGGAAGCTCTTTATGAGACTTGAATCCCTACTTCCTTCTATGAAGGTATTTTCTTCCACTATTATATTGAGTCTCCACCTTCTATCTTTATGCACCCACTTTGAGAGCATAGTGGCCATTCTTAGTTCTATGTGCATTGTCCCAAGACTTGTTGATTGATGCATAGCTTTGATATTGCTTGTTTTAAACTATTTGTATCTAGTCACTCTTATGAACTTTGAAGGTGTCCTATGCATTTATGTTTGCTACACTATGAGGGACAAGCTGAATGCCACTATGCTATGTTTTCTTTATGTGAAACAAACAAACGTCTTGCAAAGCATTGTTATTCATGAATCTTTTGTTTGTGTCTTTTCATGTTGCTACATAGTTGCTTTGCATTATTGTTAGAACTTTGTCTTTCATGTTATGATTGAAGTACTATGATCCCAGCTATCAATGTTTTACAAATACTTTGATCAAGTTTATGATGGTGCATGTCACCTAAAAAATTATTCTTTCTTTTTATCACTTACCTACTCGAGGACGAGCAGGAGTTAAACTTGGGGATGTTGATACATTGCAAATGTATCTATAATTTTTGACGTTCCATGCTTGGTTTTATCTACTTTCTTATGTTTTGTCCACACTTTGGAGTACTTTTCATATGATTTCTTGGACTAAACTATTAACAAGATGCCACAGTGCTAGTTGCCTGTTTTCTGCTGTTTTTGGTTCCAGGAAAGTCAGAAAATGAATATTCTCAGAATTGGACGGGACAAAAGCCAAAGTTCCTATTTTACCGGAAGACTCACGGAGCCAGAATACGAGACGGAGGAGGGACAGGGCCTGGCCACACCCCCCCAGGCGCGGGTACCCCCAGGCCGCGCCAGGACATGGTGTGGGCCCCCTGGATGGCCACCGACCTTGCCTCCTTCGCCTATATATTCCTCCCGAGGCAGAAACCCTAGATGGTCCTGCCTCCAGCCACGAAAAGTTCCGCAGCGCCGCCGCCACCAAAGGGGAGATTCAGGGGACAGAAAGTCTCTATTCCGGCACCCTGCCGGGACAGGGAAGTGCCCCCGGATCCATCTCCATCGATCTCCACCACCATCTCCATCACTGTTGCTGATTCCCATGATGAGGAGGGAGTAGTTATCTCTCGAGGCTAAGGGTTCTACCGGTAGCTATGTGTTCATCTCTCTCTCTATGCATGATATTATTGAGATCATGAGCTTGTAATCTATAGATCTATCTTGCTACTCAAGTGCTTTAATAGATCTCTGCTCTCCCCATGTGTGTGAAAGTGACAACGTGCACACCATGGTGGCACTTAGGCTAGATATTACAAATACTTGTTATGAGTTATATTTGGAGTTGGATGTCTTTATGAAATTGTGGTGTTTGTTGGAACCATCTAGTGCTCAAGGTGACAGTGTGGGGTTTTCTAGATGGGAAAGATGAACTTTGAGGTGTGCTGTTATAGCCCTACCATGGATTAGAGTGTCCAACCGGAGAGTAGTTAAGAGTAGTATCATAAAGAGAAGATATATTTATGAGAGAGTGTTCACTAGTGAAAGTATGATCCCTAGGCCTTGTTTCTAAGCATTGATACACAATTTTCAATTAGATCTGTTACATGTTTGCTTGCTTCCATCTTTATTTCAGTTTGCTATTAGTCTCTTCCACGCCATCAAGCTATTTTCTGGCACCGTTGTCTTATATCTATACCACTTGTATTTCACTATGTCTTCACCGAACTAGTGCACCTACACACCTGACAAGTGTATTGGGGACACAAGAGACTTCTTGAATCTTGATTGCAGGGTTGCTTGAGAGGGGATACCTTTGACCACTTCCTCCTTGAGTTCGATAAACCTTGGGTGATACACTTAAGGGAAAACCTGCTGCTGTTCTACAAACCTCTACACTTGGAGGCCCAACAACTGTCTACAAGAATAGAAGTGCATAGACATCACTCACCGCCTCCGCCGCTTCCCGAGCGCTGCTGTCTCCTCTCCCCGTCATCATGGCGTTGCCGCGAGCTACTGCTCCCTACCATCGCTCGCCTCTGCCCCTACTAGCGCCGACCCGCTCCTCCTCGACCCAGCCAACGACCATGTCTGCCTCATCAACGATGACCACCAGGCGTGCCTCCATCTAGTTCGGAAAAACCACATCGTCCTAGAGCATCCCCACACCATCTCCGTGTTGCTGATTCGATGCCAAGACCAAACCACCCGTGATGTCCCCTGCTGTAGTGTTCTGCCAATGTGTTGCTACCCAATACCAAGGCCAAAGAGATGGTGGTGTTGCATCTATATCTTTTGCGGTAAGTGGTTTCCCAAGAACTGTTGGATGGTGTACTGATGTGGTGGTGGCATGAAGGTTGCATAACACATACCAAGAACTTCAAAAAATATCGACAAACAAGACCGACACCGATTCAGATGAACCCGATGAACCATCGGCCCTGAACCTGAGTCCAGCACCAACACCCGAGAACTCTGACAAGGACGCCAAGCTCCCCATCATGGAATCCTTGATCTCCTTCACGGAAAACCGAAGACCCCGATCCCAGAGTCCGAAGACCGAACCAGAACCCCTCCGGAACCCCAAGATCTCCGAACCGAGATGTGTGACCCATTTCTGATACCCTATTTTTTTTGAATAAATGCTATATATCTCGATGCATATTAAATCATTCTCAAGTGTACGCCATTCTTTGTCCGTCTAGATCGTGGAGCACCCGACCAATTCGAAACAAAATAAAATGGATGGAATTCTCAAATCAAGTATAAACAGGTCTTCCTCACTTCTGCACAGAATCTAAGCTAGGTGGAATTTTAGTTCGTTTTCGATCAAGACACCCCTGCCTACTTACCTAAAATAAATTACTATTGATCAACCGATCACAGAGGTCCTTTTCTACCAACTGAAAATGGACTTTTGATTTTCTTTTATGTGAACGGCCCTATCATGTAAATAATGGTTTTTGGTGCTATAGACCATGTTGAGAAAGACCAACCAACAAAAGAAATAAAGACAGTTCCATTTGGGTACCTCGAAAGGGAAGTACTAATAACTAAGAAATCTTGTTTGCATGATTCAAATGATCATGTTGCATACATATTTTGTGGTTTGGGGTGTCTTACCGATTCACCTAATAATTAAATATGGAGGTTATATGCGGGATAATCTTGTCTTATCCTGATTCCATTTAAATGAGTGTAGTGAACCGTTACCATGTTTTGCCTTGTAATGCAACATTTAAAATAGGGGTTAGTCAAATAACTTGAACCATGATATTCATCGCCGGGATTCCGATTCCGTAACATTGTTAAGATAGACCACATAATGCCATGTCATGCATCATATCATAAACATGCCGAATCTTTGTCCAAGTATTAAATATTGCATCGGGTGTTCTTGCTAGTTCTTTGCTTCTTCTCGGATATGCCATTGAGTTGATGCGAGATACGATGAGCCTTTGGTTGATCTCCTCAGGTGAGCATTCTCACCTCTTCTACCTATTTTTCATTTATAGTCTTTACTTCCTTCCTTTGGATCTATTGATATCCTTATTATCGATGCTCTAGTACCGTTCCCTTTATTTACCTATTGTACTATATAGCCTTTGTTATCCTATTGCCTTGTTTGATTAGCTTGATTTACCCTTGCGAGTCGTATGCATACTTAGTACTGCTCTCATATAGGTGGGCCGTGATATCTGGATGTCGTTGACACCATAATAATTAAATTGGTGATTGATACATTGCAAATGTATCTATAATTTTTTGATGTTCCATGCTTGGTTTTATCTACTTTCTTATGTTTTGTCCACACTTTGGAGTACTTTCATATGATTTCTTGGACTAACCTATTAACAAGAGCCACAGTGCCAACTGCTTGTTTTCTGCTGTTTTTGGTTCCACGAAAGTCAGAAAATGAATATTCTCGGAATTGGACGGGACAAAAGCCAAAGTCGTTATTTTACCGGGGGACACTTGGAGCCAGAATACGAGACGGAGAAGGGCCAGAGGGCGGCCACACCACCTGGCCGCGCGGCCAGGCTTGGCCCGTGCCAGGGGGTGGTGTGGCCAGCCCAGGCACCCCCTCGACCTCTCCTTTCGCCTATATATTACCTTTGATACGGAAACCCTAAGTACCTGATCAAACTTCCACGGAAGAGTCTGTAGCCGCCGTCGTCTCTGTCCCTTGATCGGGAGGGATCTGAAGCTCTTCTCGGCACCCTGCCGGAGAGGGGAATTCACCATGGAGGCCTTCTTCATCATCATGCAAGCCTCCGGTGTGATGCATGAGTAGTTCATCTCTGGACTATGGGTCCATGTAGTAGCTAGATGGTTGGTTCTCCTCCTTTGTTCTATCATGTTTAGATCTTGTGAGCTCCGTTCATGATCAAGATCATCTATTTGTAATTCTGCATGTTGTGTTTGCGAGGATCCGATGAATATTGAGATGCTATTTCAGATTGATTATTGATTCTATCATGTCTTTGTTATTTGTGATCTTGCATGCTTTCCGTTGTTAGTAGCTATCTTGGCCAAGTAGATGCTAGCAACTCCAAGAGTTAGTATTTATGCTTGATAGTGGGTTCATGCCTCTGGTAATCTGGGGAAGTGACAGAAATCTCTAAGGTGCTAGATGTGTTGTTGCTACTAGGGAGAAAACAACAATCCTTTGTTCATAGAACAATCGTATTGTTTACTTTACACGCAATTCGTAATGCAATAATTTGTTGCTTGCAACTTAATACTGGAGGGGGTTCAGATGATAACCTGAAGGTGGATTATTAGTCATAGATGCAGTTGGATGGCGGTCTATGTATAATGTTGTAATGCCCAATTGAATCTCAAAGGAGTCAAGATGATTTGTATATGCTTGTATGCTTTCTCGATGTTTGTCAATTGCCCCGCTGTAATTTGTTTACCCAGCATGTTATCTATCTTAAGGAGAGCCACCTCTAGTGAACTATGGACCCCGATCCTTTCTTTTACTATCAATCTACAATCAATTGTTTACTGCTTTGTGTTTACTTTCTGCGAACTATTACTTCCTTCCATTCGATACGTTTAATCCTTTGTTTTCAGCAAAACCGGTGAGATTGACAACCTCATCGTAAGTTGGGGGCAAAGTTCTGTGGTTGTGTTGTGCGAGTCTCCACGTTGCTGCTGGCAGCGGTTGTGCGCCCTACCAACATTCAGCTAGCTACACCTTCGGGGTGTTTCCTTGCTCCTACTGGATTGATAACCTTGGTTTCGTACTGAGGGAAAACTTGCTGTTGTGCTCATCATACCTTCCTCTTGGGGTTCCCCAACGAGCTCGATATATTTTGGGCCGTCAGTGATGATGGCTATGGTTGTTGGTTATGGTTTCACCTAATGATAAGGCTCCGGTAGGGACCACCTTTGGGAACTGTTTGAGTCGACCTAGGAACCGTTTGTTCTACGATACCAGTTCTGAGTTGATCGCGCTAACCAAACGTGGGGACTCTGGGATCCCCTTTCAACTATTGTCGCTATTCGTATATCTAGAGGGTTGTAAAATTGGTTTTCCATTTGGTGCATACACATAATATGTCTTCGGACATGGGTGAGTTGGATATGTCTTCGGACTTGATATTTGGTGGACTGGCATGGCTTGCATTGCATAAAATTGGGATACAATGCTGGAGGTGGGATGGAGCTCTACAAGTTAACTTTCGATCATCAACCGACCGTAGACTCAAACGTTGTGCCACCTGGAGAATCAGCTGTATCTCTCGTATGGGTCAAACACAGTAGGTGATACCTCTGGATATGAACGTATTTATGGGACAGTTCTTGTTGTGAGATTTGGAAGGCATGCATAATATGTTGCATGAAGGGTTGAGCATGCGTTTGGGAACACTAGTGCACCGCTGCAGGGTAAATCTTTTCGAGAAGCCATGTGTCCACGGTTATGGATGCCTCAGGAGTACAGTGTCATGATCATAGACAACACCACTAATGTTTTACCTCTAATAATATTATTAGTAATTAGCCTCATCAACTAAACATCTGCTTAACTAAAATTGCCACCGTGTGTGTTCCATAAGGGGACTTCCTCAACTGGTGACATGGGCATAACCCTTCGGGTGCCTATTATTGGTATATATGGTGCGGTCCAACGGAAGCCTCACCCGGATATTTTCCAAGATCCATGAAGCCCACGATGGTTTGGATGATACGAACTATACAAGGACACAGACTTTTGTGGAACAAGACAAGGAAAGTACAAGACTAGACTAGATACGAACTCTAACTTGTAAACCAACTCATATTGGTACCTGAGACCTAGCCTCCTCATATATAAATGCTAGGAGGGTCCAATGAGGAGGAAAAACCACAACCAATCTTACAATACGCACACCTCTCTCTCTCTCTCTCTCTCGGCGAGATCACATCTAGACAACTCAACGAGTTTGTACTTCTCCAATGACAATACGAGCAGACACGTAGGAGGTAGGGTTTCCTCTACGAGGGCCTGAACCTGGGTAAATTGCCTCCCTTGTTTGTATGTTAAGCCAATGAAATCCCTAGCGCTCTCCTTTTCCACGAAACACAAGTCCATAACCATGGGCATTGCCGAGGTTGCCCCTCGTCAACTGGTCTTCGAGGGCGAAATCTTTGGATGGGTTATGATTGGAGTTATATTCATGTTACCAAATAACACTCCTGTATCTCACTCTAATAGCCGAAGGTGTAGTGTGTCTCTATAAGTTAGATAGTGCAAGCTTTGCTGCCGTTGAGCCCACCATACCTATGTAGGCGAGAGCCGCCGAATTCTAGTCTCGTCGTGTACTAGCCTCAGTACTGACCACTCTCTTTCTATTTTCTTTTTCCCTTTGTCGCCACCCATTTGGCTTTGAAAGGTATGTGATTGACTATGTTAGCAAGATTACCCTTCTGGCTTGGCCTGGGTAGGGTTTATGTACACCGCTTGGTTATTCTTTAGGACTCTTAGTCTCATTTGGTTCTCATCCGTACTCAGATACTACTTTGCTTTCTTCTTAAATTGTATCATCTGTATTCTTGACTCGTCGAGTCGTTTTTGTATATATGTGTTTCTTGTGGATCCTATTGTAAACTATTGTGATGTAACTACTTGTAATAAAATCCCACCCACATGAAAGTGTCTGGTGGGCGTCTTTGAATTGCTTCTATGTGGATTTGTCGGGAATGCTGAGATTTGCATAGACCCAATTCGAGGGTGTTACAAGTAGTACCATATCAAAGGTTTACGATACCCCATTGGTCTAGCCTGTAGGTTAACCTAGCTAACAGACGTCGTCTAGTGTCAATACTATTTTGCTATAAATGCGTTGGATAGATCTGATTAGCTCTGATTTTACTCCTTACCTCTATTATTTGCCCTCTTATCCTTGCATGTTTAAATATAATCTCTTACCTTTTTCCAAGTCCAGGATTTCCCGAGGTTGGGTTTTCATCGTACCTTTAGGATTCTACTTCCTTCCTTTTGCAATGGTGGTTCTACATCTGGTTTTAACTCTGACTGATCTTTCATCATATGTTTCCGGTGCTTTGCGACTTCTAAGACGACAACCTCCTTATCTATGGATTCTTTCTCCGAAGCTTCTGGATACCGTTTGTCAAGATCTTCAGTCTGAATTGCTAGAGTTGGGTTGCACGATCCTATTCATGTACAGAGTAATGCTTTGGGTGCAGGATGGAGTAGCTACCATACCACTACTCTTATCATTCTCTCTTGTACGTTGATTGGTGGATCAATGCAATTTTATTCCTTCCACGGAAGTTAGAGGTGGCCTTATCGCTTGATACCTTTACTTCCGTATTTGCCTCTCCGAAGTGTTCTCCCGAAGAATGTGAGCAACAATCCTTGTTGGTGGTGTCAACAATTTCAAGACGGAGCAAAAATTCTTGTTAGTGGTGTCGTGACCATCAAACTACCGCAACAAGATCCGCCATCAAACCTCTCTTACCCCGGTGTCTTGGTGGGGATCTCGGGACTCGATTCCTTGTTAGTGGTGTCGAGTTGTAATGCCTGAAAAATACCCCAAAATAAAAATTCCTTGTTATTTTACTGTTGGCATCATCATGACATCATGCATATTTTGGCTCTAAAATATTTTCACCAAAATCCTATTTTGTTTTCTAATCACCCCCTCTTTTATTTCAAGTTAAAACCCCGGTCTTTTCGAATCTTTTATTTGTCTAAAACTATTTATAAAAGTCTTTTTAAAAGTAAAACAAATAAAAATGTTTTGAACCGAGGGAGGTAGCCCAGCCAAGCCACCTACAACCCCACCTAGTTCTAACCCTAACCCTAAAACACACACACGCACGCTACAACCGCCACCCCACACGCATGTGCACACCTAAGCGTACACATACAACACCACACAACCACCCACGCACCTACACACACCCACGCACAAACAAACGCGGCAACACGACCCGACTCACCCAGCCACGAACACCACGCACTAGCACATGGCCCCCCAACAGGAAACGCACGCGACAAACGATAGGCACACACGCGTTGAACCCAATCCTCACTGAGCCTGCTTCTCCCTCCCTCCGATGGCACCCCTACTTCAACGTCGCACCACCGCCCTCCTAGACGCGAGCAGCTTCCTCACGCCCTCCTCTCTGTCGTGGTGCTCCGCCTCCTTGCTGCCCCGCTGAGCTCCTTCTGAGGCAACATCTGCGTCAACCTATCACTGTTCGTCGCCTCTATTCACCCCAAGCTCGACCTCGCATCCACTATTGCAGCTCCGCCACCAAGCCTGCCATAGCTGGTCCTCACCCTCGCTGTCGGCCACTCCTCAGCACTGTTCCCTGCAGGTATGGGCCACATTGATCTCCGTTGCTGCAACATGCCCCCGCTCGCGGCCACATCCTCTGCTACGACGCTAGTGGCCGCGCTCACCGCCTTCATCGCCTCTCGAGCACCGCCGTCTCCTCTCCCTGTCGGCATGTGATACGTTGCTAATGTATCTATAATTTTTGATGTTTCATGCTTGGTTTTTATCTACTTTCTTATGTTTTGTTCCAACTTTGGAGTACTTTTTATACACTTTCTAGAACTAACCTATTAACAAGATGCCATAGTGCCAGTTGCTTGTTTTCTGCTGTTTTTGGTTCCAGGAAACTCAGAAAATGAATATTCTCAGAATTGGATGGGACAAAAGCCAAAGTCAGTTATTCACCGAGGGGGACACAGAGCCAGAATACGAGAGGGAGAGGGGACAGAGGGCCGCCACACCACCTGGCCGCCCGGGCCAGGCCTGGCCATGCCAGGGGGTGGTGTGGCCGCCTAGGGCACCCCCTCGGCCTCCCCTTTCGCCTATAAGATGCCTACGATACAGAAACCCTAAGTACCCGATCAAAATTCCATGAAAGAGTCTGTAGCCGTCGTCATCTCCATCCCTGGATCAGGAGGGATCTGAAGCTCTTCCCAGCACCCTGCCGGAGGGGAGAATTCACCCTGGAGGCCTTCTTCATCACCATGCAAGCCTCCGGTGTGATGCGTGAGTAGTTCATCTTTGGACTACGGGTCCATGTAGTAGCTAGATGGTTGGTTCTTCTCCTTTGTGCTATCATGTTTAGATCTTGTGAGCTCCGTTCATGATCAACATCATCTATTTGTAATCCTACATGTTGTGTTTGCGGGGATCCGATGGATATTGAGATGCTATCTCAGATTGATTTTTGATTCTATCATGTCTTTGTTATTTGTGATCTTTCATGCTTTCTGTTGTTAGTAGCTATCTTGGCCAAGTAGATGCTAGCAACTCCAAGAGTTAGTATTTATGCTCGATAGTGGGTTCATGCCTCTAGTAATCTGGGGAAGTGACAGAAATCTCTAAGGTACTAGATGTGTTATTGCTACTAGGGAGAATATATCAATCCTTTGTTCATAGAACAATCATATTGTTTACTTTACACGCAATGCGTAATGCAATTATCTATTGCTTGCAACTTAATACTGGAGGGGGTTCGGATGATAACCTGAAGGTGGATTATTAGTCATAGATGTAGTTGGATTACGGTCTATGTATAATGTTGTAATGCCCAATCAGATCTCAAAGGAGTCAAGATGATTAGTATATGCATGTATGCTTTCTCGATGTTTTTCAATTTCCCCGCTGTAGTTTGTTCACCCAACATGTCATCTATCTTAAGGAGAGCGACCACTAGTGAACTATGGACCCCGGTCGTTTCTTTTACCATCGATCTACAACTGTTTACTGCTTTCTGTTTACTTTCTGCAAGGTTTTACTATCTTCCACACAATACGTTTAATCCTTTGTTTTCAGCAAAACCGGTGAGATTGACAACCTCACTATAAGTTGGGGGCAAAGTTCTGTGGTTGTGTTGTGCAGGATTCGAAGTTGGCAACAACACCTTGGAGGTGTTTCCTTGCTCCTACTGGTTCGATAACCTTGGTTTCATAACTAAGTGAAAACTTGCTGCTGTGCTCATCATACCTTCCTCTTGGGGTTCCCCAATGAGCTCGATATATTTTGGGCCATCAAGCTCTTATTCTGGCGCCATTGCCGGGGAGTCAAGGACATCTTCACAAGGGGAGTCCCTCATAACCAATCTCTTTACTTTGTTGTTTTTGTTTTGCTTAGTTTATTTTCTTGCTTTGTTTGCTTGTTTATTTATCAAAAACACACAAAAAATAGTTTTACTAGTTTGCTTTCTTTATTAAAAACACAAAAAAATGACTACTCTTGAAAACACTAAGTTGTGTGACTTCACTAGCACCAACACCAGTGATTTCATGTGCACACCTATTGCTCCACCTATTCCTGAAGTTACTTTCTTTGAAATAAAACCTGCTTTACTCAATCTTGTTATGAGAGAATAATTTTCTGGTATTGGTAATGAAGATGTTGCTGCTCATCTAAATAACTTTGTTGAACTTTGTGAGATGCAAAAGCATAGGGATATAGATGGGGATATTATTAAGCTTAAATTGTTTCCTTTCTCTTTGAGAGGAAAAGCTAAAGAATGGTTGAATTCCTTAACTAGGAATAGTATTGATTCTTGGACTAAATACAAAGATGCTTTCATTGGAAAATACTATCCTCCTGCTAATATTATATCTATGAGAAGTGAAATAATGAAGTTTAAACAATCTGATAATGAACATGTTGCTCAAGCTTGGGAAAGAATGGAACCTTTGGTAAAGAATTGTCCCACTCATGGACTAACTGCTTGGATGATTATCCAAACCTTTTATGCAGGATTGAACTATTCTTCAAGAAATCTATTGGATTCTGCGGCTGTAGGTACCTTTATGACCATTACTTTGGGTGCTGCAATGAAGCTTCTGGATAATATGATGGTTAATTTTTCTGAATGGCGCACTAAAAGAGCTCCACAAGGTAAGAAGGTAAATTCTGTTGAAGAAACCTCCTCCTTGAGTGATAAAATTGATGTTATTATGTCTATTCTTGTTAATGGGAAAGCTCATATTGATCCAAATCATGTCCCCTTAGCCTCTTTGGTTGCTCAAGAAGAGCAAGTTGATGTGACTTTATAAGAAATAATAATTTTGGCAACAATCCTTATGGTAATAACAATTATAGGCCTTACCCTCCTAATAATACTTATGGTTATAATGGCAATCCTAGAATACCTAGTGAAGTAAGAATTTTAGAAGTTGAAAGAGCCACTAAAAACTTCATGCAAATGCAATATGAACAAAATAAATTATTTACTAAAACTATGGAGGAAAAATCTACCATTTTGAAGAATATTAGTCATCAACTTGAGAGTTTGAATAGGGAAATTCCTAGTTTGCAATTGAAACTTTCTAATGCTGAAAGAAATATATCATATTTGTCTGAAGCACAATCCTCTTTGATTAATAAAATGGCTGCTAAACCTGAAACTATTGAGAATCCCTTTGCTGCTACTAATGCCATACAAGTTAGAATTGATGAAAATGTTAGATTACTAGCTAAATTGCATACTAAGTGGGAGAGAGAAGTTGAAATTGCTAGAAACATTTGTGTTTCTACTATCACTACCACTAGTGTTGAAGCTAGTAATAGATCTACTACTTTAGATGATAATTATGATTTTGATCTTGATGGTTGCAACATCTCTAAAGTTATTAAGTTCCTACAAAAGCTTGCTAAAAATCCTAATTCTAGTGCTATAAATATGGCCTTTACAAAACACATTACTCATGCTCTCATAAAAATTAAAGAAGAAAAGATGAAACATAAAGCTTCTATTCCTATGAAACAAGAAGATGGTTGGGAACCCATCATTAATATGAAAGTGAATGATTTTGATTTCAAAGTTTTATGTGATCTTGATAGTAGTGTTTCTATTATGCCTAGAAAGATTTATGATATGCTTCATTTGCCACCACTTGAAGATTGCTATTTAAATGTCCAATTGATGATAATGCTAAAAAGGAACTCATGGGGAGTATTAATGATGTTCTTATTATGGTTAACAATGCCTATGTCCCTGTTGATTTCTATGTTTTGGATGTTGAATGCAATGCTTCTTGTCCTATTACTTTGGGAAGACCTTTTCTTAGAACTGTTGGTGTCATTATTGATATGAAAGAAGACACCATTAAATATCAACTCCCACTCAAGAAAGGTATAGAACACTTCCCTAAGAAGAGAAAGAAGATATCTTTTGTTTCTCCTATGAAAACAAAATTTGCTCTTAATGCTTCTTCATTTGAGAACACTTGATTCCTTTCTTGCTTCTTATGCCTAACTTAAAGGCGTTAAAAAAAGTAATTATTGGCAGATAACCCAAAAGTTTTAGATGAGTATTGGAAGTTATTACCTCTTTAATAACCTCTCCTTATCATTTTTATTTGCTTTTTGTGCCAAGAGTAACCTCTAATAAGAGACAAGTAATGCTTGGAAAAGTTGTTGTCCCGAAACAGATTTTTGTTCTTCACCGTAAAAATTCGTGTTAAATCTCTGCACATCATTTTGAGGCGTGAATTTTTGTGATTCTGCCCTAGGTTGTTATGTAACTTTCTTTAGTTCAACACTTTTTGATTTGAGCAACATAAGGTCTTCGAAAATTTTGGTTTTTTGCCTGCTGGTCTGTTTTGACAGATTTCTGCCATTATTTGCATTTGCTTCTTGTTGGTTCCTTTTTGAGTTCTCTTTGGGGAATTGAGCTTTTTGAGGGAAGTGCTACAGTATCTTGTGTTTTAATGGAAGTTTTATTGGTGTTGAAACTGAACCCAAAGACTTATTATCTTGAGTGCACTAATGTTGGTAATAAAGATTGTGTGAAGTTTTGTATGAAGGAAAAATTTCAGGTGTATGGAGAGAATGATGTAATGAGATGAAGAATGGACTAAAGCTAAAGCTTGGGGATGCCACCCCGTGTCACCCCAAGAAATATCCAAGAAGTTCAAGCGTCAAATCTTGGGGATGCCCAAGGCATCCCCTTTTCATCAATAAAAATCCCAGGTTTCTTCCAAACACTTAATTTTTATTGTTTCATGCACAGTTGTGTTGTTCTTGGAGCGTCTTAGTTTTTGTTTTGGTTTTCTTTTGCTTGGTTTTCTTAGTTTGCTGAATAAATTGTTTGGACCCCCTCTTTCATACATTGGTTTTCAAATAGTTCGGTTTGGATTGGAAAAGAGTAGGAAAGTTCATGCTTAAGTGGTAAAGAGAGCTTGTTTTTGACTGTGGCTTATGCTTTGTCATGCCATGCTTGATATTGTTTTGTCTTTATGCTTAGTTATCTTCATTGTAGCATGACTTGTTATAAACAATTGAGATTGCTTAATGTGCCTTGGAAGGATCACGCATTGTTTTAGCATTGCTTAATCGACTACATCAACCACGAGATCTAATCTCGTTAATACTTTCGGATCTACGAGGGTTAGTTCCTATCTATCTCGTTGCTCATGTCTAGTAGATTATATCTTGGCTTTTATCTAGATTAGATCTAGGTTTTGTTCGTTCTTGCGGTAGAAATTTTTTGTTTTCCATGCTACGAACCCATCAGTGGTATCAGAGCCGTATCTATGCGTAGATCTATTGCACGAGTAGAACACAATGTTTTTGTGGGCGTTGATGCTTTTGTTGTCGGTGTCTTAGCGTGTACTTTGCATCTTGTGGCATGGTGGGATGAAGCGGCTCGGGCTAACATTACATGTCATCGCACATGAGACTTGCTCCACGCTTGACGTGCAACTTGCTTTGCACAAGTGGATTTGCGGGTGTCTGTCTCTCCCACCATAGTTAAGATTCAATTTACAATGAGCATCTTGACAACACTTGTATCAACGTTGTGGTTCTTGTTCGTAGGTAAGATCGGTCTTATGCGAAAGCCCCAAACCACGTAAAACTTGCAAAGAAAATTAGAGGCGTCTAACTTGTTTTTGCAGGGGTTTTGTGATGTGATATGGCCAACATGTGATTGTGATTGTATTTGATGTATGCAATGATCCTTGTTGTAATATGGCAACCGGCAGGAGCCTAATGGTTGTCTTTAATTCTGTTAAGACCTGCGTGTCTATTCATATTGTAATAGCTTTATTCCAAGTAGTTGTAATAGTTGCTGGTGATGATGGAAAACCATGAAGCGGCGCCACTGACCTTGACGCAATGCTGGTGATGATGGAGATCATGTTCGTGCTTTGGAGATGGAGATCAAAGGCGCAAGAAGAAAAGGCCATATCATATCACACTAATTATGAATTGCCTGTGATGTTAATCCTTTATGCATCTTGTATTGCTTAGATCGCGACGGTAGCATTATAAGATGATCCCTCTCACTAAATATCAAGTAATAAAGTGTTCACCCTTAGTTGGCACCGTTGCTAAGGCTCGTCGTTTCGAAGCATCTCGTGATGATCGGATGTAATAGATTCTACGTGTGCATACAACGGGTGCAAGCCAGATTTGCACATGCGGAAACTAAGGTTATCTTGACGAGCCTAGCATGTACAGACATGGTCTCGGAACACGAAATACCGAAAAGTAGAGCATGAGTCATATAATTGATATGATGAACATGAAGATTGTTCGCCGATAAAACTACATCTTCTCTCGTGAAGATCGGACTTGGTGTAGTGGACTTGGTTCGTGTAATCACTAAGACAATGTGAGGGATGTTGTTTTGAGTGGGAGTTCATACAGTTAGTTTAATAATTAAATTTGAACTCAATTTATCATAAACTTAGTCTAAACTACTTGCAAATTGTTGTAGATTATGGCGACCCCCTCCATCAATTTCAATGCGTTCCTAGAGAAAGAAAAGCTTAAAAACAATGGAAGCAATTTCACGGACTGGTTCCGTGGACTGAAGATCGTCCTCAGGGCTGGTCAGTTGACCTATGTGCTCGATGCACCGCTAGGTGACCCACCTGCAGATAATGCCACCGATGACGAAAAGAATGTTTTCGCCACTCGGAAAAATCATTACTCCACAGTTCAGTGTGCCATCCTGTACGGTTTAGAAGCGGAGCTCCAACAGTGTTTTGAGCACCACGACCCGTTCGAGATCATTAAGGAGCTCAGGCTAATTTTTGAGACTCGCGCGGCCATGGAGAGCTATGAGGCCTCCGAAAAGTTCTTTAACTGTAAGATGGAAGAAGGAAGCTCCGTTAGCGAGCACGTGCTCACCATGTCTGGGTACGCTAAGAAGCTCCAAGAGTTGGGAATATCGATTCCTAATGAATTGGGGATTCACCGTCTCCTTCAATCACTGCCACCAAGTTACAAGAACTTTGTGATGAACTACAACATGCACTGCATGAACAAAACGTTGCCTGAACTGTTGTCCATGCTAAAAACTGCTGAAGTGGAGATCAAGAAGGAGCAACAAGTGTTGATGGTCAATAAGACCACCAATTTCAAGAAACGGGGCAAGCCTAAGAACAAGGGCAACTTCAAGAAGGACGGCAAGAAAGCTGCCGCACCTGCTAAGAAGCCCAAGGCTGGTCCTAATCCTGAAACTGAGTGCTTCTACTGCAAGGGTGCTGGTCACTGGAAGCGTAACTGCCCCAAGTACCTGGCGGATCTGAAGAACGGCAACATCAAGAAGAAAGGTATATTTGATATATATGTTATAGATGTGTATCTTACTAGTAATCGTAGTAGTGCCTGGGTATTTTATATTGGTTCGGTTGCTCATATTTGTAACTCGAAATAGGAGCTACGGAATAAACGAAGACTGGCAAGAGACGAGGTGACGATGCGCGTTGGAAATGGCTCCAAGGTTGATGTGATCGCCGTCGGCACGCTCCCCCTACATCTACCTTCGGGATTAGTTTTAAATTTAAATACTTGTTATTTGGTGCCTGCGTTAAGCATGAACATTATATCTGGATCCTGTTTATTGCGAGACGGTTACTCTTTTAAGTCCGAGAATAAAGGTTGTTCGATTTATATGAGTAATATCTTTTATGGTAATGCACCTGAGATGAATGGTTTATTCTTACTGAATCTCGATAGTAGTGATACACATGTTCACAACATAGATGCTAAACGAATTAAATTGAATGATAATTCTACATACATGTGGCACTGTCGTCTTGGTCACATTGGAGTGAAGCGTATGAAGAAACTCCATTCTGATGGACTTCTTGAATCACTTGATTTTGAATCACTTGAAAGATGCGAAGCATGTCTAATGGGAAAAATGACTAAGACTCCATTCTTTGGTACAATGGAGCGAGCTACAGACTTATTGGAAATAATACATACCGATGTGTGCGGTCCAATGAGTGTAGCATCGCGTGGTGGATATCGTTATGTTCTCACTTTCACGGATGACTTGAGTAGATATGGGTATGTCTACTTTATGAAACATAAGTCCGAAACTTTCGAGAAGTTTAAGGAATTTCAAAGTGAAGTGGAAAATCATCGTAACAAGAAGATTAAGTTTCTGCGTTCTGACCGCGGGGGTGAATATCTGAGTTACGAGTTTGGCATGCATTTAAAGAAATGTGGAATACTTTCACAGTTGACACCGCCGGGAACACCACAGCGTAATGGTGTGTCCGAACGTCGTAATCGAACTCTCTTAGATATGGTTCGGTCTATGATGTCTCTTACAGATTTACCGTTATCATTTTGGGGCTATGCATTAGAGACAGCCGCATTCACTTTAAATAGGGCACCATCTAAATCCATTGAAACGACACCGTACGAATTGTGGTTTGGCAAGAAACCTAAGTTGTCGTTCCTTAAAGTTTGGGGTTGCGAAGCGTATGTAAAGAAGTTACAACCTGATAAGCTAGAACCCAAAGCGGAGAAATGCGTCTTCATAGGATACCCTAAAGAAACAATTGGGTATACCTTCTATCATAGATCCGAAGGCAAAGTTTTCGTTGCAAAGAATGGATCCTTTCTTGAGAAGGAGTTTCTCTCGAAAGAGGTGACTGGAAGGAAAGTAGAACTCGATGAGGTTATTGAAGATGTTTTGGTGCCGCCTGCACCAATTGGAGAGGAAGCTAATGATAATGATCATGAAACTTCAAATGAAGTTACTGCTGAACCTCGCAGGTCAACAAGGGTTCGTACCACTCCTGATTGGTATGACTCTGCCTTGAACGTCATGTTGGTGGACAACGCTAATGACCCTGCGACGTATGAAGAAGCTATGGTGAGCCCAGATTCCGACAAATGGCTAGAAGCCATGAAATCCGAAATGGGATCCATGTATGAAAACCAAGTGTGGACTTTGGTGGACTTACCGGATGGCCGTAAGGCTGTCGAGAACAAATGGATTTTCAAGAGAAAAACAGATGCTGATGGTAATGTCACCATCTATAAAGCTCGACTTGTCGCGAAAGGGTTCCGACAAATTCAAGGAGTTGACTATGATGAGACTTTCTCACCAGTAGCGAAGCTAAAGTCTGTGAGGATTTTGTTAGCAATTGCTGCACATTTCGATTATGAGATTTGGCAGATGGATGTCAAAACGGCGTTCCTTAATGGTGACATTGAGGAATAGTTGTATATGGTACAACCCAAGGGTTTTGTCGATCCTAAAGATGCTGACAAGGTATGCAAACTTCAACGCTCCATTTATGGACTGAAGCAAGCATCCCGTAGTTAGAATCAACGTTTTGATAAAGTAATCAAAAACTTTGGATTTATACAAACTTATGGAGAAGCTTGTATTTACAAGAAAGTGAGTGGGAGCTCTATAGCATTCCTAGTACTATATGTAGATGACATATTGTTGATTGGGAATGATATAGAACTTCTTAATAGCATCAAAACCTATTTGAATAATAGTTTTTCAATGAAGGATCTTGGCGAAGCGGCATATATTCTAGGCATCAAGATTTATAGAGATAGATCAAGACGCCTAATAGGGCTTTCACAAAGTACATACTTGGACAAAGTTCTAAAGAAGTTTAGAATGGAAGATAGCAAGAAAGGGTTCATGCCCATGTTGTCAGGTAAGACCTTGAGTAAAACTCAAAGTCCAGCTACGGCAGAAGATAGAGAGAAAATGAATAAAATTCCCTATGCCTCGGCCGTAGGTTCTATCATGTATGCCATGTTGTGTACAAGACCGGATATAGCACATGCTGTTAGTTTAACTAGCAGATATCAAAGTGATCCTGGAATGGAGCACTGGACAGCGGTCAAGAATATCCTAAAGTACCTAAATAGGACTAAGGATATGGTTCTTTCTTATGGAGGTGATGAACAGCTTGTTGTAAACGGTTACACCGATGCTAGTTGGAACACCGATCCGGATGACTCAAAATCATAGTCGGGATACGTTTTTATTTTGAATGGTGCTGCAGTGAGCTGGAGGAGTGCGAAGCAAAGCGTTGTGGCGAAATCTTCAACTGAATCGGAATACATAGCTGCTTCGGAGGCTGCACAAGAAGCCGTTTGGATGAAGGAATTCATTACTGAACTCGGCGTGGTTCCCAGTGCGTTGGACCCGATGGCCATCTACTGTGACAACACAGGTGCCATAGCTAACGCGCAGGAGCCAAGGTCACATAGCAAGCTGAAGCACATCAAGCTACGTTTCCACGCTATTCGCGAGTATGTCCGAGATGGTGACATAAAGATTTGCAAAGTACACACTGATCTGAATGTGGCAGATCCGTTGACTAAACCTCTCCCTAGGGCAAAGCATGACCAACACCAAAATGCCATGGGTGTTCGGTATATTACCATGTACTCTAGATTATTGACTCTAGTGCAAGTGGGAGACTGTTGGAGATATGCCCAAGAGGCAATAATAAAAGTGATTATTATTATATCTTTGTGTTTATGATGAATGTTTAAATCACATGCTATAATTGTATTATTAGGAAACACTAATACTTGTGTGTTTTGTAAACATAAGAGAGTCCCCAGTAAGCCTCTTGTTAAACTAGCTTGTTGATTAATTGATGATCATGGTTTCCTGATCATGGACATTAGGATGTGATTAATAACAAGGTTATGTCATTAGGAGAATGATGTGATGGACACACACCCATAGTAAGCGTAGCATAAGATCAAGTCATTAAGTTCGTATTGCTATAAGCTTTCAAATACATAGTAACCTATTCCTTCGACCATGAGGTTATGTTAATCACCATCACCAGATGGATACTTTGATGACATCAAACGCCGCTTCGTAACTGGGTGGTTATAAAAGTGTCATTGGGTATTCTGAAAGTATGTGTTGAAGCGCATGAACCAAGATTGGGATTTGTCCATCCATATGACGGATAGATATGCTCTGGGCCCTCTCGGTGGAATGTCATCTAGTTAGCTTGCAAGCATGTTACTGGGTCACAAGGGATGACATATCACGGAACAAGTAAAGAGTACTTATCAGTAACGAGGTAGAACTAGGTATGGAGATACCGACGATCAAACCTCGGATAAGTATTGTATCGCAAGACAAAGGGAATTAGTTTTCGTATGTAAGTGGTTCAATCGATCGCAAAGTCATCGTTGAGTATGTGGGAGCCATTATGGATCTCCAGGTCCCGCTGATGGTTATTGATAGGAGATGTGTCTCTATCATGTCTACATATTCACGAACCGTAGGGTGACACACTTAAGGTTCGAAGTTGTTTTAAGTAGATATGGAATATGCGTTGGAGACCGAATGTTGTTCGGAGTCTCGGATTGGATTCGGGACGTCACGAGGAGATCCGGAATGGTCCGGAGAATAAGATTCATATATAGGGGATCATTTTCTGAGTTAGGAAATGTTCCGGAGTGTTTGTATGAGGATTCTAGAAGGTTTCGGAATGTTCCGGGAGGTTCTAGAATATATCTTGGAGTTTGCTTGAAAATCAAGATAGGGATCAAGGAGTCCTGGTGGGTCAAGATACGGAGTCGTGGGGGAGGAGGACTCCTCCCCCCACCTCCAATCCGCCGGCCTACAAGGGAGGGGAGTCCTACAAGGACTCCCCCTCCCTAGGCGCCTCCCTTCTTTAAATAGAGGGGCAGGGGCGCCCCCTCCTCCCCTGCTCCCATAACACCCAATCTCTGCCGCCTCTCTCCTCCACCTTCTTCTGCACAGGCATAGGCGAAGCCCTACAGAATTCTCTACTCCACCACCACCACCACGCCGTCGTGCTGCTGGGATTCCGTGGAGAAGATCTACTACCTCCGCTGCTCACTGGAACAGGGAGAGGAAGGTCTGCTTCGACTCCGCACGTGTGACCGACTGCGGAAGCGCTGCCGAAACGCGGCGCTGGAAGGATCGTCCACTTGACCGACTGCGGAAGCGCTGCTGGAACGCGACGCCGGAAGGATCGTCCACACGATCTTGAGATCGGCAAGTGATCGACTACATCAACCACGAGATCTAATCTCGTTAACACTTTCGGATCTACGAGGGTTAGTTCCTATCTATCTCGTTGCTCATGTCTAGTAGATTAGATCTTGGCTTTTATCTAGATTAGATCTAGGTTTTGTTCGTTCTTGCGGTAGAATTTTTTTGTTTTCCATGCTACGAACCCATCACTTACAATGACAAGAGCTTACTTGTGACTGAAGTTGAGTAGCATGAGGTTCGGTCTTCATAAGTAAGGCACAAGAGATTTCGGCTTATAACTTGTCAAGCATATCCTCTTAGTTGTGTCACTTTAACCTTAATCACCTAAATATGCTTATGATAGGGGCAATGGGAGTTGAAAGCTAATAACTACCATAATTTTTGGAAGCTCTTTATGAAACTTTAATCTCTACTTCCTTCTATGAAGGCCTTTCTTTTACTTTTATGTTGAGTCTCCACCTTCTATCTTTATGCACCTACTTTGAGAGCATAGTGGCCATTCTTAGTTCTATGTGCATTGTCCCAAGACTTGTTGGTTGATGCATAACTTGATATTGCTTGTTCTTAAACTACTTGTATCTAGTCACTCTTATGAACTTTGAAGGTGTCCTATGCATTTATGTTTGCTACTCTATGAGGGACAAGCTGAATGCCACTATGCTATGTTTTCTTTATGTGAAACAAACAAACGTCTTGCAAAGCATTGTTATGCATGAATCTTTTGTTTGTGCCTTTTCATGTTGCAACATAGTTGCTATGTCTTATTGCTAGAACTTTATCTTTCATGCTATGTTGAAGTGCTATGATCCCATCTATCAATGTTTTACAAATACTTTGATCAAGTTTATGATGGTGCATGTCACCTAAAAAATTAGTCTTTTTTTTATCACTTACCTACTCGAGGACGAGCAGGAGTTAAGCTTGGGATGTTGATACGTTGCTAACTTATCTATAATTTTTGATGTTCCATGCTTGGTTTTTATCTACTTTCTTATGTTTTGTTCCAACTTTGGAGTACTTTTTATACACTTTCTTGGACTAACCTATTAACAAGATGCCACAGCGCCAGTTGCCTATTTTCTGTTGTTTTTGGTTCCAGGAAAGTCAGAAAATGAATATTCGCAGAATTGGACAGGACAAAAGCCAAAGTCAGTTTTTCACTAAGGGGGACACAGAGCCATAATACGAGACGGAGAGGGTCCAGAGGGCCGCCACACCACCTGGCCGTGCTAAGGGTGGTGTGGCCTCCTAGGGCACCCCTCGGCCTCCCCTATTGCCTATAAGATGCCTCCGATACAGAAACCCTAAGTACCCGATCAAAATTCCATGAAAGAGTCTGTAGCCGCTATCATCTCCATCCCTAGATCAGGAGGGATCTGAAGCTCTTCCTGGTACCCTTTTGGAGGGGATAATTCACCCTAGAGGCCTTCTTCATCACCATGCAAGCCTTCGGTGTGATGCGTGAGTAGTTCATCCTTGGACTACGGGTCCATGTAGTAGCTAGATGGTTGGTTCTTCTCCTTTGTGCTATCATGTTTAGATATTGTGAGCTCCGTTCATGATCAAGATCATCTATTTGTAATCCTACATGTTGTGTTTGTGGGGATCCGATGGATATTAAGATGCTATTTCAGATTGATTATTGATTCTATCATGTCTTTGTTATTTGTGATCTTGCATGCTTTCCGTTGTTAATAGCTATCTTGGCCAAGTAGAAGCTAGCAACTCCAAGAGTTAGTATTTATGCTCGATAGTGGGTTCATGCCTCTAGTAATCTAGGGAAGTGACAGAAATCTCTAAGGTACTAGATGTGTTGTTGCTACTTGGGAGAAAACAGCAATCCTTTGTTCATAGAACAATCGTATTGTTTACTTTACACGCAATGCGTAATGCAATTATCTGTTGCTTACAACTTATTACTGGAGGGGGTTCAGATGATGACCTTAAGGTGGATTATTAGTCATAGATGTAGTTGGATTACGGTCTATGTATAATGTTGCAATGCCCAATCAAATCTCAAAGGAGTCAAGATGATTAGTATATACATGTATGCTTTCTCGATGTTTGTCAATTGCCCCATTGTAATTTGTTCACCCAACATGTCATCTATCTTAAGGAGAGCCACCACTAGTGAACTATGGACCCCGGTCCTTTCTTTTACCATCAATCTACAACTATTTACTGCTTTCTGTTTACTTTCTGCAAGCTTTTACTATCTTCCACACAATACGTTTAATCCTTTGTTTTCATCAAAACCGGTGAGATTGACAACCTCACTGTAAGTTGGGGGCAAAGTTCTGTGATTGTGTTGTGCAGGATTCCAAGTTGGCAACAACACCTTGGAGGTATTTCCTTGCTCCTACTAGTTCGATAACCTTGGTTTCATAACTGAGGGAAAACTTGCTGCTGTGCTCATCATACCTTTCTCTTGGGGTTCCCCAACGAGCTCGATATATTTTGGCCCATCAGCATGGCGTCACCGCGAGCTACTGCTCCCTACTATCGCTCGCCTCCGCCCCTACCAGCGCTGACCTGCTCCTCCTCGACCTGGCAAGCGACCATGTCCGCCTCGTCAACGACGACCAACAACCGTGCCTCCGTCTAGTTTGACAAAACCACGTCATCCTAGAGCATCCCCACACCAGCTCCGTGTTGGTGATTCGACGCCAAGATCAAACCACCCGTGATGTCCCTTGCTGTTGTGTTCTGTCGATGTGCTGCTACCCGATACCAACTCCAAAGAGATGGTGGTGTCGCATCTGTATCTTTTGCGATAAGTGGTTCCCCAAGAACTGCTGGATGGTGTACTGATGTGGTGGTGACATGACAATTGCGTAATGCACACTAAGAACTTCAGAGCATATCGACAAACAAGATCGACACCGATACGGATGAACCCGATGAACCATCGGCGCCAAACCTGAATCCGGCACCGACATCCGAGAACTCTGACAAGGACTCCAAGCTCTCCATCACGGAATTCTTGATCTCATTCACCGAAAATCGAAGACCCTGATCCTGGAGTCCGAAGACCGAACCCGAACCCCTCCAGAACCCCAAGATCTCCGAACCAAGATGTTTGACCCCTTTCCGATACCCTATTTTTGAATAAATTCTATAAATCTCGATGCATATTAAATCATTCATGTTGCATACATATTTTGTGGTTTGGGGTATCTTGCCGATTCACCTAATAATTAAATATGGAGGCTATATGCGGGATAATCTTGTCTTATCCTGACTCCATTTACATGAGTGTACGAACCAATGCCATGTTTTTCCTTGTAATGCAACATTTAAATTGGGGGTTAGTCAAATAACTTAAACCATGATATTCATCGTCGGGATTCCAGTTCCACTTAACATTCTTAAGATAGACCGCATAATGCCATGTCATGGATTATATAATAAACATGTTGAATCTTTGTCCTAGTATTAAATATTGCATCGGGTGTTCTTGCTAGTGCTTTGCTTCTTATCGGATAGTCCATTGAGTTGATGCGAGATATAATGAGCCTTCGGTTGATCTCCTCATGCGAGCATTCTCCCCTCTTCTACCTATTTTGCATTTATAGTCTTTACTTTCTGATATGTTGTAAACGTATCTATAATTTGTGATGTTCCATGCTTGTTTTATATCTACTTTCTTATGTTTTGTTCACACTTTGAGGTATTTTATACATTTTTTGGAACTAACCTATTAACAAGATGGCATAGTGCCAGTTGCCTATTTTCTGCTATTTTTGGTTTCAGAAAAGCCGGACAAGAAATATTCTCGGAATTGGAGGGGATAAAAGCCAAAGTCAATATTTTACCAGAAGGAACACAGAGTCCCGAGGGCAGCCAAAGGACGGCCAGGGGCAGGCCACATCCTATGGTGGCGCAGGTACCCCCTGGCCACACCACCAGGTGGTTTGGGCCCCTCGGGCCTCCATCGACCTTGCCCTTTCGCCTATAAAATCCTCCCAGGATGAAAACCCTAGAGACAAGATCAGAATTCAATGAAAAGTTCCGCATCACTGCCGCCACCGAAGAGGAGATTCAGGGGACAGAAGTCTCTGTTCTGGCACCCTGCTAGGATGGGGAAGTGCCCCCGGATCCATCTCCATTGACTCCAACGCCATCTCCTTCGCCGTTGCTGACTCCCATGATGAGGAGGGAGTATTTCTCTCTCGAGGCTAAGGGCTCTACTGGTAGCTATGTGTTCATCTCTCTCTATGCGTGATCTTATGAGATCATGAGCTTTGTAATCTATAGATCTATTCTGCTACTCAAGTGCTTTAATTAACCTCTGTTTATCCCCACGTGTGTGAAGTTGACAGTGTGCACACCATGTGGCACTTTGGCTAAGGTTACATAATACTTATCATTAGTATAATTTGAGTTGGATGTCTCTATGAGATTGTGGTGTTTGTTGGAACCATCTAGCGCTCAAGGTGACAGTGAGGGGTTATCTAGATGGGGAATACAAACTTTAAGGTGTGTTGTTATAGCCCTACATCATCCAACCGAAGAGTAGTTCAGGGTAGAATAATGAAGAGAAGATATTTATATGAGAGTGTCCACTAGTGAAAGTATGATCCATAGGCCTTGTTTCTAAGCATTGAAACACCCTTTACAATCGGTCCTGTTACATGTTTGCTTGTTGCCACTCTTATTTCAGATTGCAATTACCACTTATAATCATCCATATTACTTTTATTTCACTATCTCTTCGCTGAACTAGTGCACCTATACACCTGACAAGTGTATTGGGTCTGTTGGGGACACAAGAGACTTCTTGTATCTTGATTGTAGGGTTGCTTGAGAGGGATACCTTTGTCCACTTCCTCCCTGAGTTCGATAAACCTTGGGTGATCCACTTAAGGGAAACTTGCTGCTGTTCTACAAACCTCTACACTTGGAGGCCCAACACTGTCTACAAGAATAGAAGTGTGCGTAGACATCACTTCCTTCCTTTGATCTATTGCTATCCTTATTATCGATGCTATAGTACCATTCCCTTTATTTACCTACTCTACTATATAGCCTTGGTTATCCTATTGCCTTGTTTGATTAGCTAGCTTTGCCCTTGCGAGTCGTAGGCATGCTTAGTACCACTCTCATACAGGTGAACCTTGATATCTAGATAGGGTTGACACCATAATAATTAAATTAGTGATTATGGCTATGGTTGTTGGTTATGGTTTCACCTAATGATAAGGCCCCGACAGGGACCATCTTTGGAAACTGCTTGAGTCGACCTAGGAACTGTTCGTTCTACGATACAAGTTCTGAGTTGATCATGCTAACTAAACATGGGGTCTCTGGGATCCACCCTCAACTACTGGCGCTATTTGTATATCTAGAGGGTTACAAAATTGGTTTTCCATTTGGTGCATACGCATAATATGTCTTCGGACATGAGTGAGTTAGATATATCTTCGAACTTGATATTTGGTGAACTGCCATGTCTTCCATAACATAAAATTGGGATACCATGCTGGAGGTGAGATGGAGCTCTACAAGTCATCTTCCGATCATCGACCGGCCGTAGACTTAAACGTTGTGCCACCTGGAGAATCAGCTGCATCTCTTGTGTTGATTAAACATAGTAGGTCATATCTCTAGATATGCGCGTAGTTATGGGACAGTCCTTGTTGTGAAGTTCGGAAGGCACGTGTAATATGTTGCCTGAAGGGTTGAGCATGCGTTTGGGTACAGTAGTGCATCCCTGTAGGGTAAATCTTTTTGAGAAGTCGTGTGTCCACGGTTATGGACGCCTCAGGAGTACAGTGTAATGATCATAGACAACGCCACTAATGTTTTGCCTCTAATAATATGATTAGTAATTAGCCTTATCAACTAAACACTTGCTTAACTAAAATTGCCACCATGTGTTCCGTAAGGGGACTTCCTCGACTAGTCTTCGAGGGGGAAATCTTTGGATGGGTTATGATTGGAGTTATATTCATGTTACCGTATAACACTCTCTTATCTCGCTCTAATAGCCGAAGTTGTAGCGTGTCTCTATAAGTTAGATAGTGCAACTTTGTTGCCGCTGATCCCACCATATCTATGTAGGCGAGAGCCGTCGAATTCTAGACTAATCGTGTACTAGACTTAATACTGATCGCTCTCTTTCTATTTTCTTTTGCCTTTTGTCCGCACCCCTTTGGCTTTGATAGGTATGTGATTGACGACGTTAGTAAGGTTACCCTTTTGTCTTGGCCTGAGAAGGGTTTATGGACACCGTTTGGTCATTCTTCACGACTCTTAGTCCTATTTGGTTCCTATCCGTACTCAGATACTACTTTGCTTTCTTCTTAAATTGTATCATTTGTATTCTTGACTCATCGAGTCATTTATTTATATATATGTTTCTTGTGGATCCTATTGTAACTATTATGATTTAACTACTTGTAATAAAATCCCACCCACACGTAAATGTCTGGTGGGCGTCTTTGAATCGCTTGTATGTGAATTTTGGCGGGAATGGTGAGATCTGCATAGACCCGATTCAGGGGTTTTACACTAGGCCTCGCCGGACATTTTGCTGGAAACCTCACCGGTGACCGTGTAGCAAAACAAGGTTCTAATGTCGTAAATCCGACTTCGCCGGATATATCGGTGGAGACTCTTGCCAGGAAAAACCTCACTGGAGACCTCACAACAAAAGTTTTATGCTACTGTAGCAAAAGTAGAGAATGTTGGCAGCAGAAAAAATGTGCTAATGTAGCAAAGACCCGACCTTGTCAGAGGCTTTTGCCAGGGACCTCGCCGAAGAACTCGCCAGACATGTAGTAGCAAAACATTTGCGCTATTGTAGCAAGACCCTACAACGGTTGTAGCAAAAATTTGTGTCATTGTAGCATCATTCAAGCATTTTTTATGATAGAAAATACAGTGTAGGACTCATAGAAATAGCAAAGTAGCAATACAAACATGATTATGTAGCTAAAAATATATATGACTGTAGCAAAAAAATAAGACTAAAAATCTAAATCATTTGTATCAGCGGGGGATGGTGTTTGTAGCAAAGCAGGAAGCGGGGACCGACATTGTAGCAGCGGTGTCCGGCGTATGTAGCGGAAGCGACCGGCGTTTGAGGATGTCCGCCACCACGCCCTCATCCACACCTGCATCAACCGACTCCGGCGAGGGGACCCGGACTCCGACTCCGGAGGCGCGGCCTTTGCGGCGGCTCGTGGTCAGGGAGGCAGGGTGCGCGGCCAGGGCAGTGGCGCGAGTTCAGCGCGGAAGGGAGATGGCGCCGCGCAGCAGGGAGGCGGGGGAGGAGGCGCTCCGGCCGGTGGCGTGCAGCAGGGAGGCAGCAACACGTAGGCGAGGGAGGAGGTGTAGCATGGAGGTGAGGGACGAGCGCGTGAGGCAGAGCACGCGTGAGGCAGAGCGGAGGATGGAACAGTTCCATCCCATGGGTGATGTGTATCATTTTCCTTATTTATATATCTCACTTGGCGCGTCATTTATTTCACATACAATATCTCACTTCCATCCAATATTACTAATATGTTTGCAAATTAGCTAAATTAGGTGGATAGGGCTAATAAAGTTAGAGTTTGCATAGGCGTTTCAACTTCATGTTGGTCTATTTGGAGGTGTCGTAATAATGTTATTTTTAAGGCAGGAGCTTCTTCCTTTTTGCAGGTTATTCATATGGTGTCGCACTGAATTCAACTTTGGACTTTCCTCCTCCCAGAGCATCAACGAGAACCCATGATTTCTGGATGCAACCGTGTGGAGATGGTCACTCCGGATTTTTTTTACGGGGATTAAGAGATATCTAGTTGCTTTATATTAGTGAGATTACTTGTCATTTTCAGATGGTTGGTGTTTTAATTAACCTTATTTGTCTGTGAGCTTTAATAATTTGATACATAAAATTTCGTAATAAAAGGTTGTGTGCACGTAATAAAATTTGATGGCCATGGGGGCACGTTGGACAAAGAAGGGAGGACAATACATAATCAGAAACACAAAGATGATCCCCTACTGCCCATCGACGATATTAGAAATGCAGTTGATGTTGAAGTGGGACGGTTTGTTCCCGATAGAGAGAACGACGAGCTCACATGCGCCCTTAAAAATCCTGAACACGAAGGACGAGCACGAGGCACACCAGGCTCCAAGTCGTGGAAGGTTGCATTCCCCATGGAAATAAAGAGATATCCCGATAAAAACCATCAGAGGAGAAAGGAAAGGGAGGAAGCTGAGAAAGCGGCCGCTGCAAACCGGGTGCATAATGTAGAAGAAGCATTAAAGCGGCACCAGGATCAACTTGACAGACTTAGCCAGCAAGGTACTAGCAGCCAATCTCAGCGGCACGTGGTAGAAGCTGCGTTCGATGGTACCGGCGCCCAAGCGAATAAGAAAAGCAGCATTGCTTCCACGTAGCTCTATGATGTTGATGATGTTGCGCTGACGACGGCTCCTCCTAAACGCTACCCAGTGGATGATATCACAGAGAGCACAACTTGTGAGCTAAAGGTGCAGGTTATGAACTTAAGGGTGACGGCGGCGGTCGGCATGGCCGTACCAATTGCGCCTAACCCAACTTGGCATTGCAGACCGGTTCCAAAAGGATACGCTGTCGTCACGATGGATGATGTGAAGGAAGATTTTGAGGAGCTGAAGCTAGACCACCCTGCGGGGGAAGATATGGAGCTGACTCAACTAGGAGAAGCCAAAGGGGGACTACTGTATGGCCAAAGGAGCGCATCATGCTTCCAAATTATGTGCCGCCAAGGCCAACCACTCCTCAGAGCAGCAATCCACCTTCGCCGCCACCTCATCATTCTCCAGTGCAACAATCGCCTTCACCGCCTCACCACTCAGCGCAACCGTCTCCGCCGCCGCGTCAGCCATCTCCGTCTCCTGATCCTCAGAGACAAAAGCGGAAGTATACTAAGAGGGGCAGCGCCATCAGTAGCAGCAAGAGCACGTTCCGATCACCGAAATGTAAGGTATCGCCCCTCCCAAGAGTACCTCATAAGAATATGAAGAAGCTACCTTGCGAGAAGACAGGTGAGGAAATTGCTGCGGCCGTAGATGCCCACTACGAAAAGTGGAAGATTGACATGGCTAGCAAGAAAAAGGCGATAAAGCCATTCTTCCCAGTCACCGCAGAAGATAAAGCCAAATCAGCCGCGCTTAAGATTCAGCTTCACTAACCCATAGCGCTCACATCAGACTATAATCGCTCTATTACCAAGTCGGCTGAGGCAAAAGAGTGAAGAGTCGGAAAAGAAGTTGCCCAGCTCGGACAGTAGAAAAATCAATCGATCGAACCGCTCAAAGTGTACGATATCAATGAATGGAGAGCCCAGGAGCGGCATGATCCGAACATTGATCCAGAGTTTGTTCGACTGTACGGAGAAAATGCCGAATTATATGGACTGTCTATTACTGAGTACATGAGCCATATGGATGAGTTCAAGGGGTACCAAGAAATAGCATACGTATACTAGTACGGGACTCCTCTCGTCAAACCCGAGTTAGTCAAAGATCTACCAATAAAAATGCGAAGATTGCATAACTGGTATATGTAAGCCTGTGCTGAATCCAAAAACTGGATCTATGCTGCATATAAACACCACAATTACGGTCATGGAGATGGCTTCCTACTGATTCAATTTCCAAAATTATTTTAGTTTTACCAACAAGACGCCCTCGACAAAACTGTCGTCAGTGCCTATTGTTTGTAAGTATTATTAATTTCTGTTATTAAGTCTTTCTAGCTCAGCTCATTCGTTGCTTGTATAATCTTACTCATCACTATACTAATTATATATGCAGAATGAAGATTCTCGAATGCAACAAAGGACAAATCTATGACCTTGGGTTTGTTGACTGCAATTTCGTTCATGAAGGTACTCTAAAAACGAAACCCAAAGAGACAGAGGATAACTTGCTACAAGCGTTGACGCATTTCAGCAACAGAAGGGAAATACTATTTTCTTACAACACTGGGTGAGTGTTACTGTCTTGTACACATTCTATTTTCGCTTACTCGATGGTAAGCGTATAATTGACTCGTGTTATATTTTGTTAGTGTGTCCAGCTTTCACTATATTCTGTTAATCATTGCTATTGACACCAGAGTAGTAAAAGTCCTAGACTCGAAATGCACACCATTAAAAAGTGGGCGAACATGCAGGAATGCCTCTAGAAGGCTTGAAAATGGTTCACCGCCAAAACTAGGGGTGCTTGAAAGCCAGAGCTTACATTTCAACCATTAACTGTAAGTACTACTTGCTAGATCCACGCATCTCTTTGATTCTAGTTTCAATACCACCATTATCATGCTTGATTATTATTTTGATTGAACTCCGTTCTCGTAAAGTGCTTGAGGCAGGAAGCCGGGAATAACTTATGTGGATGCTATGTCTGCGAGTTCATTCGTCAGACGACCAAAAAGAAGGGTGCAGACCGGAACATCAAAAAATTGAAGTACGATAAACAATAATCACAACTTTATTTTATTATCACCAATTGTGTTTAGTTTCATTCATATATATTGATCGCCTTCTTTAAATTAGATCGAACGAATGCGGGACGGTCTTCTATCACAAGAACGCGTGCAAGCAATTCAAGAGGAAATTGTCGAATTCTTATTAGAAAAAGTCATAGATCCGAAACGAGAATACTATTACCCGGTTCATTTGGAAGGGTGAAGTGTAAAAAAGAAGATGTAAATTAGATCAAATTCGTATGAGTACCGTTTGTAATTAATATGTTTCGACCAAGAAGACGGATAAGACGGTGTATAATATATTTGTGATCATGATGTGTAATATATATATTGTAGTTTCATTATTGTTGTATATATGTAGTATTAAATTGAATACAAAACACCAAATAAATAAATAAATAAAAACCCTGCCACGGCATAAAACCCTGTCGCGGCACAAAAATAGCCCGAAAATCCTGCCATGGCACAAAACATTGCCTCGACATAGAGACCAACGACCTGGTTCATACCACGAACCAGGACCAATGATCCACCCTCCTCGTCTCGCGCGCGCCCACATGAAGACCCATTGGTTCCGGTTTTTGTTCCACGAACCGGGACCAATGATCCATCCCCCTCGTCGCGCACGCCCACGTCTTACCCATTTGTCCCGGTTCGTGCCCGAACTATGACCAACATTAGTTCTGAGTGATTGGTTCCGGTTCAGAAAGCGAGACCAATGACCCTTGTGAACCGGGACTAGCGGCCTTTTTTCCACCGGTGAGAGGCCCGATATTCCCCGTTTCAAAGAAAAAATCTATCATGTGCTAACCCTTTTTGTAAAGCGAGGCTATACTCGTTTTGAACGCAAGTTTCAGACAAGACTGGCCAGGTCCGCCAGACTAGCTAATTGTTGTTGGAATGCTAACAAAATCATGTATGCTAGCTAGAGGCTGTACAATGCGTGTAGACATCATAGACTTAATCTTATCCCATCGATGGCCAACGTTAATTAGTCGATCGTTGAACATCTCATATGACGATGGAGGCCGGCCAGCCGACAAACCCGAGGTCATGGACGCGTCCTCCCCCGAGTTTTGCCTTCCTAGCCTTGGTCAATGGGTGCTGGCCTTAAGAAATTGAGCAAGCATAATGCGTAATTAGTTGTTACTTGTATTCTAGAGGTAGATGTATGCATCTGATTGATTCAATTAGGTCGCCAACCCTCGCAAAATGCCAGATCAGTTTGATAATTTATCTGTCGTTATCGTCCGGAGTTGCTGAACGAGTAAATGTAACTTTTCATTAAACTCAAAACTTTGCAAATAGTTCTACATTCATAGGATTTGCACAACCGGCAAGAAGAAGTAGAACAAGGTACTAAAAAGAGGCGTGCCTCGATGTACCCCTTCCTACCAACCTCTGGTGGTGCTTGTATTTTCAGTTCCGTGAGGTTAGCGGGAGTGGGTACACCGAAGCAAAAGTGAGACGAAAAATGCAAATTAAAAAGTCATGTGTAACTACGAAAATGCCAGGACGATAGAGGGATGATCTAAAGACTACGCACCATCCATACGGGGTAAAGATAGGGCATGTTTGGTTGGCCCGATCTTTTTATTCTCGCACCGGGCCGGAAGAAATAAACTCGTTTGGTGTCTCGCGGCGTGCCGGGGATTTGGCTCGCACGGGTCTTAAAGCAGGTCCCATCCTGGCTCCGGAGGAATGCCAAATCGAGCGTTTCCACCGGGACAGGCCCTGACGAGCGCAAGGGGAGGAACGGCGTGCACGGGGAGATGGCGGGACCGAAAGATTCGCAATGCTGTATGGCGCGAAAAGTAGGCTCACCTCCCACTTATGCTACCACCTCCCGCTGGGAGACAAATCCCTCCCCATTTTCCCCTTGTGCGACGGCTTTGGCGGTGGCGGCGATTTAGATCTCCAGAAGCAGCTGTTAAGCACACTCCGTCACCATCGACCGTCTTCTGTCGGACTCCGGCATCTGCTGGCTGATAGATCTGTGGCACCGACTTCTCCCCCATCTTCTTCTCCGCTTGTGGTAGGTCCTGGCCGTCCACCACCATGAAGGTAAAACCACAACCTCAATTGTTTACCTAGGTAGTTAGCTTGACATTGGGGTAGTACATACACAATGCTTAAGCAATGCCACTCTGTTTAGGGCCAACAATTGAAGGTTATCATCCAGGTAGCTAGTCTAGTCGGTGTGATTCAGGCATGGATGTTCCTGATCTACAAACGAGCAGCTGGTAAGAATAACAGGCCGATAGTCAAATATGGTCCCTGATGCAGCGCGATAGAGAGAGGATGGCTAATCTGAACTACATCTACAACAACAACGATGTGGAGGCTATCTCCATGCTTAGGATGAGAAGAGTCCCATTTAACCATCTTGTGCAGACATTCAGGTCTAGGGGGTTGCTCAAGGACAACATCAACTGCTTTATTGAAGAACATGTGGCTCTATTTCTTCATGTTCTATGCCATAACCAGAGATTCCGAGTGATTCACAACACATGGAGGAGATCAACCAAGACAATTTCCTGGTATTTCCATCAGGTGTTGTATGTTGTTGGAGAACTCGGGCAAGAGATGATCAAGCCACCATCTAGTCAAATCCCCGCAAAGATACATGGAAATGGTCGATGGTTCCCCTTTTTCAAGGTGAGCATCTCTCTCATTTTTTGCATTGAGTGAGTGTATTAGACTGCCGGCTAACAATCTTGTAATGTCAGGATTGTATTGGAGCAATTGATGGTACTCATGTCATGGCTAGAGTGCTGAAAGCTGAGCAGGCTGCATATAGGGGAGGAAGCACTTCCCCAGTCAGAATATGCTTGCGACCATTGATTTCGACATGAAGTTCACATATGTGCTTGCTGGGTGGGAAGGATCTGCACACGATGTGATGATTCTGGCTGACAGCCTTAGCCGACCTGATGGCCTCAAGCTCCCTGACAACAAATTCTACCTTGCAGATGCCAGGTATGCCTGCCGACCTAGATTACTACCACCCTTCAGGTCAACAAGGTACCATCTCAATGAGTTCTCTGCTAGGAACTACCCAAGGACTCCAGAAGAACTTTTCAACCTTATGCACTCTAGCCTTAGAGTCACGGTTGAGAGGGTTTTCGCTGCTCTAAAGAACAGGTTTAAGATCCTTGATCAGAAGCCTTTCCACTCTTTCCCCCACCCAAGTTAAGCTTGTTCTTGCATGTTGCATTTTGCACAACTGGATCTTGCAATTCAGCGTCGATGAGGACTTCTTGGCTGAGGAAGACGTAGTTCCTGATGACAATGACACTAACGGTGGCCATGGTGTTGCACAGAAGGATTGTGCTGTTTAGAAGAGCAAGAGACAATATTGGGCGCTCGACATGTGGGCGACGAGAGGCAACTACAGGATCTGAAGAAGATGATGATGGTTTGTTGATGAAGTGTTGGCCTTGTGTTCTATGAACAAATCCTAATGTGGGTGTTAAACTGTCATTTGCTAGTAGCTAGGTAATATTATGGTGAACTTGCATCTGCTAGTAGCTAGGTAACATTATCGTGAACTCATATTTGCTAGTAGCTAGGTCGTAATTTGGTACTGTAATTTGGTACTGCTAGTTTAATTTTCCGCTTGTTTGAAACTGCTATTTCAGTTTTCTGCCTATTTGGTATTATGTGGTAACATCACCAGCTGTGAGAAGTGGTGAGCGCATCACTTTGACATGAGCAACCAAACATGCACGTTTTTGCATCAAACGATGGAAAATCAGTTTTATTGCCAACCAAACATCTTGCCAAAATTGCATGAAAACTAGATATGTGCAACCAAACGAACTGCCAAACTTGGCCCAAACTCCATCGGTGCTTTGGCGGCCTGGCGTCTTTGGAAGGTCGTCGCGGGGTGGTCTGTTGGCAGGGGTGGTGGCGGATCGGCATGGGGTGTTGCGATGCTGCGCGCGTAGGCCGGAGCGGCGGCTCCGGATCGAGTTGTTGGTGATGCTCTGCTTTGGCCGCTCGGGCGGCAAGGCATGGCTCCGTGGGCATGGACGTCGCCTCTTTCGCCGGTGACCTAACTCGCCGGGCGGCATGGACCGTCTATGAGATTATCCATTGGAGGGGGTGGTCGAGGTCTCCGGACGAAAGTCTAGCCTGACTTGGTCGGTGCCGATAGCGGCGGCGCTTGTGGGCGCCACTCTCCCTCTTGGGGGCGTTGTCGTGGAGCCCCGACATCCCTCCATCCATCACTCCGGGGTGAAAACCCAAATCTGGCTTGCCGGATTGGATGACGGCGGCGTTTTTCTAGACGTCGTTACCTCCTTGGAGGCGTCATTTTTCGGAGTGTTCGGAGCCTGTCCTGGGTTGCTTTTGTTGCCGGTTGAGTCGATGTCTTCGGGCCCTGTCAGCGTGCGAGTACCGCTGGCGTGCTCCCTGCGGCCTGCCTCTCGCCATGAAGCCTGTGAGGCCTAGCCGTTTTCTTCGGCTCTGACTTCCTCTCCGGGGACGTGGACCAGGATTTTTGTAGCGCCCGCTGTTGCCATTGTGCTAGTGTCGTTTGGCGGTGCCCCGGACCTAGTCGAGCTAGGTGTTGCGGCCTTGTGTGGTTTGTGCCGGTTTTTCCTTAAAACTATGCCGTTTGGGGTCTTTTTTGGTTCGGTTCCCCTTTTAACCGGATCCGTGTGTATATACGTTTGTATCGGGTTTTGGCCGGTTTCCCTTCCAAACCGGCCAATTCTCTTCTTCTAATAGAAAAGGCAGTGCTCCTGCTGGTTGCTCTAAAAAAAAACTTGGCCCAAACCCAATCTCCTCCCATGCAGCACCCGCCGAGCCAAGTAGGAAAAAGAGAAAATTTAGACCCGACCAACCAAACACGCCCATAGTATCTAACACTTTCTCCACACGCAAGCACGCTGCCGAAAACAACATGTAATGTTGTGGATATGCAGAATAGACCACGAATTGGATGAGTGTGCACATTAGAAAATAAGATGCAAAGAAAATGAGTTTTTTTTATTGTAGACCATAATAAGGGTACCATCCGACACGCTCGACGATTCTACTATTGCAATCACTGCCTCCCAACCATCTACCAACGATGTTTACAATACTTGAGGACTGCCAATATGAGGGCAATGATCTACAACGTTTGCCAACTTGTCGAGACTCCAAGCTCTAAGTGTTGTATAAACAGCTTCTTTCTCACAACAATGACTCCGGTCTTAATTTCAAACACAAGAAGGCTTGCCAATCATTCTATCTCGTTCAACAACCGTGTAAAAGCTCAAAAAATTGCCCTGTTATTTCCAACTTCACCATAGTAGTTGTACGACATGAAAGAAATATGATTAGATTACCGTAAAGAAACAACATACATGCAAATATATTATGCAAACTTGTAATTACTATATCGGCCAAGCTTCTGTGACGATTCGGAATGAAGTACCACAGTTCTGGGCATGCTGAAGCTAAAAGAAACAATTGCCATCCCCTACTTTTTTTTAACGGTAGAGGGGTCTGGAAAGACCCCGATGCAGCGATTCAATCAAAACGGTGGGTACAGAAATGCACACATGCCCTTACACATTTCATTGGGCTGTGTTTTTACAAAGAGGACCCTCGGGAAAACTAAAGAAAAGCAATCAAGTCCCTGTCCTCCTCCACCGACAAGGAGACTCCAGCTCCGGCCACCCTTCCGCCGCCGGGGACGAACCACTTGGCGCCGAGAGAGTGCTGAACGCCGTCGCTGAGCTCGAGGAGAGGCCTCCGCCTTGGAGATTGAGTGGACGCATCTCAAGCGTCCGAGCAGACCATCAATATGGCCGAAGATCACGAGGGCAGTCTTGCCCGCCGCGTGATGAGCTCGCAATCGCTGCAGGCTTCGCGCAGCTGCAAACCGCCAACCGTCTCTGCTTCTACTTCTCCCCTCGCCACCAAGGTCGGCCGGAGAAGATCTGAGAAGACGCTCAGAGGGCCGCAGACGAACAAGCACGCTGACCTTATGACGGAAGTCGTCGTGGAAGAAGAGAGCACCTGCCACTGGCTCCGACCGAGGGACCACTGCAGCAGGCTCTTCCTCAACCAGCAGGTGTTGGACCGGCCAGAACGCTCCCTCACCCAACTTCCGAGCCGCAGCACGAAACCAGGCTCCCTCGCCTCATCCTCCTCCCACCCCTCGCCACCGAGGCCGACCAGAGGGAGCAGAACATTGCCAGGTCGCCAGATCCAGCTGCAACCGATACACTTATTTGAGAAGACCCCACCCACAACTCGAACTCCGGTGAGCTCCCACCATAGGAGCTGCCCAGATCCGGGCGAAGACGCCCGCCCGACGTCGTGCACGAACGCCGGCGGGGACAGTCCATGCGGCATCTCGCCATGCGCCACATGGGCAGACACAAGAAACACTAAACCTAATCCTACGACCCCGAGTGCGAGACGCTAGCCACCTAAACTACATGCGCCGGAGCCACTCCATCGCCTCCCTCGACCGGCGGCGCCGATGAGTTCAGCTTTGGAGTGGACCAGCGCCTTCGAGAGAAACGCAAGGAACTGTAGTAGGGGGAGAGGAGAGACCGTCTCTGTGCACCCGCTCCCATCCCCTACTAGTACTTGTGTGAAGGAAATATGCCCTAAGAGGCAATAATAAATTTGTTATTATGTATTCCTTGTATATGATAGATGTTTATTTTGCATGCTATAATTGTATTGATAGGAAACATCAATACATGTGTGTTTAATAACAAAAAGGGTTCCTAGTTATGCCTCTCTTCCAGACTAGCTCGTTGATTAACAAGATGATCAAGGTTTCCTGATCATGGACATTGGATGTGGTTAATAACGAGGTCACATCATTTGTGAAATGATGTGATGAACATTCATCTGAAGTATAGCATTACGATCAAAGTCATTATGTTTACATTGCTATAACATCATACGAAGTAATCTTAGTCCTTAGACCATGAGATCATGTTAATTGCTAGCACCGGAAGAGTATCTTGATAACATCAAACGTCACACCGTAACAGGGTGACTACAAAGGTGGGTTCAGTGCTACGAAGGTGTTATGTTGAGGCTCATGGATCAAGAGTGTAATTTGTCAATCCCGATGACGGATAGATATACTCTGGGCCCTCTCGGTAATATCACATTAAGATAGCTTGCAAGCAAGTGATGTGATCACTAGAATTTTATATCACGGGACCGAGAAAAGAGTGCATGTCGGTAACGAGATCAAACTAGGTATTTGGATATCGATGATTGAATCTCGGACATGTATTATATCATGAGACAAATGGATTAAGTTACTAGGGTTAAAGGTTCTCACGATCACAGAAGTCATCATTGAATGTGCAGGAGTCAGTATGGAACTCCAGGTCCTGCTTCTGATTATTGATTTGAGAGGAGTCTCAATCATGTCTGCATTATTCGCGAACCGTAGGGTGACACACTTAAGGGTTGCTGACACCATTTTGGAGCACATATGTTTTAGACGAAAGGATTGCAAAGCGCATGAATTGTTTCGATGGAAATCGGAATTGTTTCGGGTGAAATTGCAGAAAGTGGTTCTGCATGTGATATTGAAATGTTGCAAGGGGTTTTATGTGAATGTTTGTTAATTAAAGTAATTAACAAAATTCTGAATAAAATAAATAAAAGAGTTTTATTAATTGAGAGTTGCATTAAATTTGGTGGAAATTCAATGCATGTGAGTGGAATTTTGGGTGGAGCTTGAATTGATGTGAGTGGAGCTTCCACCACATGAATGAGGAAGAGGTGGGGGCACCCCCCTTGGCCGCCGGCCATGGGAGGGGAGGATCCCCCCTCTCCTATAAAAATCCCCCCTCTCCTCCCTCACAAAGCACACCTCCTCGTGAAGGATCTCTCTCTTGCTCTAGATATTCCCCCATGGTCTCGGATTAGCGAGATACATGTTCTCGGTGGCCTTGCATATAGAAGGAGTTGCCGCTTTTGCTGATTCGCTGGAGCGAGGAGGTTGTCCACTGGCTTGAACGTGTGTGCGAGGTCGGATGCGCTGCTGATTTGTGGCGCTCGTACTTCCACACGATCTTGAGATCGGTAAGCGTACAACTACATCATCCACGAGTTCCAACTCGTTAACAAAACTCTGTTGTCTTCGAGGGTAAGTTCTCAATGGATGTATATCCACCCATTGCTCTGTATCTAGTAGATAGATCTTGGCATATAGTTCTCATCATAGGATTTTTTTTGTTTTCTATGCTACGAACCCAACAGTGGTATTAGAGCCTGATCTATGCGTAGGTGCTTTGCACGGGTAATACACATATGTTTATATGTGGGCGATGATGATCATGTTATTGCATCTTCTATGTATTTTGGATATTGGTGGTATAATGGGATGAAGCGGCCCGGACCAACCTTACATGTCATCGTACATGAGACCGGTTCCACGACTGACATGCAACTAGTTTTGCATAAGTGGCTAGCGGGTGTATGTCTCTCCTACTATAGTCAATATATGATTTACAACGAGTTGCTAATAACTTGGTTATCCTCGTTGTGGTTCATGTTCGTAGGTAAGACCGGTTTTATCTCCGAAATCCCTAAGCCACGTAAAACTTATAATTGATAAATTAGAGGCATCTAGTTTAGATCGTTGCTAGGCTAGTGTCTTGATATGGTATTGTTGTAAGTAGATGTATGATAGATACTCTTACAACACACTTAACGTGTAAGTTCCATAGACCTTGGCCTTACGCACAAAGGAATGATAGAGATCATACCATGAAGCAAATGATAGAGATCAAATGCATGGACCATATCATCTCACTTTACACATTAGATGTTTGCATCTTATACTGCTAGTTTGGTGCTTTTGGTAGCATTGTAAGATGACCCCTCATTTAGATATCAAGATAAAACGTGTTCTTCCTTGAGTATGCACCGTTCTATGGATCGTGTTTCGAGACATCACGTGATGATCGGGTGTACTCGACTCCGCGCTTTTATACAACGAGTGTAAGACAGTTTTACACACACGGATACTAAGGTTCTTACTTGACGAGCCTAGCATGTATAGACATGGCCTCAGAACACAGACCGAAAGGTTAAGCATGAGTCATATAGTTGATATGATGCTCATACAGATGCTCGCCTATGAAGCTACACCGACTCACATGATGATCGGACTTGGTGTAGTGGATTTGGTTCATGTAATCACCAAAAAGATACGAGGGATGTCATTTTTGAGTGGGAGTTCATTAGTAATTTGGATTAGTTGAACTCAATCTATCATAAACTTAGTCTAAATAAACTTTACAAATTCTGTTGTAGATGGCACCACCTGCTTTTAATTTCAATGTGTTCATTGAGAAAGAGAAACTTGTTGCGAATGGTAGCAACTTCACCAACTGGGCTATGAATTTGAGGATTCTCCTCACTGTTGCACAAAAGCAATATGTGCTAGAGGCGCCACTAGGCCCCTACAAGCTCCTGATGCCCCTGACGAGGAAAAGAATGTCTATATAACTCGTTAGGAGGACCACAACTTAGTTCATTGCGGCATACTGTATGGGACTGAGCCAGAACTTCGAAAGCGTTTCGAAAATGGCAATGCCTTTGATACCATGGGAGAATTAAAAATGATTTTCGATACCCATGCTGCCGTAGAGAATTATAATGCTTCTGAAAAGTTCTTTAGCTGCATGATGGAGGAGAACAACTCCGTTAGTGAGCACGTACTCAAAATGTCTGGGTACGCCGATAAGCTTGTGTCCTTGGGAATAACAATTCCCATTGACTTAGGCATACATCGTGTTCTCCAATCTCTGCCAACTAGCTACAACAGCTTCGTGATGAACGATAACATGCAGGGCATGAAGAAGTCTCTTCCCGAGCTTCTGTCAATGCTTAAGACTGCAGAAGTGGAGATTAGGAAAGAACATCAAGTGTTGATGATCAATAAGACCACCAGTTTCAAGAAGGACAAGAAAGGCAAGCAGAAGGGAAAGAAGGGCGGCAAATATGTTGCTGCATCTGAAAAGAAACCCTGAGCTGGCCCTAAGTTTGATACCGAGTGCTACTATTGCAAGGGGACTAGCCATTGGAAGCGCAACTGCCCCAAGTATTTGGCGGACAAGAAGGCCGGCAAGGCAAACAAAGGTATATGTGATATACATGTTATTGATGTGTACTTGACTAGTACTCGCAGTAGCACCTGGGTATTTGATACGGGATCGGTTGCTAATATATGTAACTCAATTCAGGGGCTACGGAACAAGCGACAACTAGCAAGGGATGAGGTCACGATGTGGGTCGACAATGGATCAAGAGTTGATGTGATCGCCATCGGAACGCTGCCTCTCCATATGCCGTCAGGATTAGTGATAAATCTAAATAATTGTTATTTTGTCCCTGTACTGAGCATGAACATTGTATTCGGATCATGTTTGATGCGAAGTGGTTATTCCTTTAAATCTGAAAACAATGGTTGTTCGATTTATATAGATAATATCTTTTATGGTCATGCACCTATGTTGAATAGTTTATTTCTATTAGATCTCGGTAGTAGTATTATGCATATTCATTGTGTTGATGCTAAAAGGGTTAAACTTGATAATGATATATCTACATATATGTGGCACTGCCGTCTAGGTCATATTGGCATTAAACGCATGAAGAAACTCCATTTTGATGGACTTTTGGAATCACTTGATTTTGAATCATTTGATACATGTGAGCCATGCCTTATGGGCAAGATGACTAGAACGTCGTTTTCCGGTTCAATGGAACGGGCGATAGATTTATTGGAAATCATACATACTGATGTGTGTGGACCAATGAGTGTGTCGGCGCGAGGTGGATATCGTAATTTTGTTACTTTCACGGATGATTTGAGTATATACGGGTATATCTATTTGATGAAACATAAGTCTAAAACTTTTGAAAAGTTCAAGGAATTTCAGAATGAAGTGGAAAATCATCATAACAGAAAGACCAAATTTCTATGGTCCGGCCATGGAGGAGAGTATCTTAGTTACAAGTTTAGCACAAATATGAAAAATTGTGGAATAGTTTCACAACTCACGTCTGCCGGAACACCACAACGTAATGGTGTGTCGGAACATCGTAATCATACTTTATTGGATATGGTTCGATCTATGATGTCTCGGACTGAGTTGCCACTGTCATTTTGGGGTTATGCATTGGAAACCGCTACATTCACTTTAAATCGGGCACCATCTAAATCCGTTGAAACAACACTGTATGAATTATGGTTTGGAGACAAACCTAAGTTGTCATTTATTAAAGTTTGGGGATACGATGTTTATGTGAAGAAACTTCAGCCAGATAAACTCGAACCCAAAGTGGAAAAATGTGTCTTCATAGGATACCCTAAGGAAACAATTGGGTATACCTTCTATCACAGATCCGAGGGCAAGGTTTTTGTTGCTAAGAATGGATCCTTTCTTGAGAAGGAGTTTCTCGTGAAAGGTATGAGTAGTCGGAAGGTAGAACTCGAAGAGGTTATTGAACCTTCTCTTCATGAAATGGCGAGTAGCGCAGCACCGGAAATTGTTTCGGAGTTGACTTCACCTAATGAAGAGAGAGCTAATGATATTGATCATGAAACTCCGAAAGAGGACACTACCGAACCTCGCAGGTCAAGAAGGACACGTGCAGCTCCTGAACTATACGACAATCCTGTTATGAATTTCATGATTGATGAAATAGATGACCCTGCGACGTATGAAGAAGCGATGATGAGCCCGGATTCCAACAAATGGCTAGAAGCCATGAAATCCGAGATGGAATCCATGTACGAAAACCTGGTTTGGACCTTGATGGACTTACCTCACGATCGAAAGGTCGTTGATAATAAATGGATTTTCAAAAGAAAAATTGATGTTGATGGTAATGTGACCATCTATAAAGCTCGAGTTGTCGCAAAGGGGTTTCGACAAATTCAAGGAGTTGACTACGATGAGACATTCTCTCCCGTAGTGATGCTTAAGTTGGTTAGGATTATGTTAGCAATTGCTACATATTTCGATTATGAAATATGGTAGATGGATGTCAAAACTGCGTTCCTCAATGGTAATATTGAAGAAGAGTTGTATATGATACAACCTAAGGGTTTTGTCGATCCTAAGGATGTTGATAAGGTATGCAAACTTCAGCGATCCATCTATGGACTGAAGCAAGCATCCTGGAGTTGGAATCTCCGCTTTGATGAGGTGATCAAAGAGTTTGGATTTGTCCAAACTTATGGACTTTCTTGTATTTACAAGAAAGTGAATGGGAGCAATGTGGCATTTCTGATATTATATGTGGATGACATATTATTGATTGGAAATGATATAGATCTTTTAAATAGTGTTAAAAGTTATCTAAATAGCAAATTTTCGATGAAAGACCCTGGTGAAGCTTCATATATATTAGGCATTAAAATCTATAGAGATAGATCAAGACGCCTAATTGGGCTATCGCAGAGTACATACCTTGATAAGATATTAAAGAAGTTTAATATGGGCGGAAGTAAGAAGGGGTTCTTACCTATGTTACAAGGCAAGACATTGAGTAAGACTCAAAGTCCGGCTATGACGAAAGAAAGAGAGATAATGTATAAGATCCCCTATGCCTCAGCCATAGGCTCTATAATGTACGCCATGCTATGTACTAGACCGGATGTGGCACATGCTATTAGTTTGACTAGTAGGTACCAATCTCATCCAGGTTCGGAACACTGGATAGCGGTCAAGAATATCCTTAAGTACTTGAGAAGAACTAAGGATATGTTTCTTGTATAAGGTGAAGAAGAGCTAGTCGCTAAGTGTTATGTCGATGCTAGTTTTGACACCGATCCAGATGACTCTATGTCTCAATCCGGATACGTATTTCTCTTGAACGGAGCAGCAGTTAGTTGGAGGAGTTCCAAACAACCTGTGGTGGCTGCATCAACAACGGAGGCAGAATATGTTGTTGCTTCAGAAGCGGCGCAGGAAGCGGTTTGGTTGAAGGAGTTCATAATAGAACTAGGTGTGGTTCCTAGTGCATTGGACCCAATAGTGATCTATTGTGACAACAATGGAGCCATAGCCAATGCCAAGGACCCAAGGTCTCACAAGAATTCCAAGCATATTAAGCGCCGGTTTCACTCCATTCGCGAGCATGTCAAGGATGGAGATATAAAGATTTGTAAAGTACACACGGACCTAAATGTAGCAGATCCATTGACTAAAGTTCCCCCTAGGGCAAAACATGATCAACACCAGAACTCCATGGATGTTAGATTTATCACTATGAAAACTAGATTATTGTCTCTAGTGCAAGTGGGAGACTGAAGGAAATATGCCCTGTGAGGCAATAATAAAGTTGTTATTATGTATTCCTTGTATATGATAGATGTTTATTTTATATGCTGTAATTGTATTGATAGGAAACGTCAATACATGTGTGTTTAATAAACAAGAAGGGTTCCTAGTTATGCCTCTCTTCCAGACTAGCTCGTTGATTAACAAGATGATCAAGGTTTCCTGATCATGGACATTGGATGTTGTTAATAATGAGGTCACAACATTTGTGAAATGATGCGATGAACATTCATCCGAAGTATAGCATTACGATCAAAGTCGTTATGTTTACATTGCTATAACATCATACAAAGTAATCTTAGTCCTTAGACCATGAGATCATGTTAATTGCTAGCACCGGAAGAGTATCTTGATAACATCAAACGTCACACCGTAACAGGGTGACTATAAAGGTGGGTTCAGTGCTACGAAGGTGTTATGTTGAGGCTCATGTATCAAGAGTGGAATTTGTCTATCCTGATGACTGATAGATATACTCTAGGCCCTCTCGGTAATATCACATTAAGATAGCTTGCAAGCAAGTGATGTGATCACTAGAATGTTATATCACGGGAACGAGAAAATAGTGCATGTCGGTAACGAGATCAAACTAGGTATTTGGATACCGATGATCGAATCTCGGACATGTATTATATCATGAGACAAAGGGATTAAGTTACTAGCGTTAAAGGTTCTCACGATCACAGAAGTCATCGTTGAATGTGCAGGAGTCAGTATGGATCTCCAGGTCCCACTTCTGATTATTGATCTGAGAGGAGTCTCGATCATGTCTGCATTATTCGCAAACCGTAGGGTGACACACTTAAGGGTTGTCGGACACCATTTTGGAGCACATATGTTTCAGACGAAAGGATTGCAAAGCGCAGGAATTGTTTCGATAGAAACCGGAATTGTTCCGGGTGAAATTGTAGAAAGTGGTTCTGCATGTGATATTGAAATGTTGCAAGGGGTTTTATGTGAATGTTTGTTAATTAAATTAATTAACAAAATTCTGAATGAAATAAATAAAAGAGTTTTATTAATGGAGAGTTGCATTAAATTTGGTGGAAATTTAATGCATGTGAGTGGAATTTTGGGTGGAGCTTGAATGTATGTGAGTGGAGCTTCCACCACATGAATGAGGAAGAGGTGGGGGCACCCCCCTTGGACGCCGGCCATGGGAGGGGAGGGGCCCCCCTCTCTTATAAAAATCCCCCTCCTCCCTCACAAAGCACACCTCCTCGTGAAGGATCTCTCTCCCCCTCTAGATATTCCCCCATGGTCTTGGATTAGCGAGATACATGTTCCCAGTGGCCTTGCGTCTGGAAGGAGTTGCTGCTTCCGCTGATTCACTGGAGCGAGGAGGTGGAGGTTGTCCGGTGGCTTGAATGTGTGTGCGAGGATGGATGCGCTGCTGATTTGCGGCGCTCGGACTTCCACACGATCTTGAGATCGGCAAGCGTACGACTACATCATCCACGAGTTCCAACTCGTTAACAAAACTCTGTTGTCTTCGAGGGTAAGTTCTCCATGGATGTATATCCACGCGTTGCTCTGTATCTAGTAGATAGATCTTGGCGTATAGTTCTCATCATAGGAATTTTTTTGTTTTCTATGCTGCGAACCCAACATTGTGTTGGTAGAGAAGGGCGATAGTTGATGACTCACAAGTATAGGGGGTGTATCACAGTATTTTTGATAAGTAAGAGTGTCGAACCCAACGAGGAGCAGAAGGTGCTGGCGAGTGGCTTGGAGCAGGAATTCTCTGTAAACACTTAGCAAACGGATTTTTAGGGGTTTTTGATAAAGCAGGTAAATAAAGTACAAGTAAATAAAAGACAATAAGAATAAATGCAGCAAGTGGCCCAATCCTTTATTCAGCAAAGGACAAGCTGGTTGTATTACTTAAGATGACCAAACATTCTCGAGGACACACGGGAATATCGTCAAGTGTTTTCGCTTCATATAGTTGATTTATCTTTGTTAGTTTGCTAAGTGTTGTGTGGATGAACCTGTGCTAATGTACTGACCTTCCTAGGACTAATACATACTTGTGATTATACCCCTTACAAGCATCCGCAAGTACAAGAAAGTAATTAAGGTAGAAACCTAACCACAACTTTAAACTCTAAGACCCTGACATCCCTTGTGCAATGGTTTCATAACGGGGGTTCATGTTTCTGTCACTCCGGCAACCCCTACGATTAGTAGCCAAATACACAATGCATTCCCCTAGCCCCATATAGGTAAAGTTCATGTAGTCGACGTTCACATGACACCACTAGAAGAAGTACACCACAACTTAAATATCAAACCATTGAATCTTTCTCAACACAATTCCACTACTAACAACATGACTTCTCCCATGTCCTCAAGAACTAAACGGACTACTCACAAGACATCATATGGATCATGATCAGAGATGAAATAATGATGTGTAACAATCTGAACATAAACAATAATTCAATGGTTCACTCAATAGCATCAACTACAAACACTAATCAACACCGGGAAAGTTTCCCCTAAGAACTATGCAAGATTCAACCCAATTGTTACAGCGGTATGAAGTGGACATGATGGTGCTGGTGATGATGATCGTGGTGATGATGATGATGATCCCGATGAAGTCCATCTTGATCGTGGTGTTGATGGCGACGATCTCCCCTCTCCGGGAAGGAATTCCCCCGGTAGAATTTTGTCTGCCGGAGAGATCTTTCTCTCTCGGTGTTTTCCGCCCTGCAGAGGCGGCGAAATCTTTCTATGGTCGATCCTCGAGTCTTAGGGTTTCGGGAGGATAATATACGCCATAGGGGAGAGGCTGGAGTGGACCATGGCGGCCACACCACCTGGTGGCGCAGCCTAGGGTGGCTCGCACCAAGGGGTGGTGTGGGCCCCCTGTGACCCATCTCCACTCCTCCTTCTGGCAGTCTTCGTCTTCTGGAAAAATAGGATTTTCCATGTATTTTCCCGGATTTTCTGATCTTCGCGAATTTTGCCTCCAAACAGCACCTTTTCCATCAGAGTCATGACTGCAACGGTCCATGCTCCAAAAGTCATCAACCATGCAAAAACAGATGAAATAACATAAGTATCATCACTTAATATGAAACATATCAATGAATAACAGTAAATTATGATATAGAATAGTGATGTAAAATGGATGTATCAACTCCCCCAAGCTTAGACTTCGCTTGTCCCCAAGCGAAACCGAACTCAATAAACATGACCTCAGGTTTATGGAGTGAAGAGTCGATAAAAGAATGCGGACAAGGAGCATCAGATTCATCAATACATAAATCATAATAGAAGAAAACTCACTATTATATAACTTAACTTGCAATAAGTAAAGGAAACACAATAAAGATACATAAAGTAAATCATAATTGGTAATGGCAAACTTAGCTCTTGGTCGAAGAATAATTGACAATTTGCTGGAGTTCACAAATAACTGATTTCCAATGATAGATTTCAAAGTAGTAAACACCAAGATAAGTGCAATGTGCAAAACAAGGAACATAAGAAACATGATTTAATAAACCATCATATGAATGAATGAAACACAACAACTCAAAATACTTGCTAAGATAGAAGGGAATAGGTTTACTGACTCAACTAAAAAGTAAAAGAAAGGCCCTTCGCAGAGGGAAGCTGGGATTTCAAGTTTCATAAAGAGCTTCCAAAAATTATGGTACTTGCTAGCTTTCAGCTCTCATTGCCCCTATCATAGGCATCTTTAGGTGATTAAGGTTAAAGTGACACAACTAATAGGATATGCTTGACAAGTTATAAGTTGAAATCTCATGCCCCTTACTTATAAGTACCGAACCTCATGCTACTCAACTTCATTCACAAGTAAGCTCTTGTCATTGTAAATACATATGTATCATAGAGAACCGCCAACGAGGTACCCCTTGCACATGATACATGAGCTATCCCATAATCAAAATGACAAGGCAAGCAGACAATGAGCATCTCAGCGATCCTTTTATTTGCTATTTGCATAGGTTTTTATTGAGGATGCTTCATAGAGTGCTCAGTATGGTTATGCTGCAAGTTTCCACCATGATTAGGCATGGATTAGGCTAGCGGCCCAGGCGTTTCTATAACACACATATAAACTCCATGATCTTACAAGTTCCCCTTTTATTTCACACCACCGGGATCCATAAGCAAAAGAATCATGATATCAACAGAATATAAGTGCAATGTTGAAAGCGTTCCCCATGATACATGGTTCTGCTAACTTCAACTTATAAAGCGCAAGCATATGCGCAACAAAGATGGACACAATGGTTCAAGTTTATTAAGTGCAAGAAAGTAAAGTGTGCCATCAAGTTTGTGAGAGCTTTAATCACTAATTTTCACATAACAAGTTTAATTTGGAAGGTAGATAAAAACATGAATTTACTTGGAATAGCAATAATGCTAATAGGTAGGTATGGTGGACACAAATGGCATAGGTTTTGGTTTAAGGATTGGATACACGAGAAGTATTCCCTCTCAGTATAGGTTTTTAGCTAGCAAGGCTGGGTAGCAAGTATAAGAGTTGAAGGAAACAAACAAACATACAAGTGATACAAACAAACATGCAATCTTCCTTGGAAGCACAAAATATCTTAACTAGAGAATACTAAACTTATGAGCAAATCAAGAAAGAAAGGTGATGAAATTATATTTCTTCAAGAGTACTTTTATCTTTTCATTCAATTCTCAAAAATAGTGCTGCTACTGACCGAGCCAGGTTTGCCAAAACCAACTAAATTAACTCAATGATCGCAAAGTGATACCAATACTAACGACAAGATCAATCATATAGCCATGAATTGAAAACTAATATAAGATATGCAAGAGAGTAAATGATAGAACTTCTCATTAATATTCCATAACGGCAACTCACACCAAGGGATACATAGATATCTAACGAGAGAGGGGACACTTCCATAATGCAAACCATCCTACATGATAACTTCTCTATTCATGATATGACTCTACTAAAAAGGTAAAAAGATAGAAGATAGTGATGTGATACCGCGACACTCCCCCAAGCTTGGAACAAACCAAGGGGATGCCAAAACCTGATGACGAATTACTCCTTTGATGGTGGTGGTATTATCTCGATTGGCGCGAGGAAATCTTCTAGTATCTTGCGAAGCCTGTTATTCTCCTCTTGAAGTATATCCACCTCCCTCCTCAAGACTCGGTACTTGTCGCAGAACTCATCGGTTACTTGTAGAGCTTCCATCGTTGTAGGGAAGGAACCAAGATCTAGAGGGGGAGATATTAGGCCCTTCATGCCTATTGTCGTGGCCTTTACTTCATCCTCGATGTTCTGATCCATGTCTTCGCACTTAGTTGCGATCCTTCCTTGTTTCACCCGTCCCACGAGAGTCTCCTGTTGGGTCCGCAGCATAGAAAACAAAAAAATTCCTACGATGAGAACTATACGCCAAGATCTATCTACTAGATACAGAGCAACGGGTGGATATACATCCATGGAGAACTTACCCTCGAAGACAATGAGTTTTGTTAACGAGTAGGAACTCGTGGTTGATGTAGTCGTACGCTTGCCGATCTCAAGATCGTGTGGAAGTCCGAGCGCCGCAAATCAGCATCGCATCCGTCCTCGCACACACGTTCAAGCCACCGGACAACCTCCACCTCCTCGCTCCAGCGAATCAGCGGAAGCAGCAACTCCTTCCAGACGCAAGGCCACCGGGAACATGTATCTCGCTAATCCGAGACCATGGGGGAATATCTAGAGGGGGAGAGAGATCCTTCACGAGGAGGTGTGTGGATGAAGGAGGGAATGGGTGGCCTTTTATAGGAGGAGGGGGGGTGCCCCCTCTCTCCATGGCCGGCGCATGGGGGTGACCCCTCACCTCCCCCATTCATGTGGTGGTAACCCCTCCACATTAAAATGCCCCTTTACATTCTCTTTTAAAGTCTCCACTTTAAATGCATTAAATTTCTCCAAATTTAATGCTCTCTCATTTAATAAAACTCTTTTATTATTTTTATTCAGAATTGTGTTAATTACTTTAATTAACAAACATTCACATAAAACCCCTTGCAACATTTCAATATCACATGCAGAACCACTTTCTGCAATTTCACCCGAAACAATTCCGGTTTCTATCAAAACAATTCCTGTTTCTATCGAAACATTTCCTGCGCTTTGCAAACCTTTTGTCTGGAACATATGTGCTCCTAAATGGTGTCCGGCAACCCTTAAGTGTGTCACCCTACGGTTCGCGAATAATGCAGACATGATTGAGACTCCTCTCAGATCAATAATCAGAAGCGGGACCTGGAGATCCATACTGACTCCTACACATTCAACGATGACTTCTGTGATCGTGAGAACCTTTAACGTCAGCAATTTAATCCCTTTGTCTCATGATATAATACATGTCCGAGATTCGATCATCGGTATCCAAATACCTAGTTTGATCTCGTTACCGACATGCACTCTTTTCTCGTTCCCGTGATATAACATTCTAGTGATCACATCACTTGCTTGCAAGCTATCTTAATGTGATATCACCGAGAGGGCCCAGAGTATATCTATCCATCATCTAGATTGACAAATTCCACTCTTGATCCATGAGCCTCAACATAACACCTTCGCAGTACTGAACCCATCTTTATAGTCACCCTGTTACGGTGTGACGTTTGATGTTATCAAGATACTCTTCCGGTGTTAGCAATTAACATGATCTCATGGTCTAAGGACTAAGACTACTTTGTATGATGTTATAGCAATATAAACATAATGACTTGATCGTAATGCTATACTTCGGATGAATGTTCATCACATCATTTCACAAATGCTGTGACCTTGTTCTTAACAACATCCAATGTCCATGATCAGGAAACTTTGATCATCTTGTTAATCAACAAGCTAGTCTATAAGAGAGGCATAACAAGGAACCCTTTTTGTTTATTAAACACACATGTATTGATGTTTCCTATCAATACAATTATAGCATGCAAAATAAACATCTATCATATACAAGGAATATATAATAACAACTTTATTATTGCCTCTCGGGGCATATTTCCTTCATCTCCTGCTCGCGATTGCGATGGAGTTCGCGACAGCGTCACAGCTCGTAATCCTTTGAAGATGAAACCTTGAACGACATCTGAACAAAACAGATCGAAACGAAAACACGATGAGAACATGATATACGAACCTCGGGGGATCTGGGGGATTATATATTACAAAGTTTTACAACAAAAGAAAGGTACTGGGAGAAAACGGGTCGGAGACGGAGTCCGGGGCGGCCACTCCACCTGGTGGCACAACCAGGGGTGGTCCCGCGCCACAGGGTGGTGTGAGCCACCCAGGCTCTGCTTCCGTCCCTTTTTCGCTTTGTTGCTTTCCTTGTTGGATAAAAACTGCAAAAATATAACTGGATAGAATTTTCGTGGAACTTTTCTTACTAGAACTGTTACCTATTCGAAAACGGACTCTGTAGGTCTCTAAACTTGGCATTTAGTGGATTCTTCCGGAGCAACCGCTTGAATAACATCAATATCTTCATATTCATACTCATATTTCTCGAGTCATGAAACCTTTCTCTTTCTCATTACACCATTTTCTCCAATAACCTGGAAATTTCTTTCACACAATTCTCATTAGCAACATTAGTGTAAGCGAGGTAATAAACCTTTTAAGTCCAATTTCAACTGAAATCCATCAAATCATAAGCTACTGCAGCAACTCCTTCTGAAAACACAAAAAGAATTCAAAAAGGAAATCGTTTTAAGAAGCAAATGCGAGAATGGCAAAATCTGTCAAAACAGACCAGCAGGTAAAGATAATTTTTTTCTAAAATCTTATGTTGCTCAAATCAAAAAGTGCAAACTAACGAAAGTTAAATAACGACCTGGGGAACAAGCACAAAACATTACAGCTCAATCTGACATGTAGAGATCTCTCACGGATTTTTACGATGAAGCACAAAAATCTGTTTCAGGACAGCAACTTCCCCAAATCTTCTCTCTCATTAGAGGTTGATCTTGACACAAAAACCAAACAAAAGGATAAGGAGAGGTCATTACCAAAGTAATAACTTCCAAGACTCAAATAAACGAAAACAAACTGAAAGCACAAATAAATTGGGTTGTCTCCCAAAAAGCTCTTTCTTTATAGCCATTAAGATGTGCATGATAATTTCAATGATGCTCACATAAGAATATGAATTTAAGTGAAAGAGAGCATTAAGAAGCAAAAATACACATGTTTAAGTCTCACCCACTTCCTATGCAAGGGAATTTTGTAAACAAACAAGTTGTTGAAACCAGAGGCTACTCGCATAGGAAGGCAAAACAAGTGCAACATAAAAACTTTCAGCATAAAACGAGGAAACTTGATATTATTGAGATGCATTAGAACACTTTTCCCTCTCTCATAGTAGCTTTCAGTATCATGCATAAATTTAATGATATAGCTATCACAAGAAATATTGTAGCAATGATCACTTATCCTAACAGAAAACACAGGGACACTAGCTCTCATAACACTACTTTGTGAAATAATATTAGGGATATCCTTACAAAGGATAATCTGTCCCTCTTCTACATATTTAGTGACAAAATCTTCCACATTTGCTATCATAGGTTCATCATCCATTTTTTTATCAGGTTCAACAACTTTATTTGTACTTTCATTAACCATACTAGCTATCATAGAAAGCTCCTTTATCTTAACTGGGAAAGGCATTTTCTCAATGTAAGGTCCAGGTAAAGCATGATTAGCAGTATAAACTTCAGTATTTCTTGCAGGAACACACTTAGCAACATCTTTATATGGTTCATGATACTTATTCCACTTCTTTTTAGGCACTTCAATATTGGAAGCAAAAGCCTTAAAATAAATTGCAATAGCTTGACAGTCTAGACAATAAGCATTTTTAATATTTTTAAAGTCATCAGTTCCCATAAAAGATTCAATGCATTCATAATCATAATTTATACCTGACTTTCTTCCTTTCTCATTCTCCCATGCTTCAACATTGTCTTGAATACGGTCCAGAATATCCCATTTAGCTTCTTCTTCCATGCGAGTGAATGATCCAGCACAAGAGGCATCCAATAAATCATTATCATGAAGAGAAAGCCTTGCATAAAAGTTATTGATAATAATATTGTTGGGGAGCTCATGAATGGGACATTTGAGCATTAGTAACTTCAGTCTCCCTTGAGTTGTACTCTCTCCATCAAGAGGCCAAAATTTGTATATTTGATTCCGATCTTTATGAATCTCACTAGGAGGATAAAACTTTGAATAAAAGAGAGGCACTATTTCCTCCCATTCAAGAGCTTGACCATTCTTCCTTTAAGTGATAATGAGAATAACTTCTTATTAACTTGATCTGTTGTAATACCTGCACACTTTAACAACCCGCATAATTCGTGTATAAAGAGCAAATGATCACCGGGATGGACAGTTGCATCTCCAACATAATAGTTATCCATAACACGATCAATAATTCTTGTAGGTATTTTAAAAATATCATTCTCAGCAGGTGGTGGTTCATCTACTACCTTAGCAGTGGTAGTAGCATTACGAAATAAGAAACTCAGCGAATTATCCATATTGAAAATACAACAACTAACAGAAATAAACAATACTCATAGTAGAAGTTTCCTTTAGTAGTTCCACTCTCCATTAGCGCTTCACTCCCCAGCAACGGCGCCAGAAAATAGTCTTGATGACCCACAAGTATAGGGGGTGTATCGCTGTATTTTTGATAAGTAAGAGTGTCGAACCCAACGAGGAGCAGAAGGTGCTGGCGAGTGGCTTGGAGCAGGAATTCTCTGTAAATATTTAGCAAACGGATTTTTAGGGTTTTTTGATAAAGCAGGTAAATAAAGTACGAGTAAACAAAAGACAATAAGAATAAATGCAGCAAGTGGCGCAAACCTTTATTCAGCAAAGGACAAGCTGGTTGTATTACTTAAGATGACCAAACGTTCTCGAGGACACACTTGAATATCGTCAAGTGCTTTCGCTTCATATAGTTGATGTATCTTCGTTAGTTTGCTAAGTGTTGTGTGGGTGAACCTGTGCTAATGTACCAACCTTCCTAGGACTAATACATACTTGTGATTATACCCCTTGCAAGCATCCGCAAGTACAAGAAAGTAATTAAGGTCACCTAACCACAGCTTTAAACTCTAAGACCCTGACATCCCTTGTGCAATGGTTTCCTAACGGGGGTTCCAATTTCTGTCACTCCGGCAACCCCTACGATTAGTAGCCAAATACACAATGCATTCCCCTAGGCCCATATAGGTGAAATGTCATGTAGTCGGCGTTCACATGACACCACTAGAAGAAGTACACCACAACTTAAATATCAAACCATTGAATCTTTCTCAACACAATGCCACTACTAACAACATGACTTCTCCCATGTCCTCAAGAACTAAATGGACTACTCACAAGACATCATATGGATCATGATCAAAGATGAAATAATGATGTGTAATAATCTGAACATAAACAATAATTCAATGGTTCACTCAATAGCATCAACTACAAAGAGTAATCAACACCGGGAAACTTTCCCCTCAGAACTATGCAAGATTCAACCCAATTGTTACAATGGTATGAAGTGGAGATGATGGTGTTGGTGATGATGACGGTGGTGATGATGATGATCCCGATGAAGTCCAGCTTGATGGTGGTGTGATGGCGACGATCTCCCCTCTCCGGGAAGGAATTCCCCCGGCATAATTCTGTCTGCCAGAGAGATCTTTCTCTCTCGGTGTTTTCCGCCCCACAGAGGCGGTGGAATCTTTCTATGGTCTCTCCATGAGTCTTAGGGTTTCGGGAGGATAATATACGCCAGAGGGGAGAGGCTAGAGTGGACCAGGGCGGCCACACGACCTGGCGGCGCGGCCTAGGGTGGCCCGCACCAGGGGGTGGTGTGGTCCCCCTGTGGCCCATCTCCACTCCTCCTTCTGGCATTCTTCGTCTTCTGGAAAAATAGGATTTTCCATGTATTTTCCTGGATTTTCTGATCTTCATGAATTTTGCCTCCAAACAACACCTTTTCCATCAGAATCCTGACTGTAGTGGTCCATGCTCCAAAAGTCATCAACCATGCAAAAAAAGATGAAATAACATAAGTATCATCACTTAATATGAAATATATCAATGAATAATAGTAAAATATGATATAGAATAGTGATGCAAAATGGATGTATCAATAGTGAAAGGGGAGGAAGCTTTGGGCCTACTCGGACAACTTTTGCGATTCATACTAGTATAACAAGTTTTCGATCCGTCACATAGGACCGTGTGGTGCATGAGTATGCATGGAAGAAACTAGTCGGGTGTTATAAATTTAAAACTATTACTCCCTTTGGCCCATATTAGTTGACTTGGATTTGTCTAGATACGGATGTATTTAGCACTAAAACTTGATTAGATATGGATGTATCTAGATGAATTCAAGTCAACTAATATGGGTCGGAGGGAGTACCTCTTTTCATGTTGATGGAATTGGACCTACCGGGGTTTTCTCCGTAATGATCACTAGTGCAAAACCACCCCTTTCATCCCGGTTCGTGCGGGCCATCGGTCCCGGTTGCCGAACCGGGATCAAGTACTCGGGACCAATGTCGGTCCCGGTTCTAGCACGAACCGGGACCGATGGGTCTCCACGTGGGCGCGCGCGCAATGAGGGGGGATCATTGGTCCCAGTTCTTGGCACGAACCAAGATCGTTAGTCTCTGCATTTCGGGCTATTTTTGTACCGCGGCAGGGTTTTGTGTTTTTTTCCATTTATTGGTTTGGTGTTTTGTACTCAATTTAATGGTACTACATATACAGCAATAATGAAGGAACCATGATATATATATTACACATTATGATCACGCACATATTATACACAGTCGCATCCGCTGTGCTTGGTCGAAACATATTACAAACGGTACTCACACGAATTTGATCTAATTTACATATTCTTTTTTACACTTTACCCTTCCAAATGAACCGGGTAACAGTATTCTCCTTTTGGATCTATGACATGTTCTAATAAGAATCCGGCAATTTCCTCTTGAATTGCTTGCACGCGTTCTTGTGATAGAAGACCGTCCCACATCCGTTCGATCTAATTTAAAGAAGGGGATCAATATATATGAATGAAACTAAATACAATTGGTGATAATAAAATAAAGTTGTGATTATTGTTTATCGTACTTCAATTTTTTCGAAGTTCTGGTCTACGCTCTTCTCTTTGGTCGTCTGGCGAATGAACTCGCAGACATAGTATCCACATTAGTTATTCCCAGCTTCCTGCCTTTAGCACTTTACGAGAACGGAGTTCAATCAAAATAATAATCAAGCATGATAATGGTATTGAAACTAGAATCAAAGAGATGCGTGGATCTAGCAAGTAGTACTTACAGTCAATGGTTGAAATATAAGCTCTGCCTTCTAAACACCCCTAGTGTTTGCGGTGAACCGTTTCCAAGCCTTCTGGACGCATTCCTGCATGTTCGCCCACTTTTCTAAAGGTGTGAGTTTTGAGTCCATGACTTTTAACACTCCTTGGTCAACAATAATGATTAATAGAATATAGTGGAAGCTGGACACACTAACAGAATATAACACGAGTCAATTATACGCTTAACATCGAGTAAGCAAAAATACAATGTGCACAAGCTAGTAACACTCGCCTAGCGTTGTAAGGAAATAGTATTTCCCTTTTGTTGTTGAAATACGTCAACACGTGTACCAAGTTATCCTCTGTCTCTTTGGGTTTTGTTTTTAGAGTAACTTCATGAACGAAATTGCAGTCAACAAACCCAAGGTCATAGATTTGTCTTTTGTTGTATTCGAGAATCTTCATTCTATATATATACTTAGTATAGTGATGAGTAAGATTATACAAGCGACGAATGTGCTGAGCTAGAAAGACTTAATTACAAAAATTAATAATACTTACAAACAATAGGCATTGACGATAGTTTTGTCGAGGGCGTCTCATTGGTAAAACTGAAATAATTCTGAAAATTCAATCAGTACGAAGCCATCTCTATGACCATAATGGTGGTGTTTATATCCAGCATGTAATCATGTAATCAGTAATAGACAGTCCATATAATTTGGCATTTTCTCCGTACAGTTGAATAAACTCCAGATCAATGTTCAGATCATGCCGCTCCTAGGCTCTCCACTTATTGGTATCGTACACTTTGAGCGGTTCGATGGATTGATTTTTATGTTGTCCGAGCTGGGCAACTTCTTTCCCGACTCTCTACTCTTTTACCTCAACCGACTTGGTAATAGAGCGATTATAGTCTGATATGAGCGCTATGGGTTGGTGAAGCTGAATCTTAAGCGCGGCTGCTTTGGCTTTAACTTCTACGGTGACCGAGAAGAATGACTCTATCGCCTTTTTCTTATTAGCAATGTCAATCTTCCACTTTTCATAATGGGCATCTGCGGACGCATCAATTTCCTCATATGTCTTCTCGCAAGGTAGCTTCTTCATATTCTTATGAGGTACTCTTGGGAGGGGCAATAGCTTACGTTTCGGCGAACGTGCTCTTGCTGCTGCTGCTGGCCCTCTTAGTATACTTCCGCTTTTGTCTTTGAGGCTCAGGGGACGGAGACAGCTGACACGGCGGCGGAGACGGCTGATGCGGCGATGGAGACGGCTGAGGCGGTGGTGGAGACGGCTGTGCTGAGTGGTGAGGCGGTGAAGGCGACGGTTGCACTGGAGAATGGTAAGGTGGCGACGAAGGTGGATTGCTGCTCTCAGGAGTGGGTGGCCTTGGTGGCACATAATTTGGAAGCACGGTGTGCTCATTTGGCCATAAAACAACCCCCCTTTGGCTTCTCCTAGTTCAGTTAGCTCAATACCTTCCCCTGCAGGGTGGTCTAGCTTCATCTCCTCAAAATCTTGCTTCACATCATCTACCGTGACGACAGCGTACCCTTTTGGAACCGGTCTGCAATGCCAAGTTGGGTTAGGCACAATTGGTATGACCATGCTGACCGCCACCATCACCCTTAAGTTCATAACTTGCACCTTTAGCTCACAAGTTGTGCTCTAAGTGATATCATCCACTGGGTAGCGTTTAGGAGGACCGTCGTCAGTGCATCATCATCAACATCCTGGAGCTGCGTGGAAGCGATGCTGCTTTTCTTATTCGATAGGGCGTCGGTACCATCAAATACAACCTTTACCATGTGCCGCTGAGATTGGCCGCTAATACCTTGCTGGCTAAGTCTGTCGAGTTGATCCTGGTGCCGCTTTAATGCTTCTTCTACATTACGCAGCCGGTCTGCAACAGCCGCTTTCTCAGCTACCTCCCTTTCCTTTCTCCTCAGCTGGCTTTTATCGGGATATCTCTTCATTTCCGCGGGGAAGGGAACATTCCACGACTTGGAGCCTGGTGTGCCTCGTGCTCGTCCTTTGTGTTCAGGATTTTTAAGGGCGTGTGTGAGCTCGTCGTTCTCTCTATCGGGAATGAACCGTCCCGCTACAACATCATGTACTGCATTTCTAATATCGTCGATGGGCAGTAGGGGATGATCTGTGTTTCTGATTATATATTGCCCACCCTTATTCATCCAACGTGCCCCCATGGTCGTAAAACCAGTTTCTCGCCCGTGGTGTCCATGTTGTGGGCTCTGATCTGATTCCGGCAGCAATATACTTAACCTCAAGTGCATCCCACTTAGGCATGCAACCGGCGTAGCCAGAAGGCCCCATATTATGATGGTACACTTTCTTAGCAGCGTTCTCCGTATTTATTCTAGACCTTTCCAAAGCTTTCTTCGATGTCTTGTACTTCACAAAATCAGCCCACCGGTGTCTTAACTTAGCATAGCCGCCTTGATTGAAATCCGGAGTCATCTCTACCTTGACAAAGTTATTGTACAGTTTCTTCTTCCAATTCTTGAATGCATCGGCCATCTTGATGAGAGCAAACTTCTTGACTCTTTGCACAAGCTCCTTTTTTGCTCTCTCCTCCTCATCTGGATTCACATCTGGCATCGGCATGAGGAAATTAATCATGAGCTTGGCAAAAAGCTTATCTTTGGCAATGTCGCCGACATACGGGACTCCACCGCCGCTTGGCCAATTCCATTCTTGAACGGTGATCGGGATATAGTCCCTCACAAGAACTCCGTATTGCTTGACAAAAAAATTTGCGACATCATCGGGAGCTTGCGGTTCACCGTCTACACCGACCACTTCGATCCTATACCTCACAGTGTCATCCAACTTTTTTGTTGGTCCTCGTTTCGTTCTTACGGAAGAAGTTCTCGATCTGGAGGGCTAAAATAAGAAAGAGTGTTAATATATGCATGTATATATATATAGACTGCAACATTTTAATTACAAAAATACATATATACACCTCGCCAGAGTTTGCAAGATTTAAGGTTCCAACAGAGCCGTCGCCTTCTCCCTCGTCAGCTTCTCCCCCATCCTAGGCTTCGCCTTCTACCTCACCGGATCGGTCTCCTCGGTTGAGAGACTCATCTCCCTCACCGGATTCGTTCAGAAACATCTTGGTGACATCGATATCGATAAATTCTTTTTCGTAGATCATTCCATGGAGGATGTTTTCCTGATGTTCTGGATTCATAGTATCTTGGTGTTTTGGATCCATAGTATCTGCAAATTAAGATTTCCAAGTTACTATAATGCAAATAATACAAAACACTATACACTTATTTTCTAAAATGCAATAGTTCTATAAAAGAATAAAATGCAATAGTTTCCTTCTTTTTGAGAGGCGGCGCGGCGTTGGGAGAGGTTCGCAACATGGGTCGCGATATGTCGATATGTCAAAACCTAAAATTTCGATTTGTCGATATGTCGATAATGTGTTGGATCCATAGTATCATAGCCGCGATATGTCGATATGTCAAAACCTAAAATTTCTACTAATTCGTATCCTTAGTATTTTTACAACACATCGTATCACATGACATCACATGCTACACCGAGCAAAAATTCACATCCTTCACATATGCTACATTCAGCAACAAATTGCAACTCGTCTATCACATGAAACATTTACAAATTCATTTTGCGCGTGTATATTTCAAACATTAATTTGCGTGTAAACATATTTTCAAACGTTTATGTGTACATATTTCAAACATTTGCGTGTAAATTTGCATGTATCTGCAGGTAATTAAACATTAGATCATTTTTTTTGGAATAGCCGGCCCAACTACTCCAACACAAACAGAGCATGTCCGAGAGGTTTCCTCACCGGAAAAATGGCCGGCGGCGAGCGGCTGCGTGAGAAACGGCCAGCAGAGGGCACCAGCGGGTTCAGGGCGACGAGACGAAGCTGTCGGCGTACTCCACGTTCGATGGCAGCGGCGAGAACCTCCGGCTCGACGGTGACTGTGCGCGGCCGGCCCGAGAGTTCGACGTCGTGGCAGCTCCAACGGGTCCTAGACAAATTAAAGGGGTAGAGGTTAACTAGGGTCTTGTAGAAGCCCTGGGGCAAGGTGAGAGCATAGGGGAGGTTCCTACCATCGGTGGGAGGGTCCACGGGCGTGCGCGGACGCAGCGACAGCCTCCTCCTCCACGGGAATCTAACGCGGGCAGCGGTTGCACGGCGAATGTTGGCGGTGGTGGCGTGGCAGCGGCGGGCGTCGACGGCGTGAAGCAGCTCTGGATTTGGGTAGCCTGACAGCGTGAATTTGCTCCGCCGCAATTTTTCCTTAGTCGCGTCGATGTGCTCTGTGATTTGGGGAGGAAGAAGGGTCGGCGATGTATATAGTACAGGCCATCGGTCCCGGTTCATCGCATTAGTCGAGACCTTTGGTGCATCGGTCCCGGTTGATGGGATGAACCGGGACGAATGGCCTGGGGGTGGAGCATTCCTGGGGCCGCCATGTGCGCGCGCGCACCTAGGGTCATTGGTCCCAGTTGGTAGGACGAATCGGAACCGATGACCCCTTTTTTAGCTTTTTGGCAAACTTTTGGTGTTCCCGCCCTTTTCAAATTTCTTTTCTTCTTTAATTAATAAGATGTTTCAATTCAAAATGATTATTTATTTGGAATTACAAAAAAACTTTTAACAGGAAAAGTGCTTCAATTTAAATAACTAATCAAAAACCATTTTCTGTTTTCAAATATTTTTATTTTAACTATACAATATTACTATTTTCAGTTAAAATTGCATTAACAAATATTTATTGCATAATTTGGAATTTGAAAAAACTTTCAACAGGAAAGTGCATCTACTTAAATAACTAATCCAAAATCATTTTCTGTTTTCAAAAATATTTATTCTAACTATACAAACTATTAACAATTTTAACATTTTCAATTAAAAATGCACTAACTCATTTGAAATGGGCATAAGAAATTCAAAAATGATCTAAACAATGTGAAACCTTAGCGTGGTGTCATATTATGTGTTATAGTTGCAAGGAAAAATATTGAACTTGCAAAATTGCAAACATCATAAAAAATCCTTCATAAAATGACCTATCATGATCGAGGTTTCATGGCATTTAGGTCAAATCACCAATGTTATGGCTAGAATCAGGGGGTAGTTTGTGATAATGTGCCCATATTGTGCACACATGTGCATATTGGGATGACTTACGATGTTGCAGGAGGAAGTTTTCCTTTTCATCGCATGAAATAGCCAATTTCCATTTTTGAGGTACCGAAATCGAGGTGTTCTGTGAAGCAACCACCAAATTAAAGTTTGCCATTGGTACCAACCCATTTTTCAAAAATACTAGACCACCTTAGATGGACAAATTCCCAACCGGTGTATCTGGAACCTTTCCGTCCACCCCTCATGAAAAATACAAATTCCTGCCGAATCGGTTGGTGGGTGCCCAGATTTGAACTATAGGTACATGATATAATGCTTATGATTTAAAAAAAATCATATATAGGTTCACAACATGATGTTTCATCAGAGATCCACTTCAAGTTTAGCGAGGCCCAGCCCTGGGCTAAGAAGCTTCATGCCCGCCATTTTGAATATAGTTTGAAACGGGCATAAGAAATTCAAAAATGATCCAAACAATGTGAAACCTTCGCGGTGGTGTCATATTATGTGTTATAGTTGCAAGGAAAATTATTGAACTTAAAAATTGCAAACATCACAAAAAATCCTTCATAAAATGACCTATCATGATCGAGGTTTCATGGCATTTAGGTCAAACCACCAATGTTATGGCTAGAATCAGGGCATAGTTTGTGATAATCTGCCCATATTGTGTAGACATGTGCATCTTGGATGACTTACGATGTTACAGGAGGAAGTTTTCCTTTTCATCGCACGAAATAGCCAATTTCCATTTTTGAGATGCCGAAATCGGGATGTTCTGTGAAGCAACCACCAAATTAAAGTTTGGCATTGGTACCAACCCATTTTTCAAAAATACTAGACCACCTTAGTTGGACAAATTCCCAAACGGTGTATCTAGAACCTTTTCGCCCACCCCTCATGAAAAAGATAAATTATGTCGAATCGGCTGGAGGGTGCCCAGATTTGAACTACGGGTACATGATATAATGCTTATGAATTTAAAAAAAATCATATATAGGTTTACAACATGTTGTTTCATCAGAGATCCACTTCAAGTTCAGCGAGGCTCAGCCCCGGGCTAAGAAGCTTTGATGCATTGCAAATGTATCTATAATTTTTTATGTTCCATGCTTGGTTTTATCCACTTTCTTGTGTTTTGTCCATACTTTGGAGTACTTTTCATATGATTTCTTGGACTTAACTATTAACAAGAGCCACAGTGCCAGTTGCCTGTTTTCTACTATTTTTCGTTCCAGGAAAGTCAGAAAATGAATATTCTCGGAATTGGACGGGACAAAAGCCAAAGTGCCTATTTTTCTGGAAGACTCACGGACCCAGAATACGAGACGGAGGAGGGCCAGGGGCTGGCCACAACCCCCCAGGCGCGGGCTAGGCTTGGCCGCACCAGGGCATGGTCTGGCTGCCCAGGCTGCCCCTCGGTCTCCCTCTTCGCCTATAAGAAGCCTTCTGACCTAAAAACTCTGGGGGGTTCGACGTTTTTGCAGAAGGAGTTCCGCTCTGCCGCCACCACCAGATTCCACGAAACAACACCAGAAACTCTGTTCTGGCACCCTACCGGGACGGGGAATTGGAAGAGATCATCTCCATCATCATCACCATCGCTTCTCCATCGACCATCCATGTTTCCCCCATCTATGAGTGAGTAATCCCCCGCTATAGGCTATGGGGATGGTAGGGATTGGATGAGATCGTTCATATAATGGCATCAGATTGTTAGGGCATGGTGCCTAGTATCTTTTATTAGTGCTTTATGACTTTGTTGCAACTTGTTATGCTTAATGCTTGTCACTAGGGCCCGAGTGCCATGATTTCAGATCTGAACATGTTATTGATTCATTATGATAGTATTGTTTATGGTCTTATATGCAAGTTGTATACACACGTTGTTGTCCGGAACCAATGGCCTCGAAGTGACATAAATCGGGATAACCGGAGGGAATGGCTATGATGTGAGGATCACATGTGTTCACGGAGTGTTAATGCTTTGCTCGAGTGCTCTATTAAAAGGAGCACCTTAATTGCCAATAGTTCCCTTGAGGCCCCGCCGCAAATGGGCTGGCAGGATAAAAGATGTTGTGCAAGTTCTCATTGCGAGCACGTATGACTATATATGGAACACATGCCTAGGATTATCTAGTACTTGGATGCTTTATCTTATTTATCTGCAATTGCCCTATGTTCTGATTGCTATGTGAATTGTCTTGTCCATGCAACGCTCGTCCATCCATCCCTATGCCTACCGCACTCGAATCCTACTGTTTACTGCTATTGTTATTGTTGTCTCTACTTTACTACTGCTGCTACTTTACTATTTCTACTACAAAACTGTTGCTACTGATAAACTGCTATGAGCAAGATTGTTTCCAGGTGCAGCTAAATTCACAACTCAGTTGTTAAGGCTTATAAATATTCTTTGGCTCCCCTTGTGTCGAATCAATAAATTGGGTTTCACTTCCCTCAAAAATACTGCGATACACCCCCTATACTTGTGGGTCATTAAGCTTCATGCCCGCTGTTTTGAATATAGTTTGAAACGGGCATAAGAAATTCAAAAATGATCCAAACAATGTGAAACCTTTGCGTGGTGTCACATTATGTGTCATAGTTGCAAGGAAAAATATTGAACTTGAAAAATTGCAAACATCATAAAAAATCCTTCACAAAATGACCTATCATGATCGAGGTTTTCATGGCATTTAGGTCAAACCACCAATGTTATGTCTAGAATCGGGGCATAGTTTGTGATAATGTGCCCATATTGTGCACACATGTGCATCTTGGGATGGCTTAGGATGTTGCAGGGGGAAGTTTTCCTTTTTGACGCACAAAATAGCCAATTTCCATTTTTGAGGTGCCGAAATCAGGGTGTTCTATGAAGCAACCACCAAATTAAAGTTCAGCATTGGTACCAACCCATTTTAAAAAAAATACTAGACCAACTTATATGGATAATTTCCCAACCGGTGTATCTGGAACCTTTCCGTCCACCCCTGATACATTGCAAATGTATCTATAATTTTTGATGTTCCATGCTTGGTTTTATCCACTTTCTTGTGTTTTGCCCAAACTTTGGAGTACTTTTCATATGATTTCTTACTAACATATTAACAAGAGCCATAGTATCAGCTGCCTGTTTTCTGCTGTTTTTGGTTCCAGGAAAGTCAGAAAATGAATATTATGGGAATTGGACAGGACAAAAGCCAAAGTGCCTATTTTTCGGAAGTCATCAGATGCCAGAGTATGAGACGGAGAGGGGCCAAGGGGCCACCACACCACCTAGCCGCGTGGCCCAGCCTGGCCCACGCCAGGGGTGGTCTGGCCGCCTCCGGCACCCCCTCGGCCTCCCCTTCCGCCTATAAGATGACCCCAGGACAAAAACCCTAAGTACCCGATCAAAAAATCCACGAAAGATTCTGTAGCCGCCGTCATCTCCATCCCTAGATCGGGAGGGATCTGAAGCTCTTCTCGGCACCCTGCCGGAGAGGGGAATTCACCCTGGAGGCCTTCTTCATCACCATGCAAGCCTCCGGTGTGATGCGTGAGTAGTTCATCCTTGGACTACGGATCCATGTAGTAGCTAGATGGCTGGTTCTCCTCCTTTGTGCTTTCATGTTTAGATCTTGTGAGCTCTGTTCATGATCAAGATCATCTATTTGTAATTCTGCATGTTGTGTTTGCGGGGATCCGATGGATATGGAGATGCTATTTCAGATTGATTATTGGTTCTATCATGTCTTTGTTATTTGTGATCTTGCATGCTTTCCGTTGTTAGTAGCTACTTGGCCAAGTAGATGCTAGCAACTCCAAGAGTTAGTATTTATGCTCGATAGTGGGTTCATGCCTCTAGTAATCTGGGGAAGTGACAGAAATCTCTAAGGTACTAGATGTGTTGTTGCTACTTGGGAGAAAACAGCAATCCTTTGTTCATAGAACAATCGTATTGTTTACTTTACACGTAATGCGTAAAGCAATAATCTGTTGCTTGCAACTTAATACTGGTGGGGGTTCGGATGATAACCTAAAGGTGGATTATTAGTCATAGATGCAGTTGGATGGCGGTCTATGTATAATGTTGTAATGCCCAATCGAATCTCAAGGGAGTCAAGATGATTTGTATATGCATGTATTGCTTTCTCGATGTTTGTCAATTGCCCCGCTGTAATTTGTTCACCCAGCATGTTATCTATCTTAAGGAGAGCCATCTCTAGTGAACTATGGATCCCGGTTCTTTCTTTTACATTTAATCTACAAACTGTTACTGCTTTGTGTTTACTTTCTGTAAACTTTTACTTCTTTCCATTTGATACATTTAATCCTTTGTTTTCAGCAAAACACGGTGAGATTGACAACCTCATCGCAAGTTGGGGACAAAGTTTTGTGGTTGTGTTGTGCAGGTCTCCATGTTTCTACTAGCACCAGTAGTGCGCCCTGCCAAGGCTCAGCTAGCAACACCTTTGGGGTGTTTCCTTGCTCCTACTAGATTGATAACCTTGGTTTCATAACTGAGGGAAACTTGCTGCTGTGCTCATCATACCTTCCTCTTGGGGTTCCCAACGAGCTCTACATCAACCACGAGCCATCAAGCATTTTTCTGGCGCCGTTGCCGGGGAGTCAAGGACATCTTCACAAAGGGAGTCCCTCATAACCAATCTCTTTACTTTGTTATTTTTGTTTTGCTTAGTTTTTTTTGCTTGTTTCTTTATCAAAAACACACACAAAATTAGTATTACTAGTTTGCTTTCTTATTTGAGAACACAAAAAAATGACTACTCTTGAAAACACTAAGTTGTGTGACTTCACTAGCACCAACAACAATGTTTTTATGAGCACACCTATTGCTCCACCTGTGCCTGAAGATACTTTCTTCGAGATAAAACCTGCTTTACTCAATCTTGTTATGAGAGAACAATTTTCTGGTATTAGTAATGAAGATGCTGCTGCCCATCTAAATAACTTTTTTGAACTTTGTGAGATGCAAAAGCATAGGGATATAGATGGAGATATTATTAAGCTGAAATTGTTTCCTTTCTCTTTGAGAGGAAAAGCTAAAGAATGGTTGAATTCCTTAACTAGGAATAATATTGATTCTTGGACTAAGTGCGAAGATGCTTTCATTGGAAAATACTATCCTCCTGCTAAGATTATATCAATGAGAAGTGAAATAATGAAGTTTAAATAATCTCATAATGAGCATGTTGCTCAAGCTTGGGAAAGAATGAAATCTTTGGTAAAGAATTGTCCCACTCATGGACTGACTACTTGGATAATCATCCGAACTTTTTATCCAGGATAGAACTATTCTTCAAGGAACCTATTGGACTTTGCTGCTGGAGGTACCTTTATGACCATCACTTTGGGTGCTGCAACAAAACTTCTGGACAATATGATGGTTAATTATTCTGAATGGCATACTGAGAGAGCTCCACAAGGTAGGAAGGTAAATTCGGTTGAGGAAACTGTAGGGGTTTCGCGTATGAAAACAATAAAAATTTACCCTACGCCCCTGAACCCCTGAAGCTGCCAGGACCTATCTATTAGTAATACAGTAACGGGAGGGGTTTTCGCGAACTTACCCTTGAAGACCGAAAAGCGTTGTCAACGCTTAGGAGAGTGTGGTTGATGTAGACGAGCCGAAGCCGACCTCAAGGTCGTGATGAAGTCCTTATGCTCCTTCTGGCTCCAACGAGTTGAGTGCCTCAAGTGCGACACCTCGCGGGGAGTTACACATGTCCGGTGCCTGACGATGACTCCCGCTTCCCCGATCCAGCAGCAGTTGCGGAAGTAGAGCTCCCGGATCCGAATCCCACAGCACGACGGCGCTCCGCGGTGAAGATGTCTCTCGTTCGCGCAGTCCAGACTTGGGACCACGGTCACGAGAGAGAGAGAGAGGGGGAGAGAGAAAATATCAATTAGAGGTCCTCCCAAAAGTGGGGAGACCTATATTGATTATTGGTGTGTTTTTCTAGGCCAAATACCCCACTATATATAGGGGGAGGGGAGGTACTACCTCCCTCAAAGTCCCGGGGTGGGACTAAAGGAGAGAAGGGGGAAGGAGGTGATCGTTGGCCACCTGTGGGCCCCGTGCGGGGGGGGGGGGGGGGCTAGGCCCAGCCGGCCTCCCCCTTGGCCCCTCTTCCCTCTCTCCTTTCCCCTAATGGGCCCTCTCCCTCCGGAATTGGCCCATTAAGCCTTTTTGACCTTTAATTGATTTTCTCTTTATTAAATAATTATGAATAAATGATTAAATCAATATTTAACATTCATTCACATATTATTCAACCTCCGTGGCCATGGAACACCTTCCACCTCCACTCCGGACATCCTCCGGACCTACCGAAACCCTTCCGGTTTTCTCCCTTCTTTTCTTCGGTGATTCTACTAATCCTATAAACACTCTCTAAGTATCATCAAGCCCTTAAGCGTGATACCCCACGGTTCGGGAACACTCCAGACATGGTCGGGACACTCCCGCATCAATGATCGACAGAGGGACCTGGATGGCCATGTGACCCCTATGCGTTCCACGAAGATCTTTCTCGTTTGAACCGGGACAGTCGTGTCTTATTCCCTTTGTCTCTCGATACTTTGCATTGCCCGAGATCTGATCAATGACATCACCATGTCGTGTTCAATCTCGTTACTGAACAACGCTACTTGACTCGTTCCGACAAGTGATACCCCCGTGATCAAATCACACGCTGCGCAGCTATTGGATATAACTTCTCCGAGTGGGCCCTTGAGTATCTTCCCGTCACATGGATACAGTTATAGCATGATATAAAACTTAATCATAAACTATATGAAATAGGATAATAGACCTTACTACTATTTGTCTCTAGGGAATATTTCCAACAGTCTCCCACTTGCACTAGAGTACAAATACGCTAGCTGCATTTGTTCTCAATCATTGGCACCATATACCCGATGCCCTGAACATGCTTGCTCATGGAAGAGGTTGAGTCTTGGGTCTGTACTTTATAGTCCCAAATCCTTTGCAACTTACTAATGTCTCTTTGATTGACATTAATACTTTATCATCACATGATAGCATCTGTGTGAATGCATCGTTGCTATGGCAGCAGAACGAGGCCTGATTCTAGGAGCCTACAATGACGTTAGATCAACCTTGAGGGCTTTCTCATGGGCACTGTGCCCTGGGACACATCATTCTACGTTAAAAGCGAACTAGCCCCGCCATAATATTATACAACACTTTAGATGGTACCCTTATCTATTATTATAAATGTATTCATCGAAACACTTGTGCACTCTATGCAAATTTCGATGTTTTTGGTTCACCTCGCTTCCTACTTGACTTTAATTGGTATCTACAGGAGTTTCCAACATATTCCCTTATAACATAACTCTTTATGCTTTAAGATATGTTTATCCTTTATGGATTTGGAAAATATATCCATAGTTCTCTACTAGACACTACAGACAAACTTAGCTTAACGTTCTGTGATTCGAACTCAATCACTATTAAACGTTCTTTATTGGATCACATATTATGTTAAGTTATCATCATGGTTTAGTAAGATAGAACCTATGTCTCAACATAATGGATGATGATCATCCTTTTCTTTCTTTCAACCATTGATGTTAAACTTAATACTATTCCTAATTTGAGTTATTAAGGACCAGTTCCTTAATTAACTTCTATTCTGAAACCCCTTTTCAGAATCCCTTAAGGAATAATACATAATATCATAATACAGTTATTATCAACTTCTACATCTTATAAATCATTATTTATAAGTATTTGTGCCTTTCATTCTTAACATACTTAAGAATTACTCCTATAAGCTCCCACTCAAATTTTATGCAAATTACATATCCACTAACTATTTTGAACAATTTCAAAATCCTTTGATCAAATATCAAACTTGGAAATTTACTATGAGATACTAGTACTTTACTAGTTTTAAATCCACTAGACATTTAGCACACATGAATCAAATTCATTTGAATTTATCCAATACTTGACAAATTGTGCTTTTGTCATTCACCCCCTTTTTCCTACTATGGCTTTGCAGTCATTTGGGAAAATTCAAGTAACCCCTTTTACTTGTGAGATTCAGCAACGAATTGCTTTCTAATCTCAAGGGAAGTTTGCTTCTAGGATTTCTCGTAATTTAGTTTACCATTATTTCCTTTGTAGTTCGTAGGTATGTCACATTCCAAGAATCATGACAAATGATTCACAAATGTCTCCATACAAGATATGGATTACATTTTGAATCCTACTTCATGTAGTGAAAACACTAGTGGGGAAAACACAATGATCAAAATCATTGATTCTTTCCTTCTGTGAAGAGAATCGTTTAGGAACGTTATTCGTTGCGCTTCTCAACACTCTGATGTAGGGGTTTGAATCCTCATCGTGTTTTACACTATTTTCCATTTGCTTCATAATTGAGAAATATCACTAAAAGTGAGCTTTCTCAAGAATGCACCAAAATCCAAGCAATACAAGTTTTGCTTTCCTTTTGGTTTCAGCTATGGATTTCGTATTCAAAGTTTCCAATGAATACTCTACAAGGACTTATTCGTGATTGTTTTGATTATAGCGAATAACCCCAAAACTTTCACGAATTCAAATGGTTCACTACATTCTAATTGAGTGCTAACTATTTCTAACTAATGGTCTCTACATCTACACTACAACGATTTATTTGGTGCCTTCTATTCAACCCCTTTGATATCTAATATCACATTGTGATGCCTTGCATTTGATGTTTCAAAACGCTTTGCATTCCACAATTTCTTTTATGCCATTCTTATAAAGTTGAATTTCATTACTATTGATCAAATCATAGTAATTAGATTCTCTTTTATACTTATACCCTCTTATTGATGAAACACTTTGATCAAATCAAATAGTTTCATATTCATGTTTCTTTGGTAAACTACTTTACACATTTAAACAATCATATAATGATAATTACCATTTTCGTTAAAACACAATACATCGAATATGTATTTACTTTTAACAATTCTTTAAACACTTTGTATTCAAGTAATACATGGTGTTCAAGTTATTTTGCCGAACTTAGGCATGATTTATATGTGACAAGAAATCGAATGACTTTCACATATTATCACATAACTTTGAATTTAAATAATGGTTTCATTCATTAATGAACATATCATTAAGTTGGGTATTTTAAACAAGGCATTTTAATCTTTTACAAATGTTCATGCATTTATCAATTAGTTTCAAACAATAAGGATAATTCACAAGTAATCAAACAAGATATGAGCACGAATAGAAATCATTCATAAAAGTGGAACAACTGTTTGTTACAAACTCATATGATTAACCGTCTCACGAAGTGTGAGACACACTAAAGAAGTTCACAATCTCTTGATTACAAAAATCATCCTAAAACACAAACTAAATGATAAATGTCGAGGGAGAGTGTCGTTGGCCATCATCATCATGCTCGCCATCAACACGCAACGTCACCTCCTCTCCAGCAAGCACCTCTCATGCAGAAGGACCTGTTTTCAGCAAAACAGAACAAGTATCAGATATACTTAACACTGCAATGTGTTTGCAAGATTATAACATTTATAAAACTGTATATCAAATATATACCTTTGTCGTTGACGACCTGAGCGACATCTGGTTCAACCAACACATTCCTGAGATATGTCATGAACCGGTGGAACTCCATTTCTGTGTCGCCCCTCATTACGCAAGTCCTGACTTGTGCTTGGTAGCTTGGTGGCAGCGACCGCAGCACAACAGCGTTTGCAAAAGAGCCCGTAATCCAGATGTCCAGGAAGTATGCAAGCCTCATGTACACATCATGCATGTGCTCCAAGTGGTCGTCCAGTGATGAGTCCTCCTCCATCTTAATGGAGAGGAAGCCTCCCATCAGCTCATGCTCCCAAATGCGTGTCTGCTCCACGAAATGTGTCCTAAGCTGTAGCATCACTGAACAAGGGTTGACATCACCCATGAAAGGCCACAGCTCGTCCACCATTCCGAAACGCATCACAACTGAAATATAGGAGGCCAGCTCACGACGGAGATAGCGGTCTTTCCGCTCCTCTGGGTTCTCAAGGTCCATGGGCTGATCCAAATCCATCCCGTCGAGTATATAGTCGACCACGTCGTTCTCACTAAGGAGAACATGGAGACTGGCAACCCAAATGGAGATGTTCGATCCATCTAATCTGAGCTTCTCTCCTTCTAACCATTCAATTGTCAACACGAAAGGTCCATCTACATTTATAATTGCAAAAGGAATTTAGACTAAGTTTATAATTAAATGAGTTAATAATAACTCCACTTAGAAACACCTATCCCCAGTGAGGGTTCCTAGTGATAACACGACCCCTATCAGCCACATCTCCCCTGATCGTCACGGCCATCAATGTGGGTTCAAGGGTGGACGCTAAACGTCGGTCACATCATTTATGCGACTCGTGCTCGATCTTTTGATCATCCGTGTTCCGAGGCCACGCTTCTCTAGCGTGCTAGGCTTTCCAACTCAACCTTAGTGTATTCGCTGTGCAACATGGCTTACACCCACTGTATGCGAACGTAGATATGTCTGACACCCAGGCCTGTAACCCTGGATCGCCTCATACCGAAGAACTTTCTTGGTGGTGCACACTAAGGGGGAACACAATCATTGGTAGTTTTTAACAGGGATCATCTTATTAGGCTACCATCGAGTATCTAATACTAGCACACAATAAGACATACAAACAATAACATTGAATGTAAATGCTATGTGATATGGTCCTTCACGTTGTGATCTCCATCCGCCGTCACCGGGTTCCGGCGCCAGGGTTCCGGCGCCGTAGACACCAGGGTACCGGTGTCTTCCCGGCGTGGTAGTCTGTCACCTTCGTGACTATCTACTACTACGTAACAAAAGGTAATCACTTTACCTTTGCCACAACCATATCACAAAGCAACGCCCTCCCTGCAAAACAAAGTTAGACGCCTCTACTTTATCTTTGCATGTTTTACGTGGCTGAATGGGCTTTCGCACAAGAACCGTTCTTACCTACGAACTTTCAGCACAACGCTGATCACGTAGTTGTCTCTACTACACCCCTTTCGGGGCCCTCCATTGCAAATGGTATACCATATAATGCGAGAGAGACAGACACCCCCTAAGCCACTTTATACGGTACAATCTGTATGTCAAGCGTGGACCAATCTCGTGAATGAACACGTAAAGTCGGTTGGGGGCCGCTTCATCAAGCATTACTGCGGTACGCATAAGTACACGTGGGAGGGTAACAACTAAAAGATCAACGCCCACACGCTACATCTCGTGTGTTCTACCCGTACTCTCATTACTACGCATAGATCTAGCTCTGATACCACTGTAGGGGTTCCGCGTATGAAAACAATAAAAATTTACCCTACGCCCCTAAACCCCTGAAGCTGCCACAACCTATCTATTAGTAATACAGTAATGGGAGGGGCTTTTTGCGAACTTACCCTTGAAGACCGAAAAGCATTGTCAACGCTCAGGAGAGCGTGGTTGATGTAGACGAGCCGAAGCCGACCTCAAGGTCGTGATGAAGTCCTTGTGCTCCTTCTGGCTCTAACGACTTGAGTGCCTCAAGTGCGACACCTCGCGGGGAATTACACATGTCCGGTGCCTGACGATGAGTCCCGCTTCCCCGATCTAGCAGCAGTTGCGGAAGTAGAGCTCCTGGATCCGAATCCCGCAGCGCGACGGCGCTCCGCGGTGAAGATGTCTCTCGTTCGCGCAGTCCAGACTTGGGACCACGGTCACGAGAGAGAGGGGGAGAGATAAAATATCAATTAGAGGTCCTCCCAAAAGTGGGGAGACCTTTATTGATTATTGGTGTGTTTTTCTAGGCCAAATACCCCACTATATATAGGGGGGAGGTACTACCTCCCTCAAAGTCCCGGGATGGGACTAAAGGAGAGGATGGGGAGGTGGCCGCCGGCCACCTAGTGGGCCCCACGCTGGGGGGCTAGGCCCAGCCGTCCTCCCCCTTGGCCCCTCTTCCCTCTCTCCTTTCCCCTAATGGGCCCTCTCCCTCCGGAATTGGCCGATTAAGCCTTTTTGACCTTTAATTGATTTTCTCTTTATTAAATAATTGTGAATAAATGATTAAATCAATATTTAAAATTCATTCACATATTATTCAACCTCCGTGGCCATGGAACACCTTCCACCTCCACTCCGGACATCCTTCGGACCTACCGAAACCCTTCCGGTTTTCTCCCTTCTTTTCTTCGGTGATTCTACCGATCCTATAAACACTCTCTAAGCATCATCAAGCCCTTAAGCGTGATACCCCACGGCTCGGGAACACTCCAGACATGGTCGGGACACTCCTGCACCAATGATCGACAGAGGGACCTGGATGGCCATGTGACCCCTATGCGTTCCATGAAGATCTTTTGTCGTTTGAACCGGGACAGTCGTGTCTTATTCCCTTTGTCTCTCGATACTTTGCATTGCCTAAGATCTGATCAATGACATCACCATGTTGTGTTCAATCTCGTTACTGAACAACGCTACTTGACTCATTCCGACAAGTGATACCCCCGTGATCAAATCACACGCTGCGCAACTATTGGATATAACTTCTCCGATTGGGCCCTTGAGTATCTTCCCGTCACATGGACGGACAAATCCCGATCTTGACATATATTGCCTCTACGGTTTCCTCCGAATACCTAAACACACCTTCATAACCACTGTTTTACCAGATGGCGTTTGATGCTATCTAAGCACTCTCGGGAGAAAGTGATTGATATAGCCTCATGGTCTAAGGAATAGTCTACGAGGATCCTTTTCTAATCATCGTAACTTGAACTTCGTGACATGATCGAGTCACAATGTTTAGGTTGGGTATTGGTTCATCATCTCATTCTTAGAATGAGATGACCTCATTTCCAACTGGCATAAATGCCACATGATCAGGAAACATGATCATGTGTTGACCAATGAACCAGTGACTAGAGTTTCACTGGGAACCCCTGGTTGTTTATATATCACACGTGTATTGATGTTTCCACTCAATACAGTTATAACATGATATAAAACTTAATCATAAACTATATGAAATATGATAATAGTCCTTACTACTATTTGTCTCTAGGGCATATTTCCAACAGAAACCTCCTCCTTGAGTGATAAGATTGATGTTATTACATCTATGCTTGTTAATGGGAAAGCCCATATTGATCCAAATAATGTCCCTTTAGCTTCTTTGGTTGCTCAAGAAGAGCAAGTTGATGTGAACTTTATAAGAAATAACAATTTTGGCAATAATGCTTATGGTAATAACAATTATAGGCCCTACCCTCCTAATAATACTTATGGCTATAATGGTAAACCTGGATTACCTAGTGAAGGAAGAATTTTAGAAGGTTAAAGAGCCACTAAAAACTTCATGCAAATGCAATATGAGTAAAATAAACTATTCACTAAAACTATGGAGGAACAATCTACCATTTTGAAGAACATTAGCCATCATCTTGAGAGTTTAAATAGGGAAATTCCTAGTTTACAATTGAAACTCTCTAATGCTGAAAGGAATATATCATCTTTGGCTGAAGCTCAATCTTCTTTTAATAAAATGGCTGCTAAACCTGACACTAATGATAATCCCTTTGCAGCTACTAATGCCATACAAGTAAGAATTGATGAAAATGTTAGACTATTAGCTGAATTACATGCTAAGTGGGAAAGAGAAGATGAAATTGCTAGAAACATTAGTGTTTCTACTATTACCACCACTAGTGTTGAGGATAGTAATAGTTCTACTACTTTAGATGACAAATTTGATTTTGATCTTGATGGTTGTAATATCTCTGAAGTTATTAAGTTCCTACAAAAGCTTGCTAAAAGTCCTAATGCTAGTGCTATGAACATGGCCTTTACAAAACACATTAATGATGCTCTCATAAAGATTAAAGAAGAAAAATGAAACATAAAGCTTCTATTCCTATAAAAAAAGATGGTTGGGAACCCATCATTAATATGAAAGTGAATGACTTTGATTTCAAAGCTTTATGTGATCTTGATAATAGTGTTTCTATTATGCCTAGAAGGATTTATGATATGCTTGATTTGCCTCCACTTGAAGATTGTAATTTGAATGTCCCACTTGATGATAATGCTAAAAATAAACTCATGGGGAGTCTTAATGATGTTCTTATTATGGTTAACAATGCCTATGTCCCCGTTGATTTCTATGTTTTGGATGTTGAATGCAATGCTTCTTGTCCTATTACTTTGGGAAGACCTTTTCTTAGAACTGTTGGTGCCATTATTGATATGAAAGAAGGCACCATTAAATATCAACTCCTACTTAATAAAGCTATAGAACACTTCCCTAAGAAGAGAGAGAAGATTTCTTTTGCTTCTCCTATGAAAACAAAATTTGGTCTTAATGCTTCTTCATTTGAGAACACTTGATTCTTTCTTGCTTCTTATGCCTAACTTAAAGGCGTTAAAGAAAAGTACTTATTGGGAGATAACCCAAAAGTTTTAGATGAGTCTTGAAAGTTATTACCTCTGTAATAACTACTCCTTATCCTTTTTATTTGCTTTTTGTGCCAAGAGTAACCTCTAATGAGAGAGAAGTAATGATTGGGAAAGTTGTTGTCCCGAAACAGATTTCTATGCTTCACCATAAATATTTGTGTAAAATCTCTGAACATCTTTTTGAGGCGTGCATTTTTGTGCTTCTGCCTCAGGTTGTTATCCAACTTTCGTTAGTTCAACACTTTTTGATTTGAGCAATAGAAGGTCTACGAAAAAATTCGTCTTTACCTGCTGGTCTGTTTTGACAGATTTCTGCCATTTTCTGCATTTGCTTCTTGTTGGTTCCTTTTTGAGTTCTTTTGGGGAACTGAGCTTTTTGAGGGAAGTGCTACAGTAGCTAGTGTTATAATGTAAGTTTATTTGGTGTTAGAACTGAACCTTAAGACTTATTATCTTGAGTGCACTAATGTTGCTAATAAAGATTGTGTGAAGGAAAATTTTTAGGTGTATGGAAGGAATGAGTAATGAGATGAAGGATGGACTAAAGCTCAAGCTTGGGGATGCCACACGTGTTACCCCAAGAAATATCCAAGAAGTACAAGCGTCAAAGCTTGGGTATGCCATCCCCTTCTTCATCAATAAAAATCTCAGGTTTCTTCCAAATGCTTCGTTTTTATTGTTTCATGCACAGTTGTGTTGTTCTTGGAGCGTCTTCTTTTTATTTTTTGTTTTGGTTTTTCGTTTGATTTGTTTGCTTAGTTTTCTAAATAAATTGGTTGGACCCCCTCTTTCATACATTGGTTTGCAAATAGTTTGGTTTGGTTTGGAAAAGAGTAGGAAAGTTCATGCTTATGTGGTAAAAAGAGCTCGTTTTTGACTGTGGCCTATGCTTTGTCATGCCATGCTTGATATTGTTTTGGCTTTATGCTTAGTATTCTTTGTTGTAGCATGACTTGTTATAAACAATTGAGATTGCTTAATGTGCCTTGGATGAATCATGCGTTGTTTTAGCATATTAAATCATAGTATAGTGGTATTGTCCTTTGATGCTTTATTTGGGTTGACTTGGCGCATGCTCACACCATGTTATGACTATCCAAAGTCACCATAGCCTTTATGATCCTTTAGTTTTCAACCTGTAGTATCACTTTATGCTTTGATCAATAATGTTTTGTCGCTCTGCATGATTATGGCCATTATTGCTCTCTTAGTTTGTCGCTCCCAGTCTTTTGCTAGCCTCCACAACCAAGTATGAGTTCCACTCATGCATCCAACTCCCTAAACCAAGTTATTCCAAAGATTCCAGCATACCTACCCATTAGCTTATGCTATTCCAAGTATATTCATGCTTTTGTTTACCTTCCAAATTAAACTTGTTATGAGAAAACTAGTGATTAAAGCTCTCACGAACTTGATGGCACACTTTACTTTTCTTGCCCTTAATAAACTTGAACCATTGTGTCGTCTATGTTGTATATGCTTGCACTTATTTGTTGGGAATTAGCAGAACCATGCTTTCATGGGGAACGCTTTCAACATTGCACTTGGTACTTGTACCTAGTTGATATCATGCTCTTTTGTATATGGATGTCGTCGGTGTGAAATGAAAGGGGAGCTTGTAAGTCCATGGAGTTATGTATATGTGTTAGAGAAACGCCTGGGCCGCTCGTCTAATCCATGCTGACATTGTGGAAACCTGCAGCGTAACCATAATGAGCTATCTATGAAGCATTCTTCTTATAAAAAAGGAGTCCTATATTGAGAAAAAAGAGAAAAATAAAAAAAAGATTATGAAAAGAGGAAAGAGAGAAAAAAGGACCATATTCCCATGGTAAATAAGAAGATTGCTGAGATGCTTGTTGTCTGCTTGCCTTGTCATTTTGATATGGGGATTCTTCCGTATCATCGGGCAAGGGGTACCCTGTTGGCGGTTCTCTATGATACACATGTACTTATGATGACAAGAACTTACCGGTGACTAAACTTGAGTAGCATGAGGAGCGGCCCTCGTATACAAGGGACATGAGATTTCTAACTTATACTTCATCAAGCATGTACACCATAGTTTGTTCACTTTAACCTTAATCACCTTCAAGATGCTTATGATAGGGGCAATGAGAGCTGAAAGCTATAAGTACCATAATTTTTGGAAGCTCTTTATGAGACTTGAATCCCTACTTCCTTCTATGAAGGCTCTTCTTCCACCATTATATTGAGTCTCCAGCTTCTACCTTTATGCACCTACTTTGAGAGCATAGTGGCCATTCTTAGTTCTATGTGCATTGTCCCAAGACTAGTTGATTGATGCATAACTTGATATTGCTTGTTTTAAACTATTTGTATCTAGTCACTCTTATGAACTTTGAAGGTTTCCTATGCATTTATATTTGCTACTCTATGAGGGACAAGCTGAATACTATTATGCTATGTTTTCTTTATGTGAAACAAACAAACGTATTGCAAAGCATTGTTATTCATGAATCTTTTGTTTGTGCCTTTTCATGTTGCATCATAGTTTCTTTGTCTTATTGCTAGAACTTTGTCTTTCATGTTATGATTGAAGTACTATGATCCCAGCTTTGAATGTTTTACAAATACTTTGATCAAGTCTTTGATGGTGCATGTCACCTCAAAAATTATTCTTTCTTTTTATCACTTACCTACTCGAGGACGAGCAGGAGTTAAGCTTGGGGATGTTGATACATTGCAGATGTATCTATAATTTTTGATGTTCCATGCTTGGTTTTATCCACTTTCTTATGTTTTGCCCACACTTTGGAGTACTTTTCATATGATTTGGTAGACTAACCTATTAACAAGAGCCAAAGTGCCAGCTGCCTGTTTTCTGCTGTTTTTGGTTCCAGGAAAGTCAGAAAATGAATATTCTTGGAATTGGATGGGACAAAAGCCAAAGTGCCTATTTTTTCAGAAATCATCAGATGCCAAAGTACGAGACGGAGAGGGGCCAGGGGGCCACCACACCACCTGGCCGCGCGGCTTAGCCTGGCCCGCGCCAAGGGGTGGTCTGGCCGCTTCTGGCACCCCCTCGGCCTCCCCTTCCGCCTATAAGATGCCCTCAGGATGAAAACCCTAAGTACCCGATCAAAAATTCACGAAAGAGTCTGTAGCCGCCATCATCTCCATCCCTAGATCGGGAGGGATCTGAAGCTCTTCCCGGCACCCTGCCGGAGAGGGGAATTCACCCTGGAGGCCTTCTTCATCACCATGCAAGCCTCCGGTATGATGCGTGAGTAGTTCATCCTTGGACTACGGATCCATGTAGTCGCTAGATGGCTGGTTCTCCTCCTTTGTGCTTTCATGTTTAGATCTTGTGAGCTCCGTTCATGATCAAGATCATATTTGTAATTCTGCATGTTGTGTTTGCGGGGATCCGATGGATATTGAGATGCTATTTCAGATTGATTATTGATTCTATCATGTCTTTGTTATTTGTGATCTTGCATGCATTCCGTTGTTAGTAGCTATCTTGGCCAAGTAGATGCTAGCAACTCCAAGAGTTAGTATTTATGCTCGATAGTGGGTTCATGCCTCTGGTAATCTAGGGAAGTGACATAAATCTCTAAGGTACTAGATGTGTTGTTGCTACTAGGGAGAAAACAACAATCCTTTGTTCATAGAACAATCGTATTGTTTATTTTACACGCACTTCGTAAAGCAATAATCTATTGCTTGCAACTTAATACTGGAGGGGGTTTGGATGATAACCTGAAGGTGGATTATTAGTCGTAGATGCAGTTGGATGGCGGTCTATGTATAATGTTGTAATGCCCAATCGAATCTCAAAGGAGTCAAGATGATTAGTATATGCATGTATTGCTTTCTCGATGTTTGTCAATTGCCCCGCTATAATTTGTTCACCTAGCATGTTATCTATCTTAAGGAGAGCCACCTCTAGTGAACTATGGATCCCGGTCCTTTCTTTTACATTTAATCTACAAACTGTTACTACTTTATGTTTACTTTCTGCAAACTTTTACTTCTTTTCATTCGATACGTTTAATCCTTTGTTTTCAGCAAAACACGGTGAGATTGACAACCTCATTGCAAGTTGGGGACAAAGTTCTGTGGTTGTGTTGTGCAGGTCTCCACGTTGCTACTAGCACCGGTAGTGTGGCCTGCCAAGGCTCAGCTAGCAACACCTTTGGGGTGTTTTATTGCTCCTACTGGATTTATAACCTTCGTTTCATAACTGGGGGAAACTTGCTATTGTGCTCATCATACCTTCCTCTTGGGGTTCCCAACGAGCTCTACATCAACCACGAGCCATCAACCCCTGATGAAAAAAGACAAATTCCTGCCGAATCGGCAGGAGGTTGCCTAGATTTGAACTACAAGTACATGATATAATGCTTGTGAATTTTGTTAAAAATTATTTATAGGTTCACAACATGCTATTTCATCAAAGATCCACTTCAAGTTCAGCGAGGCTCAGCCCCGGGCTAAGAAGCTTCATGCCCGCCGTTTTGAATATAGTTTGAAACGAGCATAAGAAATTGAAAAATGATCCAAACAATGTGAAACCTTCGGATGGTGTCATATTATGTGTCATAGTTGCAAGGAAAAATATTGAATTTGAAAAATTACAAACATTATAAAAATCCTTAACAAAATGAATTATCATGTTCGAGGTTTCATGGAATTTAGATCAAACCACTAATGTTATGGCTAGAATCAGGGCATAGTTTGTGCTAATGTGCCCATATTGTGCACACATGTGCATCTTGGGATGGCTTACGATGTTGCAGGATGAAGTTTTCCTTTTCAACATACGAAATAGCCAATTTCTATTTTTGAGGTGCCGAAATCGGGGTGTTTTGTGAAGCAACCACCAAATTAAAGTTTGGCATTGGTACCAACCCATTTTTCAAAAATACTAGACCACCTTAGATGGACAATTTCCCAACCGGTGTATCTGGAACCTTTTCGTCCATCCCTCATGAAAAACACAAATTCATGCCGAATCGGTAGGAGGTTTCCCATATTTGAACTACAAGTACATAATATAATGCTTGTGATTTTTTAAAAAATCATTTATAGGTTCACAACATGCTATTTCATCATATATCCACTTCAAGTTTAATGATCCAAATAATGTGAAACCTTCGCGTGGTCTCATATAAAGTTTTCATACATCACATAAAGTTTTCATACATTACATAGATTTACATAGGGTTTAGGGTATGAATTCTTCGTCGCGTATGTCAATCCCTTGCCTATGATCGCTTCTTAGGCCGTAACCATGGAGCATCTTCTTTGCTTAACGGGATGATTGGGTCAGTTTTCATGGTGAAGGGCGGAACTTCATCAAACTTATCATAATCTGCTGACATGTCTGTCTTGTCCTCGACTCCCGTGATGTTTCTTTCCCTGAAAGAACTATGTGACGCCTAGGCTCATCGTCTGATGTATTCATTTCCTTCTTTTCTTTTTTCGGTCTAGAGGACATGTCCATCACATAGAAAACCTGAGCCACATCATTGGCTAGGACGAATGGTTCGTCTCTGTAACCAAGATTCTTGAGATCCACTGTTGTCATTCCGTACAGCTGGTCTACCTTTACCCCTTATCCATTCATGTTGACCCAACTGCACCGAAACAAAGGGACCTTAAAAGTAGGTCCATAGTCAAGTTCCCATATCTCCTCTATGTAACCATAGTATGTGTCCTTTTCCCATTCTCGCATGTTGCATCAAAGCGGACACCACTGTTTTGGTTGGTGCTCTTTTTATCTTGAGCAATCGTGTAAAATGTATTCCCATTTATCTCGTACCCTTGGAAAGTCAATACAGTCGCAAATGGTGTCGCGACCAACAAGTAGAGCTGATCTCCAATAGTGGTGTCATTCATGAGATGTAATTGCAACCAAGTGCCGAAAGTCTCCATGTGATTTTCTTTAATCCAGTAGTCATCCTTCCCCGGGAACTTGGAGCGTACAACGTTCATGTCTTCCTCGATGTACGAAGCCACGAAGGTAGAACTTTGTAGAACTGTGTAGTGTGCTTGATTCAAAGAATGCACGTCCCTAAATATCATTGCTTTCTTTCCTAGCGTGCCTTTTCCACTCAGTCTCCCCTCATACCGTGATTCAGGAACACCAATCGGCTTAAGGTCAGGAAGAAAGTCTATACAGAACCTAATGTCCTCCTCTGTTCCATAGCCCTTGGAGATTCTTCCTTATGGCCTAGCACGGTTACGAACATATTTTTTTAAGACTCCCATGAACCTCTCAAAGGGGAAATATTGTGCAAAAATACAGGACGGAGAATGGAAATCTCTTCGACTAGGTGAACTAAGAGATGCGTCATAATATTGAAGAAGGACGGGGGGAACACCAACTCAAAACTGACAAGACATTGGACCACATCCTTTTGTAGCCTTTCTAGACTTTCTCGATCGATTACCTTATGAGATATTGCATTGAGAAATGCACATAGCTTCACAATGGGTACTCGAACATTTTTCGGTAGAAGCCCCCTCAATGCAACCGGAAGCAACTGCGTTATAATCACATGGCAATCATGAGACTTCAGGTTCTGAAATTTTTTCTCTTCCATATTTATTATTCCCTTTCTATTTGACGAGAAGCCAGCCGGGACCTTGATACTTCTCAGGCATTCAAAAAAGATTTCCTTCTCTGCTTTGGTAAGAGCGTAGCTGCTTAAGTATTGACGACCTTTATCAGTATGCTTGTTGTATGGGTCTTTGATACGTTGCTGGTCCTCTCCTACTTCTGGTGTATCTTTTGTCTTCCCATACACGTCCAGGAAGCCTAGCAGGTTCACGCAAAGATTCTTCGTCACATGCATCACGTCGATTGAAGAATGGACCTCTAGGTCTTTTCAATACTCAAGCTCCCAAAATATAGATTTTTTCTTCCACATGGCCATGTGTCCGGTAATGGGGTCTTTCAGAACAGATTGACCGCCAGGACCCTTTCCAAAGATTACTTCTAGGTCCTTCACCATACCAAATACATCAACACCTTTAGGGAGCTTAGGCTTCTTCTGGTAATCTGCCTCACCGTTGAAATGCTTGTCTTTCTTTCTTACTTGATGATTGGTCGGAAGAAATTTACGACACCCCATGTACACAACATTCTTACATTTATCCAAATATGTACCTTTAGTCTTATCTAAAAAGTGTGTGCATGCATTATATCCCTTGTTTGACTGTCCTGAAATGTTACTAAGAGCAGGTCAATCATTGATGGTTACAAACAACAACGCTCGTAGGTCAAATGGCTCCTGTTTGTGCTCATCCCACACCTTTACACCTGGTTCTTCCCACAACTGCAAAAGTTCATTGACTAATGGCCTTAGGTACACATCAATGTCGTTGCTGAGTTGCTTTGGTCCTTGGATGAGCACTGGCATCATAATGAACTTCCGCTTCATGCATAACCAAGGAGGAAGGTTGTAGATACATAGAGTCACTGGCCAGGTGCTGTGACTGCAGCTCTGCTCCCTAAAAGGATTCATGTCGTCTATACTTAGACCAAACCATAAGTTCCTCGCGTCACCTGTAAAGTTTGAGTACTTTCTCTCGATGTTTCTCCACTACGACCCATCGGTGGGGTGTCTCAGTTTCCCGTCTTTCTTACGCTCTTCTTTGTGTCATCGCAACAACCTGGCATGCTCTTTGTTTCCGAACATACGTTTCAACCGTGATATTATAGGAGCATACCACATAACCTTAGCAGGAACCCTCTTCCTGGGGGGCTCGTCATCGCCCTCAACATCACCAGGTTCATCTTGTTTGATCTTGTACCGACATGCAGTGCATATCGGGAATTTATCCATATTCTCGTACTTCTCACCGCGATACAGGATGTAGTCATTAATGTATGCATGTATCTTCTCCACATCTAATCTTAGAGGGCAGATAGTCTTCTTTGCTTCGTACGTTGTCTCAGGTAGCTCGTTATCCTTTGGAAGCTTCGGCTTCATTATTTTCAGTAACTTCTCAAATCCCTTGTCAGATAAACCAGCCTCTGCCTTTCATTTCAGCAGTTCAAGTGTGGTATCAAGCTTTGTGCTGCCATCTTCACAATTTGGGTACAACAACTTTTTGTGATTCTTTTGCATGGCCTCCAACTTAAGCTTCTCCCTTTCTGTATCACATTGTTGCTTTGCATTAGAAATGACCCGACCAAGACCATCAGCGGGCTCATCCGATGCTCGTTCTTCTTCTTCATTGCCACCTCCCTCTTCTTCATTGTCTTCCATTGCAGTATCACCGTATTCTTCAGGGAATATAGGATAGCTGTCATCATCCTCCTCTTCTTCATTTTCTTCCAGCAACAATAATATCCAGGCATGAAACCTCTCTGAAGCAGATGGATTTGAAGGATTCTCGGGGCAGAGTGCTCTGCCACGTTTCGACAGTCGACGCAGGGACAAGGCATAAAATTATCCACTTTGTTTGCCTTAGCCACATCGATAAATTTATCCAGGCCTGCAATAAAATCGGAACCGCGTCGGTCGCCGTACATCCATCGCGTCCGCGCATCGATCTGCGTCATAATAACTAGCCATTACAATAACATCGTGAATAGTGAAATGACCACCCTACATGGACACATGCAATATTTTTGTATCAGTTACAGATAAAGAAGATAAGGTTGCTAACCTCGGCCGATGATACCGTGTTGTGTGGACTTAAGTGTGGCTCGGACATTTCGTCGAACACCTTGTGTGCAATCAAAGGGAAAAAAAGCTAGCATCCACACCTCACACACAATCCAGCAAAATTTGGTGGCAAAGGGCAAAGGGCTAGGCTTATTTATAACCAGGGAATGGTCTTTGATCCCGGTTCGTGGTATGAACCGGGACCAATGCTCCGCGGAATGCCACGTGCCACGCGCGGGGGCATTGGTCCCGGTTCATGCCACGGTCCGGGACGGATGCTCCGAAATGAACCGGGACCGATCTCCAGGCGGCACGAATCAGGACCGAGGCCTGTCATTGGTCCCGATTTATGAGCTGAACTGGGATAGATGGCATTTGGGTGCTGGACCAAAGACCCTTTTCTACTAGTGGATCACGAGGAAGCTATTGTTGGGTATACTTGTCTCTTGAGTAATGTGCTCAATGTTGCAACAGTGGAGGCTTTAGCTCTGTTGAAAAGGCTAGAGTTTTTAGAACAGCTGGGTGTTTCATCAATCGCTATTCAAGCTGATTCCTTGGAACTAATTCAGGCGTGCAATTTAGATACTATTGATGTTTGGAGCCCCTTTTATTTTAGACGAGTGCTTCATCAAGCATGCTTTCAACGCTATTTCTTTCTTTAGCACCATATAGAAGAGAAGCCAACCAAGTGGCACACCAACTAGCTAGGCATGCTTATGTCTCTAACTTTTTAGTTAGTTGGATGGTTTCTCCATCATACTACCTTATTATGCCATTTGTAATCAGTGATGTAACGCTGTTGGATTCTAAACAAGATGCGCCATATTGGAAGCCTAGGGACTCACATAGGCTCTGAAATCGTGATCGCATTTCTAGGCTTGTCTAATGTCTACGAAAAACACTTCTTCCGATCTGGATAGTTTGTAATTAAGAATGACTCAGAATTTAGATTTTGGGAGGACAAGTGGCCAAAAACACTTCTTCCAATTTGGATAGTTTGTAATTAATAATGACTCAGAATTTAGATTTTGGGAGGACAGGTGGCTGGAAAATGCTACGCTCTCGAGAACAATTTCCAGCTCTATACAACATTGTTCGTCACAAGAGTGATACTATCACTACAATGTTGGAGCTTTGTCCACCAAATGTGATATTCAGAAAAGATTTAACTTGAATCAAGCTTGCATCTTGGGATGCTTGCTACAATGTTTGAAAAGAGTGCAATTATCACTAGGGTCCGATGAGTTTCGATGGAACCTACACATGAGTGATAATTTCTTAGTGGATTCCATGTATAAAGAGATTTTCCAGCCAGAGGTACCAGTTGATAACAACAACAAAAAATAGAAGATACCACTTAAGATAAAAATCTTTGCTTGGTACCTTCTTCAAGCAGTCATCCTCACCAAAGACAACCTTGTGAAGCTAAATTGATATGGGAGTACGAAGTGTGCATTTTGTCACCATGATGAGACAATTATACACGTATTATTCCGGCGAAAATTTGTCTATTCTATATGGTCAGTCATTCAATTATCTTCTAACTTATATTTGACAAATAGTGTTGCTAATATTTTTTACCGCTAGCTATATGGCATTGATCACAAGTTCAATTTTTTTTATTGTGGTAGGAGCCTAGGCGTCCCGGCTCAGCCTCGGTGGCATCCCCGGCGTACATAGAAGGTAATACAACTCGTACTAGGGTGGCGCTGCTAGTGGCACGTCAGCTGCATGGCACTTGGGAGTTTATGGGCCCGAACAAGGCCATGTCGGACCTAGTGTGTCCCTACTGCTGCGTCCGGCCTGCTACCGCCGACAACGGTGAAGGTTAGTCCCTCCAGCATGGTTGCGGTGCGGCCGTCCTCATTTTCTGATATTGCTATCTTCTCAGTCTTGTAGGCCTCACAATATTGGCCACGGTGAGACGACGATAGTGACTGCAAGACCGTGTTGCCGCAAGTTGGTGGAGCGCTACGGATCATTCGGGGTTGTGGTTTTTTGGGGTCGAGAGAAATCCATGTCATCTCGTCTGATGTTGACGCGGCGACTCCTGCAGGTGCCATCGTTCTTTCCTGAAGGGTGTCAGGTGTACCCCGTCCTCTGTCTGTTCTACGTACCGAGGAAAACCCTAGGACCATCCTGGGCATCAGCATTATCGCCGTCAGCGTCACATTTCTTCTTAAAGGTGTTTCTTGGCATGTGATGCTTCGGAGAGGTAGGTGCGTGGTGGGACAACTCTAAAGGGCGCAATAGTTGCGGGTCATCTTCGTTTTATCGATCTGTCGGTGTCAGCATTTGTTTCTCTTTTCTTCTGAGCATGGATGTATTGCTGCTGCAGCGTGCTCGTTGATTATATCTTATGTGTTGTTATATTAATATAGCGGGACGAAGACATGTTTCGAGAAGCAAATATAAATATAAATATTGTTGGGTCTCCTCGTCTAGCAAGATCAAGTCAAATGTTTAAATCAAGTTTGACCAAAATCAAGTTTGGAAAATATTCAAAACATTACCCGGGTCAAGCAAGTTAAATACTCTTTCCATTCTAAATTATAAATTGTTTCAAGTTATAAAATATTTTGGATTCGAAACCTATACACTAGAAGACGTACAAATACATGTATTTCAAAAAAGTTAAAACATCTTATGTTCTAGAACGGAGGGAGTATTAAGCTATATCCAGCTCAATAAGCTGCAATGCATAAAAGATTTTAATTTGTCCTCAATTTTATTTTACAAAAGTTAAGCATTCATGTTATGAAACACAGCTTGTAACGTTTTGCGGGCAAGTCCAAGGCCAATATCGACACGGCCAGACGGAGAAGCTCGGAAAGAGAACCTTGCAGGGCAGCCCCCAAAACAATTTGAACATGGTGTTTTTTTTAAGCAGATTTGAACATCGTGTTTTTCGTTCGTATATTTGTATCTGATCGTTCAAAATGACGCGATATATCAGGAAAAACGGGTCCCAGCCCGGTCCTTCCAAAATCCAAACACGAGTTCAGCTACGCACCCAAGCAGGCCGGCAAACCCCCAGATCCGACGAGACCACGCCACGCCACGCCACACCACACCGCACCGCACCGCCGCGAAGCCCTAGCTTTTCCGGCCAGTCCCCGCCGCCGCAGCAGCGATGGTGTACTTCGATTCGTGGGAAGAGTTCGTCGAGCGCTCCTTGGAGCTCTTCCGCAACGACCCCATCGCCGTACGCCGCTATCCCCTCTCCCTTCGTCCACCCCTCCCCGATTCCTCCTACTCGCATCTCGATCTAACCCGTCGTCCGTTGCCCCTCTGTGCAGACGCGCTATGTGATGAAGTACCGGCACTGCGACGGGAAGCTCGTCCTCAAGGTCACCGACAACAACGATGTACGGTCCCCGGACTTTCTGTTCTGCCTAGATTTGTGCTCGTTTCTAAATTCTTGACAAGTAGGTGGTGAAGTTTAGGTCCCAATCACCGGTGTCCCTACGAGATGAGTGTTTGCGACTTAGAATTCAGCCGATCGAGGGTTCTGGTAGATTTTATGAATGCAATTTTGTTGTGGCTTCCGTGCGGATGGTTTACCCTACTGTTTCAGACTGTTTATTAATTTGTGTGGTGTAGCATATCTTGCTAGACAGTAGCAGGTGGCTTGGGAAAATACTACTACGCTAGTGTTATGCGTAATTCAGCATTATCAAAATGCAATGACATCTTTTCTCAGTAGTTTAGACTAAATCTGAAGCTTATTTTCAAGTCAAGGAAGGTAGTGAGAGTGCGAGATTCTAATTGCAACTGAATGTCTGCTTGATATCATAAACCCAAGTGATTTTGCTATAAAAGCCTCGCAGCCGTTTGCATTATTATTGCACAGTACATAACCTAGTATGGGTATGTGTTCTTTTCGTTACTATATAATTGATGCAAATGACTGTTGTGTGTGAAGAAAGTGCTCTTATGCCCGTTAGTAAGTCTGTTGTTCCTGGCTGAATGCGAAGGCATGAAATAGATATTGGTGGCTATATGCTTAGTTTTATGGGATTTATCTAAGCGAACTTCTATTGGCTTCATCTGAGAAACGACTTAGTTTTGCTTTTGCATATATCATCCTATATCATCCCTCTGCTGGTAATGAAAACCTATTTATTATTTGCGTGTATCATCATATATGCATTTTTTATGGGATTAGTTAACCGCTAAAGGACTATTTTGTTAAGCTCAATCTTGAATGTTTCTTTGCACTGTTGGGAAATCTGTAGGTGGTGTGGCTCAACATGCGCTTGTGAAATACTGCAGCGTCTGGTCATGAATGTTGGAAATTGGGCCATAACTTATACCTTATTGTACTTGAGATATTAGATGTTTTTGTTGTTAATTGATTTTCAAATTAACATGATATACCTTTTATACAACTACACTGCCACACTTCATACATCTGGTTTAATGTATGAGCGATAGTGCAATCAGTACAAGCTGTTTCAGTCTCTAAATCCTAGTCCGTCTGACATGTTTGTGTTGAAATATAATATAACCATATAGTTGTGCATCTAATTGGGCCCGAAGATTTGGAAAGTGATAAACATTAGTTAGCATTTATTTATTCATGTATTGACAATGCATTGCTGCAAATGATTGAATTTCTTTATTTGCTTTGTGCAGTGCAGTGCATCTTTATCATATGTTACTTTAATCCTAATGTTTGCATGTATCTGTCTTGAGAAAACAAAGTGCGATCTGCAGCTCTGCACTTCTTTATCTATCCCTCCTTTGTAATTTTACTGATAGGTGGATGTGAAATATGGCATCCAGTGTCTGGATTATATATAAGCATGTCTACATTTTCTTATCAGATTCTCAATCATTCTATGATTGTGGTGAACTAGTTTGTTTACTTTACGCTCATCTGTTACTTTTCCTAATTAGAAAGCCATGACTGTGGAAGTGCAACCAAAAAATAGAATTACTGTCATGTGTCTATTTGACAACATCGTTGCTGCATGTTTATGTGCTAAGGCTACAGAGTATTGTAGTTGAATGAATCTAGGATTTTGTATGTTACTGTGAATAACCTTATGCCCTCATGGTAATTCTTTGTCAAATGAAATGGGAGTATTTTTTTATTCAAATGAACTTAAAATCTGAAATGCGTCATCATGTAGTGTTACTCCTGTTGTTTTTTGTTAGGGTTAGCACATTATCTCCTATGTTGCACACAACCTATCACTAGCTATCCACTGAATAGAAATGTGACAATTACATGCTATACAGAGAATACATAGTGTATAAAAAACTCAACTGTTACCAATCTATTGGCTTGGTTGGCATTGTGCTGTTATAAGGTAGGGGCCAAATATGTATGGTGCACGAGAACTCCTAGTGGATTGCCTATAACAAGAACCAGTATGGGAATCTAAACTGAACTAGCAGTATTAGGTACTGCCAAATGAATGTCTACACTTGTCACATCCTTTAGTCTTGACGTTATTCTTTTCATTAATACTTGTATCTATTCTCTTAATACTTCTATTGTGAAAGCACCTATCCTGTCTATTTTTTATCTTTGAAAAATCGTAACATTAAAAAATATATCAATGTGTCTGTTTTATCCGAATCTGGGATTGCATCGCTACTTGCTAATTTCGCCACAATGAAGTGGGAGGAATGAGAATGGAGTATTGTGTTCCTCTACTTTCTCCGGTTTCTTCTTTTTGCTATTTGAACTGGGGTCTGCAGTATGGACAAATAGAGATATTGCTTCTTACTTGTTATTGTAGAAGCAAATTAAAGTGCATAATGCCTAGCTTGCTACTACTTGAATGACCATCTATGGATCTCTTTTTTTTTTCTGAATGAATAGCAAATACAGATGCATAGTTCCCTCCGTCCCAAAATATAAGGCGCCTAAAGAGTAGTCAAGTCAACGTTTTCTAAGTTTGGCCAAGTTTATATAAAAAAATATGAACATTTATAATACCAAATCAGTGTCAACTGTCAACAGATTCACCATAAAGTATATTTTATTAATGTGTCCATTCAATATTGTAGGGTAGATATTATTTCCTAAATATTTGGTCAAAGTTAGTAAGATTTGACTTTTGACTAATCTGTAGGCGCCTTATATTTTGGGATGGAGGGACTATTATGTTGCCTAGCAGCGATGTCTTATAGATATTAATATGGCAGCTATATATATGTAGTTCAAACTTTGGTTGAAGTTGAGCACTCCTGTGTTACTGAGTGTATGTCAATTACTTGCAGTGCTTGAAGTTTAAGACGGATCAAGCTCAGGACGCAAAGAAGATGGAGAAGCTCAATAACATCTTTTTTGCTCTCATGACTCGTGGACCTGATGGTATGTATTCCCAGCGCTTCTCAACGTTTTCAGTTATTGTATCAAGCCCCAAGTCGTGTCTCACTAATTCTGATCCCTGATCTTCCCATCATGCAGCCGATATAAGTGAAGTTTCAGGAAAGGAACAGGCGGAGCAACAGCAATCGAAGAAAGGACGGGGCAGGAGGCAGTAGTATCTTGTTTCCGTTCTCAATTTCTTTCGGAAAAGATCACAACTGGTGTGGTTGGTGTGTGTGGACATGTGACTGGCTCCTGTTATGTTGTTCTGGAGGAAGTGTTGAGCTATCCGTGGATCATTTTCCTGGTACAGAATTGAGAAATGCACTTACGGCACAAACATGGTTGATAAGACAATCGAATCTTGACAGTCGTTTTTGGCATGTTTTGTTGATATTTTTCATTGAGCAATATAGCAAAATATTTTCTTGAAATGGTGATGTACACTGTGTAGGAACACAGGTAAATGCAATGGATCTCGCAGCAATAGTAGGGCTTAGTTTTTTTTACAGCAATAGTATGGCTCGGCTGATGTTGCGGCAACACTGCTGGAGGTGCTGTGCATGTGCCGCCTCTGGCAACGTAAAACTGTTTTGTTCGCTGGCTGCTGCAGGCGGCTCTGGCCCGTTCATGTGCTTCACTAATGGCTGTTCCACATTTGTTGGATTCATCGCATCAGGACCATGAGAACGTGCCCGTCCTGCGGTTATGCAGATTCCCCTTTGAATCCTATCTTGTAAATTGTTATATCATGTGGCTTGCTCCATTTCTGTCTCTGTCACCAGCATGTTAAGCCGATTCCAATGTTTGTGGTGCCTGTCTGCTTGGAGTCGAGTGGGAGGAATTCTGCAGTGTAGTTCTGTAGAATCTGGTAGATTACTAGAGGAAGAACGTGTTGGTAGGTTGATGGATATGCTGTACGTAACTTGCATAGGATGCTGAAGCCACGGAAAATCAACTTGGAGCCCGTCCACACACCCTGGGGGACTTTTTGAATTTTTTCAAAAAGCATCATTTTTTTTTAATATCTTCGGATAGTCAACAATGCAAAATACAAGTGTGCAAATTTTCAAAAGATCATATTTTGTATGTTGGGTGCAGCAAAAATGACAAACATGATAAATTTTGGAAAAACGGAAGCCCATTTCAAAATTGTCTCGTACACTTTTATCTTTTTTGCCGAGACCAGAATACAAAGTTTTTTTGCATGCTATTTTTCACGTGTGTATTATAAATCATTATCTATCTACGTCCCGGTATTTTTTCTGGATTTTTTTAAATCTTTAAATTTGAATCTAAAAAATAATATAAAGTCCACCGAACGGGCAGCAACGACCCTCTCAACACCGGCTCATATTCAAATTTTACTGTTCTGACAAATCTTTTGGGGCACAGGCTTTTTAGTTATGGTCGACGTGGTTGTTCTTCCTGACACAGCCGGTCAAACTAGTCTTGCCCTCAACCTCAAGGCCTGACGAGTTCAGCAGGTGGAAGCTTTCTAGGAGTGGGTTTGTGCTCCGCGGCCTTGGGGTACTCTTCTTTTAGCCGCCTGAAAGAACACAACTAATTATGCGCTTTCAAGAGTCGTCTGGATCATCATTTGGGTAAAGCGGCTTCGCTCACGCTCGATTTTTACATTGAGGTGTTAGCACCCAGGTACATAAACTTGCGCGTTTGGAGCAAATTTATACACAAACTTGTAAAACTGCACTCCACGGTAGATAAACTTGCAAGGTTGGAGAAAAAACTTACAAAGCCTCTCCTGGCAGACATGTGGCATCCACGCTGGCAGATAAATTTGCTAAAAAAAACCTCAGACAGATGAGAATCATCACGTTATGACCGAAGAGGATATTTAACGACAAGGCACCTGAGGTTCAGACCAAATTACGTCTAGGTGCCCGTGGTCGTTAGCGCCATCCCACGCGTTTGTCTGCGCACGAGGTGAGCCCTAACCCTAGTCTGTCCGTGATTGTTAGCGTCATCCCACGCATTTGTCAGTGCATGAGGTGAGACCTAACCCTAGTCCCAATGGCGAGCGCGGTGGCGGGGGTGGGCCGTGGAGGGGCAAGGTGAACTCGAGGGGAAAGGAGCAAGCTGTGGATAGTGCGCTCGTCGGCGGCGGCGGAATAGGGATTAGGACATCGAGGGCGACAGGGGTCCCTTCATCGGCGGTCGCTTGCTCTGGCAGCAAATTCGACGGCGGCGACTAGGAATTAACCTTCGTGGCCTACTATTCGCCAGATAAGGTAATCGTCTGCCCTTCCCTCCTTCGTTGTGCATTTGTATAGCAGAGGAAGTAGCTGTTAACTGAAAGGAACAGTGCAAAGCAAGTATCTGTTAACTGAATTTCGTTCACTTTCACAAGAATGTGGAACAGAAGAGCAGGGAGCAGCATAGGAAGGAGAAACAGAGCAATGAGCAGCAGAGGAAGGAGATGCAGAGGAAGGATCAGCAGAGCATGGTTCGAGAGATTGGAGAAGAGAACATTTGTTTGAAGCAACAAATTGCAGAGCTCGAAAATGAGTTAGTGAAGCTAAAATATAGGAGAAAAGTGAGGATGAAGATGTAATTGGCAGAGATGAGTGCTAGGGATAAAAAGGAATTAGTTTTTCTACTAGTGATTGTCATTTTAGTGTTTGCACTCACTGTTATTTTAGTGTTTAGGTGATTGGTGTAACACAATGATGTCCCTTTTCTAATGGAATATGTTATCTGCGTAAGAACATGTTGGTGCAATTTCCAATGGAATAAAAAGGCCTTTGTTTGTGTGTTCCTTTTCACTATTAAGCTTATGGCATTGTAACTGAATATTCTTGCAATTCCTAGACAATGAAGAGTAGAAATTTGTTGATTTCTTATCTTAGCATTGTAATCTTCTTGGAGTGTAATAAAATGCTAGCATTTCCATCATCTTGATATAGTACTGACTATTACATGAATAAAGTTCAGTGATGAACTAAGACTTGGAGGAATCAAGAAAATAAGTTCAAACATGAACTCATCCAATAAACATAGTTTTTAGTAAAAAATATATTACTTTCTTCACTGTGGTTCATGTTGAGTAACTTCAATCTCATTTGCTATTTCCTTAGTCAGTACAGTTTCATTTAGATCAGGAATCAACCCTTCATCACCAAACAATAGGTGGTAAAATGATCATGGTCCTGTGGTGTATCTTGTCCCTGCTACATTTGCATTACCACATGATGGTCCATTAGTGTTCCCCTCGCCTCATTTCTTTTTCTTTTCTTCCCTCTTCCTCCTGAAGTTGCTCTTCCTCTGGTTACTCCTCTGCCCCAGTTAGTGTAGATGTGCTTCCTGTAGCTTTTGTTGTCTTCTTGTTACTCCTCTGCCCTCTACCTCCTGAACCTGCTCTACCTCTTGCTCCCCCAAGCTGCCTCTTGTCTGTGTTGTTGTCACTCTTCCTCCAGCAATAGGCAAGGTATCCCTTGCAGCATCCACGAAGGCACTCTCATCAGGTAAATGATTAGTTGGCCTAGGAAGTGACACATGGGCAAATTCCTATGGTGATAAAAATCACATGTTAAATGAAATGAATCAGTACAAATCAATATGCATGCACAATTAGTTGATATTGATGAGAAATGGAAGGCAAACCTCTTGACACATTCTGTAGACCATCATATGATGTTGATGAGTAGGAACTTGTGTAGGGTTGGGGGTTTGGGCTTGTATATGTTGTCAACAGTAAGAAATGTAAGTTAAGAAGCATATCAAGGAAAGTAAAAATTAAGCAGCATATTAATTCATCTGATTCAATACCCACAGAATTGTTGGTATATCCACATCCCCATTTGCATCTTCATCTTGAATAGACACATTGCTTTGTTGTTCCACATATTTGGCATTCCCTTTCTCATTGTGCCCTGCTTGTCTACATACTGAACAACACATTGGCACTCCTGCCTTTATAACCTTCTTTGACCCATCCTTTTCCAACTCTTCTATTGTTTTCCTCCTATTTTTCTTACGCCTCCCTAATACTTTGGTGAACAGAAGTGCGTGGGGCTCCTTGTTTCTTTAACCAGTGACACCTAGCTCTAAGTGGTGCCAAATTGTAGGCATATGCCTTCTTGTATGTCTCTATTGAATAGCAGCTATGGACAAGTTTTTATGGATCTATCATGTCATTTCTGTAGCAAGCTATTGCATGGTGGTATGGTATACCTGTCAACTTCCATCTCTTGTAGTCACATGTCCTCCCCTTGATATCAACAATGTAGCCTCCTTCATATTCTGTTGAATCAACTTTGAAAACCCCTCCTCCTGTTGATGGACAATCAACTTGTAATTTGGCCATGTTTTCTGCCATTGGGGTTTGTTGGTTGACCTTGGAATTTCCCATAAGTCATTCTTTAGTGTCTCTCTGTTGTGTTTTTTATGAATATTTCCATAGAGATGTCTAACACGGAATCCATTTACAGAATCAGGAAATACTTTCTTGACTGACTTTATAAGTCCCTACACAAATAAACCATGAATTTTAGAACAGATAATAGTAGGGTAGAGAGTCCAAGTGGGAGAGAAATATTACAAGGAATTTACCTTCTATTTGTCACTCATTACTATGTTTGTAGAAGTATTTGTGATATTCAAATCATCTCTTAATGTTGTCAAGAACCACTCCCAAGAGCTTGTGCACTCCACCTCAACTACCCCCATTGTTATTGGGAAGATGCAATCATTGGGATCAATTCCAACAGTAGTGAGGAAAACACCCTTGTATCTTGATATTAATGCCTTGAGCTCCCATACTCTCTCACACCTATGCTAATCATAGTATTCCCTCATAGTAATCGCTTCATGCCTACTGTCTGAGGATGCCTTCAGTAACCAGCTGTACACTCATATTGGGCATTCTCCTTTGCACACAACATTGAGCCTTCCAATCTCATTTATGATTTTCTCCACCTTAACTCTCTCCTTGACACTATAGGCCTTTATAGCAGCTCTCAACTCTTGGACACATGAAAAAACCATGCCTACATTGAATTCTGGGTTTTCCATATCAACTTCGGCATTAAATACACTGTACTTGTACTTCAATTCCATATCTTGATCTTTGGTCAACTGTAAATCTTCATGCTCCAGACCTACATCATCCTCTTGCTCTACTATGTCCATAGCTTCATTATGATCATCATTTCCTGTCAACATTTGCTTCATAGATGTCATCTCACCATCTTCAGCATCCCAATCACTGTCATAGAATTCGAAATCTATACTCCCTTCACTAGTTGCTTCTTCATCCAAATCTTCAGATTCTTCACCTTCTTCCATTTCATCTTGTCCTACTCCCGCTCTGTTTGCCACTTGAAAATTTGCTGGATTGTGCTGCTCTTCCATGTCATTTGCTGGAGCAATGACAGCCTCTGGCTGCTCTGGCCTAGCATTAAGTGTTGCATCCTTTTTGAGTCCCTTCACAAAATTGCCATGATCTACAATGAGATTAAGTGTCTTGTGCTTCCTAGATCCTACTATGATTGAAAAGATGTCAGCATCGCTCTCAATGCAAATAAGCCCATCAGCAGTTCCTTTCCTAGGCAAGACCCAAAAGACACTGGTCCTTTCATGAATCTTACATCCAACCTACCTTAGAAAATATTCAGTCCAATGAATGGACCAAGTTTCACAGTTGTAGTTATCAAAAAAGTCAATTGTGCCATCCACATAATACAGAGGCTCATGCAATCCACAAAAGAACCCATTATGCTACATTACTACGCCAAACTTGTCATGATCATCACGAATGGCTACACAAAATTCAGAGAATTCAGTTAGTAAATTAAGTTGCTTTACTAGATTCAGTTAAGCCAATTGAATTAATGAAGTTAAATTGAATACATGTATGAGTGAACACAATTTAAATCCTTTTATACAAATTGAACAATCAACACAACTAGAATTGGATTACTAGCAATATTCATCAGAAATTGTAGTAAAAGTAGCACCTTTTCTGTATTTCCATATGCATCAAGTTTCAGAGAAACATGACAACTCAAATATCAACATTTTCCTACAAAACTAGCCCTGATTTGTTCTTAACCAACAAGATATACCTACCCAAACGACTACAACACCTAACATTCATTCCTAATCCATGCCATGCATGTGCACACGAGAATCATGGCCGCCATCAGATCCATGCTCACATTGACGGAATCAAGAGGCTGTGTACACGAAAAACTCGAGGAAACACAAAATACACAAGGAAAATGAAGATTCCACCAATTCTCCCACTGATCATCGCCGTCCATGAACCCTAGACTAAACCCATCCATGGACAACCATGGAGGAAATAAACAGAGAGGAGTACCATAATCGAGCGCTTCCATGTTGTACCGGCGGTAGAAGGGATCATCCCCCATGGACGCGTCCGAGGCGATCGCCACCAGAGTTGATGGCATGGTCGAGAGGGAGGCGCCGAAGCAATGGAGGCGATGGAAGCGCCTTAACTGGCGGGGATGAAGCAACCGTCCAAAACAGCCACGCTAAGACCAGTGGCACTTGATGTAAATTCGGCCAAACTCGTGTCTAGTTTCTTTAAATGCACGTGTTGCTCCCTCTTCATTATTCTCATCTGTCTGAGATTTTTTTAGCAAATTTGGCTGCCAGCGTGGGCACCACATGTTGTGTCAGGAGATGCTTTGTAAGTTTTTGCTCCAACCTTGCAAGTTTATTGTAGCATGGAGCGCAGTTTTGCAAGTTTTTGTATAAATTTGCTCCAACCACGCTAGTTTACGTACCTGGGGTGCTAGCACGAGAGATGTCGAACACTGCTGGGGGCACGTTTTTATCCAGGACCCATGCAGACCCGTCTCCAACGAAATTGCCTTTTTTGGTTGCCTGTAGGTCTCCTGCGTTGTGTCTAGTGCGCTTATTAAAGCAGTCCAATGGATAAAGCTCGAATCACCCATTTTTTGTGGAGCCTGCAGAGCTGAGCGCGAAATGGGACACCGTCAAATCGTTGCACAAGGACGTTGATGAAGTTTGGTGTACATAGCCAGTACTAGCTATTGTAGTGAACCAGTTCTTTTGGTAACACGGATGTGTACCCCAACCGTTACTGATTTGTTAGGTGGCATGAGATGCACCTAACTAAAAGCTACCCACTAGTATCTATAAACTTGTTGTGTTAAGCACCTACTTTTATCTATTGTGTTGTGTGGTAACATGACCAAATTTGGAAGAGGTAAGTGTATCTAACTTGTGTGTGCAATGAGAAGGAAGCAGGAGACAACCTAATAGACGTTGATTGCATCTGCTAGAAAAGTTAAGCAACTAAACAGGTTGCACATTCAATTCAAATCAGAGTATCTCCACCGACAGCCCCCAACCTGGCCCCAACCAAGTTGGGGATGGAGGCCAAAGAACGGCTAGCACCGGAGGCCCCCAACATGTTGGCAGTTTGGGCCACCCACTAAACGTTCCGGTACCCCCTTAACGCACCGGCAACCAGGGGATGGTCTGGGTCTTCCACCAACACGCGCCACGTCGGATGCCTGCGCCCGTTATTGCCGGGCCTAGTTGGCAGCCACTCAACGGGGGTGGTCAAAGTTATTTATGACTTTGCGCCATTTCCGTGCATGCCTGCGTGGTTCTTCGCCAGGTTTAGACACCAACACGTGTGACGGCTCGCCTCCTGGCGAACTAGAGTAAATGGTGATGTGGTCGTTCAGCCTACCCATGGTGCCTATAAAAATGCAACTGTCGCACACCCATTGATGACCCACAAGTATAGGGGGTGTATCGCAGTATTTTCGAGGGAAGTGAAACCAAATTTATTGATTCGACAAAAGGGGAGCCAAAGAATATTTATAAGCCTTAACAACTGAGTTGTCAATTCAGCTGCACCTGGAAACAATCTTGCTCACAACAGTTTATCAGTAGCAACAGTTTTGTAGTAGCAATAGCAGTAAACAGTAGGATTAAAGCGCGGTAGGCATAGGGATGGATGGACGGGCGTTGCATGGAAAAGACATTTCATATAGCAATCAAGACATAGGGCATTTGCAGATAAATAAGATAAATCATCCAAGTACTAAATAATCATAGGCATGTGTTCCATATATAGTCATACGTGCTCGCAATGAGAACTTGCACAACATCTTTTGTCATGCTGGCCCGTTTGCAGCGGGGTCTAAAGGGAACTACTGGCAATTAAGGTGCTCCTTTTAATAGAGTACTAGAGCAAAGCATTAACACTCCGTGAACACATGTTATCCTCACATCAAAGCCATTCCCTCCGGTTATCCCGATTGTTGTCACTTCGGAGCCTTTGGTTCCGGACAACAATGTGTGTATACAACTTGCAGGTAAGACCATAAACAATACTATCATAATGAATAAATAACATGTTCAGATTTGAAATCATGGCACTCGGGCCCTAGTGACAAGCATTAAGCATAACAAGTTGCAACAAAGTCAAAAAGCACTAATAATAGACACTAGGCACCATGCCCTAACAATCTGATGCCATTACATGAACGATCTCATCCAATCCCTACCATCCCCATAGCCTACAGCGGGGGATTACTCACTCATAGATGGGGGATCATGGATGGTCGATGGAGAAGCGATGGTGACGATGATGGCGATGATCTCCTCAAATTCCCCATCCCGGCAGGGTGCCAGAAGAGAGTTTCTGGTTCCGAATTGTGGAATCTGATAGTGGCGGCGTAGCGGAACTCTCTCTGGAAAAATGTCGAACCCCCCTCGGATTTTAGGTGAAGAGGCATCTTATAGGCGAAGAGGGAGGCCGAGGGGGCAGCCGAGGCGGCCACACCACCCCCTAGCGTGGACAGGCCTGGCTCGCGCGGCCAGGTGGCGTGGGCCCCTCGTGGCCCTACTCCGTCTCATCTTCTGGCTCCATGAGTCTTCTGGTGAAATATGATTTTTGGCATATTTTCCGGGATTTTTCCTGATAGTTGATTTTTTGCACAAAAACTAGACACCAAGGTAATTCTGCTGAAAACAGCGTCAGTCCGTGTTAGTTGTATCCAAATCACACAAGTTTAGAGGAAAAATAATAGCAAAAGTGTTCGGGAAAGTAGATACGTTTTGGACGTATCAACTCCCCCCAATCTTAGCTTATTGCTTGTCCTCAAGTAATTCAGTTGAAAACTGAGTGCGATAAAAGAAACTTTCACGAACACGTTTGCTTCATATGATGTATATATTCTCAGCATATGATCAAGTACTTAGACAATTCATAATAAGGAGTATGCAAAATAAGGTCACTCAATAGCCATTGCAAGCTATGAAGAGATTTCAACTCAAAAATAATAAGTGGCATGGAACATAAACATAAGGAACATTGCAATGCTCATAAAAAGGTACGATAGAGTGGTATCTCGCTTGCCTTTGATTGTAGGGAAAATATAAATGCCCAGGCACCTCTGAAGTTAAGGTGAAGACTAGAAGTAAAGATATCAGTGATACAAACATCAAAGTCATGATATAAATAACCAAGTTTTGAAACAAGAACATGACACTAAGAATGACAACTATGCTCTCAAGAAAGTGCTCAAAGAATAAGTGGTGACTCAACAAGGAAGTGAAAAGGTTTTGAAAAGTTTGAAAGGGTTCCAAATGCTTAAAGTATGGTACTTATTAGCTTTGAGCTCGCATTGCCCCTATCATAAGCATCTTTTAGGTGATTAAGGTTAAAGTGACACAACTAAGAGGATATGCTTAACAAGTTATAAGTCGAAGTCTCATGCCCCTTACTTACGAAGACCGAACCTAATGCTACTCAACTTCAGTCACAAGTAAGCTCTTGTCATTGTAAGTACATATGTATCATAGAGAACCGCCAAGGGTACCCCTTGCACATGATACATGAGCTATCCCATAATCAAAATGACAAGGCAAGTAGACAATGGGCATCTCAGCAATCTTTTCATTTGCTATTTGCATAGGTTTTTATTGAGGATGCTTCATAGAGTGTTCATTATGGTTATGCTGCAAGTTTCCACCATGATTAGGCATGGCTTAGGATAGCGGCCTAGGCGTCTCTCTAACACACATACAAACTCCATGATCTTACAAGTTCCCCTTTTATTTCACACTGCTGGGATCCATAAGCAAAAGAATCATGATATCAACGGAATAGTAAGTGCAATGTTGAAAGCGTTCCCCATGATACATGGTTCTACTAACTTCAACTTATAAAGCGCAAGCATATACGCAACAAAGATGGACACAATGGTTCAAGATTATTAAATGCGGGAAAAGTAAAGTGTGCCATCAAGTTCATTAGAGCTTTACTAACTAACTTTCTCATAACAAGCAAACATTTTATTCGGAAGAAAACAAGGCATACTTAATATGCACGGAATAGCAAATGATGCTAGTAGGTAGGTATGGTGGACACTTTTGGCAATATTGGTTTTGGGGATTTGGATGCACGAGTAAAGATTATACTCAGCACAAGTGAATGCTAGCAATAGAAAGGGATCAACAAACGAGTGAGCAATAACTGTCATAATCATGCTTGCAACAAAACATGACTAATTATGGCATGAAAGTGATTCCAGAACCCTGAGGCAAAATAATTCATCGAGGCTTCACTGATTGTTTCAGTCATTTGCATGCGTGAGCATGTGCAAGTCAATTCAAGTGAAACATTCAGAGGAGGATACCACAGTGTCATACCAAGTCATGAATAGAACAATGCAAGCAAACATTCATATGACATGCTACAAACTATTAGCAAGCTAGAGCTAATCATAAGAATGCAAGAACTACTAAGCATCCATAAATAACATACACCTTACATGAACGAACTAAGCATGCCCACAATGATGAGTATATGTACAAAAATGAAAACAAATAGAGTTTGTTACCAGCCTCTTACCACACCTCAAGTTGTCATTAATCTTCATTATTGCCCTTCACTTGTGTGGCTTGAATAATAACATGAAACCGAACTCCACTGAGGACTGCTGAACCCTGCAACAAACTTCACAAAACCAAATAAGAACAACAAATATTTTTGGGTTTTCAATTCCTAAAGGCAGGAACCAAAAGAAAGAACAAGCAAAGCGAAATCTTTTTGGGTTTTTTGAATAATCAAAAGAAGGCTAAAAGGAGAAAGGCAAACCAAGGAAAAAAGAAAAAGAAGCAAACAAAGAGAAACAACGAAAATATTTTTGGTCCTTTTGTGTTTTGGAAAGTAGAAACAAAGCAAGAACGAAAAATAAAAAGAAAATGAAACATGGATATACAAAGTGCCGACTGAACATGATAAGTAGATGAGTGTGTTGTCGGAGTACCTCCCCCTAAGCTTAGGCTTTTGGCCTAAGAGGGTATCAATCCCAATGCGGGTAAGGATTCCACGCCGGCGGGTCATCATAAGAATGATCGTGGTTAGGCCCTTGAGAAGAAGAAGAAGCTCCCCAGTCATATGTGGGCTGCTGGTACGAGGACTCCCCCTTATTCGAGGGCTGGACCAAATCATCCATAGCCTCCCTTCCAGTATCTTGCTCCTGCTAGGAGAGCTCACCCAGATACGTATCGAGTTCTTTCTGAGTGAGTGACCATCCTACCCTGGTATGAAGATTAAACAAAACAGGCGCAGGAAGAAGGACAACACGCTCTAACTTACTCTTTCTCCAACCGGCCTTAAGAAAGGTTATTTCATAAGACAAATCACTCAAATTAGACCAAGTGGAAACAAACTTATGTTGTATCATGGAATTAAGGTCAAGTCTATCTATGGGAAATTGTAGGTCTAAATGATGAGGCACTAAACCATGCAAAGCTAATACACGAGAGGCGATGATGCCTCCACAAATTCCACCTTTCTCGCGGTTTGCAGGAAGACGGAATGCTATCAAGGCACCCAAATTATAAGTCCTATCTTGTTTTAAAGTATCTGGGATGAATGCTAGTTCATACGAGGATAATTTATTAGCAGTTTTTCTAGCGAGAACAGACTTGGCAATAAACTAGGAAAAGTAGCGAATAGGCGGGAGATGAATATTACGAATTTTACCACTCTCCTTTGAGAAGCTGCTCCCTTGGAAAATCTCTACATACAAGTCCATGAGTGGTGTAGGTCGCTCCCTAATCTTTTCACACAATCCCCACTTAGGTACACTAATAGCTGCACAAAAATCATCAAAAGGAAGGTCGATAGCTATATTGTAAATTTTGTAGTGAACTATGGGGTTAGGCAAAGAGCAACTAAATCGAAAGTCCTGCACCACAGATATGGTTAGCTTCACAAATTGTCAAGGTTCATCTCCCACAAAGTGCTCCAATCCTGCATTAGTGATTAAGGTATGGAAATCTTGAGAGATCCCCGCAGCCCCCATGAATTCGGGGCATGGATAAATAGAAGGAAAAACCTCCTCCTCACGGTGGACCTTCATTACCGCAGGCACCCTTAATTCATGCTGGTTGAGTTGGTGTTCATCCATCCTCTTTTCTGAAATTTAAACATCCATCATACAAGTGATTGCAAAGTGATTACAAAATGAAAGGAACTACTTATAGGGACTTGTAAGAGGCCTAAACATGCATCAAAATAATTTCTCTAAGTATTGAACAAGCTTACAAGCTCTCACAACCTGTCACCTACAGTAGAAAAATACTCAAGATATAATCCACTAAACACAAATCTACTTGGACAAGCGAAGGAGTCACATACCGGAGAACAAATGCTCCAAATTTCAACAGCAAAGATGGGCTGAGCAAGGAGATCAAAAAATCGTGGACAAGAACAACAAGAACGCGAGTTTGAGCAATGAATTGATGTTTTATCGGTACAGAGAGCAGTGGCAAGTGAGAGAGTGAGTGGAGGGACAGGGTGGCCCACACCATGGCCAGGCGCGCCCCTGGTGTGGCCGCACCACCAGGTGGTGTGCCTGCCTGGTGGGCCCCCTGGTACTCCCTAGGCACTTCACTGCCCCTTTTTTCACGTAAATATTTAATATGAATTTTCTCGAATTTTTCGAGACACTTTATTTTTGAGCAATTTTCAGGTATTGATGCATGATTTTTCTGCAGAAAGATGATTTTGAAATGATGCAAAAACGAAACGAAACCTAAACTTCAGAAGTTCTAAGACACTCTAATATGCAAGCAACTAGCAACAGAAAAGTAAACTAAGCGAAAGCAAAAACTAAAATGGATAAAATAAAAGTAAACAAAGATAATCATGGTGGAAACATTGTTTTGTTCATTAAAATCCTTTTGTTAACAAGGTTGATCAGGTCTTGTTACCAAATATCTTTTTACATGAAACAAAACTTTGTAGTCCACTAAATGATTATGTTACCTCAACCTTGATAGCAATGGTCCCAACCATAATAATTTCATATTTTTCTCTTGGTATGGGACAATATATTTCTCCAACTTGAATGCCCTCAACATGTTCAATTGAATTTAAACCATAGGTCCTATCAATCTTCTTGGGGAAATATACAGTATGCTCCTTGTCATTGACATTAAAAGTCACATTTCCTTGATTACAATTACTAACAGCTCCTGCAGTATTAAGAAAAGGTCTCCCAAGAATAATAGACATATTGTCATCTTCAGGCATTTCAAGCACAACAAAGTCAGTTAATATCAATCAGTTTTGAGCAACTTGAATAGGTACATCCTCACATATACCAACAAGAATAGTAGTAGATTTATCAGCCATTTGCAAGGATATATCAGTTGGTATTAGTTTTTCCAATTGAAGTCTCTTGTAGAGAGAGAAAGGCATAACACTAACTCCTGCTCCCAAATCACACAAAGCAGTTCTAACATAACTGTTTTTAATAGAGCATGGAATAGTTGGAATCCCAGGGTCTCCAAGTTTCTTTGGAACTTTACCATTAAAGGAATAATTAGTAAGCAAAGTAGAAATTTCTTCATTAGGGATCTTCCTTTTATTAGAGACAATATCCTTCATATACTTTAAATAAGGAGGTATTTAATAGCATCAGTCAAAGGAATTTGCAAGAATAAAGGTTTCATCCACTCATAAAACTTGTTGTAGTGTTCATCTTCCTTTGACTTGTGTTTCTTATCAGGGAAAGGCATAGGTTTTTGGACCCAAGGCTCTCTTTCATTACCATGTTTCTTAGCAACAAAATCTTCTTTAGTGTATTTAGTATTCTTAGTGTGCCTTTCAGGTTCTTCTTCAACTTTTTTTTTTGGAGAATCGTTGTCCGCATTACCACTTTCAGTTTCAGCATCAGAGACAGATATCCTATTGGGATCTATAGCAGGTTCAGGAGATTCTACAATAGTTTTACGTTTCTTTTTTCTTTTCTTAGGAGAAGTGCCACTATTTTCAATTTGTTGAGAATCCTGCTCAATTATTTTAGGATGCCCCTCAGGATATAGAGGATCCTGAGTGGCAGCACCACTTCTAGTTCTAATTTCATAAGCATGTTTTTCTTTAGCAGCATTAACTAGCAAGTCTTTTTGTACTTTAATAAGCTGATCAATTTGAGTTTGAACCATTTGGAAGTGTTTAACAAGCATTTTAACATCATTAGAGGTTCTTTCCACAATATATTTTAACTCAATAATAGCTCTAGAGTTTTCCATTAGATGATTTTGCACTCTTTTATTGAAATTATCCTGCTTAACAATAAAAATATCAAATTCTTCTAAGCATTGATCAGGAGGTTTAGAGTAAGGAATATCACCTTCATGAAAGTGTTGGAGAGAGTGTACCTCAATAATGGATGAGTGGGAGATTGACTTACATAATTCTTCTATAGGAGGTAGATTCTTCATGTGTCCAGCTTTAATACCCTTCTCCTTAAGACATTTCATAGCTTCCTTCATCACTTCATCGTTTAGTTCAATAACTCCTCTCTTCTTTGATGTTGGTGTTGGCTGAGGCATAGTTGGCTCAGGCATAGTTGGCTCAGGTGTAGTTGGCTCAGGTGTAGTTGACTCAGGTGAAGTCTAGTCATCATAATTCTTGCTAATTTTAGCCATTAATTCCTCAGCATCTTCGGGAGTTCTATTCCTGAAAACACAATTAGCACAACTATCCAGGTATGTCCTAGATTCTTCAGTTAGTCCATTAAAATATATATCAAGAAACTCATTCTTAGGTAATGGACATCCAGCTTGTGCATGAATCAAAGCACAGATCCTTGCCCATGATTCAGGCAATACCTCTTTTTCTCCCTGTTTAAAATCAAAAAATTCCTGCAAAATAGCATGTCTAGCACTAGGAGGAAAATATCTCTGATGGAAGGTACTAATCAAGCCATCAGGGCTATCAACAGATCCAGGAGTTAAATTATTAAACCAAGTTTTAGCTTCTCCTTTTAGTGAAAAAGGGAAAATTTTAGCAACAAAGTAGGTGTGCATCTTAATATCATCAGAAAATAGGCCACTCATGGTAGAAAGCTCAGTCATATGTGCTACAACACTTTCATTCTTAGTTCCACAAAAATGTTCTTTCTCAACAATAGTTATGTAAGATAAACTGAGAGAGAAATCATAATCCTTATCTTTAATGTTTATGGGAGATGTAGCAAACTTAGAACCAGGATACAATTCAGGTTTTATGGTACGCCTCTCAAGGAGACTCTTAATAGCACTTTTACCATGAGTATTTTGACATTCTTTAATAAATTCATCATTCATTTCTATATATCCGTCTTCATTATCATAGATCTCTCTAGACTCAGGTGAACTAACAGGTGTAGTAGTGTCTTCATTAGGAGTTTCAGTATTCCCAGCTATAGTCCTAGCAATCATAGCATCTAGGAAAGGACCTAATGAACCACTCTTATCAAGCATAGTAGAAGCAGCATCATAAGTATCAGAAGTTTCAGATTCAGCAGTAGTAGCAGTATGTGTAGCATGTGTATGTGGTGGTGTAAGGAGCTTACTCATCACATATGGTGAATCAAGAGCAACAGAGGTGTTCAGAACCGTACCTCTCCTTGTAGTGGATGGTAAAATAGGAACCTTGCCATCACGAGACTTACCCATGATGGATGGATGGCAGCGAACAATAGTGATTCCAAATGAACTTGATAAATAGAGCTATGCTCCCTGGCAACGGCGCCAGAAAATAGTCTTGATGACCCACAAGTATAGGTGGTGTATCGCAGTATTTTCGAGGGAAGTGAAACCTAATTTATTGATTCGACACAAGGGGAGCCAAAGAATATTTATAAGCCTTAACAACTGAGTTGTCAATTCAGGTGCACCTAGAAACAATCTTGCTCACATCAGTTTATCAGTAGCAACAGTTTTGTAGTAGCAATAGCAAAGTAATAACAGTAGTAAAAGTAAAGAAAGTAGTAACAATAGCAGTAAACAATAGGATTAAAGCGCGGTAGGCATAGGGATGGATGGACGGGCATTGCATGGACAAGACAATTCATATAGCAATCAAGACATAGGGCATTTACAGATAAATAAGATAAAGCATCCAAGTACTAAATAATCATAGGCATGTGTTCCATATATAGTCATCCGTGCTCACAATGAGAACTTGCACAGCATCTTTTGTCCTACCAGCCCGTTTGCAGCGGGGCCTCAAGGGAACCTCTTGCAATTAAGGTGCTCCTTTTAATAGAGCATCGGAGCAAAGCATTAACACTCCATGAACACATGTGATCCTCACATCAAAGTCATTCCCTCCAGTTATCCCGATTGCTGTCACTTCGGGGCCTTTGGTTCCGGACAACAATGTGTGTATACAACTTGCAGGTAAGACCATAAACAATACTATCATAATGAATCAATAACATGTTCAGATCTAAAATCATGGCACTCGGTCCCTAGTGACAAGCATTAAGCATAACAAGTTGCAACAAAGTCAAAAAGCACTAATAATAGACGCTAGGCACCATGCCCTAACAATCTGATGCCATTACATGAACGATCTCATCCAATCCCTACCATCCCCATAGCCTACAGCGGGGGATTACTCACTCATAGATGGGGGATCATGGATGGTCGATGGAGAAGCGATGGTGACGATGATCGCGATGATCTCCTCCAATTCCCCGTCCCGGCAGGGTGCCAGAATAGAGTTTCTGGTTCCGAATCGTGGAATCTGATAGTGGCGGCGTAGCGGAACTCTCTCTGGAAAAATGTCGAACCCCCCTCGGTTTTTAGGTGAAGAGGCATCTTATAGGCGAAGAGGGAGGCCGAGGGGCAGCCGAGGAGGCCACACCACCCCCTAGCATGGCTAGGCCTGGCCCGCGCGGCCAGGTGGCATGGGCCCCTCGTGGCCCTACTCCGTCTCATCTTCTGGCTCCATGAGTCTTCTGGTGAAATATGATTTTTGGCATATTTTCTGGGATTTTTCCTGATAGTTGATTTTTTGCACAAAAACTAGACACCATGGTAATTCTGCTGAAAACAGCGTCAGTCTGTGTTAGTTGTATCCAAATCACACAAGTTTAGAGGAAAAACAATAGCAAAAGTGTTCGGGAAAGTAGATACATTTTGGACGTATCACCCATCCATTCCATGCTCACTCTCTCCCCCTCATCCACTGTCCAACAGCGATAGAAACATGCCCTGCAATGACCATGAGGCCGGCGGCAGAAGGAGCGTCGACACGAGGGTACGCAACCTGAGCCTCGACAAGGAGACAGTGCTCTACGAGGCAAACCTCCTTGTGTCACCGGACTAGCACCTGCCCAATGGGCAAAACATCGCCCACGATGGGAAAGCCATCCCGCCCCTCCCCACCGACGATGATCCGCGGGAGGTCATCGCTAACCGGTGTTCCTTGCTATCGGTGATCAACTAGCAAGGTCTCGCCTGTTTGGACAAGGGCTACCGGGATAGGATCCTCCATAAGGAGCACCAAGATGGGGTGCACCGCCAGGTCATGCCCTACGGTGGGCCTTTCAATAGGGACGATCTCGACATCGATGAGGTCCTCACCCGACGTGGCTACCGCCCTCATCACGGCCGCCCACGCTGCCACTCCTTCGGCGGGCCATGGGTGATGGCGCCAGTGTGAAAGTGTAAGATGGTTTACCTAGAGGGGGGTGAATAGGTATTCTACAAAATTATTTATAATATTTTGCAAGTTTTAGGCTTTGCGGAATATAAGTGTGCCTAAATGAAAACTAGGTGAGGCAACCTAGATGATGATACAAGATACTTCAAGCACGAAGGCTATCACAAAGTAAACAACACAAGTAAGAGAGTGGTTAAAGAATAACCTAAGCACGCGGAGAAGAAGATGTATTCCCGTGTTCACCACCTTTGGGAAGGGGGATACGTCACGTTGGAGAGGTGCGAGGTTCCACGAAGGATTCCCCAACGCCACGAAGGCTCACCTTCTTCTCCAAGCCTATCCCACGAAGTAATAGCTCACTTACTCGTGGTAGACTTTTAAGGTAGTCTCCAAACCCTCACAAACTTTCCACGGAGCAAATCACAAGCCGAATGCCTCCGAGCGACCCTAGCCGCCTAGGGTTTCCCACAAACCCAAGAGTAACAAGCTAACTCGATGAACTCAAGGGGGAATGAAATTTGGCTTGGTGGAAACGTAGATCAGGACCTCCTCTTGCTTTCTACCAAAGGGATTTGAGTTTGGTTGGGTAGAATGGGAGATCCTCAAGAAATTGTGTTTCAACAATGGGGAGAGAGAGAGCTCCAAGAATGAGATATGAACTGAATGCCTAACCTCCTCAAGCTGGAAGAAGAGGTATTTATACTCAAGGGAGAAATCTAGCCGTTTCGAGCACATTCTGCGAAACCCGGTTTTAAGTTTGGTTGGACCAGCCCCCACACTGGACCACCCGGTATACAGCCCGGAAAACCGGAGTCCAAACCGGAATACTCACTGTGCATGATCCCGGATAGACTCGGTATAATAAACCGAGAATCCTAGTTTGGGTTCGGTTTTCCAGAGATGGTACCGGACCGTCCGGTCTAGGAACCGGTTCAACTGGCCTGAGAACCGAACTTGGCATAGATTCTACCAAACGTAGATTTCTTTCTCCTCTCTCTTTGGTGATGGAACTAGTGGGTGTATGGAATGTGTATAAGGCTTAGAAATTCAGCCCCAATAAGCTCATCAAGATAACCTCTCTTAATAGTGCGGTGTTTCTAAAGACTCAAAATACATATAAAAGGCAAAACTCCAGCACTTCTCTTTGTTATCGAAATGGGGGGGGGGGGTCTTCGATGATCTTCGAACATACCGGCGGACTAAAACCTGTTTAAGACACTAGTAGGTAGCATTAGTCCGCTCTAACTACAGTGTCATTGTCAACCAAAAATAGTATAGGGTAAACTACCCTTTCAATCTCCCCCTTTTTGGTTGGCGATGACAAACTGAGCTAGAGTTCACAGGGATATAATAGAGAGCTATAAACCAAGGAATTCCATAGAGACATATGTGAGCTCCCCCATAAAGTATGCACTTGGTTGAATTTGCGTTTGAATGCAAGGTGCACCTAAATAATGTATGGAGAGCTTCCCACATGTCTTTATGGAAGCAAGCATAATATGACAAGATATACAGCATGGATATCTATGCAAAGCTAGACAAATAATAGAAGTACACATAGTCATAGCATAATAGACATATCCATGGTTCACACACATAGCACACGCTTGTCCAACATACGGATGTAAAGCAAATAGTTCCAACACGAAAGCAAATGGTAAGCACAATGCCATAAGAAGCAAAGGGCATTGTGCAAACGGCGAACCCCAAAAAACCCCGACAAGTAACCCGTAGATACCTAAATGAACTCTACTCTTCTCCCCCATTGGCATCAAAACACCAAAAAGGAAGAGGAGTAGAGTGATGCTAACGGAACAAAACTAGAAGAACGTAGGAGGCGGAGGAGGGTGAACAGGGGAATCTTCGTCTTCATGGATCTCCTCTTCTTCATCATCCTCATCATCATCATCAGAACCACGATGAGCAGCAGAGGAACCACTAGGGCCACCATGAGGAAACTGACTGGGGAAGTAGCCGAAGAGCATATCATCATCAAGAGGCGGCATCTCATAGTTGACATAAGGAACTGGAGTCATCTCGGGACCATCCGGTGGAGGAGTGACATGCTGGGTCATGAGAAACTCATTGTGCTTGCGCCGAGTCTCTTGGCTCATCTCAAGAGCCTTGTGGCTCACATCATAGGACGAGCGGCACATCTGAAACAGCCGCTTGAAGAAAGTGGCAGCACCACCCTTGTGCCTGGGACGTGAGGAGGAGAACTCTCCAACAGGACGATGAGAACCAGACCGAGTAGAAAAGTGTGGCTGAGGATCATGAGCAGCCTTGGTGCACTGCTCGGGATGCTTCATCGACGGGACCTTAGGAGACACACCACGAAGAGAAATGGTAAGCTGCTCTTGTTCCATTCGCTCACCAGCCATCACACCAGGAGGCACAACCTTGTTGAGCAGCTTTTGTGCATACACGTAGAAAGTGGGGGTCATCCTGTCCAAAGCAGCCCGCCGCAGCTCAAAGTACAGAAAGTCACAACCATCAATATTCCTCAACCTATCAGGGTGACAATAATACAGGAGATTGGCAAAGTACCCACGGCAGTTTGTAGTATCTCCAACTCGGGGAACAAGCGACTGACGGAAGATGCTGGCCAAAAAGTGGTAGTAAAAGTACATGCCAGAGATGCATGGAGGAGCATACTCAGAATCCTTGGGATAGCAAAAAGCAAGAGAGTCAGTAGGCTTGATCTTCTCACCATGAATGCAAAAACCACCTAGCTTGTCAGAATAGCCCATGACCTCAACCAGATCAGCATGGGTGGAACGGAAATGCCGCGTGCCAGTCATTTGAGACATAGTGCGGTCAACATCATCATGAAAATAGACGGTGCAGAAGAACTGCCGGATATACTCAGGATAGTAGTCCTCCTTGAGACACACAAGGTCAAACAGATCCATTTTCTTCAAGGCATCATCAACAAGGCGATAAGCTGAGGCAGCATACATGTTGAACCAGTACACATTGAAAGCAAGAATGTTAACGCAAGAGGTGACCTTGAACTGAGTGTAAATATGATCCCACATCAAGGCTTGAGTCTTAGTCCAAAACTTCTTGTGAGTGCTAGTGTAAGTGCGAGACTTGAAGCGATAGGGATTCTGCTTGCGAAGGGTCCGGTACATAGCAATCTCCATATTCTTCAGGTTTTGAGTAGGCACATCTTCTTCGTCATCATGCACGGCAGGTTTCTTGCCCCTGATGGCCTTGCTCTTGATGCGACCAGAACGGGTGCTGCCCTCTTCCTCACACTACATAGATTGACTGGCTCGACGAGCCCTCTTACCCCTGCCAGATTCCTCAGGCACATACTCATCGTCCACATAGTCATCATCATCTGCACCTGTGAAAAAGAGAGATAGGGTGGGGAGCACAAGGATAAGTACACATGCCATGAAAAAATGGAGGAAAACTTGGATTTGGGCAAGTGCATGGTAGAAGAGAGACATGGAAGAGAGGTTTGGTGCCAGGGCCGGTCTGACCGGGTCCAGAACCAGACGGTCCGGTGTCAGCACTGGATAACCAGACACAAACCAGACGACCCCGTGGCAGCGCCGGTTATCCGGACTCAAACCGGGCGACCCAGTGTCAGATCTGGTTCAATCGGGCCTGGAACCGAACTAGTCGGAGAGGCCCCAAAACTGATCTTTGCAATGTAAAAATTATACCCATGACTCAATACTTGCACAAATACAAACTTCTCAAGAGGGGTAGGTCATGGTTTGACGTGGTTGGCATACAAGGACGAAGGTGGAAACCCTAACTTGGCAAATCCATCAAAATGTGTAGCAAAACATGGGGATTTGAAAAGTAAAATGGAGAGGAGCAAGGGATTACCCGAGGACATGGCTTCCCATGGAGGAAAGCCCCAAAATCCCTTGAGGAAGAAGATCACAAAATGCTCCCAAACCACCACGAGATGGAGAGATTCCTTCGTTGGAGAGCCTCCAAAGGTCCTTCTCCGTGATTTGGTGGCCCGATCTATGAATCCTAGGGGTGGAAACACCAAACACCCTAGGAGAGGGGGGAAGGTGGGAGGGGCGGCAATGGAGAGAGGACGGGTCGGGGGAAGTGAAAAGGTAACTTGTGTTGTGGAGGGGGTGGGGCGGGCAGGGAAGAAGAAAGAGAAAAAAATTCTAGATCCCGGTTGAGATCCGGTCCAACCGAGATGCAAACCGAGCCGCTCGGTGTACAACCCGGTCAACCGAGCTTAAAACCGAATCTGCAGAAACTGTGTCGCGAGGAAGATTTCAGTTGTCAGTCCGGTCAACCGGTTCCACAACCAGAGTACCCGGTTGGAAACCGAACTGGCAACCGAACTTCGTCAGTAAACTTCTATCTGCAGGTTCGGATAGACTCGGTTGAGGACCGGGCTGGAAACCAGACGGTCCGGTTCTAGGGTCGGTTGGACCGGGCCAGAAACCGAACATCCAAAAAAATACGGGAAAAATTTGTGAAAACAGAAAATTTTCGAGAATGGCATGTGCATGTAGAAGAAGATAGTAGACTCCGAAAAGGTAGAGGAGGCAGGTGATCTAGGCATGCCTATTGGAGAAGAACCAAATCAACACACTCAATAGCAACAATAGGCATGATTCGAAAATAACAAGAGCCACAAGAGACCAAGATTGGCGGGGGAGTTCTCCCCTATGTTTAAGCACATATGTCATGGCGCCTCAAAGATAGATGCTTGGACCCATATCATGACACAAGATCAATTAATATCGCACGCATAGGTATGCATCAAACCAAGACATGGTAAGATGATTATCCCTATGTGTGCTATATGACTAGGCTATGATAACCCACAAGTATAGGGGATCGTGTGTAGCCTTTTCAATAAGTAAGAGTGTTGAACCGAACGAGGAGATAAAGGTAGGATAAATATTCTCTTAAGTTCTATCGACCACTGATACAACTCTACGCACACTAAACGTTTGCATTATCTAGGAAATAAACTAGAGCAACAATACGAGTAATAGAGATAGCTTTGCATGCTAATAAATAACAAGAAAGTAAAGCTAGTTGATGCATCAATAAAATACACTAAACTAACAGAACCATGAGTGTGGAATAGTGGTGGTAATTGTGGTGGCTTTGTCCAAGTTTAAATAGCGAATAGATCGGGTTCATTGTCTTCGATGCAGTTTTGTGTGTGGGAGAGGATAAATATACATGCGCTTCACTACTTGGAATTACATGTACTATATGATTGGATTGTTAGCAAACATCCATAAGTACTAATCAACGCATTAAGGTTTCCCCAACCATAGCCTTAAGTTTAATGGTCCTCTTACTCCATACGTGCAATGTTCCGGTTCGCGTCCTCAGGTTTCTGTCACTCCGGCAGAACTTTCCCCTTCCTCTTACACATACTACAAACCCTATGATGTTTAATCCATGCATGCATAAATATAATGGACACCAAAGGATTGTACCATATCAACATACAACTCTAATGAACCAAAGACGTTCAACCATTCAATCTAAGAACAAAGAAACTATGCAAACATGACATAGATCATAGGATTATAACTTATACCATCAAACACCATGTTTGCATAGGACGGTACAGAGGTGTGTGGGAGGATGAACCACTGCATACTAGGAGGATTAGGTGATGGAGATGGTGGTGAAGATGGTGAAGATGGTGAAGAGGGCGGCGGCACGGGAGACTCCTTCCCCGCCACCGGTATCATGGGGGAGCACCGCCCCTTAGCCCCCTTCCTTCATGGCTTCTTGGGAGACCTCCCCTATGGAGATGAGATCCATGGGGGAGGAAAAAACGTGGCTTGGGTGGCTGCAAATTCGTGGGTGGAGATGCCCTGGGCGAATTAGGTTTTCTCCCTTTATATAGCTTCTCGAATTCCTGTCACCCCATCTTGGGCTGCAGTAAATCGGGCCTAAAAGGCTCATCCGGACTCGGAATCAGCTAAATTTTATGTCCAGAATGTTTGCGTGAAATTTCCAACAACTTTGTAGTTGAAGAGTTGTCCGTTTGACGCTGTATTCGATCCGAAACATGACCATCTTCAAAAAGAGTTCCGAGACAGATTTCTGGAAAAATCCCAATTTGACTCCAACAAGGTTTCCACTTATATTCTTGGTAATTCCTACACATCAAAGTGTAAAACAAGAACATTGTGCACTTTTGCAACTATTAGTAGGTTAGTCCAAATAAATCATAAATTTTATACAAAATGGAGTGTCAAAAGCATATTATTAGCATAAAACCATCAAAAATTATAGATACGTTATGGACGTATCAGACTACATAGCAAGTTAAGAGCAGGAATATAATGCAAGAAGTGAATCAATCCAAGTTTTTATGATCGAGAATACCAAGTTCTCGCCTCAACATGACAAAACGGGCTTTATGCAAATGCTTCGTGAAATTATCCGCCAATTGGAACATCGTGCCCATATGAGTGAGATTGATGTCACCATTTGCGACATGGTCACGTAGTAAGTGGTGGCGGATGTCAATATGTTTGGTGTGGCAATGTTGAACAGGGTTATTAGCGATCTTTATTGCGCTTTTATTGTCACATAGAAGAGGCACCGTACCAAGAGACACACCATAGTCTTTCAAGGTTTGCCTCATCCATAACAATTGAGTGCAACAAGATGCCGCGGAAATGTATTCAACTTTGGCGGTGGATAGGGCGGTGGAGTTTTGTTTCTTGGATGACCAATAAATTGGCGAGCCCCGGAGATCGACTTCCGGTCAACCTTATCACCAGCCCAATCGGAATCCGAATAGCCAACAAGCTCAAATGTTGACCCCTTTGGATACCAAAGCCCGAGAGTAGGAGTGAGAACAAGGTACCTAAAATCCGTTTGACCGCCATCAAGTGGCACTCCTTGGGAGTGGATTGGAAACGAGCACACATTCCAACACTTAACATGATATCCGGCCTAGAAGCACAAAGGTAGAGTAAGGAGCCAATCTTGGAGCGATGTACCTTTTGGTCCACATCCTTCTCACCTTATCCAAGGCCAAGTTGCCCATTGAGTGGCATGGGTGTCTTCATGGGGTTGGCATTGGTCATCTCAATTTTCGCAAGCATGTCCTTCACGTACTTCTCTTGGGAGATGAAGGTGCCTTGAGAAAGTTGCTTCACAATGAAGCCTAAGAAATACTTCAACTCCCCCATCATGGACATCCTAAATTTCTAGGTCATCAACTCGGCAAAAGCTTTGTTATGTGATTCGTTAGCTCCACCAAAAATAATATCATCAACATAAATTTGAAAAATAAATAAGCCACCCCCTTTAACCCGTTTGGTGAAAAGGGTGGAATCGACTTACCCACGCTAAACCTGTCCATGAGTAAGAAATCCCTAAGGTGCTCATACCAAACACGAGGAGCTTGCTTTAGTCCGTAGAGCGTCTTATGGAGTAGATACACATGGTTGGGAAAGCGTGTGTTTTCGAAACCCGGGGGTTGATCTACATATGCAACATCTTTCAAGGGACCATTAATAAATGCACTCTTCACATCCATTTGATAAAGCTTAAAGTTATGAAAAGATGCATATGCAAGCAAGAGACGAATAGCTTCAAGGCAAGCAACGGGCGCAAAAAGGTGTCCTCATAGTCAATACCTTCTATTTGGGCATACCCTTGCGCCACTAACCTTGCTTTGTTCCTTGTGACGGTTACATTCTCATCTTGTTTGTTCTTAAATACCAACTTGGTCCCAATAACATTGATGCGATGATCTTTAGGTCTCTCCATGATACGTCCAAAACGTATCTACTTTCCCGAACACTTTTGCTATTGTTTCTCCTCTAAACTTGTGTGATTTGGATACAACTAACGCGGACTGACGTTGTTTTTAGCAGAATTGCCTTGGTGTCTACTTTTTGTGCAGAAAATCAACTATCAGGAAAAATCCTGGAAAATATGCCGAAAATCCTATTTCAACCGAAGACTCCAGGAGCCAGAATACGAGACGGAGAAGAGCCAGGGGTGGCCACACCACCTGGTGGCGCGGTCCAAGCCAGGCCGCGCCAGGGGGTGGTGTGGCCCCCCCAGGCACCCCCTCGGCCTCTCTCTTCGCCTATAAGGAGCCTTCTGACCTAAAAACTTCAGGGGGTTCAACGTTTTTCCAGAAGGAGTTCCGCTCCGCCGCCACCACCAGATTCCACGAAACAGCACCAGAAACTCCATTCTGGCACCCTGCCGAGACGGGGAATTGGAGGAGATCATTGCCATCATCATCACCATCGCTTCTCCATCAACCATCCATGTTTCCCCCATCTATGAGTGAGTAATCCCCCGCTGTAGGCCATGGGGATGGTAGGGATTGGATAGGATTGTTCATGTAATGGCATCAGATTGTTAGGGCATGGTGCCTAGTATCTTTTATTAGTGCTTTATGACTTTGTTGCGACTTGTTGTGCTTAATTCTTGTCACTAGGGCCCGAGTGCCATGATTTCAGATCTAAACATGTTATTGATTCATTATGATAGTATTGTTTTTGGTCTTATCTAGTTGTATACACACGTTGTTATCCGGAACCAATGGCCCCGAAGTGACAGAAATCGGGATAACCGGAGGGAATGGCTTTGATGTGACGATCACATGTGTTCACAGAGTGTTAATGCTTTGCTCCGGTGCTCTATTAAAAGGAGCACCTTAATTTCCAATAGTTCCCTTGAGGCCCCGCTGCAAACGGGCTGGCAGGACAAAAGATGTTGTGCAAGTTCTCATTGCGAGCACGTATGACTATATATGGAACACATGCCTAGGATTGTCTAGTACTTGGATGCTTTATCTTATTTGTCTGCAATTTCCCTATGTTCTGATTGCTATGTGAATTTTCTTGTCCATGGAACGCCCGTCCATCCATCCCTATGCCTACCGCACCCGAATCCCACTGTTCATTGTTATTGTTACTACTGTCTTTACTTTACTATTGTTGCTACTTTGCTATTCCTACTACAAAACTATTGCTACTGATAAACTGTTGTGAGCAAGATTGTTTCCAGGTGCAGCTGAATTGATAACTCGGTTGTTAAGGCTTATAAATATTCTTTGGCTCCCCTTGTGTCGAATCAATAAATTGGGTTTCACTTCCCTCGAAAATACTGCGATACACCCCCTATACTTGTGGGTCATCAAGACTATTTTTTAGCGCCGTTGCCGGCGAGCATAGCTTTATTTATTAAGTTCACTTGGATTCTCTATTGTTCCCTGCTATCCATCCATCATGGGTAAGTCTCATGATGGCAAGTTTCCTATTTTACCATCCACTACAAGAAGAGGTACGGTTCTGAACACCTCTGTTGCTCTTGATTCACCGTCTATTATAAGTAAGCTCGTTACACCACCACATACACATGCTACACACACTGCTACTACTGCTGAATCTGAAACTTCTGATGCTTATGATGTTGCTTCTACTGTGCTTGATAAGAGTGGTTCATTATGTCCTTTCCTAGATGCTACGATTGCTAGAACTATACCTGGAAATACTGAAACTCCTAATGAAGACACTACCACACCTGTTAGTTCACCTGAGTCTAGTGAATGTTATGATATTGAAGATGGTTATGTTGAGATGACCGATGAATTTATTAAAGAATATAAGAACACCCATGATAGGAGCGCTGCTAAGAGTCTCCTTGAGAGGCGTACTATTAGACCCAAATTGTCTCCTATTGCTAAATTTGCTGCTTCTCCCATAAACATTACAGATAAAGATTATGATTTCTCTCTCTATCTATCTTACATAGCTATTGTTGAGAAAGAACCTTTTTATGGGACTAAGAATGAAAGTGCGGTAGCACATATGAATGAACTTTCTACCATGAGTGGCTTGTTTTCTGATGATATTGAGATGCGTACTTACTTTGTTGCCAAGATCTTCCCCTTTTCACTGAAAGGAGAAGCTAAAACTTGGTTTAGTAATTTACCTCCTGGATCTATTGATAGCCCTGAGTGCTTGATTAATACTTTCCTGTAGAAATATTTTCCTCCTAGTGCTAGACATGCTATTTTGCAGGAACTTTTTGATTTTAAACAGGGAGAAAAAGAGGTATTGCCTAAATCTTGGGCAAGGTTTTGTGCTTTGATTCATGCACAGGCTGGAAGTCCACTACCTAAGAATGAGCTTCTTGATATATTTTATAATGGACTAACCGAAGAATCTAGGACATACCTAGATAGTTGTGCTGATTGTGTTTTCAAGAATAGGACTCCTAAGGAAGCTGAGTAATTAATGGCTAAAATAAGCAAGAATTATGAAGACTAGACTCCTCCTAAACAAGCTATACCTGAAGTAATTGTACCTGAACCATCTATTCCGGTGCCTATTCCAACATCAAATAAGAGGGGAGTTATTGAATTAAATGATGAAGTGATGAAGGAAGCTAAGAAATGTCTTAAGGAGATGGGAATTAAAGCTGCAAATGTCAAGAATTTACCTCCTATAGAAGAATTATGTAAGCCTATTCCCTACTCACCCACTATTGAGGTACACTCTCTCCAACACTTTGATCAAGGTGATATCCCTTACTCTAAACCTCCTGATCAATGCTTAGAAGAATTCGATATCTTTATTGTTAAGCAAGATAATTTTAATAAAAGGGTGCAAAATCATCTAATGGAAAACACTAGAGCTATTGTTGAGTTGAAAGATATTGTGGAAAGAACCTCTAATGATGTTAAAATGATTGTTAAACACTTTCAAATGGTTCAAACTCAAATAGATCAACTCGTTAAAGTGCAAAATGACTTGCTAGTTAATGCTGCTAAAGAAAAAACATGCTTATGAAATTAGAACTAGAAGTGGAGCTGCTACCTAGGATCCTCTATATCTTGAGGGGCATCCCAAAAGAATCGAGCAGGATTCTCAACAAGCTGAGAATAGTGCCTCTACTCGTAAGAAAAGGAAAAAGAAACATAAAACTGTTGTAGAACCCTATGAACCTGCTATAGATCCTAATAGTATATCTATCTCTGATGCTGAAACTGAAAGTGGTAATGAAGAAAATGAAGTTCCTAATGAAGAAAAAGTTGAAGAAGAACCTAAAAACCACACTAAGAATACTAAATACACCAAAGAAGATTTTATTGCTAAGAAACATGGTAGTGAAAGAGAGGCTTGGGTCCAAAAACATATGTCTTTCCCTGATAAGAAACACAAGTCAAAGGAAGATGAACACTATAATAAGTTTTGTGAGTGGATGAAGCCTTTATTCTTGCAAATTCCTTTGACTGATGCTATTAAATTGCCTCCTTACTCAAAGTACATGAAGGATATTGTCTCGAATAAAAGGAAGATCCCTAATGAAGAAATTTCTACTTTGCTTACTAATTATTCTTTTAATGGTAAGGTCACTAAGAAACTTGGAGACCCAGGGATTCCAACTATCCCTTGCTCTATTAAGAACAGTTATGTTAGAACTGCTTTGTGTGATTTGGGAGCTGGAGTTAGTGGTATGCCTTTCTCTCTCTATAAAAGGCTTCAACTAGAAAAATTAATACCAACTGATATATCTTTGCAAATGGCTGATAAATCTACCACTATTCCTGTGGGTATATGTGAGGATGTACTTGTTCAAGTGGCTCATAATTGCTTGATATTAACTGATTTTGTTGTGCTTGAAATGCCTGAAGATGATAATATGTCTATTATTCTTGGGAGACCTTTTCTTAATACTGCAGGAGCTGTTATTAATTGTAATCAAGGAAAGGTGACTTTCAATGTTAATGACAAGGAACATACTGTCTATTTCCCTAATAAGATTGAAATGACTTATGGTTTGAATTCAATTGAACATGTTGAAGGCATTCAAGTTGGAGAAATATATTGTCCCATACCAAGAGAAAAAATTGAAACTATTATGATTGGGACCATTGCTATCAAGGTTGAGGTAACATAATCATTAGTGGAATACAAAGTTTTGTCTCATATGGAATTGTTTTGGTAGCAAGACTTGATCAACCTTGTTAACAAAAGGATTTCATTGAACAAAACAATGTTTTCATTGTGATTATCTCTGTTTATTTCTATCCTTTGCATTTTAGTTTTTGCTTTCGTTTAGTTTTGTTTTTGTTGTTAGTTGCTTGCATGTTAGAGTGTCTTAGAACTTCTGTAGCTCTAGCCTTGTTTTGTCTTTGCATCAGTTCAAAAAAAAGAATTTGTCTGTCAGAAAATCATTCTCCTTTTTGTGAAAAATGCCCAAAAATAAAGTGTCTCGAAAATTTCCCAAAAATTCATATTAAATTTTTGTGTGAAAAAAGGGGCAGAGGAGTACCTGGGAGGTACCAGGGGGGCCCCACCAGGTAGGCACACCACCTGGTGGCGTGGCCAACCCTGGGTGGCGCCATGCCCTGGTGTGGGCCACCCCTGGCCCCCCACTAACTCTCTCACCTGCCACTTTCTTCTCTCTCCCGAGTAAGCTCTAGTTCATTGCTCAAAATCGCGTTCTTGCTGTGCTTGCTCTCGATTTTTTCGATCTCTTTGCTCAGCCCATCTTTCTTGCTGAAAGTTGGAGCATTTGTTCCCTGGTATGTGACTCCTCCCCTTATCCAAGTAGATTTGTGTTTAGTGGATTATTTATTGAGTATTTTGCTGTTGTAGGTGACTGGTTATGAGAGCTTGTAAGCTTGTTTGATGCTTAGAGATATAGTTTTGATGCATGTTTAGGCCTCTTGCAAGTCCCTACGAGTAGAATCCTTCATTGTATTTACTTTGCAATCACTTGTTTAATAGGTGTTTAAATTTCAGAATACCAAGCATGAACAACCATAATTTTGGAGAGATATTTGAGAGTGATGCACCTAGGAGGTCGAGGCCCTCAAGAATAGCCTCTCGGGCTAGGCCATCATACAATGAAGATCTCATTGCAACTCGTATTGGTACTGAAAGGGATGATGGGGTTGCTCACCCATCCTCTTTTACTTGTTTTACTTTCTTACAAGCTGCAGGTATTCTTGATGATTTCTTGCTACTGATTGAGAGGGTTGGTTTGACCTCATATATGCAAGATGAGAGTACACAATACGCTATGCTCACCAAAACTTTTGTTGAGAGTTTCACGTTTACTAACACACCCTATCAGTCGACTGTCTCTTTTAAAATCTATAATCTGCCCTTCACCATGTCTTTGGAGAGATTTTGCAGTATTGTAGGTGTACGCATGATAGGGACCGTTAAGAAAATTCAAGGGCGATCCGCTGATTTGTTGGAGCTCTACCGAGGGGTGACCAATGATGATGACCGCATGGCGCAGCGCGGAAAGATAGGAAATATCCAACTCCCTGCTCTTAGATACTTTGCATATTATCTTGCTACTAGCGTGCTTGGTAGGGAGAACACAAGTAATATCTCCAATTATCATTTAGCATTCCTTGCTACTGCGCTTAACAATGATACTCGGTATAATCTTGGCTCGCTTATTCCTCGCGGCCTAGCTGCTAGGGGGCCTATCTATGGGGGCATCATTGCCTCACGTATAGTCAATGTATTGGGTCTTTTAGTGGATCCCAATGATGCTATGCTGGCACCACAAAGGCTTGACCTTGTTGCTATGAAAACTCATCACTTTGTCACTGCTACTTCTGATTTGGACAGTCTAGTATATAGGATGCTTTTCACTGACGGGGATGAAAGGGAGATCCTTTTGCCACAGCCTTCTTTATTTAGTGTTCACAGGAGACCTTGGTCGCGCTCCAAGGAGGAGGTGGACGAGCAGCTCCGCTTGCTGGGTTTCCACGAGCAGCACCAGGAGGATGTGCCCTCCTATGATTACTCCGCACATTATGGAGGGACATACTCGAGCTCGCACCAGGACGAGGGTACTTCCTCGTCGTACCACGGTGACACTTCATCCTGGCCGGCTTGGGATTGATACCCACTTAGGCCAAAAGCCTAAGCTTGGGGGGAGGTACGCCGACACCGCACTCATCTCCATATCATGTTGCGTCGGTATTTTGTATATTCATGTTTTTGTTCTCTTTTTAGTTTCCATTCTTCTTTTGCTTTTGCTTTCTAAAACACAAAAGACCAAAAATATTTCGGTTGTTTCTCTTTGGTTTGCTTCTTCTTTTTGCCTTGGTTTGTTTTTCCCTTTTTGCTTTGTTTGAACTATTCGAAAAACCCAAAAAGATTTTGCTTTGCTTGTTTTTCCCTTTTGGTTCTTGTTTTAAAATTGAAAACACCAAAAATATTTGTCGTTCTTCTTTGGTTTTGTGAGTTTGCTACAGGGTTCAGCGGTCCTCAGTGGAATATTGATTTCATATTATTATTCAAGCCACACAAGTGAAGAGCAATAATGAGGATTAATGACAACTTGAGGCGTGGTAAGAGGCTGGTAACGAACACTATTTGTTTTCATTTTTTGTACATATACTCATCACTGTGGGCATGCTTAGTCCGTTCATGTAGAGTGTATGTTTTCTTTGGATGCTTAGTAATTCTTGCTCTCTTATGATTAGCTCCAGCTCGCTAATAGTTTGTAGCATGTCTTATGAATGTTTGCTTGCATTGCTCTATTCATAAATTGGTATGACACCATGGTATCCTCCTCTGAATGTTTCATTTGAATTGACTTGGCACATGCTCACGCATGCACATGACTGTAATAATCAGTTGAGCCTCGATGAATTATTTTGCCTTGAGGATCTTGAATCACTCTCATGCCATGAGTAGTCCTGTTTGGTTGCAAACATGATAATGACAGCTATTGCTCTCTCGTTTGTCGCTCCCTTACTATTTCTAGCCTTCACTTCCACTGAGTGTTTTACTCATGTTTCCAACTCCCTTAAACCAAATATTGCCAAAGTGTCCACCATACCTACCTATTAGCATCATTCGCTACTTCCGTGCATATTCAATATGCCTTGTTTTCTTCCGAATAAAATGTTTGCTTGTTATGAGAAAGTTAGTTAGTAAAGCTCTCACGAACATGATGGCACACTTTATTTCCTGCACTTAATAAACCTGAACCATTGTGAACTCTCCATGAAAGTTATATGCTTGCAAATTATAGGATGGGGATTAGCAGAACCGTGCTGTCACGGGGAACGCTTTCAACACTTGTAAATATATACCCAGTTGATACCTTGCTCTTTTGTTTGCGGATGTCGTTGGTGTGAAATAAAAGAGGATCTTGTAAGTCCATGGAGTTATGTATGTGTGTTAGAGAAACGCCTGGGCCGCTGGTCTAATCCATGCTGACATGGTGGAAACCTGCAGCGTAACCATAATGATATCTATGAAGCATTCTTTTTATGAAAAAAAAGAGAGATAGCTATTGAGAAAAAGAAAAAAGAAATTTATGAGAGGAAAGAGAGAAAAAAGCACCATTTTCCCATGGTAAATAAAAGAGATTGCTGAGATACTCATTGTCTGCTTGCCTTGTCATTTTGATATGGGGACTGTTCCGTATCATCGGGAAATTCTCAATGATACGCACATACTTACGATGACAAGAACTTACCGGTAACTAAAGTTGAGTAGCATGAGGAGCGGCCCTCGTACTCAAGGGACTTGGGATTTTCAGTTTATAGTCTGTCAAGCATATAACTCAGATTGGACCTCACTTTCACCTTAACCACATTAAAGATGCTTATGATAGGGGCAATGAGAGCTCAAAGCTAATGAGTACCATACTTTCAGCATTTGGAAGCCTTTCAAATTATTCAAAACCTTTTCCTTTACTTGTTGAGTCTCCATTTATTCTTTGAGCACCTTCTTGAAGAGCATAGTTGTCATTCTTTGTGTTTGCCTCACTACTTGATTATTTGTGTTATGACTTTGATGCTTGTATCCTTGATATCTTTACTTCTAGTCATCACTTGAACTTCAGAGGTGCCTTGATATTCATAATCAAAGGCAAGCGAGATACCACTCTATCATACCTTTTTATGAGCATTGTAATGTTGCTTACGTTTATACTTCATGCTACTTATTATTTTTTAGTTGGAATCTCTTCATAGCTTGCAATGACTATTAAGTAGACTCAGTTGCATACTCTTTATTATGAATTGTCCAAGTAGTTCATCACATTGCTGAGAATATTTACATCATATGAAGCACATGTGTTCGTGAAAGTTCTTTTGTCGCACTCAGTTTTCAACTGAATCGCTTGAGGACAAGCAATAAGCTAAGCTTGGGGGGAGTTGATACGTCCAAAACATATCTACTTTCCCGAACACTTTTGCTATTGTTTCTCCTCTAAACTTGTGTGATTTGGATACAACTAACGCGGACTGACGTTGTTTTCAGCAGAATTGCCTTGGTGTCTACTTTTTGTGCAGAAAATCAACTATCAGGAAAAATCCCGGAAAATATGCCAAAAATCCTATTTCACCTGAAGACTCCAGGAGCCAGAATACGAGACGGAGAAGAGCCAGGGGTGGCCACACCACCTGGAGGCGCGGGCCAAGCTAGGTCGCGCCAGGGGGTGGTGTGGGCCCCCCAGGCACCCCCTCAGCCTCTCTCTTCGCCTATAAGGAGCCTTCTGACCTAAAAACTTCGGGGGGGTCGACGTTTTACCAGAAGGAGTTCCGCTCTGCCGCCACCACCAGATTCCACGAAACAGCACCAGAAACTCCGTTCTGGCACCCTGCCGGGATGGGGAATTGGAGGATATCATCGCCATCATCATCACCATCACTTCTCCATCGACCATCCATGTTTCCCCCATCTATAAGTGACTAATCCCCCGCTGTAGGCCATGGGGATGGTAGGGATTGGATGAGATTGTTTATGTAATGGCATCAGATTGTTAGGGCATGGTGCATAATATCTTTTATTAGTGCTTTATGACTTTGTTGCGACTTGTTGTGCTTAATGCTTGTCACTAGGGCCTGAGTGCCATGATTTCAGATCTGAACATGTTATTGATTCATTATGATAGTATTATTTTTGGTCTTATCTACAAGTTATATACACACGTTGTTGTCTGGAACCAATGGCCCCGAAGTGATAGAAATCGGGATAACCGAAGGGAATGGCTTTGATGTGAGGATCACATGTGTTCACGGAGTGTTAATGCTTTGCTCCGGTGCTCTATTAAAAGGAGCACCTTAATTTCCAGTAGTTCCCTTGAGGCCCTGCTGCAAACGGGCTGGCAAGACAAAAGATGTTGTGCAAGTTCTCATTGCGAGCACGTATGACTATATATGGAACACATGCCTAGGATTGTCTAGTACTTGGATGCTTTATCTTATTTATCTGCAATTGCCCTATGTTCTGATTTCTATGTGAATTATCTTGCCCATGCAACGCCCGTCCATCCATCCCTATGCCTACCACACTCGAATCCCACTGTTCACTATTATTGTTACTACTGTCTTTACTTTACTACTATTGCTACTTTGCTATTCCTACTACAAAACTGTTGCTACTGATAAACTGTTGTGAGCAAGATTGTTTCCAGGTGCAGCTGAATTGACAACTCAGTTGTTAAGGCTTATAAATATTATTGGCTCCCCTTGTGTCGAATCAATAAATTGGGTTTCACTTCCCTCGAAAATACTGCGATACACCCCCTATACTTGTGGGTCATCACTCCACAAGAGACCAAACTTCATTGCGGGTGAAGCACTCGAGTTCTTCTTACATGGCAATGACCCAATCCGGATCTTCTAGAGCTTCATGGACCTTGAGTGGCTCAAAGTTGGACACAAATGCATGATGGCCACAAAAGGTGGTGAGTTGCTTCTTCTTGTTGTGAGTCTCTATTCCTCTTGATATGCTTCCAAGTATATTATTGACTTAGAGTCCACTTGCAATATAGGCAGACTTGATCTTCGAGATAGTCCCTTCATGATCAATGAATTCATCCTTCGTTGGTCCTTGATCATTGACCACATCTTGAGCTTGACTTTGATCTTGGGGAACTAGAACGTCTTCTTGGTCTTGCTCAATGGGTTGAGGGTTTGGTTCTTATTCTTCGGTTCGCAAGAGTTTTTCGTCATGAGGTGCACTTTATGGTTCAACTTGAGTAGAGCTTGGCTCTTCTTGATTTGGGCTTGAATCTCCCACATCAACATCTTGATCATGAGTGTGATGCTCGGTGGGCAAGATATGCCCAATTCCCATCAACTTGATGACTTGAGAGGAATATCCATTGCCTACAACATGTGGAACAACTTGCCCCCCTTGGGGACCATTATCTTCCAAAAACTCCACGTCACAAGATACTTCAACACAACCATTGGCTTTGTTGTAGTATCTATAGGCGTGAGAGTTTTCTGCATAACCAACAAAAATACCCTCGATAGTTCTAGACTCGAATTTACCGAGTTTTTCTTTCTTGTTCTTGACGAGGCACTTGCACCCAAAGACTCGGAAGTAGTTGACATTGGGCTTGTTCTTTGTGAGAATCTCGTACAGAGTCATGTCAAAGGGAGCTCGGAGGAAGAGCCAGTTTGAGTAGTGAACCGCGGTGGCGATGGCTTCTCCCCAAAAGTTGTGGGGTGACTTGAACTCACTCAACATAGTTCTTGCCATTTTAATGATAGTCCGGTTCTTCCTTTCAACAACACCATTTTGTTGAGGAATATATGGAGCCGAGAATTCATGCTTGATCCCCTCATCTTGAACAAACTCTTGCATGGTATAATTCTTGAATTCGGTGCCATTGTCGGTCCTAATGGTCTTGATCTCCACTTCATGGGTGCATTGAGCTTGCTTGGCGAAGATCATGAAGTACTTGTGGGTCTCATACTTTGACTTGAGAAGGAATACCCAAGTGTATCTTGAGTAATCATCGACGATGACAAGACCATATTTCCTTCCACCAAGAGTATCATATGTTGATGGCCCGAAGAGATCCAAATGGAGAAGCTCCAAAGGTCTTGACGTGGCCACCTTGGATATTGATGGATGACTCCTCCCATGTTGCTTTACTGAAATGCAAGCACTACACACACGATCTTTCTCAAAAGACACACCGGTTAGTCCAACAATATGTTCACCCTTTAGGAGTTGTTTAAGATTTCTCATGTTGACATGGCCAAGGCAGCGATGCCAAAGCCATCCCTCGTCAACTTTGGCTATTAGACATGTGGAAAGAGATTGACTCTCTTGCAACACGTCGACCACATAGAGGTCGTCTTCCACATACCCAACAAGAACCAACTTGAGACTATCACCCAAGATCTAGAGAAATAGGAATCATAACCGGCATCCGCAAGATGTTTTATAGAAAGTAAGTTGTAGCCAAGGTTTTCAACAAGCATGACGGTCTCTAGGGTCAAGGCCTTGGAGACCACCAACTTGCCAAAACCTAGTACCTTCCCTTTAGAGTTGTCTCCAAAAGTGATGCTTGACGTTGAATTAACATCATGAATAAATTGGTCAAGCGCACTTCTACCTCCGGTCATATGATTGGTGCATCCACTATCAAACACCCATTTTGTTCCACCGGAGGCATACCCCTACAAAATCAATTCTTGGGTTTAGGAACCCATTGAGTAATGGGTCCCCTAGCATTAGCAACAAGATATTTTGGTACCCAAATTGAGTACCCCCCTATAAGCATAACCATTGCGAGGGCCAACATATTTGGCATATACATCTCCTTGGGTGCCCTTACATAGCACATAGGAGGGATTGGATTTTCCCGCAAACTTGTGGTTGGGGTTGCCCCTAGTGGATCCTACATTCACAACATTCTTCTTTACTTGGTCAACCACCTTGTGCCCTTCACGCACAAAGTTGATCCTTTTAGGTGGGTTGGCACCATTCTTGTCGTTCTTGGGGTCATACCCCATACCTTGCCTTGGAGCTCTCATCGTTTGTCGAGCAAGAATCTCATCAAGAATCTTGCCCTTGGCGGAAGGTTTGAGTCGCTCCCTGTCAAGTTGTTCCTTCAACTTATTATTCTCCTCAAGGAGACTAGCTTGATCCAAGGAAGGGTTATAAGCACAAGTAATATCCTCAACAATAATAGGATCCTTCAATGTACCAAGAGCCTTCTCATAGGACACTCGAAGTTGATCATGATTCTCCCCAAGTTTTATGAGCTCGCGCTTGACAAGCAAATTAGCTTTCTCAAGGTTATCAAGGTCATTGCTGAGAGAAGCATGAGCAACCTCAACTTCTTTCTTTGAAGTATCAAGCTCTTGGGACAAGGTGATAGCTCTATCTATGGTATCCATATCTTTTGCCTTATCTAGTTCATAGATTTCAATTCGTTCTTTAATAAGGGAAGTGATGTCCCTTTCCTTGCTTAGCTCTTACTCAAGAAGATTGAATCTTAGTTTCTCATCATTAATATGAGACTCCAAACTATCAATGGTCTCGTCACATGAATTGACAAGGCTCATTAATTATTTGAATCTAGCACGAGCATTGATAGGAAGGGACTTCATGATTTTACACATTTCTTACACATAGTTTTCATCGAATTCATCATCGTCACTATAATTGGTACTAACATGATCATCCAAGATGCTAGATAGGGATGTAGGGGAAGAGATTACCTTGGTACTCCTTGCCATGAGGCAAGTACTGGCGACCTTGGGAGTGGTGGAGTCATCGGCATAGTCTTTGGTGTAGTCATATGTGAAGAGTGACCCGGATTCGGCAAAAGCCAAACCGGCCCCTCCCACAACCTTCTCCTCATCTTCACTCTCCTCATCGGATAGGTACTCTTGGACAAGAAATCCCTTGCCATCACGCTTCTTGTTCCTCTTGTATCTCTCGTTGATGGGGTTTGGCTTTAATCTTGGCTTGGCACCCTCTTCATACTTGGGATTGTCAAGTCTCTTCTCATATGGGCATTTGTCGGCAAAGTGGTCCGACTCATCACAATTGTAGCAATTCCTCTTCTTCTCGCTTGGTCCGGTTGAGCTTCTTCTTCTTCGGAACTTCAAGTTCTTGGTGAAGAGAGCAACTTGAGCTAGCATGTCGTCAATGCCCTCACTATCACTTTCTTCATCATTTGCACCACTCTCTTGCACATACTTGGCCTTCAATGCTAGGGATTGAGAAGGCCCAATAGCACGGTTGATCTCCTTGATCTTTTGTCCTTCATCCACCATATTGTCCGTGGAAACAAGATAGGACACTAGATCATCAGACGAGAAGTGGCGAGCTGAATCTAGAAGTTGCAAGTTCAAGGCAAGCTTCTTGTCAGAGGCGGCAATCATGGAGAGAACCTTGGACTTGATAAGCTCATCATTCAAGTTGAACCCATCATTATACTTGTCACAACCAAGACCATCAATCTTTACACGGAGGGCAACAAGTCTCTTGTATGCTTATGCGATGGACTCACCATCGTTGTTCATGAACATGCTCATCTCTGACTTGGCAGCTTCATACTTGGATTTTTGTATAAGGGAGGTTCCCTCTTGGAAAATGACAATCCTCTCCCAAAGCTCCTTTGCGGTGGGGATGTTACTTACTTGATCATAGAGAGTGCAGTGAATGGCACTCCTTATCTTGTCACAAGCCGTTGCATTTAGTTGACGGTCATAGTATTCTCCCGGAGTGAGATTGTTGGGATCTTGTGGATAGAATCCCTTGCCCACAATCTCCCAAAGCTCCACACTGCAGCTGCGAAGATGAGATTCCATAGAAACTTTCCAATGAGAGAAGTGAGTTCCATCATAGTGAGGTGTAGGACCCGAACCATTAATATGAGGCTTGATGTTCTTTTGTTTAGGATATATATACGGAAATGGATTAGGAGGCATAGAGGCTTTTGTTGGGTCACTCTCGCTAGAGGCCTCGTTCATAGCCTCCTTACCGGTGTCCATCGACCTCCCTTGAGGTACTACCTAAGGTCCGGCAAGCATGACCCCCTCGCCCATCCCCATAAAACGTCCCTCAAGAAAACTTATTCGAGCAAGGATATCGGAATCTGCCTTAGCCTTTTCAAGGGACTGCTTGGCAAAGAGTTCACGGATCTCCTTGACCGAATAAGTCTTTCCCTCCTCATCATCGGAGAAAACCATCTTTTCTCTTAGGCGGTAAATCCCTTAGAAGAGCACCTCGCTCTGATACCAATTGAAAGTGTAAGATGGTTTACCTAGAGGGGGGTGAATAGGTATTCTACAAAATTCTTTATAATCTTTTGCAAGTTTTAGGCTTTGCGGAATATAAGTGTGCCTAAATGCAAACTAGGTGAGGCAACCTAGATGATGATGCAAGATACTTGTAGCATCCCAATTGTCTAACGTAATGCTACTTGTTCTAGTAAGATATTGGCTACTTCCTATATACAATTGTTGCATCATAATTATATCATGCTCATGTCATCATGCCACCTTGCATTTGAGCATCATATAAAACCCTGGTTCTTTGGTTCTTCTCTCATATGCACTATTAATTGTATTTGCCTCTTGATATTGTATTTGGTTATTGATATATTGTCTAAATGCCCAAGTTGAGTTGGGGGCATATCTTTTATTCAACTCCATCACCTTTCTTTTCCACCACTTTATAATTCCACCATCCTACTAGTCCATGAGCTTGCAATTCTTTTTCTTTTGATTTTATCCTAGCTCATGTGGTGGGGTGGATCTAATCCTACTTATCTTTTGCTTGGCCTTTATTTCCACTTCTTGGGAATGCATAAGAATAATGCCATATCATTATTATTGTTTTCACAAAATTAATCATGGCACTTATTATTTTTGCATGGGCCATGCAACCTTCACCACCACCTTTTACTCCATTGGTTTTTCCTTTGATGTAATGGATCCTATCTTTGTGGACCATCTCCTACCATTCCACCATCCCCATATTCTCATCCATATCTTTTTCTTTTCTTTTATTTTCTCCATGCATGATCATATGAGGCTTACTCTTTCTCTCTCTTTTTCTTGGGTTCTTCTCCACCTTAGCTTATGCTAGATCAAGCCCCTCTTTTCCTCTTGGTTTGGTCTCATAAACAAAATTCAAAACCTAAACTCTAATAAAAGCCTAACCATCTTCCTCTCTCTAATTTTCTTCTAACCCTAATTCTACACAAAACACTAAACCCTAAACCTCCTCTTCCTCTATCTCTCTAACATGCTGGTCCCACCTGGCCCCTCTCTCCCCGGCCCACACCCCAGCCACCACTACCGTACCCTAACTCTCAAAACCCTAACCCGAGCTACCCCATCTAACCTAGCCAAGTGCACCCGAGCCCCTCCCCTCTTCCTCTCTTTCTCTCTGCCGTGTGGGCCTAGCTGCACCACCACACCGTTCCCACCTGCAGCCTCCCCTCTCCCGCTGCCCTGCCCCAGGACGAGCCCCAGCTCGCCCACGTGCTCGAGGAGAAAAGGGAAAGGGTCGAAGCCACTTTACCCTGAGCCGCTCCCACACGGCAACCCTCCTTCCTCTCCCTCCCTTTCTCCTCCTCTCACACGCCTTCTACATCGCCAGATCCACCCAAGCTCTGCCGCGCCTTCCCCTTCTTCCTCCCCGGCGCCCAGCTCCTGCCGCCAGTCTCCGCCGTCTACCGCGACGCCCCTCCGTTCTGGCCGGCGAACTTGTCGTGGAAGAGGCCGAGGAGATCAAGGACGGCCCACTGCATCACCCTGTACACGCCGTCGCGAAGGAGGAAGCCCCCAGGACCGCCAGATCCTCGCCGCTCCCCGAAACCCTAGATCGCCGGAGCGCCAGCCTCGTCCACGATCCGCTGCACCCCTTCCCGTTCTGACACCGGCAACCTCCCCGCGGTAAGCTCCTCCACCTCCTAGACAACCTCCTCTCCGCCGTAAAGCTCTAGCGCCGCCGCTCTTTCCGCCGAACGGTCGCAGTGCGCCGTCGCTCGCCGTTGTCTGCACGTGGTACGCGCCGCATAGCGCCATAACTAGGCCGCGCCTACCTTCCTAACAACTCCCCTAGCCTACCGCACTGGATCCGCCTCTCTGCGCGCACGCTCCGCGTCGCGGGATCGAGTCCCCGTCTCGCCGCTCTGCGTTGCGCGCTGATTTTCCGTCAGACCAAGGAGAACGAAGTACAGTACCGGGCCGTGGTCGATTTACAGTTAGCCCCCTCTTTTTAACGCTCACTCAACCCGCGCTCCTCGCTAGCCCCACCTATCGCTCACTCAACTCCCCTCAGTCTTTTCTTATCCTCACCCGCGCTCCCGAACGGCCCACCCGGCAGTCTCTGTGACTCCGTTCGCTGTCACGTGAGCCGAAGCCGCTGGCCCCGCCTGTCAGCCAATGCCCTTTTTCTTAATAAATTAATAACTTCAATTCTACAACTCCAAATTTGGTAAATAATATGTCTAAATCGATCAGCGCGACGAGCCCGTTCTATTTATGCAGTCCTTGTCCTGAATTGAAGCATGCATCATGTCATTATTCAAAATCTGAACTGTTTATGACAATAAAACTTGGTTAAATAAATGACAAAATGCTTTATTTCTTGTATCCACACCTCACCTTTGCCATGCTACTTTAATGCCATGTAAATTGTCCATCATTCATCATGGCATGCTTGTTTGCTTGTCGCATTTCATTTCCTATGCTTGTGCACTTTATTTATGTTGGCCCTTGTTTGTTTGGTTCTTCTTCGAATAGACGCCCAGCAGGAGAATTACCAGGAATTACAGGACTACTACCCAGATCCATCTCTCGCTTCAACTGAGCTGCCAGGCAAGCACTACCACATGCTTTCATACATACAGTACCTAATGCCTCTATCTTATTCTTGCATCATTGAGTCACGATTGCATTAAATTGAATCCCAAGTACCGTATAGCCTTACTTTTAAACCCCACCGAAGCTTGTTCCTCCATCCCATGAGCCGTTACTACAGGAGTTGTTTGAGCCATGCGAGTCGTAGAAAAGCATGTGTAGGTTATGTGAGTGTCTGATGAATAACGAGGTACTAAACAATTAACCTGAGTAGTAATGGGATAACTAATAAAAGAGGCACCGGTGAGCAATATCTGCTATTTGGTTTTTCATGCTCACTTGTGTCCCGTAGGACCCCGAGTACTTGATTCCTGTTCCTTGACTATTCGCACTATCCACATCCGGGAGGCCTTATGGACCCCCCTGAGCTAGACCTTGATTCATTCTTATTTCTTGGGGCCACAATTAGTTTGGGGCTTTATTACTATCCTGTACTTATGCCATGTTACTGCTTTATTTAAGATTGTGCGAGGAGCACCTGTACTGTTTTGGATCGTGACACGTTTTCGCTGTATCGACAAGCCTAGTCACATTTTCGGGTTCCCCGTCGTTTACCGCCGTCCACACAAACCTTGGGTCCGTCTCGGAGCCGGACAACTTCGTTGCGGGTAGCTTAATGGGGGGGGCCCCCTGAAATATTTCTGAATCCTGTGATTGCTTTGTCATGAATGCCTCGTTGGGTTTTGAGTTGGTTTTTCCGAGGTTGATCGAGTGTGTGTTGCTATTCGTGCACCCCTGCAGGGTAAATCTTTCTGAAAGCCGTGTCCGCGGTTATGGACGACTTGGAGCACAGTTTCTCGATCATAGACAAGTATAACTAAAGTACCGCTTTTAAATTGACTAAGTACTTGACTAGTAAATAGAGCAATACTCATGGAATGGTTAATAAAACTGCCAACGGATGATGGGGGTTGTTCGTCCGCTTCCTCGTTGGTAAGTGGGGAGGAGGATGGATCTGTTAATTATACTGTTATAACTGTTGTTCTTAATTCACGGACATCCGTCTATCATTGGTTAGGCGGATGGTTAGCAAGTATCTGTAGAATTGTTAGGTATTATCTTTTGTTGCAATTGAGTCACCCCAGGTTGTGTCCCCTTTAGCGGCATAAAGACTTGCTGAGTACCCCTAGGGTCTCACATGATAAATTGTTTGATTCAGATGAACAGGTGTACCCACAAGATGGATACTGGGTGGAAGAGACAGATGATGTTGGCAACGATCGTTTGGTGTAGAGATTTCGGGAACGGGGATTCGTGAGATCTGTGGGCGGGATGAGTTTATTTATGGGGCATCTTATGCCGATTTGCTTCTTATCCGTACTCGGATCTTGTTTTCCGCTTCCTCCTGATACTCTGATGTTTGTTGTATGAGGAGCTATCCTAAATTATTATCTCTATCTAGGATATTTGAATCTTGCCGTATGGCATTGCAATATTTCTATTTCTTTTAGATGGAATGGCTCTGAGGACTGTTGTATGTGGCTTGCATACATACTCATTTGTGTATGTAGTTGATCCCTTCGTCTGCCGATTACGCCGCTCGTTCTTTTCCCGATGTCTGAAAGTGGTTAGGACGGTCGAAAGGTCTACCGTGAGTGGCCCTGGGCCCCATCGTACTATTTTAACCACTTTCGTTCATCCAGGCATGTAACTAAGAGCGTAATTCACCGAGGTAGTTACAATTGGTATCAGAGCCATCCCGCCCTTCAGGTCTCAGCCAAAATGGTCGTTGTCAGTCTAGCAAATATTTTGGTAGTTATGTATACTAGGGAAAAACAAAACGTGAGAGTAGGACTGCTTCCATTTTTCTTCTTACCCACCCACCCACCCTTTTTCTGGCATGAAAGTGTAACGTTTTCAATCCTCTTCTAAAATTCAAACTAGGATTCACGTGTTCTGGGTTCCGTAGTACCATAGGTTGTGTGTGTGTGTGAATTCCTTGTCTATCTGTTGCATCCAGATGTTATCACTGTCTGCCTTTTGGTTATCAACTGTTGGTACATTCCATACCGACAGGCCTTTAAACCGACGCGATCTATTCTGATTCGTTGTATACCGATGCGATCTAGCTTACTCTTTGTTATCCGACGTTATCTTGTTGGGGTGTTCTTTTTCGTAGTTACCAATCTTTAGGTTCATCTAAGAAGAAGGTGTTGGGATATGTGTTTTACTGATTCATGTGCGGAGTAATGATTTGAGTGCGGGATGGAGTCGCGACCATACCACTACTTTTATCATTGCTTTTGTATATTGAACTAGTAGAGTTACTAATCTTGATTCGTTAAGTGGTTTTGCGCATATAGTGGTATTCTAATGCCAAAAAATTGCGGAAATTTTTTCTTTGTTAGCTTGTGTACCACACTCCTTGTTCAGTCGTGTGCGTTATGCTTAATATCTTCTAGTTGCCTGGAACTTTGTTGATATTTTAATATCATCTTAGTGAATTGCATTCTTTAATCTTGATTAATTCCATTTTGGTACTATTTTGGATTATTATCATTCTCCATTATAGTACTGACTTGTGTTTTATATCAATCACAGGATGGCACCACCACGCCATTCTGAGGAGGACATACCACCTGAACTGGGGGCTTCTTTGGCAAGTATTGCAAATTCTTTGGGCACTATGCAGCAGAACCAGCAGCGCTTCGAGGAAAGCGTGAGGAGGAATGAGTTTGTTCCGCTACCTCCACCTCCCAAGCGAGGAGACATCAAGAGTTTTCTCAAGTTCAACCCACGCCAATTTGAGGTGTCTGATCAGCCACTTGATGCGGATGATTGGCTTCGTGAAGTGTCAAGGTTGCTGATGACTGCGGATGTTCCCGAGCAAGAACGGGTCAAGTGTGCTACTCACCTTCTGAAGGCAGATGCAGCTCTCTGGTGGGAAAATTACCTCAAGGCAGATCTTTCTAGTTTTTAGCCTACTTGGGAGCGATTCACTGCTGCTTTCAAAGAGCAATATCTGTCAGAAATTGTCATGGAAAGGATGAAGGAAGTGTTTCTCAACCTCAAGCAGGGCACTGACAATGTCAACACCTACATCAGAAACTTCATGAACCTGTCTCGTTATGGTGGCGATGAGATCTCTGATGACAAGAAGAAGCAAAAGAGGTTTCGGCAAGGCCTCAATGCTTCCATCAAATATGCAATCACTCATGCAAGGCCGGCATCTTTTCTGGAACTCCAACACACAGCTCTGCAGGAAGAAGCAAGTAGGCAAGTGTTTGAGGAGTCAAAGAAACACAGCCGTGATACAGCAAGCTCTTCTGCTATGACAGCTCCTTCTAAGCGTCGTGTCTGGGTTCCTAACACCCCACCGTCGCTCCCTGCTCCACCAAGACCGTCAAGCTACGCACCAAGGCCACCAAACTCCTTCACTGCGGCTCCCAGGGGCTACAACCACAACTACCCTGGAGCGCCTGGCGGAGTCCCTGGCTACGTTGCTCCACGTCCACCTGGTGCTTGCTATACTTGTGGAAACACTAGGCATCAGCACTGGAATTGTCCAATGAACAACAAAGCTCTTCCACCACCACCTCCAAGACCTGCGGCAAGTGCTCCTATGATTCGTGCACCTCCACCTCGGGCTCTCAACATCAACACTAAGCCTGGGTCTACGGTTGCTCGTGCCAACTGAGTCAACGTCGCTCAAGCTGAGCATGCTCCTGGAGTTGTCATGGGTATGCTTCATGTTAACTCAGTTCTTGCATGAGTTTTGTTTGATTCTGGTGCTTCGCATTCTTTTGTTTCTCACAAGTTTGCGCATGAGCAAGATCTGGCTATGGTTCCTTTATTACATCGTCTTGTGGTACAATCTCCTGGGTCAAACATGAGGGCTGCGCATATCAGCCATGGCAATCAAATTGAGATTGGTGGCTCTTCGTTTCCGGCTTCCTTAATTATTCTGGGAAATTCTGATATTGATGTTATCTTGAGCATGGATTGGTTGACAGCAAATGCAGCTGTGATTGATTGTGCTGAACGTTCGGTTTCTCTGAAAATTCCTGAAGGCCATATAGTCTATTCTCCAAGTCTGACTCCTGCAATTCAGCTTTATTCTTTGGCGGCTCTGAATGATGATGCTATGGAAGGTATTCAGAGTGTTCCTGTAGTCTGTGAGTTCCCAGATGTCTTTCCTGAAGAGTTGCCAGGTATGCCTCCAGATCGTGAGGTTGAGTTTGTCATTGAACTTGAACCTGGTACCACTCCTATTTCCAAGCGGCCTTATAAAATGGGTCCTGCCGAGTTGGCTGAACTCAAATGTCAGTTGGATGAACAAGAGAAGTTGGGGTCATTCAGCACAGTACTTCTTCTTGGGGTAGTCCAACCATCTTTGTGAAGAAGCGAGACAAGACTGATAGACTTTGTGTTGACTATCGGGCACTCAATGCTAAAACAATCAAGAATAAATATCCCCTTCCGCGGATTAATGATCTCTTCGATCAACTAGCTGGAGTTGTGGTATTCTCTAAGCTTGATTTGAGAAGTGGTTATCATCAAATCAAGATCCGCAAGGAAGATGTTCCTAAAACAGCTTTCACCACCCGTTATGGCCTGTATGAGTACACGATCATGTCTTTCGGTCTCACCAATGCACCTGCCACCTTCTCGAGGCTTATGAACTCGGTTTCATGGAGTATCTTGACAAGTTCGTTGTGGTCTATCTGGATGACATTCTAGTCTATTCTAAGTCAAAGGAAGAACATGAAGAACACCTTCGTTGTGTCCTAAACAAACTTCGTGAGAATCGCCTGTATGCAAAGTTCTCCGAGTGTGAATTCTGGCTGCCTCAAGTCACATACCTTGGTCACGTCATCTCTACCAAGGGCATCGCCGTCAACCCAGAAACTATTAAGACAATTATGGACTGACTTCCACCCATAAATGTCAAAGAAGTCCGGAGTTTCCTTGGTTTGGCTAGTTACTGCCGTCGATTCATTCAAAACTTCTCAAAGATTGCGAAGCCTCTTACCGATCTCCTCAAGAAAGGCAAGAAATACCTTTGGCCTCCTGCATGTCAAGCAAGCTTTGAAACACTCAAAGAGAAGCTCACTTCCACTCCAGTCTTGGTTCCTCTAGATACATCAAAGCCTTTCCAAATATTCTGTGATGCCTCATTGCAAGGATTGGGTGCGGTCCTTATGCAAGAAAAACAAGTTGTTGCTTATGCCTCTCGACAGTTGAAGACGCATGAGATCAACTATCCTACACATGACCTCGAACTCGCAGCAGTTGTCTTGCTTTGAAAGTATGGAGGCATTACTTGCTTGGCAACCGTTGTGAGATATTTTCTGATCACAAGAGTCTGAAGTATATATTCACACAGCCTGAATCTCAACCTTCGTCAGAGGAGGTGGATTGAAACAATCAATGATTTCGATTTGACCATCAACTACACTCCGGGCAAAGCCAATGTCATGGCCGATGCTCTCAGCTGAAAAGCTTAGGTCAACATCTCCATGGGGGAAGAAACAACAGCCTCTCTTGTGCGAGGAATTCCGCAGCCTCAACCTTGAATTGTGGATCAAGGGTATCTTCTGAACCTTCTAGCAACACCCTCTCTTGGAAGAAAAGGTCCGTTCCATTCAACTTGGGGATCCTTACACTAAAAAGATCATCTCCAACATTCAACTTCCATAGTATGAGTCCTTTCCACGTTGATGACCAAGGCACTCTTTCTTTGAACAACCGGATGTTTGTTCCGAACTACCCGGGTTTAAGAGAGCAAGTTC